>CM032449.1:189862205-190029760 GCA_019049505.1 Pachyrhynchus sulphureomaculatus
TAATCTATTTTGCAGCCAATGTACACATTTAATGTTATAAATACAGATCGGTACCAGACCTTGTACAATAAAGTTAAATTTTACAAGCGACTTCTATCATTAAATAATACATATATATATATATATATATATATATATATATATATATATATATATATATATATATATATATATATATATATATATATATATATATATATATATGGGTCATTCTTCGTCAACCGGATCCCCCAACTAGTCCAAACATTGACACAATTTATAACGACACAATCTGATTTTGAATTTCGAGTGGCATATTTGGGACAACTTCAGATTTGGGCTCAATACCGGCTCAAATCTGAAGTTGTATTTCAAAAAATTTCAGAAAAACTAAAGTAAAAATGTAATTTCCTAATATAACCCAATGTTTTCTCTGATAATCTTATTCAATACCAAAAAAACCTACAACTTTTGTAGAAAAAGTTTTTTTTTAAAGCCCAAATTTTGGAGATATGTATTAAAGCGTATTTGCCATATTTTGGATATTCAACAATTTTTTACTGGAAAACTAAGATTTTTAGAGAAATTATGTAAGAAACTAAAAATACTTATTTTTATTTGTAAAATCATTATAAATTTTTTTAGAATTTTCGAAGTACTTTTTAACGATTCGTTATTTTGACCTATTTTTTGAGTTTAATGAATACCCGTTTAAAAAATTTGAAAATCTTATGATGGAATCGTGTTCTACGGAAAATTTTACATCGAGAACGTACACGAAACAATTTTTTATTGAATATTCAAAATATGTTGAGCGACTTAAAACAAATAAGGATTTGACAAAATAGACGCTTATACTGCATTCTGTTGGTGACTTCTTTAAAGGCTTTCCAAACAGAGCGACCAGCAAAGCTGTCACTTAATTGCAGAAGCTCACTTCAGGAGTTCCCAAAGTGTTCTATGTATTTGCCGGACAATCCCAAGACGCGTTTCGCCGTATCACGGCTCATCAATTGGGCTAGGTTCAGGAAATACAACGAACAAACAACTATTTTGTCATTGGTTTCTGTTAGTACCTGGATAAAGTCTGAAATTTTATTCTTTTGTATTTGTATTTGCCGGCAAATACAAAGAACACTTTGGGAACTTTTGAAGTGCGGATCTTTCGATTCGCCTTTGGTTGCTTCACCAACGCCATCTATGCTTTCGGACGGCAAGCTCGGGAAGGTGCGTTTCTGCAATTAAGCGTCAGCTTTGCTGGCCGTTCTGTTTGAAAAATAAGTCACCGACAGAGTGCAGTATAAGAATCTATTTTGTCATTGAATTCCGTTAGTACCTGGATAAGGACCGAAATTGTGTTCTTTGTATTTGCTAAACTCAACTGCTGAGCTCAACTGATGAGCCGTTATACGGCGAAACGCGTCTTGGGTTAGTGCGGATCTTTCGATTCACCTTTGGTTGCTTCACCAACGTCAACAAGGATTTGTTGGAAATTTCATTAGAATGAGTTTGTTTTTTTTTGTCTCGATCCGACTTATAAAACCGGAGTTATTCACATTTTGAGCTCAAAAAGATGCGTTTTGAAAACTTAAATAACCTGAACTAACCTGAACTAACCTGAACTAACCTAAACAAAAGAGCACAAGTTTTTCGAGGTCCAAAACTCAAGACAGTACTCCTGGTGATACCCTAGAGAGGATAAAATCATAATATTGCGGAATCTAAATTATGCCTATCTTATCATTGTTTTGACCTTTTTTGCTGCACTAATTATTGATATGTAAAATAGGAAAATAGTGAAGTAGGTAAGGCACTCTGTACATCTATAATACACTTGGTTTTATAGGTTGTTACATAGCAAATATCCATTGTCTGTAGAAATAAAAAGTTACGTAAAATAATGATATCAGCAAATTCTTTAAAAATTTAATAAAAAAATGTTTAATACCTCACATGGGAAGAAATGTGCTTTAAACTTCTTTATATGCACTAGTTTTATGCAACAATAATAATAATTAAACAAATTGAAACTAATTATAATGTTTGTAACTCGTTAACTCTACACCCATTGAGAATTTTAATAAAAACCGCTTATGATCAGAAAATACCACTCCTCACTCTAACGAATGAGGTGGTTGATGTGCTAGCTAATTAGTGAGCTCTAATTAGCCGCACAGAAACAATTATTTGTCCGAAACTGGGAATAAGGCAGGTCCTAGAAATTTTTTCAGATTATACTAGATCTCTACAGAAACATAGATAGGTTCTTTTTTAGGTACAACATGCGAGGTGTCTAAATATACCTAGTGCTCGAAATTAATGATTTACATTGTACTAGATGGAACACATAGATTTCTACCAATATTTTAGGTCTCTAATTACCAATACCTGCCAGTGTCACTCAGAAATATGTAGGAGACTCTCAATTGCTCGCCCTGCAACCACAAAATTAGTCAAAATATGGAAAGATTCGAGCAGCTCGACTCAGTTAAGGCTCGCAAGAAAGTTTATATTTCCGATTGCAACATATGTATCGGAAGCATGGACGATAAAGAAAGCTGATAGAAACAAAATTGCTGCATTTGAGATGTGGGTATATCGTCGAATTCTCAGGATATCGTGGGTGGGACATCGAACTAACGAGTCTATTTTACAAAAACTAAAAATTACTTAAAAGACTGAACTCGCTTTTAAACCTGACGTACTTGGGGTATTTCGGCCACGTCAGCAGAAAACATGAACTGGAGTCACTGGTCATACAGGAAAAGGTTGAAGGTAGGCGCTACATCACTTTCACGTTGGGTGAATCAAGTGAAATAGTTAACCGGGAAGTTATTGCATGAAGCATCAAAGCATACACAGAACCGAAAACAGTGGCAGATGATCGTTCAATCCTTTTATTGAGCACAGAGTCACCATAGCTTTTCGAGGGTGAAAGGACTTAGAAGGAGAGATGGAACACATAGTCCTAGGTAGCTCTTTCCAAAGAGTGAGCATTTATATACAAAAAAGTTGTTCAAAAGACTGATACTAAGAGTGACAAGCTGAACTTCATACGGATTTGATGCAATAACGCTACGTTTAGACCAAACTAGTGGGAGACTGATCGTCGGCCACTATCATCTGAGGAAACGCTTACAGTATTCTCAATGAGTTCATGACATGCCGACTTTGTGGTAAAAAAGAAGAAACCTTTATGTACATTCTATATGAATGTGCGGCTTTACCTCGGAACAGACATAAACTGTTCGGAGATCTACATCGTGGCGATAAATTGCTACATGAAGGGCTTGGAAGTAAGCTAACAAACCTTCTTAAAGGGGCGACGCTCATGTAACCAAGAGAGGGAGACACAATAAGCCAAGAGGCTACAGTGCATTAACAGGCACAATCGCCTACCGTGCCTACAACCAACCAACCAACCAACCAATATTTCTAGAATCGCAGATACCACCGGACTTCATCCATCGGTACACTTCTCATACAATTATTTATAGAATCGATTAAAGACACCAACTTTTCTTGAATGTTCCAGAGAAACGAGGATTTTGGTGAGTTCTACGTACCCAATCAGATAAAGACTTTTTTCCTCTAGATACACAGTATCTTTTGGAGCCGACCCTCAAACATGGGAGCAGCATTCCATCGATGATCGAATTTGAACTTTACCCAGGACTGTTAGCAGTCAGTCTCTAGTTGCATCACCTTTATGCGATCATCTGAGTTAACCCATACCTACCTCGGTTATTACTGGGACGGATTACCGCTTGACGCTAACTGAAAATCTTATGTTTTTTTTGTTTGTGCTGTCATCTCTCGGAAAGATTCAGAATTTTTCATCCCATGTAGATATATGTAAGAAGTGCTTATGGTAGAAATAAAATACAGCTTGAGTATCCAGGGTATTAGAAACTAAGTATGTTATTCATATAATCGTTTCGCGTCAAATTAATTATCCATTTAAAATTCCAATTTGTGCGGTACGAGGAAGTAGATTAAACTACGACACCGTCCAATGTTCAGCACATCATTAAAATATGCTGCAAAAAGTTACCTTATACACTACTTTCATACAACGCAGCAAAGAAAACTGAAATACCAAATGGCCATCTGCTGTTTTATACTACAAACCGTTTTGGATATCGTATCGTATACCGATTGTATACAGTTAAATATAGCTCATTAAAATACAAATTTGGAAAATGCACAGCAGTTAATACAGTATAATTTACGTTGTTCTCTATTAACTAAAATTATGCACTTCGTTAAGTTGGACTGATAACTGGCGAATCAAGCAATCTTTTAAATTTTGTAAATCTGACAACACCATAAATTTGACCAACTCTTTACTGGCTAGTGCAATCAACCAATTGTGTTTACACGTTTTATTGTTTGTTATATACTTTTTAAAACCATTTGTAGTTGTCATTATATAGTCCATACATTGTAACAACAATGTATACTAATTTTTTTCCATAAAGCAATATTCAGCCGGTCCGTCAGAAAAAAACTTATCAGAAGATTGATTTGTAAAGCCTTTCCCGCACCTACTTTTTCATAATAGAATTATTTTTTTATAACGCAAAATAAAAAAAATTTAAAACAAAAAACAAAATTAAAATACTAATTAATATGTGCACAAGCGCAACCAAAATTAAAATTAATGAAGGTCTTGTCAAAAGTGACCTCATTTTATGAATCAGAACTGGTATGTGAGATTCGCGGTTGTTTTATTACTGTAGGAGGAAATATAGTAAAAAAAATCGTAAATAAATTGTTAGTATTATTGTTATTGTATTGTTTGTTCCTTGAGAATAATTTTATGTCCATATAAGGAAAAACCGATGTATAAAAAAATTCTCCTTGATGCTTCAAAATATACATGGTTTCTTCGAGTTGCTTTTTCTTAATAGATTTTAGTATTCACTAAAATAAATCACTTTGCCACAAAGAAAATATGACCGTTTAAAGTTTTTTACATTTATAACTTCACATATGTAAAATTCTAACATGCTATCTACTTGTTTGCATTTCTTTTTTCAATAAAAATTGAAGAAGTGACGGCATTTTTAAAGAATATTTTACGGAGTAAAAACAGAAATAATCGCGCATAGCATTTTTGACGTATGATATACGTATATATATATATATATATATATATATATATATATATATATATATATATAGCTCAGTGTACTAATCGGGATGTAGTCTGATTTAGGGCCAATTAAAACTTTTTTGTTTATTAACCGAGTTTTCGAAATTAACTTTAGTTTACTGGTAATCACTACTCTCTTACTTAATATATATATATATATATATATATATATATATATATATATATATATATATATATATTTACATATATATATATATATATATATATATATATATATATATATATACATAGAGAGAGAGAGAGAGAGAGAGAGAGTTTTCACGGATGGTGGAACGTAATACATTAAAATTCCGGGTTTCAATCCGTGCGTCTAACAATGAATTTACACGACGTTTCGCCAAAATCTCATTTGGCATTTTTAAGTGCTCACGCTGCTGCTGTTACTCGATACTGTGATTTTGCTGCTGCTGTTCCTTGAAGCTAACTCGCTAATAAGTTAGCTTCGAGCGGCAGCAGCAACAAGATTACAGTATCGAGTAGCAGCAGCAGGGGGAGAACTTGAAAATGCCAAATGAGATTTTGGCGAAACGTCGTGCAAATTCATTTTTAGACGAACGGATTGAAACCCGGAATTTTAATATATTTAATATATATATATATATATATATATATATATATATATATATATATATATATATACATATATATATATATATATATATATATATATATATATATATATATATATATATATACGGTGTTATGGAAATCATTGAATATGTTGGAACAGGCCACTCTTTGTAGCAAGAGTCAGCAGAAAATTCATAAAAAATCGACCCCGAAGAAATGATGAAATGAATGAAATCAAGATATATTTTTTGCTCCGTCACTGGTAAATAAAATAGCTAAACAATGTGGTCGATTGTTAACAAGAACGTGACTTTTACAGTGTTGATTAGATTTAAATCAGCGCAGGCGCATTTACGAACAGCAACAATGCCCCTGCGCCTGAGCTACCTCGTTCCATAGCAGCCTTTTTAAGTGCCGTTTGGTTTGGCAGTAAAATCCAGTTTTACTCTCTTTTTTAATTAATTAAAAATTTTCGAATTTGGAAAAAAAAGTAATGAATGTGCTTTTACATGACCCTATGAGTCACCTGATTCAATATATGCAGTAATTTCCATAACACCCGATATGTGTATACATATATATATATATATATATATATATATATATATATATATATATATATATATATATATATATGCGTGCTCTGAAAAATCGTTTAAGATTTGAAATGGGAGACACATCTAATACTTATTTTTATTAAATTTGAACATTGTTCAAAATTT
This sequence comes from Pachyrhynchus sulphureomaculatus, assembly GCA_019049505.1. Taxonomy (NCBI): domain Eukaryota; kingdom Metazoa; phylum Arthropoda; class Insecta; order Coleoptera; family Curculionidae; genus Pachyrhynchus; species Pachyrhynchus sulphureomaculatus. Next base: position 189,868,656 of record CM032449.1, read on the forward strand.
TCTAAATTGCCACCACTGGGACAGCTGAGATGAACACTGGAATGCTTAAATGAGAGAGAGAGAGAGAATTTTCAAAATGACTTAAAGAGAGACAACAGTGTGTCAGTGAAATGCCAAAGACTCCTTACATGTTTACGTCTGGAAAAGTGTTGTAAAAACGAATGATTTTTCGTAAAATATTGCAAACTGGTAATGCAAAAAGTATACTCTAAGTAGTAGTAATATCAAGTAACACTCTAAGTGTTTCATTGATATTACTAAAGATTGATGATAATTAGTTTTTGTAACAGGTTCTTTAATTAAACAAAATTATCGAAGTATATATGATATATATATTTTAACGTTCATATATTGTGTTTAACGCATTCTTTACGAGGAAATTTATAATAGTTAAGAAGAAATAAGTTGTTTATTACTTAGTTCCAAACATGCCATTGATAAAATATTCAACTAATTGTAATAGTAAAATGGGTATCGGTAAGTGGTTTTCAATTTGGCCTCAGACAGATATGGCAAGCATGTGCGTGTTTTTATCGAGGGGCGCTATTTAACAATATTTTTCTTTAATTGCTTTTGCTACAGTGATATACCAGTTTTAGTATATTAAGTAATATATAAGAAATATTTATTTATGAAGGTGACCACAAAAGGTAAGCACAACGGAAATATTGAAGACTTATGGAAGATAAAGAAGAATATCTAGCTTAAATACATTAAATACATCTTAACTGATACTATGTTAAGGGGACCATTTTTGGGTAAAAAATCTTTTTATAATTTTTTTATTAAACTACTTGCGATTTTGCATTAAATGGTATAAATTTTAAATCGATTTGACGACTAGAAGTAGGTAAAATAATTTGTTGAAGTTCGCTAGTCGTGGCCGTTTTTTTTCACCCGGTTCGATTACATCACGCCCCCATTCCGTTTATTACAGAACTGGACTTGAAGAGTGTTGCTAAAAGATGTTTGCACTTACCCACAGTATTGTTTATTAGTGAATAAACCACTATATCATTTTTATTGGAATAGTAATAACAATCATAATAGTCAAGTCTCGGAGACACTTTGACAGAAGTCGAAAAACGAGAATTGTGGATCTCATTACTGGAAACAGAGAATCCGAGTGTTGCTGGACTCACTGTCTCTGGGTTTTATGACAGAATTCCCTCGGTTTTTTAAAAACTTAAATACACTAGAACGCGGCATCACATAAAAAAGAAAAGAGGCGTAAATAAACGAGTTTAGGCTCGGATAGCAATAGGTGGAGAGGTAACAAGTACAGACAGGTCATATAAACATTTATCCTTTGGAATAGTTGGATATAGTCATTGTAAAAACATAACAGATACTTTTTCTACCAATCTAAGCGCTGTACGAGAACAGAGAATTAAGAAACGAGAACGAAACCTCAGCAGTTTTTAAAAATCGCTTGTCCTGAAAAGTCACGTTTTTTGAGACACAATGTTCTTTTTCTCAGGTATCGTAGCAGATATAGTTACGATTTTTTTAGTAATAAAAGATACGTCCCTGAACATTTTGAGGGTCACATATTTTTCCGTAAGTCAAAAACTTCCGAAAAGAAAATTACACAGCCCCACAAAAAAAAAGTGGGGTATACTTCTGATGCGATATATCAGATCCGTAGTATTTTTGCCCGCTGATCACGAATCTGACGTCAGAATATCGCCATCACATCTCAATTTTTTTCTAACCTCAAAAAATAGGTAAAAATTAGTAAAAATTAAGAAAAATATACTCCTAAAAAATTGATTCAAGCTTTTTCATGAATCCAAAGATGTATTAATATGTATTCGGACACGCTAAGCTAATATTCATCGGTTGGATTAAGCCATACAGTTCTGTTTTCTTTCTAACCTCAATAAATCAGACAGATATAGTGCTTCTCGAATGCAAAAACGAATTCAAATTAAAATTCAACCGATTCTTACCAAATTTGGTACACGGGGGTTTTTGGGGTTGCTGATCATGAATCTGAGGTCGGATTTGCAAAATTCAAAATGGCGGATCCAAGATGGCGGACAAAATTTTTGAAAACCAACCGATTCCTACTAAATTTGGTATACAGTTGGGGAATCCTCAAACCTGATACTCTTAAACCCTAAACCCTAAACCCTGAAACCTTAGACTGTGGAATAGCAGAGACAGGGAACGTCATTATAAGAAAAAAATTTGGCCAACAAGAGAATCGTTCACTCCTGGTGAAAATAATGTATTGTTTCCACCATTGGTATATCCAGGAAAAGTTCTTATTCCCCCGCTTCACATTAAGCTTGGACTTATGAAGCAATTCACGAGAGCATTAGATACAAACGGCCCATGTTTCAAATATTTGCATAAAAAAATTCCGAAATTTTCTGAAGCTAAAATTAAGGCAGGCGTATTTGACGGGCCACAAATAAGAAAATTGTTTCAAGATTCATTATTTGTTACTAAAATGAATAAAGTTGAAAAAGCTGCTTGGCTTAGTTTTAAAGAAGTCGCAACAAACTTTTTGGGAAATAATAAAAGTCCTAAGTACAAAGAAATAGTCGAGAAAAATGGTAAAAAAATTTCAAACATTAGGTTGCTTAATGAATCTAAAATTACATTTCCTGGACTCCCACATCGATGATTTCCCAGATAATCTTGGTGACTACAGTGAGGAGCAAGGGGAACGTTTTCACCAAGATCTGAAAATCATAGAAAATCGGTATCAAGGACGATGGGATGACCATATGCTAGCGGACTATTGCTGGTCGCTAAAAAGAGAAACAAGTCCTCAAAAGCGTTTGGGCAGAAAGCCTTTGAATAGGTCATTCGCGGAAAAAAGAACAAGATACAGCCAAAAAAAGGAAAGTTAGGCGCGGGTCTAGCCTTCGCAATTCTAGGGCTTAAAGGTCTACTATTTGAGAGTATATGGTTTAAAAGTCCTGGTTTTGAGATTATTGGGTCTCATTTTTAAAGTTACAGGGTTATTGAGGTCTATTTTTTGAGGTTACAGGGTGTGGGAGTCTAAGGTTTCAGGGTTTAGGGTTTAAGAGTATCAGGTTTGAGGATTCCCCAACTGTATACCAAATTTGGTAGGAATCGGTTGGTTTTCAAAAATTTTGTCCGCCATCTTGGATCCGCCATTTTGAATTTTGCAAATCCGACCTCAGATTCATGATCAGCAACCCAAAAAACCCCCGTGTACCAAATTTGGTAAGAATCGGTTGAATTTTAATTTGAATTCGTTTTTTGCATTCGAGAAGCACTATATCTGTCTGATTTATTCAGGTTAGAAAGAAAACAGAACTGTATGGCTTAATCCAACCAATGAATATTAGCTTAGCGTGTCCGAATACATATTAATACATCTTTGGATTCATGAAAAAGCTTGAATCAATTTTTTAGGAGTATATTTTTCTTAATTTTTACTAATTTTTACCTATTTTTTGAGGTTAGAAAAAAATTGAGATGTGATGGCGATATTCTGACGTCAGATTCGTGATCAGCGGGCAAAAATACTACGGATCTGATATATCGCATCAAAAGTATACCCCACTTTTTTTTGTGGGGCTGTGAATTATCGGTAGGAAAGAAATTAGGACGCATTTTGGTATTTTAGTTTTTTTGGAGCTGTAATAAGACAATCCAAAAGTTTAAAAAGTTACAACGCACACATTTCCTAATAATCGAGAAATAGATGGAAAAAAAGAAGTTGAAAATCCGAGCAGAGGTATAAAATGATCAATGACTTCACAAAAACATCCCAAATGAGTTTTCAACGAAGTTTTTTTCCGATTTTTACTGAAAACTGATGACCGTGAAATTTTTGTTTTTTTATGTATCAGATAAATTATTAAAGGTAATGCACTCGTGATAATTTTTGTTCAATCTACACCCTGTGGAAAATATTCTAGAGTTTTTTCAAAATTTTTTAATCAGTACTTTTCGAGATAAGGGGGAGCGCAGCGATTTTTCACAATTTTTTAAAAATAATATGAGAAAAAGTGTCCGCAAGTATTACATTATTTATATTTTTAAACTTGTGTTTTTACAAGCTTTCATTTGACACCCCACTCGATGACCCGGTAAAAAAATATTTTTTTCACTTCTGATTTCACCCCCCAAAACACACAAACAGACAGGCGGACAAATGGACAGACAAATCAAAGCTTAAAGTTCAATGATTCAAACAAAAAAAAATTGTTGGAATCTATGGAATAGTTTTTAGACAATCGAGCATTTCGGCCCGGAGCGCCAAGCGGAAACGATTAGCTCCCCTTAAAATAGAAGAAAATAATAATTTTTAAAAAAACAATGCACCAACTTAAAAAACCTTCTGTGTAAATATCATTACAGGAGAAACTGTAGATACACGCTGGTCTTATAAAACTTAGATTATAGTTCTCTTAAACGCTTTTATAGAGTTTGTTAAGGATTTTTCTTAAGTTAATTAAAAACATAATAAAAAAGAACCTAAAAATAGATGTAAACGTAACAATACACCCATAAAAACCATCTGCGAGCAATCTTCAAAAAGACCATTACTTAAGAGTCACGTTTTAAACTGTTTCCTTCGCAATTGTTACCTATACCAACCTAAAAATAATTCCAAGAGAAAATTTAAAAACCTTTCGGTCTAGACTTGCCGATCGTGCTTACGATGGAGCAGGTAAATAATAAGGTATCTCACAGACGATTAAATTACCCTGACTAGCATATGTACCGTAGGACACTACCTCCGACGACTGGTGAAACATCTTTTAAAAAAACAGCGAATGATTAATAAATGCTTGACAATGATTACTAGTAATAGAGCATGTTTGTTAAAAATAAGTTTGTTGAACTTCTAACCATCTGAGGTGATCTTAAAATGCAAAAAGAAGAAAGGAAATAATAAGCAACATGGACTGATGATATGAACGGTTGTTCGGTAAGACCTTCTGGCGATACAAGTTTCGAAAATGGGCTACGACAAGCTGCACATAATGTTGAAAAGTTCGTAAAAAGAAGAAGTAGTCATTGTACATTTTATGACGTTGTAGTATTTATTATATGCCAGTATTAATTCAACGCCTTAAAAATTGTCTTAGTTCATTGTTCTCTGGTATTAGTGTTATTGTGATGACATGACATGATTGCTTATTACGTCATAATATTAAGTTACGTTGACCTGAAACACATAAAAAAGATTTTTATAAACCTATTATCAGATTTAGTTTAAGATATCTATTATTAAAATTGAAAGAAAAAACAGAAAACTTTATGACGTAACTGTAGATCTCTGTTAGCAAAAGCTTGGATATAAATATACACCAACTTTTTGATTTTTTCCGTATACTCGCGTTTTATATAATCTAACAATTCTGTAAAATTTCGTAAGAGAGTTTCAATTTTAGTCCGGTTTTCAATTATATCGAGTAACGTAGACTGCCAGAGTAAAAAAAATGCCTCTCCACAATTTTGATTGACAAGTACATAAATACTGTCTGTCAAGGAAGAATGTGTCAGCGATAACTCATTTTTAGTGTTCCGTACGGAACACTTATAAGATCACTTCGGTGTCTGTCTGTCTGTCTGTCTGTCTGTCTGTCTGTTTGTCTGTCACACCCCGATTTTCTCGGAAACTATTTGACATAGAAAGGTGAAATTTGGTAATAATATAGGAATTGATGGCCTCATCAGAGCCATGTAGTTTTTGAGAACTAAATTTTGACTTAAGGGGTTAGTTTTGGGGGGGTGAAGTCGGAAGTGAAAAAAAAATTTTTTTACTAGGTCATCGAGTGTGGTGTCAAATGAAAGCTTATGAAAACACGAGTAAAAAATATATATATAATATTATACTTGCGCGCACTTTTCTTTGTATTATTTTTAAAAATTCGCGAAAAAAAATCGCTGTCCCGGGCCTTATCTCGAAAAACACTTATCAAAAAATTTCGAAAAATTCTGGAATATTCTCCACGGGGTGTAGATTGAATGAAAATTATCACGAGTGCATTACCTTTAATAATTTATATGGTATACAAAAAAAACAAAAATTTCAAGGTCATCAGATTTCAGTAAAGATTGGAAACAAACTTTGTTGAAAACTCATTTGGGGTGTGTTTTATGAAGTCACTGATCATTTTATACCACCGTAACATAAATTTTGACTTAAGAGGTTCGTTTTGAGGGGTGAAATCGGAAGTGAAAAAGATTTTTTTTTACTAGGTCATCGAGTGTGGTGTCAAATGAAAGCTTGTGAAAACACGAGTAAATATATATATATATATATATATATATATATATATATATATATATATATATATATATATATATATATATATATATAATATATATATATATATATATATATATATATATATATATATATATATATATATATATATAATGTAATACTTGTAATAATTTATTTGGTATATAAAAAAAACAAAATTTCAAGGTCACCAGTTTTCAGTAAAGATTGGAAACAAACTTTGTTGAAAATTCATTTGGGGTGTGTTTTGTGAAGTCACTGATCATTTTATGCCACCCTAACAAAAATTTTTATTTTAAAAACAATCAACGTACGGAACACTAATTGTGCAAGTTCAACTTGCACTTGACCGGTTTTTGGTAGATGGGATTCTAGTGGTTCAACAAAAAATTGTTCACGACGCATTTTAATATAAGTATCAGTCGATTCCGAACTTTCGTCGAAATCATGTAAAATCTAAAATGAATCAATTGTTTGCGCGTCGGTTCGAGGCAGTCTTTCTGTGTTCGCATCCAAGGGAGTCAAAACACACATTTCGCAGCCGCTAAATATATTAAAAAGTCGGTATCGTTTGTGAAGAAGTGGGTAAATCATTTTAAGGGGACGAAAAATGTCGACGACTTGCGAAAACGTAGCTCGGTAGGCAAAGTCACTCTGAAAGTCGAAAAAAAAAAAAAAAAAAAAAAAAAAAAAAAAAAAAAAAAAAAAAAAAAAAAAAAAAAAAAAAAAAACGAATCGTGTTCTTGTTTTCACGGGACTCTCATGCATCAAGGAGAGGCAAAATTAAGAAAATCGAGTTTGAATATATCTCATGAGACTATTCGATAACATTCTTGTGCTCATGCTGTCATATTCCGAAGAACGTTGAAGAACCCTTTGCTGGGTGAATATCACGTCGCGAAGCGGCTCGCTTGGGCCCACGATAAGATACAAGAGTGGCCCTCACAATCGCCGGACGCAAGCTCTATTGAAAGCGTTTAGTTCTTTGTAAAGCGAAAGCTTGAAAAATTTGCAGGGTATGCAGAAAATCTCGTCGAAGATGCCAGGCGATTATTGAAGCAGGAGGCGATTGGACAACTTAATAAGGTAATTGCGCCCTTGTTAGCACAACAAAGAATACATTGGCAAAAAATGTTCTCGAAACACACACATATATATATATATATATATATATATATATATATATATATATATATATATATATATATATATATATATATATATATATATACACGAGGCTGGTTTGAAAAGTCCGAGAGATGGCACCACCGGCGCGTATCGAGGTCATGTTTAGTTAGTAGCATCTCTTGAATGAACGCACACCAAGTTTCAGCCATATTGGTCTATTTCTTTGTGTTTGGCATTCGTGTGAATCAAGGAAGTCGAGTGATTTTCAAGAAATGGACGAAAAAGAATTTCGTGTGGTGATTAAACATTACTTTATGAAAGGCAAAACGCCTCAGGAGACTAAAGAGAAGCTTGATAAACATTATGGTGACTCTGCACCTTCGATTAGAACAGTTTATAAGTGGTTTCAAAATTTTCGGACTGGCCATATGGGCACAAGTGACGCTGAACGTTCTGGACGGCCTGTGGAGGTTACGACTCCAGAAATCATTGATCAAATCCATGATATGGTGATGGATGACAGAAGAGTTAAGGTGCGTGAAATTGCTAGTGCTGTGGGCATCTCGACTGAACGGGTACATAATATTTTGCATAAACATTTGGACATGAGAAAGCTATCCGCAAGATTGGTGCCGCGATTGCTCACGCTTCACCAAAAGCGGATAATCGTGTGAAGTGTTGCAAGGATGGTTTGCAGCTGTTCCAGAAGAATCCGGAGGATTTTAAGCGTGCCGTTTCGTCAGTGTGGATGAAACATGGATACATTACTATACTCCTGAGACCAAACAACAATCTAAACAATGGGTTACCAAGGGGGAATCTGCACCAAAAAAGGCGAAGACCGTTCCTTCGGCCGGAAAGGTTATGGCGACTGTCTTTTGGGATTCGCAAGGGATAATCCTCATCGACTATCTGGAAAAGGGTAAAACTATTACAGGTGAATATTATTCATCGTTATTGGACCGTTTGAAAACCGAGCTGCAAGAAAAAACGCCCGCGATTGGCCCACAAGAAAGTCCTTTTCCATCACGACAACGCACCAGCACACACCTCAGCAGTTGTGGTCGCAAAATTAATGGAAATAGGATTCCAACTCGTTTCACATCCCCCCTATTCTCCAGACTTGGCTCCCTCGGACTACTATTTGTTCCCCAATTTGAAGAAATGGCTGGCGGGAAAAAGATTTTATTCAAACGAGGAGGTGATTGCAGACACTAATGGATATTTAGCAGACTTGGACAAATCCTATTATTCGGAAGGGATCAACAAACTAGAACATCGTTGGACGAAGTGTATAAGCCTAAAAGGAGACTATGTCGAAAAATAAAAAAGGTTTACCCCAAACACATAAGTAGTTTTTATTTTTGCACGGACTTTTCAAACCAGCCTCATATATATTTATATATATATATATATATATATATATATATATATATATATATATATATATATATATATATATATATATATATCTATATATTTTTGAAAGCAGCTTAATTCCACTGAGAGAGTTCTGCAGAGATCGGAACAAGTGATAGTCAAAGGGTGCTATGTCTGGACTATACGGTGGATGCATCAAAACTTCCCAACCAAGCTCTTGCAATTTTTGAGGGGTCATCAAAGAAGTGTGTGGTCGGGCGTTGTCATGATGGACGACAACACCTTCCCTATTAGTCAATTCGGGCCATTTTCTTTCAATTGCCTGGCGTAATCTCTCTAGTTGTCCACAGTAGAGTTGAGAATCAATCGTCTGACCAACTGGAAGTAGCTCATGGTGGACGATTCCCTTCCAGTCCCACCACACACACAGCATCACCTTTTTCGGCGTCAATCCTGGCTTCGGGGAACGCTTGTGATGGCTCACCATCCCTTGTCCACGATCTTTTACGCTTTCGATTGTCGTACGTGATCCATTTTTTATCACCGGTTATGACACGTTTCAGAAATGGCTCGATTTCATTGCGTTTCAGCAGCGCATCGCCGATGTTAATTCGGTCAATCATGTTTTTCGCGCTCAACTTATGAGGAACCCATACATCGAGCTTCTTTTTATAGCCAGCTTTGTGTAAATGGTTCAAAACCGTTTTGTGGTCATTGCCTAGCTCCATACCAATATCGACACTGCTGATATGCTTATCTTGCTGGACTTTTTCAAGAATTTCATCAGCTTTTACAGTGATCGAACGACTAGAGCGTGACTCATCTTTCACATCAAAATTACCAGAACGAAAGCGAACGAACCATTTCCGCGCAGCAGATTTTGATAAAGTACCTTCACCGTACACAGCACAATTTTTTTCACAAGCCTGCGCAGCGTTCTCCCCTTTGTCGTAATAATATTGCAAAATATAGCGCAATTTTTCATTACTTTTCTCGATTTTCAAACACACCACCATCAATTTGGATGTTTATACACTCAAAGTAAAGCTCGAAGTGTCACCTTTCAAACGAGCGTTTAGTGGTGTCGCTGCGATCTGTGTTTCTTGAGTTATTTGCAATTGACGCCATCTATCGGGAAAAACGCCACGAAGTTTTTCCCAGACCCAATATATCCTACATTAGTAAAAATAAAGTTCCTTGTACTTGTTTAATCACGTCTAAAATTTTTAATCGCTCTGTGTATCAAATGAATTTAAATAATACCCTTAATAATTACAACTTTAACAAATTTCTTGATCTGACCTTATGCTACCAAATATATCTAAATATATTCAGTATAGTCTAAAATAAAATTAAACATCAACAAACGATTCTCTTTGGGTTGAACTTTGACATTTATTTTCAATATTAAATTTCAACCCTACGTTGAACGCCATTAACATAATAGTTTTCAGTAATGTTCATATTTATTAGTTACTTTCAAAATAGCTAAAGTTGGACAAAATATTATTGTTTTCTCTTCTGTTTAGTGTACCTTTAATTACCCAACAATGTAGAGAGTACCTACATTGCATAAGTCCAGAAAGTAGCACTCAACTGATAATAAATGTTGATGAAATAGTATTACTCATATTTTAAAAAGCGAATTTATGAGGGTATAATTAGTATTTTGCACTTTACAGGTAAGAACAAAAGTGTAAATTACCTTGTGGTAAATTCTAAAAGTCTTAAGATTTCCACAATGTTATCTTTATTCTAAGTACCTAAAGTATATGACCTTATCAGACATGAAAGGAAAGTTTGTAATATTTGTTGGTGGTATAACAGTTCTGTAACACAACAATAATATCCAAGAGCGTAATCCTTTTATGGCAGATGATATTTCCAGAGCTAAAGATTGCATAAATTGTTGGCATCAACCAGAAGTTCTTGAAGATACCAGTCAGTAGTCCATAACTCAAATAACGGTTCGTGGCACGAAGGAATTCACCTCCAGAGATGGTCGGATAGATGAACAAGTAATATTTAAATACCGAGAGCAGACTTTGTCAATCTTAATAATTATAATCTGAAGCGGCTTTTGCTGATGATATTGTGCTGGTGGCGGAAAATGAGAGACAATTACAAGAAAACCTCGATATTTGGAATAAAGCGTTCAAGGAAGAAGGTATGAAAATTAATATAGATAAAACAAAATAATGACAATGGAAAACCAACAAACAAACATTTACATAGAAGGGAATAATATACAACAAGTGGAACAATATAAGTATCTGGGAGTGATAATGGATGAAACTGGAAAACAAGACAAAGAAATTCATGAAAGAATCGAAAAAAAAACGAACAAACTTTACTAGGCAATAAATAATAAATTCATTAGGAAGAAAGAGGTGACGAAACAAACAAAAATAAAAGTGTTTGAGACAATTTTTAAGACAATCCTGACATATGGATGTGAATCATGGACCCTAACAGACAGACAGAAAAACAAGATACAAGCCGTCGAAATGAAATACGTGAGAGCAGTACAAGGAGTTACACGGAAGGACAGAATAAGGAATACAGAAATAAGGAGAAGGCTGAGAGTACAAGCAATTATGGAATATATACAACAAAGACAGCTGGGATGGTGGGGACATGTACAGAGAATGAACGATGATAGACAGGTGAAACAAGTGTATGAAGCCCGAATACAGGGAAAACAGAAGCGAGGAAGACCTAGACAAACCTGGAATGGGAGTATTATTGGAAGTATACTTAAGGAGAAGGGAAAATCCTGGAAAGAAGCAGTGAAAATGTCAAAGAATAGGGACAGATGGAAGAAGTTTATATGTGGAGACTGAGAGGGAAAAAAAGGCGAATGTATAACTGCCCTACACCATATGGTAGAAGGGATAATATATATATATATATATATATATATATATATATATATATATATATATATATATATATATAATATAATAATTATAAGCATACTGCAAGACTTTGTTTTGCAATACGAAATAGTATATTTTCCGTAATAATGCCAAAAAAAACATAATCATTGAGCAGATAATTCGGGAGCCTTATAATTATAGAAAAAATTTAGATACTTTGTTAAGGTCTCGTTGTTTGAACTGTAGTCAAAGAGGGACAATCTCAAGTTACTTTAACAATCAAGTTACTCAATCAAGTTACTTTAACAAATAGTTTATCGAATTTAGTGTGGAAAATTTGTCTTTGTCATACTAGTGTAGAAATTTTTTGCTGCAAGCTTGTAGAAAAAATTGTTTTCAACACTTTTGGAAAACATCTTTTCTCCGATCAACCAATGTCTTATGTGGAAAAGATACACTTCCTTTACTTATTAAGTTAAAAGAAATTACATTTCTAAAAACCAAGGGTATACTATTTGACAATTTCGAATATTAAATATTGTTATATTCTAAAATTTGCTATCTGTAATCATATCATATCAAAAATTATTACTAAGAAAACCCAAATATGCAAGTGAAAAACTTTAAAATATGCGCATAAATATGCAAATAATTTTCTCAAAATATGCACATACATGTTGTAAATATGCAGTAAAAAAAATTGAAATAGACTTGAAAAAAATGTAAATTTTTTGTTTCACATTACTTGATACGAGTACTATACAAATGTAGCAATAAAAAACCCATTTTAAATTTTCAACATACAGGGCGAATGAACTAAATCTAAATATAATATTATACAAAGTAAAAAATAAATATAAATAATAATGTATTTTATTACTTTACTTAAAGATGAACATATAATAATAATAATAATGTAGGTACATATTATAAAAATTTATATACGTAGTAAACAGCATAATAAAACATACATTTTAAATTTGATACATACAGGGCGATGCAACTAAGTAAGCGGAAATATGCAAATATTGCAAAAGACAGGGTCGCCGTTAGTTATAAAACAATAAACTACTAAATGAAATCTAATAATTTAATAATACAAGTATACTCTGATGGCCGTCTCGGTTTTTACTGACCATAAAATAATAAAATTTATTTGGGGAAAACCACCGGCGCGGCGGCGGCCTAAACATTGACCCTTATTCCGAAAAATGAATGAAAACGCCTGCCAAAGACCTACATTATTATAAATTCCTTCAAATATGCACATATATACTATTTTTAAAGCATTTATGCAAATATTTAGAAAAATGCATATAATATGCAAAATATGCAATATATGCGCTTTGCATATTTGGGTGTCCTTAATTATAACTAATTATTTTATATATATTTATATAGATTAATAATACAATTTTTTGCAGTTTAATCCATGGCCTATATACTACTGTTTCGTTATATACATACAATTTTGTTTTGATATGTTCGAAACACTGGAAGGAATCAAATTTCGTGTGTTGATTGACCACTGTTTTTTGATTGGAAAAAATACCGCCCAAGCGAAGTAATGGCTTGATAAGTGTTTCGAAAACTCTGCCCCTGGAAAATCACTCATCATTTACTGATATGCTGAATTTAAACGCTCTCGATGCCCAAATAAGGTGGTTACACACGGAAACCATAAAAAAATCCACAAAAATTGTTTTGGATGACCATAAAATGAAATTGCGTGAGATAGCTGACATCCTACAGATATCAACGTGTTGGTCATATTTTGCATGAACATTTGGGCATGAGAAAGCCCTGTTCGAAATGGGTACCGCGTTTGCTTACAGTGGACCAAAAACAACAACTTGTTGATGAATCTGAGCGCTGTTTGAACCTGTTTACGAGCAATAAAAAGGATTTTTTCAGGCGATATGCAAGCAATGGATGAAACATGGTTCCACCACTACACATCGGAATCAAATCGGCAATCAGCTGAGTGGATAGCAGCCGGTGAAAGCCTTCCGAAGCGACCAAAGACACAACAGTCGGCTAGGAAGGTTTTGGCCTCTGTATTTTGGGATGCGCTTGGAATAATTTCCATCGACTATGCTGAGAAGGGAAAAACCATCATCAGCGATATATTATTATTATTAACATATATTATATAAAGTTATTGGTGCGCTTGAAGACAGAAATCGCAAATGAACAAGAAGAAAGTGCTCTTTCATCAAGACAATGCACCGTGTCACAAGTCAATGCTTACAATGGCAAAATTGCATGAATTGAAGTTTCAATTGCTTCCTCAACCACCGTATTCTCTAGATTTGGCTCCCAGTGACAATTATCTCTTCTAACATGCTCGCAGGAAAGAAATTTGGCTCCAATAAAGAAGTTATCACCGAAGCTGAGGCCTATTGTGAAGGCAAAGACAAATCCTTCTAAAAGAAAGGTATAAAAATGTTTGAGAAGCGTTGGACTGCTTGTATCGCTCTTGAAGGAGACTATATTGATGAATAAAGTCGAATTTTGCAAAAAAAAAATATGTTTCAAGTATATTGAGATCCATTATTCATACTGTTACAAATGGACTTGGTAGAGCAACAGTCTATTTTATTTAAATAACTAATAGTCAAGGTTAACTACAGCCTTCTCGAGTAGTTAAAATTTTGTAACTATAGTCAAGAGACTTAACTATTAGTTAGCTAACTACCAATGAAACAGCTGACTGTAGCCATATTCAACTAATGATTAGTTTAACAAGTGAAATTTGACTACTAGTTAGTTAAACTATCGTTCAAACAATGGGCCTTAAGACATTCAGGATACACATCGTAGCCTATCTAACTATTAGGTGCAGAAGTTAATACGGTATCTTTGACATAAGTATCTCGAAATTCAGCTTCAAATTCAAACTATTTTCCGCCACTTGAGAACTTTCGGATAACAAATTTCATGTATTTACTTGAGCGTATCGAGTAAAATCATTCAATGCATTCCGTCCAGTCCAACATACAGTCGGTCTTTGACCGTATATGACCACTACTACGAGGTGCAAAGGGCCACTGGCAAAACACTTCTTGTCATTCTCTTGACTCTCCTTGCCGTGCTTATGTTTCGCAGGATGCCATGAACGTGACGTCATTCTGTTTTAAAATAGTTGTGACTAATAAGGGCTTAAAATGTTACCTGCCATGTTACCCTTTGAAGAATTTAGTCGATTATATAATTTTCTGATAAAGTATGACGTTTGAAAATATGATTTTAGTCAGGTTTCTTTTTGGAAGGAAAGTAAATTGTACAGAGTGATTCAAATAGAATAATAAAAATTTATAAAAAATGTAATATTTCTAATATTTTTTGTTATTTCTAGAAATACAATGGTGAGCAAAAAAAATAAATAAAACGATTTTGCTTCATTTAACAGTGCTTCTTGAATTTAATTATTTTTAGTATCATTAGAATGCTGATTTTTTACTCTTTCCAATAATACTAAAAACACTTGGATTTCCAAAAAGTTTTACCGATTAAAACGGTTTTACTCTATAGAATCGTTTTTCCTCACTCAGCAACGTACTCGTTGCGTGCTATTTATCCCTATAAAAATACATGCAATTGCATCCCTTTATCGGAACTTGAACTGTCAACATTTCTGCTATACCTGCCCACTAATTACGTCATCGGAAAATGGATACCACCCCGGAAGAAACGACACAAGTCATTGCCCTATTGCAAGAAGGGCTACAGAGTCTACAGACGTTACCAAGATTCTGGCGCCTTTACATAGAGACCAGGATCAAGAAAAAGAAGGTGTACCTCGGAACGAGACGACCGTTTCATTGTAAACACAACTCTAAGAAGTCATTGGACAATCAGAAGAAGACTTAAAGAAACTAACCTAACTCCGAAGAGATCAGCTAACGGACCCAAATTGACAGCAGCCCATTGACAGGCGCGACTCAAATTTGCCTGAGAACATCTCGACTGGGCAATGGCGCTCAATTTTATTCTCCGACGAGTCCCGAACGTGCCTACATGGCAATGATGGAAGAAGAAGACTCTGTAGGAGGCCTGGGGAGTGCTATACGCAGTGCTGTATTATTGAGATGCTCACCTACGGAGGAAGTTCTGTCATGGTGTGGGGATGCATCTCACTGGATGCAAAAGTCGATTTGGTTTTCGTTACTCGTAGCGGTGGATTAACTGCTCACAGGTATATCGAGGATATCCTGCAGGAACACGTTGTTCCTTACGCTGGGTTTGTTGGTGATGGCTTTGTGCTAATGTACGACATGGTGAGGCCACGTGCTGCTACATCGGTGCGGCAATACCTGGCGGAAGTGGAAATACCCACATTAGACTGGCCTACGCGGAGTCCTGACGTCAAACCAATCGAGCACATATGAGATCTGCTGAAAAGACGGGTTCGAACTATAAATCGAGCCTCTACATCGCTGAGGGGCTTAAAGGTTGGGATTGCGGAAGAGTGGGCAAGAATCCCACAGACAGTGGTGAAAAAGCTCACCCGCTCCATGAAAAACCGGCTGGAAGCAATAATAAGGGGTAGGGGGGGTAATACAAAATATTAATTTTGATTTTTGTAGATAAATTTAATTGTTAAACTTAAAATTTGTTTAATTTTTCCTTAAATCCTATTTTCAATTCCTATTCTCCTTGTTTCTCCCTTTCAATCATTTTAATCACTAAAAAGCATAAGGTATGCTATGGAATTTGGTATTATTAGAGAGAGAGTGGAATGGGCTTCCAAATGATACTAAAATCCATAAATTCTAGGATCAGTATTAAATGAAGTTACAAAGTTTGAGTCGATTTTTTTGCTCACCAGTGTATTACACATAAATAAGTCTAAGTCCTTATCGATATTAAAAACGATTTTTAATTATATCATCACCAAATTACTACCTATGTGCAAAAAAAATGCCTCTACGCAAGCACATTACCATATTATTCTTGCTGGTGTAGTTATTTAGAGCATTTACTTAATATTTACTAACAGCTAGGTATTATCATTGCGACACTACGATATTACACAACATAAAACACTTATATGTTGTGACATTTTAAAAATTGCTATACAAGATATGTTGAATTAGCTTGCAAATGAAAATTAGTTATTTATTTGTTATAATTAGTTTGAAAACACATAAAACAATGTGAAGTATTAACCATAGTTTTGCCACTTTGCAAATAGTATTAGCTTATTGTTATATAAAAGAAAATATTTATTCACGAACATTACTAATGAAAACTTAGACCCACTTTCACCGTTACTTCTTGCGAAGCTTTAATCTGTCTTGAATGATTTTTTCGGTTCTCAGTCAAACAACTATCCCTTAAATTCTACTTAAAAATTTGATTTCTCAGGGGAAGTCTTAAAAACTGCTTGAAACCTTCTAAAGGGTACTTTTATGTCATGTTTTTAATTTTTGTCAAATTATTAATGTTCAACTGTGTAAAACTCCTTTATATTTACTTTTACGTCGTCTCTATTGTCTATGTGCAGATAGCGAAGAATGAGCAAGTTGAGATCCAACAAAGTTGCAGTTTCAAAACCAGCCTATTTAATTTCTACGTTTCTACTACTATAGTCATACCAGGTGTACAAGTATGAAATGCGGATTTTTTTCTCTAAAAAAAACACGTTAAATTCGGAAGAATGATAAAAAGTGCTTTATTCAAAGTATGTTCCATCGCTTGTTATACATTTTTCCCATCTTTCGGGCAATTTGTGAATACCACGCCAGTAAAAATCTTCCCCTTTTGCTGCGAACCATTCATCGAGCCATTTTTTCACATCTTCGTACGAACCAAAGCGCTGCTCAGCAAGTGCGTGACCCATTGATGCAAACAAGTGGTAGTCGGAAGGAGCCAAGTTTGGTGAGTAAGCCGTATGGGTAGAAGAACTTTCCAGCTGAGTGCTGCCAACGTGTCGCGAACTGGTTTTTCCGTATGTGATGGACCATTGTCATGAAGAAAAATGACTTTGTGTTGCCTTTTTCGGTATTCTGACCTTTTTTAAGCAGCGAACGGTTCAAACCGGTCAACTGTTGTTGGTAACGTTTAGTATTAACCGTTTCCCCAGGTTTTAACAGTTCATAATAGACCACGCCCCTCTGGTCCCATCAAACACAGAGCATCGTCCTTCTGCTAAAGCGATTCGGTCTTGCAGTCGATGTGGATGGTGCGCCTGGGTTTACCCATGATTTTTTGCGCTTGAGATTCTCAAAATAAATCCACTTTTTATCCCCTGTAACTATACGTTGCAAAAACGACTTCCTTTTGTACCGAGCGAGCAAAATATCACATGTGCTTCTGCGCTTTTCCATTTGACTGTCGTTCAACTTATGTGGTACCCATCTACCGGTCTTTTGAATCTTTCTCATCTCTCGTAGCCGATTGGAAACAGCTTGTTGACTAACGTCCAGTTGCTCGTCGGCGAGTTGTTTTTGTGTTGGCGAATCATCTTCGTCCAACAATGCTTGCAATTATACATCTTCGTATTTTTTTGGCGGTTTTTCCACGTTCCTTGTCTGCAACATCGAAGTCAGCACTTTTGAAACGCCAAAACCATCGTTCACACGTATCTTGCGATGGAGCATGTTCATCATAAGCTTTTCGAAGTAATCGGTATGATTCAACAGCAGTTTTGTTCAAATGAAAATAAAAAATTAATGCTGTCCGCGAATGCTCTTTGTTCTGTATAAATTTCGACATATTGAACACAACAACACAACACTATGCACATATTTTTCCAACTTATCACTCGTGCGCGTCCGACACTTATTGATGACACAACAAAATGGCGCAGTGTTAAATCTTTATAGTACAAACTGCATTAGTGCACTATCTGTTGTATGAAATCTGCATTTCATACTTGTACACCTGGTATATATATATATATATATATATATATATATATATATATATATATATATATATATATATAGGAAATAAAAGTAAATGGAAGATTTTTGAATCACCTGAGGTTGGCTGACGACATAGTCTTGCTGAGCTCAGACCCCGAGGAACTGGAACTAATGGTAAATGAATTAAATAAAGCCGCAGACTATGTAGGCCTTGAAATGAACCTAGATAAAACACAAATAATGTCAAACAGCAAAAAACGTTTTAAAATTGACAACAATACAATAACTAAAGTACAAGAATATGTATATTTAGGACATCTTCTTAAACTAGGTAAAATATATCAACAGGCGAAGATACATAGAAGAATCCGATTAGGCTGGGCTGTGTTTGATGGGATGTGGGAGATCTTAAGAAATAAAGATATTCCAAATTCCTTAAAAAGAAAAGCATTTGACAGTTGTAGTCTATCTGTTCTAACATATGGGATGGAAACGATCACTTTAACGGAAGAAAGCATTAGAAAATTGAGAGTTGCACAACGGGGAATGAAATGAGCAATGCTGCGGGTGGGCATAGGGAACAAAATCAGAAATGCTGACATAAGATTCAGAACGGGTGTGACAGATTAATAGAAAGTACAGCATCTCTTAATTGGGAGTGGGTTGGACCTGTGATCAGAAAAAACCTGAACTAATGGCCAAACAGAACATTTCATTGGAGGCCATGAACATCTAACAGGAATACTGGTAAAGGCCACAGAAACGTTAGTTGGATGATGTGAGAAGGTATGAAGGCAAGCCATCGTATGGGGCGGCAGTGGAAGGAGAGAAGTCTGAGTTAAGTAGCTTTCTGAAAGCATATTTTGCTTAAGCTTTCCTTCCTCGAGTAGAGTGGTAAAATTAAATATGATTGAGAGACTTGAAGACGTAATTAGTGACATTTTCAATAAGCCAACTTTGAGTGCTATTTCAAAAAACGTGTATAAATATGGATGTTATTGTTTCATTGTTTCATACGCGCGGCCTAACTACATGAAACTCATCACAGTATTTTTTAAAAGGATTTTTAGAAAAAACAAGCGTAAGGATGAGATCTATCATTAAATCAGAAACGAAAATAATTTTCTTAATACTTGCTAAATATTATATGTAAAAATGAAATTAGACTTCGAATTTGATTCAATAAATAATGTGAGAATAGAAGCCATAGGCACTACGGGAATAAAAGCACATGTTCCGTCGTCAATGAGTTCTTCCAGTATGATGATTAAAAAATAATTTTCTGTATGATAAATTCATGAAATAAAATGTATTTATAGATCTTATATATACATATATATATATATATATATATATATATATATATATATATATATATATATATATATATATATATATATATATATATATATATATATATATATATATATATATATATATATATATATATATATATATATATATATATATATAGATATAATGTTGGACGAATGTCCTCATGGGTGTGAAATGTAGTAGTGGTTTTTCGGGTATCCTGTGTTACCTTAAAGTCCCTTGATGGACGGTTTCGCTGACGTTTCGATGGAATCTCATCCATCTTTTTCAAAGCGTTGATCACTGGACGGTGTCTTGGCGTTAAATGTCGGTGAAGACAACTAAAACGAGTTTCTGGAACACCTTAACAATATACATCCAAACATTAAATTTACAATGGAAAGAGAAGTAACAGAACAACTACCATTCCTAGATGTCTTGCTTCAAAGAAAATTAGATGGTTCTTTGTCTCACTCAGTATATAGAAAACCGACACATACAAACAAATACTTAAATGCCAGCTCACATCACCACCCAGCCCAACTCTTTTCCGTTGCCAAATCCTTAGCTCACCGATCACAAACCCTAACAGACAAGGAACGTTTGCAACAAGAAACCAAGCTCCTTCGGAACGTTTTACTTTCAAATAGATACAATCAAAACACGATCCGGCGGGCCCTAAACAAACAACACAAACCGGAAAGAAAGACGTACACTACAAAAGCATTTCTCCAATATATAAAAGGCATCACAGACCAAATAGGAAGACTTCTAGGAAAACACAACGAATCAAAAAATTAAAGATATTCTACCAACACCAAAAGACATTATAGCCTTAGAAGACTAAGGTGTATATGAAATTCCGTGTCAGGACTGCGGCCTTTCGTACATAGGTCAAACAAACAGGAAAATTAGCGCCAGAAAAGACGAGCACAAAACCGCCGTAAAACAAAAATCCACCACCTCTTCTCTAGCACAACATACACACAAAATCGATTTTGACAAAACCAGAACCCTACAAAAAAGTGAAAACCTATCCACTAAAGTAATCAAAGAAGCCATAGAAATAGAAAAAAGGCCCAACAACTTAAATAATCGGGATGATAGCCAACGTTTACCAAACTCTTCGAAACATATTCTATCCCAATACCAAGTCAAACCAAGAGAAACAATAATTCAACCATATGTTACTTCACCAACACAAACATTACAAAGAACCACAGGACCGAAAACGCGCAGTCAAAGCCGAGCCTCTATTGGCCAGAACCGTTAGACCAATAGAGCCACGCTCCGAGCACATAAAACCGGGGCCCTCGGAGCCAGTCTCGACATTCAACGCCAAGACACCGTCCAGTGATCGACTCTTTGAAAAAGATGGATGAAATTCCATCAAAACGGAACTTTTTGGTCTTATTCTGGTTAGTCTGATTAACCTGCTGAGTCAGTATCTGACTAGACATGTTTGTAATCTGGGCTCTTAATTCTTGTATTGAAAACTCATTTGGGGGTGTTTTTGTGAAGTCCCTGATCATTTTATATCTCCGTAACAAAAATTTTTATTTTAAAAGGCAATCACAGTATGTAACGCTAATTGTACAAGTCAACTTACACTTGACCGGTAATTTATATCTCAAGTAAACTATTGTTTAAACAAATGTATACATTTTTTTTGTAATTTTTTACCATACTTTAGACAGAGATAAATTAAGACTGATAATGAATAGAAATAAATATTTAGACAATAAGTGACTGATAAGTTTTGTGGCAACGAACCACGTAACCACAATAAAGAGAACCAAAACTAAACAAAGTAGGTAATTACTAATAATATTACTAATAGAAAAGTTATTGTATATCTCTACACGTATTACATTTAAACCATAAATCATCATATTGGGAAAGAACACACCCATAGATTTCATAAATCATACTGATAAAAGTTTTATATGTGAATTTTATTCAAAAAAGGTCTTAATAATGTAAATTATCATTACTCATTTTGTTTTTTTTTTATACTAGTATCCTAGAGACATCCTAAATAGAAGCGGATTGTGCCGATAATATGATTGGTTTTCTGAACGGCACCCAGAAACTTACTATCTTTCTATTGGATATAAATAAAAAAGAAAAAAACCTGCACAAAAAAATTTTCTATACAAAACAGAAATTTTTCATATTACTATAAATCACTATACTTCTGTTAAAAAAAAATTAAGTATACGTTTTTTATCAATAACTGCTAAAACTGAGGGTAAAACCTTTAGAAAACACTAGGTAAAACATGAAATACAATATCAAATCCGGGAAACGGATAGTGAAAATATTCGCTTAAATCAAATATTTTTAACGTTTTGAAGAAGAATTTCATCTGCTACAAAGCCGTGGCTCTAGTTACGCTACATCGACAACAAAGTATAACATAATGCAATGCTAGTTAGGTAATTGTAGATTAGGTTAAAAGTGTGTTGCTTTTTTCTAATATAAACCGACTTAATTATTATTTAACAAAGTAATTCGAATTATTGTAGACACATTACCTCCCCAGTTACTTACAAAAACGTATTAAATTTTTAATTTTGAGTTTGTTCACTTTTTTTAACACAAAAATCACCTCTTTTCGTCAAGTTGGTCGTTGGGCATCAGCTTCAAGACATTTTATTGTTAAAAATTTGATCTGCATCAACTGCAAACTGCTCTCGTTTATTCATCATCATCACACAGCCACTTGTGACATAGGCCTCCCCTAGTCTTTTCCAATTATGCCTATCCTGCGCCTCCCGTATCCAGTTTTCTGCTACCCTTTTCAGGTCATCAGTCCGTCTAGTCGATGGTCTTCCTTGGCTTCTTTTGGTCTCTCTGAGCCTCCACTCCATAATCTGTTTGTTCCACCAACCGTCTCGTATTCTTGCTAAGTGACCTGTCTAGTTCCATTTCGTTTCGCTTGTTAACTATTCTCTTACTCCCAGCATTGCACGTTCCATAGCTCTTTGAGTTGTTCTTAGCCTATTTGCTGATTTTTTCGTTAACGTCAAAGTTTCCGCTCCATAAGTCTGTACTGGTAGGACGCACTGGTTGTATACTCTTCTTTTTAAGGACATTGGGACACTGCTTCGTAGAATATAGCTTAGTTTAACAAAAGCCGCCCAAGTCAGACCAGTTCGTCTACTTATTTCACGTGTTTGGTTGTCTTTTCCAATTTTAACTTGACAACCTAGATATTTATATGTTTGTACTTGTTGTATGATGTTGTTGTCAATATTTATGTTGTCGTTTGTGTCGTGTTTATCATGATATTTGTTTTTTCAAAATTTATTTTCAATCCTACTTTTTCAGAAGAATCTTTTAGTGTCTTGATCATAAAGATGGCATCTTGTAGGTTATCCTTAATCAATACAATGTTGTCGGCGTTCAACCACAGTCCATCACACCGACATTGTGCCATTGTGTATTTCTGAATACAAGTTCCAAAGCAGCCGTAAATAGTTTCAGTGAGATGTTATCTCCTTGCCTTACGCCACGTTCTATGTTAAATTTTTCGGTATCTTCATATAATCATACGTTTGATGTCGCGTTTTTATAAATGTTTCTAATTAATGACGTGTATCTGTAATCTATTCGGCTTTGATTAAGTGCTTCTAATATTGCTTCTATTTCTATTGTGTCAAAAGCCTTCTCGTAGTCTACGAAGATCATAACTAGTGGTATATTGCATTCAATACACTTTACGATCAAGATCTTTATGGTTTGTAAATGATCGTTTTTGGCATATCGCGCTCTGAACCCCGCCTATTCTTTGGGTTGGTAAAAATCTAATTTAGGTGTATTAATCTTTTCGTTAGGATTTTCATAAACAGCATGTACATATGCGTCAAGAGGCAACAACAGTAACATTACCAATCACTACGTAACGATCCTTGTCCCTTTATTAATTTTTCTTGATTAAAGTAAAATAGTAAAAAATTTTAATTTATTGTCTTAAATAAACATCAGAAGGGTTTTTGATAAGTGTTTATATTAGTGAGGAAAAAGATGTATAATTTGAAACATTCATTAAGAGGTGTCGGACTGGGCTTATAAAAACAACTTTTATTTTTAATTTTATGTATGTTCAAATTGGGAAAAAAGTAGTTAATATTTCTGTACTTGACCCAAGAATATATATATATATATATATATATATATATATATATATATATATATATATATATATAGATATATATAGATATATACAGGGTGAGGCGCCAAAATCCGGATAAATTAAACATTTTTTTTAAACATAATTTTTATTGCAAAACTAGAGAAGTTTATAATTATTTTTTTTACTAAATTGTTTGTTAGGTCATAAAGAATATATTTACTCAATATAACCCCCTTCTGCTTGAATGATCGCCTCCAATCTCGGTCTGAAGCGGTCGCAGGCCCGTTTTAATGAGTCATATCGGCAAATGCCGCTTCAATAGCGGCTCTCAATGATGCGACGTTTGGATGTCTGAACTTGTTAGTGACCCTTTCAACCACGATTTTCAAATCGACTGTCCTGGATCCTCAAAAATCAGCTCCTGAGTCCGTTGAATGATTTCGGGCGTCCTGAGAACGCGCTCCTTCGAGTGAGTTTTCCTTGCCGGTATTGCAAAACCTTCGTTGGACTTCTTCGACTCGTTATACTTCGCTACAACATCATACACAGTCGAGGTTATGAATGTTTAGTACATGCGTCAAGATATTTGGATGCTAATCGCGTCCTCTCGAAGTGGTATAGAACGGCGGGAAATTCAAATTGAATTTTGTCCGGATTTTGGCGCCGCACCCTGTCTTTTTATGATTTTTCTAACAGTAATCTACACTTACCCCATACTATTAATTTAGGTTGATTTGGAAGAACACAAGAAAAGGTAGGTTTTTATTTAGGTCGGTGATAGGTAAAGCGTTTTTTTTTAGTGATAAGAAAATGTTTTTAGTGACAGGTCATCTCATCCAATTTAGTTGATCAAATTGCGAAAATAGGGAACTCCATTACATAATCGTAGATCACTTTCAGAAAAAGCATGGTTGATTTACAACCAAGCAAATCTTTCATTATTTGGCTACTTTAATAATCTGTACTTAGTTTAACGATTATTTCGAACACGTAAATGCACACGTAGAAGTCCAGTATTAAAAATTTTTAAATAATTTAAAAGCGTTTAATCCTTTATACAAGCCATTAAATCATTGAAATGCAAGAATGCAAAGCACTTTTACATGTTTTAAGTCCATATGCATTATATACACAAAGCCAGAACACTAAAAAGGCATAAAAGAAATTAAAAAACCACATACTAAAACACAATACCTTGTCGCATTTCCAAAGTTGTATATGTAAATATAAGGTTTGTTCAATAAGTCATTTGAAAGTATTAATACAGATTCAATTTTAAAGGGGTGCCGTTTAGAGAATGGTTCATGTTATTTGTGGTATATGAGAATAAAATCAATTTAGTAATATACGGTATCCCGTTTTGAATATTTCATGTAAATAAGTACACGAAAATAGGCGTGTTACCTTGAAGGTAAAAATTAATAAAAGCACGTAAATTTGTTTTTTTCTCAATTCCTATTCCAAATTTAGACCTAGTTCAAAAATAACTCCATTTAATTTGTATTTCAGCCAAGTCAATCGTTTAAAAATAACCTATTTTCTAAGCTGTCGTCAATAATACAAGATCCTGTCCTTCACCATCATCCTCTGACAGATCTTAAGTTACAGAAGGTGTATTTTATGTTAAGACTTTAGTTATATCTCTCACGGAATAGTCACTTAACCAAATAGATTTTTTTCAAAATGTTTGAAAAAAGACCCTAAAATTACATTTACGAGTATTCCAGCCAAAAGAAAGTCCTGATGTCATGTAGGACTTCACAGAATTATTTTGTCTTCTTCTTTTACACTTATCTAAACTTTGTGCTCAAGGTAAGTAAAATTTCATGAATATAGTTGTCCTAGAAGTCTAAAAATGACATCCTCTATAAAGTACTTTTAAATATAACTGAATGTTTCGTAAAACCTACTCTTCTTGTTTTTTTCTGTTTTTTATTCATGGTAAAGAAAACAATGGTATACATTTTCAACCGATGTCCTTTTAACTATGTCTAACAAAATGTAAAATACGTGTTAAAACAAATTTCTCTTTTATTTATCGCAACTAGAATAATTGCAGCGAGGTTAATACGAGGTGACATTATGTTTTTTTTTCTTCTTATACAAGGTGATTTATATATAGACATATTATTAGTGACAAAAAATAAATAAATAGGTTTTGTTTTATCGAAATGCATTTATATGAGTAATGATATTAATGTAAAAAGTACATAATATGAGGCGTTGCGGATAGTAAGGGCGAACTCAACAAAATGAAGTTTCGAAAAAATTGAATTTATAGAAAAATCTAAATGGCGAACTCAACAAAATATTGGCAAAATTAGGTTTTTATTATTTATTTATAATTTATTAGCTTTTTATTATTTACTTAAGTAGAATAGTGTATTCCGTGAATTTATAAATGTTTTTTAAATATTTATTTGTGTATTTTTTTTTCATATTTTACTGTTCGTTTCTGATGCTACACACACATTAGACCGGTATTAAAAATTTTGAACACATTTTATTTAATTTTAAGGTTATTGTTTTAATTAAAGGTTTTGTTATTACAAAATAGTTACTTGATACAACATACAAAACAGTGGAAATATGGTATTGAAACTAACATAAAAAAAACTAAAGAAAAGAAACAAATAATTAAGTTCAGTTGTAATCTATTTGGTCATCGTCCGTAACATCTTCATTTTCGGTGCTCTTATTCGTTGCTGCGTCTTGAGAGGCTATAATGTTAGTAAAGTACCGACTCCAAGGTAGGGGAACATACGGTAACAAGTCCTGAATGTCCTTTAATTTGGGGGCTGGTATTTTAATGGGAGCACTGTAAAGTCTCGTCAGTGTTTCACTGGCCAAATGAAAATGATCAGGATCATAGTTTTTCACCTTGCCTTTTTGTAGTTTGACTGCCGTTTTGACATCCAAATTGTAAGCAGAATGAATGTAGAAACCTTGCTTAAAGTTATTTGTAAATTCAAAGATCTTTCCATCTTTAAACTTAGCACCAGCCATCTGCATTTTAGTAATTTTCTTTTGAAAATTAGAGAAATTGAAAATCATGTCCTGTCTAAGTTGGACAACGCAAAACTGGTTTTTTCGGCGACAGCTTTCAATCATTAACTTATAGTGATCCATGGTATACACAGTGCTATTCCGTATTTCTCTCTCAATGTTCCCAAAATCCCTATCACAGGGAAGGTATGAGTGCCCAGGTATCATAAAATAGTGTTTAATTTCAGTGAACTGGTCTTTGTGTATAAAGTATAGATTTGCCAAAACAAGATTTAAATTCTTGTTCTGTCCAGAACAGTTATCACTGAACATAATAACTTTTTTAACATTAACATCAACTTTACACAAATAATCGTACAAGCAACTTGCAATCTCACATGATCCACGCCTCCCTGTACTTTCATCCCAAAGGTACATCGTTGAAGAACCGGTTTTTACATTATGGATACAAAAGTTATAGGTCCATAGCTTCCTTTTGTAATACTGAATCCCAGTAGTCAGCTTTGGGGTTGGCAAAGCCTGCTGCAGATCAAAAGCTATGACCAGAAAAGAGTCATCGGCATTACTCCTTAATCCCTTAAGAAGAGACTGAGCAGCTTTTGCACGGGTCAGATGTAACTCCTTCTCTTGTTTAAGATTCTCGATTTCAGCAACATTTTCGGAATCGTGCATTTGACTACTTTTAATTTTTATGTCTACTTTATCGCAATAATTACAGGTGTCACTTTTTGGGGGCTCAAAACCAATATTGAACTGCATATTAAACGTATCACGATAATAGTGCTGATTTACCGGGCTGTAACCAGGGTAATTTTCCGTAAGCCATTCATTGTAAAGAGAATAGAGCTTTTTAATATTAAGTCCAACAGGTAAGTATTTTCGATGAGGGCTTTTGGCGCGACTGTAATGACTGGTGACAGTAGGTAGTGACATGATGTGTTCTTTTACTTTAGAAAGATCGTCATTTCCTATTTTCTTCGCGGGTTCACACCTCCCCCTTTGATCCGTTATAACAGTTCCAGTTCTGCTGGTTTTGTCAAGTACGACTCGAACGCGCTTTTCAGAGATGCCATGAATGTTATAAAACGCAGTACGACGAACTTCACGATTAGCGTGATCAACAGTCACATTATATTGAATGCGTCTCAGGGTACGACTTGGACGCCCCTTTACGTAAGATCTTTTTACATCATTGCAGATCAACAATTTTGATAAGTAAGCATTCTGTAGATCATAGTTTTCCAATTTGCCAAAAAGAGTCAAAAATATTGGTGACCAGTTCAGCGCCTATTTTCTCAAAACATCCACACTTGCAAGGAGGTCCAATTTTGCGGGCAACAACGTGCCTTTTGTTATTTCTTGAAATGTAAGCACTTCCTGAATTTCGTTTCAACTTACACTCGTTTTTTTGCCAATCATTCATCTTAGCAGGTCTCTTTCGCGAATAACCCGACACAGCACTACCATCTAAATGTTGTACACTTACTTCACTACTAGAAGATCCAGGTTGCGCCATACTTTTCTTAAAAAAAGAAGCAACAAAACCAAACAAAACATAAACGTATTAACTTCAAAATTAACTTGAACTAACACGCAGAAAGCGTAAAATTTCAAGTAAACCTCATTTAGTGACGCAATACCGGCGGTTCCTCCGCGCGAAATTGTTGAGTTCGCCCTTACTACCCGCCCGGCTATCGCCTGTTCGAAATTTTTTCATTTATTTGATACTGAAATTTGAAGGCGAAGCAAGGGCGAACTCAACAATTAGACCGGTATGTGATGTAGGAAAAGTACTATAAAATAGAATTATATAAAAAAAAAATTTGACCCAATGTTGAGTTCGCCCTTACTATCCGCAACGCCTCATATGTGTAAGAAGTTTTTTTTTTAATTTATCTACCTAGCTGTGAAGGAATACCCGCAGAGCTTATACTTAATCTAATATTTTTCACATTATTCCATTTTATTTAAAAACTTCTTTTGCGTTGCTGCTGCTTCAAAAAACATTGCTACAAGGGCTTTCATCTCCTCATCTGGACAAAATTCGGTTCTTGAGGCCTTTTTTCGGACGATTGAACAAAAAGAAGCCGTAAGGCACTAAATCAGGATTATAGGGTTGATATTGTGCATCCACAGCTTTCGGCAATGGATTAGCCTGTGTGATCCTTGAGGACCCTGAAGTTGAAGCTTTTCTCTAATCACCTTTTCCATATTTTGCATAGTCCTTCCGTAAACTTCTCCATTGCATGTGAGCTCTTTTTATAGAGATGTAATGGGTAGTACTTGTTAAGATTTGGTAAAACCGGATACCTGGATACGTAGAATCCGACAAAACTGGATACCACGCCGGGTAGGATCCGGCAATAGTATATTAAACTCGTTCTTTTACATTTTATTAAGATGCCGACTTTACACATCAAGAATGTCTTAAATTAGATGCTCGAAGAAAACAGTATAAATAATACAAGAGTACACCTATTTATTAGAGACAATAAAAAACTTAGAAGAGACATAGGAGTAAATAATGAACCATGTTTTATACATACCCAACAACTGACTCTTAAAAGTGCATAGATCAGTATTGGACGTTATAAGTGTCGGAAGAAGAATCGTGATTCATCTCCGGAAAGAAATTAGAACAGATCCAGAGCGATTTAAATATTGGAGTAAAGAAAATGGTACAAGATGTTTACACGTTCGAAGTTCACATATTATCTATTAGAAAAGCTTTTTGAACAAAAAATAGGTATCAGCTTGCTCGAGGCCGAATATGACTCACTTTTTTATTTGACATCAAATCAGTAGAACTTAGTTAAAACGAAAACAGGTAACGGTCCCAACCCAGGGCACATTTAATGCTTTGTAATGGAATGGAGTTTTCTTAAAAAATTTTTCAATAATTCTTAGAAGTATAGAGAATAAAAATCCGTAAAAAAAAATCGAATTTTTGAAAATTCGAGGTATGTGTAACAACTTAGTTTGTTGTTATGTTTAAAATATTCCTCTCGTGAATATTTTGAAATAACTGGTATCTTAATTTGGTTTTATTTTATTAAAAAAAATTGGCAGGATATTCGGCTGGGTAATAAAGTATCCGGCAAAACTGAGTACCTGGCCAAATCAGCTGGGTATCCGGTTTTGGCTGGGAAGACTGGGTACCTGTTACATTTCTACCTTTTTCCATATGAAATTGCTTCCCATTCCTAAAAAAACGGTCGCCATCAACTTATCAGAATACAACTGAGTTTTCGCCTTTATTGGAGGTGGGCAGCCCTTACAAACCCATTACAATGACTTCTTCTTCGTGAGAGGATCTCAAGAGAATACCCAAGTCGAGTCGCTTATGATAATTCACATAAATAACTGACATCATTCTCTAAAGCTACTAAATGTTCTTGAGAAGTTTGGAAATCGTTCGTCCGGAACCTTTTTTCATATCTAAATCTTCGGGCTTTGACGTACACTTAAGATATTGCTTCATTAATAACTTTTGGTCTGATCTTATGCTTTTTACTTTTACCAATTTATCGGAAGATAAAAAATCATAAAAACTGCAAAGTGCAACGAACGCGTACAAAGTTCTGTCCAAGTACGTAGAACGAAACAGTAATTTGAAAAGCAAGTACTTTTTTTTGTGAGTCGTCATTTTTATGACTATGTAGATAGCTTAAAAAAAAAGACCCCCGTATATTCTTTGTTAGTAGGAATCATCTTAAAATATAACGTATTTTGTTTAAGCTGCATTAACAGAAAAACTTAAAAATTACCATTTAAATGACTTACTTACATAATTAAAATTTAACGAAATTGTTTCAATAATTTTGTTTTACTTTAATTTTAAACTCATCATGGCTTCAATTATCCGAATTAGAGGATAATTCATTTTAAGGTAATACTTATATAAAATATGTCTATAAAAAGTGTTTTTGCTAAATTTTATGGTTGATTTAAATTTAAAACAAGACAACTAAAAATAGATTCAGAGAAAGAATCATCAACCAGATTACTGCGAGTATTATCTACTATTATTTTTTCAATAGCCTATCTAAAAAAGCATTAAGGATTATGTTTATCAGTAAAAAATAATTCGTAGAAAAAGTATGTCGTCATTATGATCTTGAAATACAATAAGTAACGGCAATTTTGGAACAACCCGTTCCTAGTAGCATTAAAACATATTTTTCGATGTTTCTTGTTTCTAAAATTCTTCGTAGATATCTTCTCTTCTTAAAGTGCCTATTCGGTTAGAATGTTGGCAATCATTCTGGCTATTGTTACTTTATCCACTGCTGCTCTGAAAAAACCGGTAGTATTTGTTGAGAACCAATTTCGCAGATTGTTTAGCTAGGAGATACGTCTGCGTCCTGGTCCCCTTGTTTCCAAAAACCTTTCCTTGGAAGATTTGCAGTAGCAGTGAGAATTTCTCATTATGTGTCTTAAATACTTGAATTTTCCTACTTTAACAGTTTCCATAATGTCCAGTTTCTTGTTCACGCGACGAAGACATCCTCGTTGGTAATAAGGTCAGAATAAAAAATTTTCAAAATTCTGCGATATACGTAAACGTATGAATAGTATTATATATCCTTTTCGGGTCAATTATTATTATTATTGCTATACATTTCTCAATGATTCAGTTGAAGTTCCAAGAAAACTGTATACTCCACAATAGCTCTTGATTCTATACAAAGCTCAGACTGACCTATCTATGCAGTACTGTTCTCATGTTTGGGGTTCTGCTTCCAAACGTATTTTGCATTTGCTAGTTTCTATCCAGAGAAGAGCTGTTCACCTCATTGTTGTCCCAGAAACCTTAACTGTTTGGATCATTGAAGAAACGTTAGTGACACAACAATAACAAACACTTTCAGGAGGAGTTTGGGTTGAGGAACCTGAAAGTGTTATTTTTTCATCATCTTCAATCATTTCGGATCAAGCATAAAGAGTTCATAAAGTGGGGTAGGAAGGGAAGAAGATTTGTTTCGTATATAAGTACAATATTTTACGTCCACTGAGGTAGTCCGGTTCAAGAGGAGGGAGACACATGGATACAAAGGGCGAAAAAAGAAAACACTGAAGGTGCAGCTACTTATAGAGGCGGGCGTTGATTGATGAAGAAAAAAGACTTGTACTGATACTCTAAAAGCTAAGACCCCTCACAAAACGGCAAACTAAAAGTCGATGACCGAGTGGGTTTCTTTTTCACAAACAAGATCCCCTACGTACGATGGAGCTGTAAAAACAATGAATTTAGAAATTGATGACCGAGAACTGAAAGTTTTCTCTATAGAAATACCCCAAATAAAAAATTCCGTTTCTAAGGGAATTATTTTACGTCTTCATAAGGGTGTGGAAAAATATGCTTACCTGCCCCCCCCCTCTGACTACGCTACAGTATACGTTATTTTTAAGATCTCTGAAGTGGACAAATCGAACTGTTTCAATATTTTCAATTTTAAGGGAAATGTCAGGTTTAAAGTTTAACTCTTCCTCTGTTTATAATTTTTCATACAGAATAAATTTTGTTTTTAAGTACTTATACCACACTGTATATATAACCTTTGCTACAGTACAACATACGTGGGATACCACACAATACTCACATTGCACCATTTTTTTTATCATATGAAAAATCTTAATATAAATGTGTTATTTATTATAATGAATGCGTTTCATTTAATGCAAAGTATCTTTTATTAATATTTTTTATGTGGTATTATTTCTCGCTTTTTGCCCTAATTATGAACAAGAATATTTCAAATATATGCATATAGTTAAATTGACCTTATGTCTCGACAACGTGAGTAGTTATGTGTTTACAGAGATAAAAAATAAATATATTTTTTTATAAAACAACAATTGAATGTGTAATTATAATATCTTTTATTATGAATCATTGAGAATTGTATAGCAATAATAATAATAATTTAGTGCATGAATGGCGATACTCCATTTGCTTGTATGGGGTCATTTTTATGACTTCGTAATTAATTTAAAAAATGCCCTTGTCTTACACTCCCTCTCAATCCTTTTTATCCCAATAGGAGTATCGGTAACACTATGCAATTGCTGCCTCAACAGTCATTCCCAGGAAAGAGATCTTACTTGGACAGACCATCTTGTTGGAGACCATCCCATTGATCATCTACCCTCTACCTTCCCCGTTACTACAAGCTTTTCCATGGCATCCACTTTCCTCATCATGTGACCAAAATATTTAAGGTGCTGCCTATTAATTCTATTTGAAAGTCGGTCATTTGTACTAAGCTCTTCAAGAATAGATATATTAGTACTGTGTTCGGTATATGATACTCTGAGGATTCTTCGATATGCCCACATCTCAAACGCATCGATTCGTCTTTTGTCAGCTCGTTTAATGGTGAATGTTTCCGACGCATAAGTTGCTGTGGGGAATATAAAGCTGGATAGCAATCTTAACGACCGAATAGACCACATCCAGCACGTAGTGAAGATAATATAGGGGCGGTAGCGGAGAGTGTACTCGAAGACCGTGAAGTGTCGATTCGTCGCCGTTCTCAACAGCTTGACCTGTCATATTCAACAACTTGGCGTATTGTACGTAAGGATCTTTCTTTAAAAGCATACAAAATTAAACTAGTGCAACAACTGAAGCCAACCGACCTTCCGAATCGTTTCCGTTTTAGTCGTTGGGCTCTTGACAAGCTTGCAGAACATCCACTGTTTTCGAGAAAAATTTTGTTCACCGATGAGGCCCATTTTTGGCATAATGGGTTCGTGAATAAACAAAATGCCCGTATTTGGGGTGATGAACAACCTGAAGAGGTTCAAGAGCTGCCATTAAATCCAGAAAAAACAACTGTTTGGTGTGGTTTATGGGCCGGTGGAATAATCGGTCCATCGGTCGTTTTTTTTGTGACAACTGGATCTTTCCAGACCTTAGTGAGTTTGATCGTGGAATTTCTAGCTATAGCCAAACGTATTCTTACTTCCACTTCCCAAATAGTTGAAATGGTCTACAACAATAAAACCTGCAATTTCATTTATGTGTGATAGATTTTCATTATGATTAACAATCATTACTTTGCTTTTTCTATTAACTGTCAATCCAGAGTTTTCGCTAGTGACTTCAAGGCGCGCCATAATTCATTCTAGGTCTTGTGTTGACTTTCCAAGTATAATAGTATCAACCGTATATCTAAGGTTACTTAGCTAATGTACCTAATGTAAAAAAAACTTATTATAGCCCGTCCCGAAATATAAGATCCTGATTTTTGCCGTTTTAAGTGGCCAATATAACAATTCTGACCTTTTGTTTATGATAGGTTGCAGAGATGAACTTAAGAATTGTATTCATTAATGCAAGTAAATAAAATTATAAGTGTTTTTGGAGATGTTTATTTATAGATGCATGTAAAAACCAGTGGATAAGAAGTACAAATATACAGTTTGAATGAATGGGGTTTCTTCCAGCTTTCACAAGGTATATCATTTATACCTTTCTTAACTAATTCAACCACTTACACGCTTAAAGTAGGAGAAATATTTTGTGCCCTCATTTTTGATTTGTCTTGATGCAAATATGTTCAATTGGATTAAACACACAATAATACGGAGGAAGCCGCAAAACAGTGTGTCCCATTTTCTCAGCCATACTATCACAAACATATTTCTTTTTCAATTTATAGTCTTTCAAAACTTCCAAAAGATCACTTTTTTTATAACTAAAGTCAAAATAAATGTCATTTTCTAACATATATTCTTGTATTTCCGATTTTGTATTGTCCATAACTATAACACTCTGTTCGGGAACATTTGGCAAAAGGGAATTTTGAAACCAATTTTCAAAAAGTTCTGCTGACGTGTCATAGTGATAGTACATACTAGAATCTTTCATGTTTTTTGCAAATAATAGTAGACAATTTGAAACCCAGCCCTTTTCAGATCCAGCATTCAAAATGGTTATTCGTTTACCTTTATTTGAAGGTGCGTTGGTCTGACATTTTGTACTGCTGTCAACCCACCCTTTTTGCACAGTGTCATGGGTATCGAACCATGTTTCGTCAAGGTAAATTATTGTCCAATTCTCTGACCGATACTTTTTAATTTCTTGTAAATAAGTATGTCATAAGATTCGTAATCTTTATGAATCCATCATTACTTGCCTTTTGTTGATTTTTCGGAACGTGAATCCCATTCTTAAGAGAATTTTGTGAAGAGTTGATCGGCCACAATGTATTGGTTCCGTCCTGCACCAGTGTTAATTTTATTTTGTCTAGTGCCGGCAGAGCAGCTCTTCATACATAGAATATATTTTTCTCCTGATGACGTCTTTTTCACGATCGTCTACATGATGCATTTGAAAATCTTTCCGTTTTTTCCTGTTCCTGAGTGATGGTTTTCCTACAATACCCTTAATCGTAGAAATTGGGTTTTTGTTAGTTCACTGGTTTCTTGCAAATCACTTTGTTTATTCAAATATCTTTTTACCAAACTGTCGTAAACATTTTTCACTATTTGTTTAGCCTCAAGTAATAAATGTTTTCTCTTGCAATAGCCACTATTGCAATTTTCCCAAGGACGACACATAATTAAAATAGAACCGTTACGCCTTGTCAGTGGTAAGTAAAACTAAAAATAAAAATAATAAAAAGTATCTCTCGAATTTTAATGGGGACCTGTGGTCATTAGGCCTATATTATCAAATACTTAAAGGGCTCCACACCGGATTGACAGGTAGTAAATATATAGGTTAGAATAGATCCAATATGATTGTAGGTGCAAGTAAGGGCGGTATACAAAGCAGGTAAAATAAAAATACGTCTATCGTAATACCTGGCAACTATGCACAAAACCTTAATAGGGTCGTTTATTGCCACATTGAAAAAGCAAAAAGGCAGTATCTTATATCTTGGGATTTACTATACTAAGTTGGATAACATAAAATACCAACCACTTATTTTATAACTTCTGGTGTAGTTAGTTTACCGGTTTATTAGGGATCTTCGCAGTAGTCTTTTTTCATAAAATTATTGGTACAAAAACCTCTACAACCAAAGCCAAGATGAATTTATCTGCTTTCTCGAGTATCAGTTAGATATTTACAACGTCAACCTTCAAGGAATTGGAATTGATGACAACGACATTAAAGTAATAAACGAAATAATGAAGTATGTACTACAACACTCAACACTCGTAACTCCGCATCATAAGATACTGGTGCGGTATTGCAAATGGTGCAAATATATTTAAACAGGTTAAAGAGGGAACCCTAGCTATGTTGTGTATGATAACGGATGGAACGGAAATTGATAAGTTATTGTTGACGTATCAGATAATACAGGCAAAAGCTTGTTTTCACTCGTTAATTTACATGGCTACCAATTTGTAACTGCTTACTGTACTGTGTACCTGTGGCTGCTCGTGACTCCGTGGCGTAGTTACTTGGTTGCAGTGCAGAAAGTCTCAGGTTCAATGCCGGTGAGTCGGTATACTTTAATTATTAATTTATTTAAGTATATTTGGCTTGGCCACATACATACGTAATAGTTGTTGCATAAAATGCAATAACGTCGGTGGTAACACTACCGCATTGTCTAAAACGTGACGTGAAATACAAAAATGTATATTTTAGCACTTAGACAACCTTGACGGGTATTACGACAGCCCCGCCGGATATTCCTAGGATGTATAAAAAGGGTAAAATCCCTATTCAGGCAGGGAAGTGAACAATAAAAAAAAATATCAATAGTTCTTGAAGTGTTCATGGCACGCAGAGTTGTAATAATTATATTCATGACAAACCAGCTATCAAATATACGGCCTAGTAAGCTGTAGAAGTTATCGTGACGCGGTTCGAACCACAATAATTTTTATTGGGAGCAGAGTCTTCTGATTGACATTCGCGATTAACATTTGAATACTAAATGCTTAATTCGAAACATTTGAAGATTTGGAGCAATTCTATTTTTCATATTAATGAATCATGATGTAAGTGACGTGTAGGTATAAATCAATAAAAAGTATTTGAGAGTAAAAAAATCATATCAGACTTCAAAAGCATAAGTGACATTACGCGATAAATAAAATATTCAATTAGCGTTGACGTCATTTGTTATTTGAGAGGAAACTAATAGTTTTCACCATTTTTTCTCAGTACTCATTCTTGTTAAAGTGTCGTCTCCGATATGGCCATAGGCGACCCTCTCGTCTTTTTAAGTGTTTAACAGATTAATGGGACCTACAGTTTAATACCGGTTCCGAACAGAGAGGCGTCACGTTGTAAAGTTCTTTTTTTTTAATTTTTTTTTCTCTGAGCTGAGAAATAAGAAACAAGACCTAGAATAATCTCAGAGGCAGAATAAGCGTCTCCTCAATTTGAGCTTTTGTTGTACTTAGATATTGTAATGGCCACTTGCTTTAGAGCATCCAGTCGAAATTGATGTAATCGAATTTAGAACAACGTCGCACGTTTTGTACAGGTTGTATGACATCTCTCGTGTTCGTGCTACACGTTCTGGCGTTTGTGTCTTTGCAACAGCTTCTACTCCACTTGTCTGTTGTATTACTCAATTGTCTTGAGCTTCAAATTTGTATCCTGGCGCAACCTGTACGGAACATCCAGCGCTTATGCGTCAAGTTCTGTTTGGTTTATTACAATATAGCCACTTGTGTGTCTGGAACCGTTTTTTTTACCATGCTGCTACAGGCTAAATATCTAAAAACCAACAAAAACCACTTAAGGCATCCCTTGCTAAGCTTGATTTTCCTTATTGACACTCTCAACTAGAGAGTGGAATTTTGCCCAACAATTCTCCCAAAAATTAGACGCATGTTAACTTTTGGGACTCGACGAAGTGGGAAGACGTTTACTTAATCAACTGTGCCAAAATCACCATTCCCATTTGAGCTGGCGATTTATCTCACAAGAAACATGCCAAAGAAACGGAAGAACAAGAAGAAGAACCGTTCTTCTTACTTGTATAGGACCATAGTTACCGGTATATGTAGTGATCTACCATTTTAAGGAAAGGCACATCTGTGTGAACAGAATGAATGCTGAAAAACAATCTACGACAGCCATTATAGAGTTCTTGTATACGTTTTCATTTATACTGTATAAATTAATTCGTGGTATTCACCTATGGGTCCAGTCCCCATCAGCGTCGATGATCGTCTGGGATCTTTGTGGCATGCTTTCGTCGAGACTTTTCGCGTAAAGATTTCCAAGTTGCGAGAATTTGCCGTGACAGTTGCTTCACTGTGCTTCTGCTTGAGGTGTGACCACACGTTCTCGACAGGGTTTACATCAGGCGATACGTTTTACTCCGATGTTTAGGGTCGTTATCTTGTTGAAAAATATACTCCTCATTTTTATCTATAAACTATCGTTTGACAGACGCCTTCTGATTCCATGTTCCAGATTTATGGAACATTTTTTCTCAGGATTCAAGTTGTAGATAAAGATAAAGAGTTTTCCAAAACCTTTTTCCGAAAGACATCCCCAAACATAGATCTTCACAGGGTGTTTCACGGGGCGCTGAACCAATCGGTTAGTGGAAATTGACGAGGCTCATGGAGTGATGACATAACCTCAAAATGAAGCTTCATCAGAAAAAAATACAATGCTCCAGTCTAGATCTATGTTTTTCCTCTGCCCACGTGAGTCGTTTCTCTCTATGTTTTTTCGTTCAGCAATAGTTTCTTGATTTTACTTTGCCACTTCAAATCGTTAATCCGGAGATGAGTGCGAGTCGTTTCGTATAATATATTCACACCTTTCTGAGTTAATTTTTCCGCCTAAGATAGAGGTTAAAATTCTTTTAACTTTTTATTATAGTGCTTTACTCACTTTTCAAAAGCTCAGCAATAAAATTAAGCAAGAAAATAAGACTCTTAAGGTGTTATGTCTTTAGTGTCCTTCTTACAGTGTGGAATCTTGGACGATGACTGAAGCCATTTCTAGGAAACTTGAGACATTTAAATTATGGCTATATCGCAGAATTTTGAAAATTTCTTATATCAACGAGGATGTCTTACGTTGCATGTACAAGAAACTAAAAATTATGGAAACTGTTAAAATAGGAAAATTGCAGTATTTATGACATATAATGAGAAATTCCCACAGATATGGATTACTACAGCAAATACTCCAAGAAAAGGTTTTTGGAAAAGGGGGACCAGGACGCAGACGTATCTTCTGGCTTAACAACCTGTGAAATTGGCTCTCAACAAATACTTCCGGTTTTTTCAGAGCAGCAGTGGATAAAGTAATAATAGCCAGAAGGATTAACAACATTCGAACCGAATAGACACTTTAAGATGAAGAATTATAGAATCCCATACTGTGCTTAATACACCTATGCATTTAGAAAATACCTCCCTCTCAGAAACGAGAAATGCGAAAAAGCGAAAAATGTCCCCCCTCCTCCCCCGGTTATCGACTTTTAGGTGAGGTTTAAATCTTTCTACTGTAAGAAATGATCTTTTTTGTGGAAAATTTGATCCCCACCCTCCTGGTCATGAATTTTTAAATTAGGTTTGAAGGCTTAAAGTTTTATTGTATGATAGAGTTCGTTTCTTGTGAAAACTCTTCTTTCCAATCATCAATTATGAAATCAGGTGTAAGGTTTTAAAGTTTTAGTGTACAAAAAAGTTTTTTTCGTGAAAAATCTTCCTCTGTCTGATCATCGATTTAGAGTTTATTATACTGGAAAGGGTCTTAGTTTTTAGAGTTCTAGTGAAAGAGAGGTTTTTAATTTCTCAAGAGATTCTTCCTTCGTTTGCCATTTAAGGCTCTTCTTCATAAGTAGCATCACATTTTCTTGTTTTCCTCAAAAAAAAAAAAAACTTAAATGGCGTTAGAATAAATTTAGTAAAAATGATTGGAAATCATCATGTAATGTTTATTATAATTTCCTTGGCACCAAGTTAATTGAAGATGTCGGAAAAATATGTAAATAATCATTTTTTCGTCCTTGTCCGACACTTTTCCTTCCGAGAGTGTCATGTCACCCGCGTGCTAATGAATGCCTCTGACTTATTCGTGTACTTAGCAGCAGCAGTAGGCATCATTTTTGGATATTTTGGATATTTTGGATGATTATATAGGAACATAGCCTCGAAGCACGAATCGTATGTGCCACTCATATTCGGTAATGTACTATTTAACAATAAATAAGGTTAGAAATGAATATCTTTCCACAAAGCATTATTTACAGGACGATAGTCTTGAAAAACAAGGAATTTCTTTTGCCGACTACAAGTTATAGCAGATACGTTTTTACTTGACCGACTGTAAATGAAATTTGAGGTTTGAATTTTTAGGTTTTTTCACTGTATACGAAACCAATTTTAATAAAACTGTTAAATTAAAGTAAACCAGTTAAACGTAAAAAATTATGTAGAGAGTAGATACAACGCTAATAAAGTAATCTCTATTTTATTAATATTTAACAGCCCGTGTCAATATTTGGTTAAAAATTATATA
The DNA here is from genome assembly GCA_019049505.1 of Pachyrhynchus sulphureomaculatus. NCBI lineage: Eukaryota > Metazoa > Arthropoda > Insecta > Coleoptera > Curculionidae > Pachyrhynchus > Pachyrhynchus sulphureomaculatus. The sequence continues at coordinate 189,909,085 of CM032449.1, forward strand.
AACTCGTTTTTTGTACATTTGTGAAACATCAAATATTTACATTAGAATTTCGTCGAAAATCATGTTTAATTTTCCAATTATATCACAAAACTGTGACTGTAGCTGGGTTTTTGCCTGTTTTATTTATTGAGATATAATGCTCTACATTAATTGCGTAAGAATAAACTCCAAAATGTTAAGTAACTCCACCTGATTATGCACATACTTAAGGGATTACCTACACCTCAAATTTCTAAAAATTCGTTTTTGTTTTTTTACGGATTTTTATTCTCTATATGTCTAATAATTATTCAAAAAAATTAAGAAAATTCCATTCCAGTACAAAGTTATAGCATTAAATGTGACCTGGCGTCAGACTGGCACCACTACCTGTCCCAATGTCTGCAATATTACTTAGTCAAATTTTAATATTATTTAGCTTTTTTTTGAATCTAAATAATTACTTTTTCTACAAAATGTCGAGAGGTTTTTAAAATTTTTCTAATAGACAAATTTTTATAAATAATTACGTGCAAAAATAAAAACTACTTATGTGTTTGGGGTAAACCTTTTTTATTTTTTCGACATAGTCTCCTTTTAGGCTTATGTTCTATTTTGTTGATCCCTTCCGAATAATAGGATTTGTCCAAGTCTGCAAAATATCCATTAGTGTCTGCAATCACCTCCTCGTTTAAATAAAATCTTTGTCCTGCCAGCCATTTCTTCAAATTGGGGAACAAATAGTAGTCCGAGGGAGCCAAGTCTGAAGAATAGGGGGGATGTGAAACGAGTTGGAATCCTATTTCCATTAATTTTGCGACCACAACTGCTGAGGTGTATGCTGGTGCGTTGTCATGATGGAAAAGGACTTCCTTGTGGGCCAATCGCGGGCGTTTTTCTTGCAGCTCGGTTTTCAAACGGTCCAATAACGATGAATAATATTCACCTGTAATAGTTTTACCCTTTTCCAGATAGTCGATGAGGATTATCCCTTGCGAATCCCAAAAGACAGTCGCCATAACCTTTCCGGCCGAAGGAACGGTCTTCGCCTTTTTTGGTGCAGATTCCCCCTTGGTAACCCATTGTTTAGATTGTTGTTTGGTCTCAGGAGTATAATAATGTATCCATGTTTCATCCACAGTGACGAACCGACGCTTCAAGTCCTCCGGATTCTTCTGGAACAGCTGCAAACCATCCTTGCAACACTTTACACGATTCCGTTTTTGGTCAAGCGTGAGCAATCGCGGCACCCATCTTGCGGATAGCTTTCTCATATCCAAATGTTTATGCAAAATATTATGTACCCGTTCAGTCGAGATGCCCACAGCACTAGCAATCTCACGCACCTTAACCCTTCTGTCATCCATCACCATATCATGCATTTGATCAATGATTTCTGGATTCGTAACTTCCACAGGCCGTCCAGAACGTTCAGCGTCACTTGTGCCCATATGGCCAGTCCGAAAATTTTGAAACCACTTATAAACTGTTCTAATCGAAGGTGCAGAGTCACCATAATGTTTATCAAGCTTCTCTTTAGTCTCCTAAGGCATTTTGCCTTTCATAAAGTAATGTTTAATCACCACACGAAATTCTTTTTCGTCCATTTCTTGAAAATCACTCGACTTCCTTGATTCACACGAATGCCAAACACAAAGAAATAGACCAATATGGCTGAAACTTGGTGTGCGTTCATTCAAGAGATGCTACTAATTAAACATGACCTCGATACGCGCCGGTGGTGCCATCTGTCGGACTTTGCACGGACTTTTCAAACCAGCCTCGTAAATATAATTTTTTAGTCGAATATTGCATACTAGAGTTTGAAACATCGTAAATTTTTTATTTTTGAAAAAAAAACTCTTCTTGTCGAAGGGTTTTTTTTCACTACAACCTTATTTTAGAAGATTAATTTAACTTAAATAATGTCAACATTTAAAACATTAAAAAAAAAAAGTTATAATTTAAAGTACAATAAAAATATAAAATACCCATTATTTTGTATTATTCACTTAATAACCTTTAAAATATTTTTTTTTAAAATATAAATACTTTTTTGCAGCGCCCAGGTGTATGTAACCCCTTAAGGCTACCTCATCATCATCATCATCATCATCATCATTGGCTTATTCCATCCATAGTCGGATGTAAGCCTCCCCAAGTTGAGCTTTGTTGTTTGCTTTTTGCATCCAGTCGTATCCTGCTAATCTTTTTATGTCGTTGTTGTCAGTGGTTTACCTCCGCATCTTTTGCATTCTTTAGGACTCCATTCAACTATACGGCCTGTCTATCTGTTATCTTTCAGTCTTGCGATATGCTCCGCCCAATTCCACCTTAATATGCATATTCGTTGTATTACATCTGTTACTTTTGATCGTCTTCGATGTTAGGAATACGATCTTGGAGTCTAATATTTAGCATTCTCCTCTTTGGGTTACCTGGAGTTTATTTATTATACTTTTATTTAAAGTCCACACATTTCAGTGCCGTATGTTAATAATTTAAATGTAGATGATAACCTTCCGGACGCAGACCAAGCTAATGAGACCCTTTTATCCAAGTCAGCCAGCCTTTAAAAGCTTATATCGCCTTATCTATCATTATTTCGCCTGATCTCCCATTATTTTGCCTTATCTCCCATAATCTCGCCTTATCCCCCATTACAGAGGCTTATCTCGCCTTATATATCATTATTCCACCTTATGTCCCATTACTTCGCCTTATCTCACATAATCTCGCCTTATGCCCCATTCTAGAGGCTTATGTCATCTTATCTATCATTATTTCGCCTTATCTCCCATTACTTCCCCTTATCTCACATAATCTCGCCTTATGCCCCGTAATAGAGGCTTATATCGTCTTATCTTATCATTATTTCGCCTTATCTCCCATTATTTCGCCTTATCTCCCATAATCTCACCTTAACCTCCATTATATAAGCTTATATCATCTTACCTATCATTATTTCGCCTTATCTCCGATTATTTCACCTTAGCTCCCATAATCTCCCCTTATCCCCCATTATATAAGCTTATATCGCCTTATCTATCATTATTTCGCCTTATCTCCCATTATTTCGCCTTATCTCCCATATTTCAATTTTTTCTCCTAAATATGTGAATGTTTGTACCTTTTCTATTCTTTCACCTTCTGTTAACAGTTCCTGGCTGTGTTCTTCACTTTCGTTGTTTAAATGTTTGATTTTGGTGAAGTCTATTTTTAGACCTATTCCTAGAGACTTGTTATTTAATTCCGTCAGTATTTCTTGTAATTTGTCTTTTGTGTTGGCGATCAGAGTGATATTATCTGCGAGCCTTAAGTGATTTTTGATAGGGCTACTAAGTAAATTAAAAATAAAAATCCTTATTAGTATAACTATCTTTCTCTCTTATTCTCAATTAATTTTTTGCTCTAATATTTAATACTAATAACAAAAATAACCGGTCAAGTGCAAGTTGAACTTGCACAATTAGTGTTCCGTACGTTGATTGCTTTTAAAATAAAAAATGTTGCTATAAAATAATCACTGACTTCACAAAACACACCCCAAATAAGTTTTCAACAACGTTTGTTCCCAATTTTTTCTGAAAACTGGTGACCTTGAAATTTTTGTTTTTTTATATACCAGATAAATTATTAAAGGTAATGTACTCGTTCAATCTACACCCCGTGGAGAACATTCTAGAATTTTTTCAAAATTTTTTGATCAGTACTTTTCGAGATAAGGTGGGGGGACAGTGATTTTTCGCGATTTTTTAAAAATAATACAAAGAAGAGTGTGTGCAAGTATTACATTACATATACGAGGCTGGTTTGAAAAGTCCGTGCAAAGTCCGAGAGATGGCACCACCGACGCGTATCGAGGTCATGTTTAGTTAGTAGCATCTCTTGAATGAACGCACACCAAGTTTCAGCCATATTGGTCTATTTCTTTGTGTTTGGCATTCGTGTGAATCAAAGAAGTCGAGTGATTTTCAAGAAATGGACGAAAAAGAATTTCGTGTGGTGATTAAACATTACTTTATGAAAGGCAAAACGCCTCAGGAGACTAAAGAGAAGCTTAATAAACATTATGGTGACTCTGCACCTTCGATTAGAAGAGTTTATAAGTGGTTTCAAAATTTTCAGACTGGCCATATGGGCACAAGTGACGCGGACGTTCTGGACGGCCTGTGGAGGTTACGACTCCAGAAATCATTGATCAAATCCATGATATGGTGATGGATGACAGAGGAGTTAAGGTGCGTGAGATTGCTAGTGCTGTGGGCATCTCGACTGAACGGGTACATAATATTTTGCATAAACATTTGGACATGAGAAAGCTATCCGCAAGATGGGTGCCGCGATTGACCAAAAACGGAATCGTGTGAAGTATTGCAAGGATGGTTTGCAGCTATTCCAGAAGAATCCGGAGGACTTTAAGCGTCGTTTCGTCACTGTGGATGAAACATGGATACATTACTATACTGCTGAGACCAAACAACAATCTAAACAATGGGTTACCAAGGGGGAATCTGCACCAAAAAAGGCGAAGACCGTTCCTTCGGCCGGAAAGGTTATGGCGACTGTCTTTTGGGATTCGCAAGGGATAATCCTCATCGACTATCTGGAAAAGGGTAAAACTATTCTCCAGACTTGGCTCCCTCGGATTACTATTTGTTCCTCAATTTGAAGAAATGGCTGGCGGGACAAAGATTTTATTCAAACGAGGTGATTGCAGACACTAATGGATATTTTGCAGACTTGGACAAATCCTATTATTCGGAAGGGATCAACAAACTAGAACATCGTTGGACGAAGTGTATAAGCCTAAAAAGAGACTATGTCGAAAAGTAAAAAGGGTTTACCCCAAACACATAAGTAGTTTTTATTTTTGCACGGACTTTTCAAACCAGTCTCGTATATTTTTTACTCGTGTTTTCACAAGCTTTCATTTGACACCACACTCGATGACCTACTAAAAAAATTTTTTTTTCACTTTCGATTTCACCCCCCAAAATTAACCTCTTTAGTCAAAATTTGACTTTCAAAACTACATGGCTGTGATGAGGTGATCAATTCCTATATTCTTACCAACTTTCAACTTTCTATGACAAATAGTTTCGGAGAAAATCGGGTGTCACGGACAGACGGACAGACAGACAGACACCGAAGTCATCTTATAAGTGTTCCGTACGGAACACTAAAAATGGTAAATTCCTTGCAAATAGGTACTTCTAAAATAAATAGTGAATTTGTCTTGCGCCCCTTAAAGAATAACTTAATTCACGATTAGTTGATATTTTAAATAATAATAATACTTTATGGTAAACCATTGACCTAGAAAAAAAAATTAAGCTTAGCTTGAGAGATAGTATATATACAACTCAAACGTGACTTTTCCTCTATATATTCTTTCTGTTAAAATTGAAAACAATGAAAAAGTATCACGATTTTCTAATTTCTAAACTCGTAAAACCAAGGATATAATGCAGAACACCATAGATACGTAGCAATTCCGTTAATCTCCTCTCCACCTCATGAACCCATGTGTCAACATAAACAATCTAAAATAATGAAAAAATAAAAAAAAATTAACATTTCTGGAGTCTAAGAACGGTGAAAAGGACATATAGCACGATATCTACGAAGCAACCCCTCTCACATTCACCCCCACCCCTTTAGTCCTTTATATGTTTAATACAAATAAGTAGGGTTAGAATTTAATCATTATCTTAACCAACGACCAAGAAAAAAATATTATAATAATATTGAAGATATTACAAATTTATTTCTTCACCCCCATTCCTACAGCTGTATATCTCAAAAACTTGGCTTCCACAAGAATTAATATCTTGTTTCATTCAAGAGTTATCGTGAAAACAAGCCGGCAGGCAGACAAATAGAAAGATAAATAAATGAACGAATAAAGCGACGGAACTGGGAAACTACGTTTTTCGTGACTTAAGGATCCTGCAACCTGAAGAAAAGCAAAAATATCGGATAGTGATTTTTTCATGAATAGATATTTCGCTTTAGTGAGGGAAGCACAAAAGGTCATAACACAGAAATATAAACTATTAAAATGCCGGTTTTATATATTTTTGTTTACTAAACATGCGATTGAATATATAGTTATTAAATAGTTTTTTCAGTTTATGGAAATACATGAAACGTCACTTCACAATAACATATTTTATTAAATCAATAGGTGAAAGTCACGAACATAGTATAGACTTTATTTGTTTTAAGAAGAGACGAGACAAGAAACACTCCTTGTTATATCCATTTACTTCCTTATTAATCTAATTTAATTTTAATGCAATGTCCCTTCATAACGAATGAAATAAATTTTATCTTAATTATTTATTTATCGCCATAAATTGGGTGTAAACTTTTTTTCAATCTTAAAATGATTATAAAACTTTTATCTCTGAGATTTACGCCCTCCTTTATATATATATTATATATATATATATATATATATATATATATATATATATATATATATATATATATATATATATATATGTATGTATGTTACAGTAGAGATTTTCACGGATGGTGGAATGCAATACATTAAAATTCCGGATTTCAATCCGTTCCTCTAACAATGAATTTGCACGACGTTTCGCCAAAATATCATTTGGTATTTTCAAGTGCCCTTACTGCTGCTGCTACTCGATACTGTAATCTTGCTGCTGCTGCCTCTCGAAACTAACTGAGAAACCGAAGTGCGGTCGCCACCTTTTTTCTTTTTCGGTTTCTCAACGATAGCAGCAGTAAGATCACAGTATCAAGTAGCAGCAGCACCAGCAAGAGCACTTGAAAATGCCAAATGAGATTTCGGCGAAACGTCGTGCAAATTCATTGTTAGACGAAGGGGTGTCCCAAAATTCACGCAAGATTTGAATTTGGCGCCATTTGTATGGTAAAGTTTTACCAACAAAACAAAAAATACAGCGTGATAGCTGATAGTTCAGGGTTATTAAAAATGGAGCGCTACACGAAAGAACAACGTATTCATTGTTGAGCAATATTTTAAAAAATATTGAAAGTTTGGCAGCTACAGTTCGGAATTTTCGTACAAAATATGGTCGAAATAGTGATTTAACCACAGTTGAAGAGATTAATTGAAAAATTCAGGGAGACGGGATCAATTAGTGATCTTAAACGCTCTGGCCGTCCTTCAACAAGAAGTTCGACCCAAAACATTGAAGCAGTTCGTGAGAGTGTTGCTCAGATCCCAGGAACATCAATTCGGCGCCGTGATCAAGAATTGGACATTTCGAGAAGCGTATTCTCACGAAAGATTTGTCTCTTCATGCTTACAAAGTCTAATTGACTCAAGAACTGAAGCCTACTGACCACTCACAACGAAGAGAGTTCGTTGAATGGATTATGGAACAACAACAAGTGGATACTGATTTTTGAAGAAAATCATCTTTAGCGATGAGGCTCATTTCCATCTTGATGGCTTCGTTAATCGACAAAATTGTCGCATTTGGGGTTCAGACAATCCATACATGACTGTTGCGAAACAAATGCATCCACGACGTGTCACTGGTTGGTGCGGATTTTGGGCTGGAGGCATCATGGTACCATTCTTCTTCGAAAATGCGGGTGGCCAGGCAATAACAGTTAATGGTGATCGTTATCGCTATATGATAATCCAGTTTTTTGTGCCTAAATAGCAAAATATGGATGTGGACGACATGTGGTTTCAACAAGACGGTGCCACATACCAAACAGCCCGAGAAACAATTCAATTAATGCATGAGTCATTTCCTGGTCGCGTAATATCCCGTTTTGGTGATCAGAACTGGCCGCCCAGATCATGCGGTTTAACTGCGTTGAACTTTTTTCTTTGGGGTTTTTTAAAGTCTAAGGTTTATGCCAACAAGCCCACGATCACCCACGACTAGAAGGAGGAAATTAAGCTCTGTATCAACGAAATTCAGTCACATTTATGCAAAACGGTTATGGAAAATTTCGACAAAAGAATGCGTATGTGCCAACAAAGCCGTGGAGGCCATTTTACCCGATATGTTATTACATACATAACCCTACACTGTATACTTTATCAGTCAATAAAAAAATTACAATTTTTAATTCAAAACCTGTGTTTTCTATCAAAATTACTTCTTACGTGAATTTTGGGACACCCTTTATATATATATATATATATATATATATATATAAATATATATATATATATATATATATATATATATATATATATATATATATATATATATATATATATATATATGTGTGTGTGTGTGTGTAAGTATGTATATATTTTAACCTATAGCAATGATACTGCACCCGACACAGATTTTTTCGCTAAATATTATTTTTTAATGTTAATTTTCCCATTAAGAGGGGGATTCTCGAGAAAAAGACCATTTCTTATAGTAGTACTTTAAAAGTCTAAGTGGTTCTCAATGCGTAAAAAGCTTGGAAATTTACAAAACATAAATCTTGTCCAACGACTTAGAACCCTGAGGACGAGGGGGACGATTCTCCAAAAAATCTTTCCGACAAAGAAACGATAATCAGGAAGGGGACACAGACAAATACAGGCCTTTCTGGAAAAGCTTAGGAAAAATCACCCGTTCTCCTCTTCCTTTTAAACGGTCCTGCTGGCACCAACAGAAATAATCAGAACTATGTAAATAACAAACTTCATAAGTTGTTTCTTTCTGTGAAACAATTATATAAATTTTCCAATAAATTTTCAACTAAAAGCAAGTGAGAATACTATATTTTACTTTAAAGGCACTAGTTGCCATCACATCAAAGAGCTGCAGTCACCTTAAGACGCATTTTTTGTTTTTATGAGTTCCTATAAAGTTTGTCATACTTTTTTGACTCCTTATATATTTCCACCTCAGTTTTTCTGAATACTCATAACAAAATCAGTTCAAGTTAAAAAAAAATCGTCCCATACTTTTATGGTTTTTCTTTAATTTAATGAAAACACATCTGTACTTTTTCAGTTCTTTTACAATTTTTCAAAAATTAATTATTTTTTTAAAATTTATTTATTTATAAATAGCTTAAATCACTTACCTTTTACAAAATATCTCAAATATTTCCTAAAACATACTATTCAACAATCTCAAAATCCTACTAATTCGCTTGTAAATCACAAAAGTTCCCAGCGAACTCACTTTTTAAATCACCAAGTTCTTAAAGAAGCTCAAAAAAGCACGCTAAAACACCTAACCGGAATGAAACAACGTACCCGGAGCCCGATATGAGTCAGAACACCAGCTTTCGGTGAATAAATTTGCTGTTGAGTTGTTGCGTTCAGTTCAGTGCAGCTCCGATGCTCGATTCACCTGACTTATCGCGACGAATATGCGCTAAGACACTGAAGTTTTAGTTTTAGAGATTACAGTACAATTATTCGTCAATTTATGATTATGATTTGGGTTTCCCAGTTTGCAATTTTATCAACTGTGGTTCCTAAGTTTAGTTTTTCTTAGTATTTAATACAATAAACTTTTTTTAAATATAAATTTAAACAATAAAGTACTATATAACATATACAGTGATAGGCAGAAAATGGGATATTTTAGTGTTCCGTACGAAACACTTTTCGTATCACTTCGGTGTCCGTCTGTTTGTCACACCTGATTTTCTCCGAAACTATTTGACATAGAAAGTCGAAATTTGGCACAAATATAGGAATCGATGGCCCAGTCGGAGCAGTGTTGTTTTTAAAGTTAAATTTTTACTTAAAGGGGTAGCTTGTGGGAGCAAGTCAATTTTTTTTTTCTAAGGTCATCGAGTGGGGCGTCAAATGAAAGCTTGTGAAAATACGATTTCAAAAATATATATGGTGTAATACTCGCGCAAACCTTTCCTTATATTACGTTTAAAAAAATTGCTGTCCCGCACCCTATCTCCAAAATACTGATTAAAAATTTTGAAAAAATTCTAGAATATTCTCCATAAAGTGTAGATTGAGAGAAAATTATCACGAGGGCATTATGTTTCATAATTTCTCTAGTATAAAAAAAAACTGTTTGACTTGACAATATCGTGGAGATTTTTTTCGTGGAAAGCTGGGACTAAGCGCTCCGAAATATCAATAGGTGTTCGGTGAAATAAGGATAATGCCTGGTGACCAACGGATAGGTACCGAGACAAAATAATTTTATTTTATTTGTTTATCATTAAGCAAGTATTTAAAAAACAACTATTTATTTTAAACTTTTACTACAAAGAGGTCTGGCTTTTTATATATTTTTGGTAATTCTTATATTGAAGATGAATATGTTCATTCATAGAATACTTCAGCAATCACGGTATGGAACACTAATTGTGCAGGGCCGGTGGTTATTTCTGAACATTTGAATTTTCTAAATTATAAAGTACAAAATTGGCATTGCATGTTAAAATGTCAAAAGTATTTATTAGGATAAAGTATATAGAATTGCCTTTTATGGTAGCGTGAAATATTTGAATCGATTGAATCGATTTGAAATCGTATGTTGTCAGTTTTTGACCAATAAAAATATGATCGCAAGGAGATTTTTATTTCTTGAATTTGAAATACATTGGTAAGGTTGATGGAAGAGTTTCAACATTTATTTGTTGATTCTAAGCCATGTTTTACTTCTTGTACAGCTAATAATTAAAAAATGATTATTTTCCGTAAACCGCAACTGTCGCACGGACAATTATCAAATATGTGTATTCTATAGCATGCAGTTTGAGGTTTCTGTTTTTTTAAGGACACTCTAGAGTCACAATTTTATTGCAAAAAAGGAAAAGGCAATTAGTCAATTAATATTTATTAAAGGTAACAAAGATATTGACTATACAGCACACAAAAAACAAATAAATTACACACACTTCACTAGTTAAGTAAACAAAAAAAATCATACACTTAAAAAAAAAATAACCGGTCAAGTGCAAGTTGAACTTGCGCAATTAGTGTTCCGTACGTTGATTCCTTTTCAAATAAAAAATTTTGTTACAGAGGTATAAAATGATCAGTGACTTAACAAAACACACCTCAAATGAGTTTTCAGCAAAGTTTGTTTCTAATCTTTACTGAAATCTGATGACCTTGAAATTTTTGTTTTTTTTTTATATACCAGATAAATTATTAAAGGTAATGCACTCTTGAAAATTTTCGTTCAATCTACACCCCGTGGAGAATATTCCAGAATTTTTTCAAAATTTTTTGATAAGTACTTTTCGAGATAAGGCGGGTGGACAGCGATTTTTTCGCGATATTTTTAAAATAATACAAAGAAAAGTGCGCGCAAGTATTACATTATATATATATTTTTTTACTCGTGTTTTTACAAGCTTTCATTTGACATCACACTCGATTACCTAGTAAAAAAATTTTCCGATTTCACCCCCAAAAACTAACTCCTTAAGTCAAAATTTAACTTTCAAAACTACATTGCTCTGATGAGGCCATCAATTCCTATATTAGTGCCAAATTTCAACTTTCTATGACAAATAGTTTCGGAGAAAATCGGGTGTGACAGACGGACAGACAGACGGACAGACGGACAGACACCGAAGTGATCTTATAAGTGTTCCGTACGCTGATTGCTTTTAAAATAAAAAATTTTATTACGAAGCTATAAAATGATCAATGACTTCCCAAAACACAACCTTAAGGTATTTATTACGAGAAGATAAAGAGAGCATTATGTTAGAGAAAGACGCGAAATAATTTGGTTTTCAGGGTATAATGAATATGGGATGATACTTGGGAATATTTATTAAAAATATGTATACCAATTATTAAGTATTGGTAACTGAATAAATGCGAATGCGAGGCATGCGTTTATTATAGTATCTTTTAAGAGAAACTCCGATCAGTGCAATGCACAGTCAGTCCAAAAAGTCTCAATACACCACCTGCTCGCTATACTTTTTTTCTGTTATGTTTAACTAATTAATTGAAACTATGAAAAAACATGTTTAAATTAATATTTGAAACTTTACCAACGAGGATTAGTATTAAAAACAACTACGGAACATTTGATTTAGAAGTTACATCTATAATATATATAAAATGCAACGTCTCTCTGTCTGTCTGTCCGTTAGTGCGCTTATCACTGGAGAACCACTTATCCGATTTACGTACTTTTTTTTTTAAACATACATATGTTCTCTGGCCAGGTTATAGGCTATATTTTATTACGATAGGTAGCATAAGGAATGAGTAGTGACGTAAAATAGTGAATGATGTCGGAAAAAAAGATTGCCGCTAGCGCGTTGCCTTGCAATTGACTGCCTAACCCATTAAATACGGAACAATATTATGTAGCAGAGAATATTTATAATCTATAATCTAAAATATATATAAAATGCAATGTCTCTCTGTCTGTCTGTCTGTCCATTAGCGGGTTTATCACGCGAAAACCACTTATCCGATTTATGTGTCTTTTTTTTTAAATTCATACATATATTCTTTGGCCAGGTTATATAATAATAATAATAATCTATATCTATAATATATATAAAATGCAACGTCTCTCTGTCTGTCTGTCTGTCCATTAGTGCGCTTATCCCTCGAGATCCACTTATCCGATTTACGTGATTTTTTAAATTCATACATATGTTCTCTGACCAGGTTATAGATATATATTTTATTACATCTATAATATATATAAAATGTAACGTATATCTGTCTGTTTGTCCGTTTGTGCGCTTATCACTGGAGAAACACTTATCCGATTTACGTGTTTTTTTTTTATACATGCTAAACCATTAAATATGGAACAATATCATGTAGCAAAGAATATCTATAATATACATAAAATGCCACGTCTCTCTGTCTGTCCGTCTGTCCGTTAGTGCGCTTATCACTGGAGAACCATTTATCCGATTTACGTGCTTTTTTGTTAAACATACATATGTTCTCTGGCCAGATTATAGGATATATTTTATTACGTTAGGTGACATAAGGAATAAGCAGTGACGATAATAGTGAATCAAGTCGGAGATAAGTTTGCCGCTAGCGCGTTATCTTGCAATAGACTGCCTAAAACATTGAATAGGGAACAATATCATGTAGCAAAGAATATAATATATAAAATGCAACGTCTCTGTGTCTGTGTGTCTGTCCGTTAGTGCGCTTATCACTCGAGAACCCCTTATTCGATTTACGTGTTTTTTTTTTAATTAATACATTTGTTCTCTGGCCAGGTTATCTATTATCTTCTATCTAGAATATATATAAAACATCTTTCTGTATGTCTGTCTGTCCGTTAGTGCGCTTATCACTTGAGAACCACTTATCCGATTTACGTGTTTTTTATAAATTTAAACATATGTTCTATAAATATAGATATAAGCCTAGATAATAGGAGATTAGGAGAAATAATGGGAGATAAGTCGAGATAAGGCTCGATAATGGGAGATAAGGTGAGATAATGAGAGATAAATATAAATAATGGGAGATAAGGAGAAATAATGGGAGATAAGCAAAGATAAGTATAGATAATGGGAGTTACGGTGAGATAATGGGAGATAAGGAGAAATAATGGGAGATAAGGAGAAATATTGAGAGATAAGTCAAGATAAGCCTAGATAATGGGAGATAAGGTGAGATAATGGGAGATAAGGAGAAATAATGGGAGATAGGGAGAAATAATGGGGGATGAGCAGAGTTAAGCCTAGATAATGGAAATTATGTAGAGATAAGGAGAAATATTGAGAGATAAAGGGAAATAATGGGAGATATTTTATAACGTTGGGTAAATTAAGGAATAAGCAGTGACGATAGTGGTGAATCAAGTCCACGCGAGCGGAGCCGCGGGCCCGGCTAGTTATTGTTATAAAAATGTAAACGAAATTAATGTCAAAAAGTCTCCATACACTCAAGAACTGCACTGGAAAAAACACGTTATATTCAGCCGCATTTTATCAAGCTATCTATTGCTAGCTAAACTGAAAACAAATGAATAATTTTCGGCAATACTTTATAATATGTATCTTGTTGCTAGTAATTTTGCAGTGGGTTTTCAAAGTAGTAATAAAAATGAGCGAGAGAAATTGGAAATTCCATTTCAAGTTCGAAAGATCATAACTGATTTGTGGAAAGATGAAAAATCGTACAGAAATATAGGAAAAATTGTTATAAAGTTGCATGGTACTGTTCAGTTCATTATAAATCAGTATAAATCAATGGGTTCCTATAAAATTCGACCAGGGAACTATTTTCAAAAAATGTTTGTTCACAAACAGTGAGAAATTGTTTACACAGGGCAGGCTATAGGGGGTGTGCAGCCAGGAAGAAGCCATTAATTTCGGAAACTAATCGCAAGAAGCGGTTAGCTTTTGCTAGGGAATACGTTACTAAACCTCCTAAATTTTGGGAATGCGTAATCTTTAGTGAAGAAACTAAAATCAACCTTTTTGGGTCTGATGGCAGAACTAAAGTTCGGAGAAAGAGGAATATCGCATTCGATATTAAAAACATTTGTTTCACAGTGAGACAAGGGGGTGGCAGTGTTCTGCGTTAATGGCACCATGGATCAGCATGTTTATCTGAACATTTTTGAGAGACAATTTAGGAGAAAGTGTCCAAAAATTAGCACTCGAAAGAAGATACATTTTCCAACAGGATAATGATCTGAAACATACCACAAACTTTCAAATTCTAAATAAAATGTTCCGTATTCGTTTTTAATACTAATCCTCGTTGGTAAAGTTTCAAATATTAATTTAAACATGTTTTTTCATAGTTACAATTAATTAGTTAATCATAACAGAAAAATAGTATAGAAAGCCGGTGGTGTATGGAGACTTTTTGGACTGACTGTATGTGATTCAAAATTTGAAAGAACGCCCACGTTCGCGCGCGCAGTCTTCTTCAAGCTACGTTGCCACAGTAAAAGTTCACTTCATAAAATACATGGAAAGGTAATATTTATCTAATATTTTTGCAACAATTAGGAGGTAAACTACCTTCATATTTTAACAAACAAAAGCAAAGCAATTTTTTTATGTATATATATTTTTCTGTGATTTTTACTTTTTAATGCACATACGACAACAAAAATTGTAAAAAAGACCATGCTTTTGATCAAAGAAGAAGAATGGATCCCTATTTTTTTACTGTTAAATATCTGAAAATTTTACAATTAATTATGGCAATACGGCGTGGTAAACCATCTTTTAATTGAGGCAGTGAATGCATGATGCTAAAAACTATTATTTCTCAAAATTTCAAGCAAAACTACTTTTAACAATTACTCGTAAGAAATACCTTAAATGAGTTTTCAATAATTTTTTTTTTGCTGATCTTGGTTGAAAAAAAATTTAAAAATCACATCAGTGGTAATCTTCGTTCAATCTACACTTTATGGAGAATATTTCAGAATTTTTTCAAAATGTCTTAATCAGCAAAAGTATCGAGAAGTCGAAATAAGGAGGGAGACAGCGATTTTTGGCATTTTTTTTTTTAAATAACACAAAGGAAAGTGTGTGCAAGCATTACATTATATATATTTTTGATCTCGTGTTTTCACAAGCTTTCATTTGAAACCACGCTAGATGTCCTGGTAAAAAATTTTTTTCACTTACGATTTCACCCCCCAAAAGCAACCCTTTAAATCAAAATTTAACTTTGAAAGCTATACGGCTCTGATGGCGCCATCAATTCTTATATTAGTGCCAAATTTCAATTTTCTACGTCAAATAGTTTCGGAGGAAATCGGGTGTGACAGACAGACAGACACCGAAGTCATCTTATAAGTGTTCCGTACGGAACACTAAAAAATTATCTACTTTGCATTTATTCCTTTGTGTTTTACAGTAAGTTATGACGCTAGACTGCCCTTTAAAAACAGAAACCTCAAACTACACGTAATAGGGTAATAAAATCCGATAATTGTTCGCGTAACAGTTGGAGTTGTACGAAAATAAGATTTTTTAATTACACTGGTCAACAAAAAAAAGAAAATTGCTTGTTTCCTGTGATTTTTTTTTTGTTTCTATCTCAAATTGACGCGTATTTATTAAATATGGCAACAATTTTTCTCTAACAGCTTTTGTTTTTGAGTTATAGCTAACTACCCTCATTTACTATTTTTACTTAGATTTCCGTTTTTTATTGGACACTAAAATATATTTTGTTGTTGTTTTAGATATGGCTTCGTCAAGAAGATGTTGTGTGCTTAATCCCGATTGTTTTTGCTATATTTGTGGTGAATATATATTTGCAAAATATCGAAAACCTATATCGGACTTTGTGAAAACTGCGTATCATAAATACTCTAAAATAAAATTGTGTAATCAGGACCAGCCATGGGTTCCTCATATTGTATGCCAGAAATGTATGGTATGTCTACGGTTATGGTCCAGTGGAAAAAAGAGATGCAATAATGTTCGTAACACTCATGATTTGGCGAGAACCTCGAAACCATCATGACGATTGCTACTTCTGCGTTGTGAAAATAAACGGAATTAACCCTGGAAATCGAAGTAAGTGGTCATATCCTAACTTATCTTCTGCTCAACGACCTCAATTAAAATCACAAGAGGTACAACCCAGCACATCTAAATCTTCTGATGATCCAAATCTCTGTGAACCCGAACGAAATACATCAAGCGAAGACTCTGATTCAGACTACAAATGTAGCCTTTCAGAACCTCAACCATTTAATCAGAAAGAACTAAATGACTTAGTAAGAGATCTGAACTTACCAAAAGAAGCTTCTGAAATTTTAGCATCTCGTTTAAAAGAAAAAAATTTGCTTACTCCGGAAACCAACATTACATTTTATCGTACCCGAGAAAAAAATCTGTTACCGTATTTTTCTCAAGAGAAGGATTTAGTTTTTTGTAACGATGTTGGTGGTATTTTGCAGCAGATGGGATTAAAACAGTATCAACCTAGTGATTGGCGTCTTTTCATAGACAGCAGCAAAAGAAGTTTAAAGTGTGTTTTGCTTCATAACGGTAACAAGTACGGATCTATACCTATTGCACATTCGACGACTTTAAAAGAAGAATACGTAAATGTTTCTAAGGTTATGGAAAAAATTAAGTATCAAGACCACAAATGGGTCATTTGTGTTGATCTGAAAATGGTTAACTTTCCTTTAGGTCAACAAGGGGGGTACACAAAGTTCCCTTCTTTCATGTGTCTCTGGGATAGTCGTGACAAACAACACCATTGGTCAGAAAAAAGTTTGGCCAGTGCGGGAAGAGCTAAAAGTTGGTACAAGAAATGTTATAAACGTGCCTTTAGTTAGCCGAGATCGCATCATACTTCCACCACTTCATATTAAACTCGGCATAATGAAACAGTTTGTGAAGGCGCTTGACAAAAGTGGCGAATGTTTTAATTTTCTTTCACGCAAGTTTCCAGGATTAAGTTCAGAAAAAATTGAAAGCTGGTATTTTTGATGGGCCACAGATTAGGCAACTCGTGAAAGATCCTAATTTTGTCAAATCAATGACTGAAGTCGAATCCAAAGCTTGGAATTGATTTGTTTTGGTTATGAGTAGCTTCCTAGGCAAAAAGAAATCTGACGACCATGTCGAGCTTGTTGAGTGCATGCTATCGAACTTGCAAGAGCTAGGGTACAACATGAGCATAAAAATCCACTTCCTGCACTCGCATTTAGACCGATTTCCACAAAATCTGGGTGATTTTAGTGAAGAGCAGGGTGAAAGATTTCATCAGGATCTTCGGACAATGGAAGAGCGTTATCAGGGGCGGTGGGACTCACATATGATGGCAGACTACTGCTGGAGTTTGCAACGAGATCTACCTAAAGTCGTTCATTCAAGGAAATGTTATAAAAGATCATTTATTAGTGTTCAATAGAAATTTTGTTAACATAATGTATTATTTTTTTGGCAAAATAATAAAACTGTATATTTCAAAAGGTAAAGCTGTTAGCAATCTCCCAGTATTTTTTTCATAGTCAGGGCCATAGAAATACCCAATAACAGAAAAAAAAAGGAAACAAGACTTGTGTTGACCAGTGTTATTGATTCTAAAACAAGTAAAACAAAACTTAAAATAAAAAAATAAATGTTTATATTCTCGTACCAACAAATATTTTTCAAATTCAAAAAATAAAATTTTCCTTGCAATCGTATTTTCATTGGTAAAGAAAACATGATAAAATACGATTTTTGTCCAGTCTGCCTAAAATTTTGCATATTACCATAAAACGAAATTCCAAATAGTGTTTCTAAATGAATGTTTTTGATATTTTAACAATCGGAGTAACTTTAAACTTTAGGAAATTAAAATGTCCCGCTAAACCACAAATGACAGTCGGTACTGCAAAATCATTTGTTGGGTTTCAAGTGATAGAGAGTCCACCTATAAACTCACGTTTATCCCATATGGCACACACTTTCTACTGGTACGAGGCTGGTTTGAAAAGTCCGTGCAAAGTCCGAGAGATAGCACCACCGGCGCGTATCGAGGTCATGTTTAGTTAGTAGCATCTCTTGAATGAACGCACACCAAGTTTCAGCCATATTGGTCTATTTCTTTGTGTTTGGCATTTGTGTGAATCAAGGAAGTCGAGTGATTTTCAAGAAATGGACGAAAAAGATTTCGTGTGGTGATTAAAACATTAGTTTATGAAAGGCATAACGCCTCAGGAGACTAAAGAGAAGCTTGATAAACATTATGGTGACTCTGCACCTTCGATTAGAACAGTTTATAAGTGGTTTCAAAATTTTCGGACTGGCCATATGGGCACAAGTGACGCTGAACATTCTGGACGGCCTGTGGAGGTTACGACTCCAGAAATCATTGATCAAATCCATGATATGGTGATGGATGACAGAAGAGTTAAGGTGCGTGAGATTGCTAGTGCTGTGGGCATCTCGACTGAACGGGTACATAATATTTTGCATAAACATTTGGACATGAGAAAGCTATCCGCAAGATGGGTGCCGCGATTGCTCACGCTTGACCAAAAACGGAATCGTGTGAAGTGTTGCAAGGATGGTTTGCAGCTGTTCCAGAAGAATCCGGAGGACTTTAAGCGTCGTTTCGTCACTGTGGATGAAACATGGATACATTACTATACTCCTGAGACCAAACAACAATCTAAACAATGGGTTACCAAGGGGGAATCTGCACCAAAAAAGGCGAAGACCGTTCCTTCGGCCGGAAAGGTTATGGCGACTGTCTTTTGGGATTCGCAAGGGATAATCCTCATCGACTATCTGGAAAAGGGTAAAACTATTACAGGTGAATATTATTCATCGTTATTGGACCGTTTGAAAACCGAGCTGCAAGAAAAACGCCCGCGATTGGCCCACAAGAAAGTCCTTTTCCATCACGACAACGCACCAGCACACACCTCAGCAGTTGTGGTCGCAAAATTAATGGAAATAGGATTCCAACTCGTTTCACATTCCCCCTATTCTCCAGACTTGGCTCCCTCGGACTACTATTTGTTCCCCAATTTGAAGAAATGGCTGGCGGGACAAAGATTTTATTCAAAGGAGGAGGTGATTGCAGACACTAATGGATATTTTGCAGACTTGGACAAATCCTATTATTCGGAAGGGATCAACAAACTAGAACATCGTTGGACGAAGTATATAAGCCTAAAAGGAGACTATGTCGAAAAATAAAAAAGGTTTACCCCAAACACATAAGTAGTTTTTATTTTTGCACGGACTTTTCAAACCAGCCTCGTATAAGTAAGTTATAAGAATACATGTTTGAATCCTGATTCTAATTAACGGTTCCATATACAAATTATGCCATCAGAACTTGCGCATTTAAGTTTCTTGAGCATTCTAGGGATTTTTATTGTTCTTTAAGTAGTGACTGACTATTTGTATTTCAAGTTTACATCAGTTCATCTGCCTCTGTTGGTATTAATTAGACTGAATCAAAAATTAAAATCTAAATTAAATTTGTATAAACGTGATACTATTTTTCGTTAAATATTTGGTAAAATGACGAAAAATTATCTAACTTATAACTTTAAATGATTTTCAAGAACTAACTCTAAGTTTTGTACCTCGTTCGTTCTTGTAATAGTGACTGTGGTAACTATTCCGAAGAGTAACATAACACGAAAAAGACTTTACGCTTCTTTCGCTGGGTAATGATAGGGACAAGTACCTGATAGCAGAGAATTTATTTAAAAATAATTGAACGACAAGCTAGTTTTGAAATGACAGCAATATATTTACCTCAGAAAACACGAGTAGTTTTCCAAATATCCAACAAATCTGTTTACAAAACATATCTTTAAAATTGTGATGAATATAACACTGTTATCGTATATGGTTAACATTTCGGTACCACGATATCATCATACTAACGTTTAATGTTTTATCTTTTCTATTATCTTCTTTTTTGTTCAGTTTTTTATCGCCTCCAAAACTAAAGTGATCAGCAATAGAAATAAACAAGATCTGCTGGAGCTGCAGTGGATATTTGCCTCATCCAATAATAAGATGAAGTGGTAGAGTTGCCAGGTTCAAAGGGCTTGTAGGGGCATATAAATACCAAAGGCGTTTCCTTAAGAAAAAAGATAATACTAAAGGTGGGGCTACTTATAGAATGTGGGCGTCAATCGGTAAGCGAGAGGAGTCAGACTCATTAATGAGAAAAAAAGACCCACCCAGCTTGAAACTTTAAAAGCTTTTAAACACCTGCTAACATAGTAAACTAAAAATCGATGACCAGGTTAGTTAAGGTAGGAGGGTAGATTTTTTACAAAAAGTACCCATACATGACACTTTTGATTAACGAGGTTGACTTCCTGAGCGGTATTAGTTGACACTCATTCTAGTACCAGGTATATCTTGTAGGGGTGCAGATATCAATATTCACGCGGACTACGTCATGACGAACTCCTCGGCTCATTTACGGTATATAATCGTGTGCGTATTGAGAGGTTGGGACTCTTTTGTATTAACACTTGATCGTTTGCATCAATATGTCTGAGGTTCACTTAAAGTCAAGCCAGTTTCTTCTAACTTATGCCGCTATTGGTTAAACAGTTATTGTGACTCTTCCGATATCGAATAAATTTCAAGGTCCGGGATTATGCTATACCCCCACCCTTCCCTCCCGTCAACTATGGTCACAAAAAGCCATAAAAATTTAAACTTATTTATTGGATAGCCTTTAAACAAATAAACCATATTTGTGCTATTTTGGAAATGTCTCGAAGATACTTTTATTGCAAAAAGGAATTTTATCACTTTACACGGATTTTAGATTAGTTTAAAAACCAAAAAGTCTAGATAACCAAAAAAAAAAAAATGTACTAAAAAGGGTTACAGTTTCGTATAACTCCAAAATAAAACAATAAGAAATTGAAAACAGTATTATTCACATGCAAGAGACTAGATTACGTTTAGAAATTTGTTTACCCAGATAGTACGTATAAGAGGGAAACTTATTGAAGTTATTGATATGATTTACCAGTCCTTTTCTAAAATTCTACATGTAGAGTACTTAAAACATGTTTTAAGCTTAAAAGAAATAATTTAAAGAAGCATCTTACAGATCCTAATGTACGGAAGTGAAACATAAACCATTAATAAGGCATAAAAAAAAGAATTCAGTCATCAGAAATGTAGTTCTTGCGAAGAGTAAAATGATGCATAAGGTTAGACCACATTCTAAACATTAGAGATAAGCTCTATATCTTTAGTATTAAGGCAGAATTATGAACCACCAGGTGAAGGACCTAAACCCTGGACTGTAAAAGAAGAAGTATATTACTTGCTGCTAAAGAAGAAAGTGTGTTTTTTTCAAGAACGCAATGTTTTAACAAGGCAACGACGGTTATATTGTTATAAAATTATTTTATCAATTCAATAAATCACTGTCTTAATTCAAATTCTGGCTTACTAACACAAAAAATGCCCATTTCATTAACTGTATATTTCTAAAATAATTACCATAATCATGAGAAATGCTCTAATTAGAAAATTTACAATAGTGCGGTATGATTTCCTGTGTGCAATTAAAAAAAATACCATTAACAATATAAAATTCAGTAATATTTATAATTAATATTTTAATATTATTGCAATTTTTAATTGTTCATAAATATTTGTTAATATTGACCAACAACATTAAAGCTATTTATTTTATTTTAACTGAAATGAATTAAATATTACGTTCCCTTGTTTCGACTTAAATAAAGAATGTTTTCTTATGAATTATTTTTTCTTCCTATTACAATTTGGAATCTTACGACTGATTGCAAACCACTATCTTTTTAAGAATTTTACTCTTAAATTGCAATATCTCTCATTTTACGGGGGCGTATTGATAAATTTCTGGCCTAGAATAAAAAGAACAAAACAAATCCAAAAGAATACAATTATTTATTCAACGTAATTTCCTTTCAATATTATACACCCTTGGTGCAGAGGTTATAAAGTAACTCTACACCTTTCAAAAAAAAAAACCTTTATCTTGATTCGCAAACAATTCTTCGACAACACTTGTTACTTCTTTATTCAAATGAAATTCGTGCCATTACAAATATATTTTTTTTACTTTTTGAAATGGGCAATACTCCGAGGTACCTGAATCAGAGGAATGTGGGAGATAACACAGAACCACAAAAATTTTTTTTTCATCAATTTACTTTGAACATAACAGATCTAGATTATCTTTGTTTGGTCGCTAATAACGAACAGTTGTCAAATATAAACTTATATGTAAGGACCATTACGAGAGCCACCACGTTCATATAGTATAAAGGAATTAGAAAAAAAAATACAGTAACCCTGGCACCTTGACACTATCATTTACCATTTCTTTCATGTCAAATAAGAATCGCAGCTACCATTAAACATGCGTGGATTTCAGAACCATAACAGCGCGATAAGATGATAAGACATAGTGTTCTTGTCAACGATTTAGAAAATTCTCATGGGTTTGCAAGCTTTGTCCATCATTTGACAGCTGTTGAAGTGTACTTGAGTGCTGTCACTTAACATATTATGTCAGGCTAATTGATATAACCAATCCAATCATTATAGTGACACTATTTTTCAATGGAATAGAATATTCGCATTGTTTTGACAATTTCATCTGACATTTGACGGCTGTCAAAGTAAACTTCACAGTTGCCAAAGGAAACTTGACAGCTGCCAAAGTAAACTTGACAACTGCTAAATGATATTTTGTATTCTCTCATCTTGATTAGAATCGCCAATAGCATCAGGTAGTATGATTGCATTAGCAATATAGAATCTCTTCGTCAAGGGATTTTGGCACTTGACAGCTGAAGAACATATGGTCGCTATCAAAACCTATTTGGGACATTGACCTGCAGACCCCCAAAGGGGCGGATGTATGGCGAATTTGTTCACTCCGGAAAACCATACCCGTTAAAACGATGAAAATCTCATTTTGAGCTCATTTTTACTAATTTTATGGCTATTTTATGCAAAATCCAGATGTGATGGACCAAAACTAACCTCGAATTCGTAATCAGCGACCCAAAAAAATATAATCTAGACCTATTGTAGTCAAAGTAAAATGACAAAAAAAATTTTTGTGGGAAATTCCTGGTTAAAGGATATCCGAAGATGGTTTAATTGCTCATCAATAGATATTTTTAAAGCTTCAATTTCCACGACTGTGTTAGCTATTTGTATCGCCAACCTTCGTCAGGAGAAGGTAAATTAAGAAGAAGATTTCTAGGTCATATATTCTTCATAGATTTACTATAAATAGCACAATAAAATCTGTAGCACCAAACTTTGCGTACGTATTTACTAAATATTAAACTATCCATAGCAACCGTATTTCTTTTTGGTAATGGAAAGTGGTCTAGGTAATCAGTTACCAATACTAGCAGTATAGGTTATGGCACAATCTACGATGACAACTTAAAAATATCTTCCAATTTAAAATAATTACCTATTACCACGAAAAGTTAAAATTATACAAACTTTTTTATTGATTTCGTCATATCTAATAATTTAAAAATCTACTAACGCTAATGAATTTATTTACTTTAAAAATTACTCAATGACTTTTACTTTATATCTTCGAATCCATTCATTTATATTAATGTTACCTACATAAACATCAAATTGTACACGTATTTTTACTATTCCTTGTCAAAAAGAAATTTAAAAATGAAAGTCTTGTACTTAAGCATAATACAAAATTTATTATTGTAATCGTGGTAATACTGGGTATCTCAAAAGTTTACAATTGATTCATGTTCATGTTCTCTAAATGAATCATCCAGTTAAATAAAAATCAACATATGTTGATATAATGATTTTGTGTCTGGGTAACGGAGAAGTGATGTTTTCACGAATACATTAACAATCAAAAAATCTAGTTTCCGTAATCCACTGTCGACACCCACCAAGGCGGGAAAATCAAAGCAACGCATGAGTTGCACCAAAGGAATCAACGAACACACCATGCGTTGCTGTAATAAAATCACAAGACCTGACAAATAAATCACTGAGAAGAGAATCACTCGTCGCCTGGACCCACCACCATCAATCCCAAGCGCAACCGACGAAATAATTAATCAAAAACTCCCGCAACGACAAAGAAACCCCAACAGCACAAAACCAGGATTCAAATGACAAATAAGAATAGAAAACAAAATCAACGACATCAGAAGAGATCTAGGACACCTTACCCAGTTTATGAAAGGGAACCCGTCCAAAGGTGTCACACAGGGTGTAGACAAGATCAAATCCAAGTCTCTCAACAGAACACTTCCAGAAATCCTTGATACTTTGAAACAAAAACTATCCGTATATGCCGCAAGACTCCGTAGATACAAAGAATCAAACGAGAGGAAAGACACCAACAACCTCTTTCGAACAAGCGAAAAAAACAGTTCTACCGAAAAACTATGTACAAAAAACAGACAGCAGTCACTGAACCACCAAACAAACGAGAACTCACAGATTATTGGAAAAGTATCTGGTCAGAATCCAAACTACACAATAATAACACCCCCTGGATCAAAACTGAAGAAGACAAACATAAACATGTGACAGAACAAGAAAATTCCACATTAACTACTGTGGGACCAAATGAGGCACCTGGATACAAAAAATTCCGAAGGTAAAATAGCCCCCCGTTCGGATCTCCGGGTGGGGGCTGGTTCAGGGGCGTCGACATGCAGAGATCATAATTTTAAAACAGATTTTTGTAACATACGAGGTTTAAACTCGAATATAAATTCAGTGCACCAACACCTGCAATCAAATAAACCTCATGTACTCGCTCTCTGTGAAACCAAGGACAGTTCATCGACCAGCACAGTCAACTATCTTTATCCTGGGTACGACTCCTTCGGGGCACTCCATTCTCTTAGCATCGTCACTCAATTTGTTGGGCGTTAATTTGAGAGCAAATATGTCCTGGCATAAACATGTTGCAGGCATAGCAAGGAGAGCTTCTCAAAATATTATTTCGAATTAGAAAGCTTTACACTCCACAACAACTATTAATTCTTTACGAAGCTCAAATTCGACCAACTATGGAATACTGCTCCCATGTTTGGGGCTCCGCTCCCATGTTTGGGTCTGCGCTCCCATGTTTGGGGCTCCGCTCTCAAACACACACTGCGTTTTTTTGATTCTGTTCAGGGAAGAGCTGTTCGTCTGATTGGAGACCCGGAACTGACCGGCGGCCTTGATTCGCTGGAACATCGAAGAACGGTTGGCGACTTGATTCTGTTCTACAAGTATTTTCATGGAAAGTGTTCGAAGGATGTAGCCAGCTTATTTCCTCCCAGAGCGATGCATGTTAGAAATACACGTCGCGCTAACACTTCACATTCGTATGAGGTTCAGTTTGGTATTCCGCGTACAACGCTTTTCAAGCAGTCATTTATATGGAAAACATCATCCCTTTAGAATAATTTGCCTAGGGCTGTGTTTCTCACCGAATACAATTTACAGCGATTCAAGAACAACGTGAATTTTCGCACTCATTCCGCTCCTGGAGCGCTTTACAGACCAAAAAGGTGACCCGAAATTTTGACTAACCGTCTGCCTAGTTGTAAGGCCACGTCCGTCCAAAATGGATTGTCATTTAACCATATAAAACCAATAAATTTAGTTTGTTCTTGATGAAATAAGAGGGAACCTGCAAATGGCAGACGCCGCCAATACCGGAAATGAAGCTGGACCCGCTTTTTCCGGCCAAAAATGGTCGTTTTTCGAGTTTTTTGGCTCTAAAGCTAGGTCTGGTCTTGGCGGCATCTGCCCTTTGGGGCGCTCGACTTTTTTAGTGTCAACAAATGTTATGGTGCTTGCTTCAAGTGGTTAAACTACACTTCATTTTTGGATCTAGCATTTTGGGCCTTATCTGAGCATTTCAGGGCACGGTGGCCACAAAATGTTAAAGGATTTTACTCGACTCGCCCGATAGAATGAACAACTAGGCAGACGGTTAGTCGACAGATCAAAATTTTGGATCGTCCTCTGAGTCTATTAGAATTCTAGTAATGTTTCTTTTCCCGCTAGTAACTTGCGATTCTAACCATTATTCGACTCCTTCTGTCACTCTGTCTATATGTTTTTTTCGAGTATATCTTTCTATTAAGCACTCAGTTGCTTATATTACCATGTTCCAATATAAGGATTGTTTTTAACGTTTGATGCGAATCGTAACTCGAGACTCTATTAATGTTGTTAAGAAGAAGAAGGTAAGAATTTCGATTGAGTTCCCAAACTTTCATTTATGGAAGTTGGAAACAAGCATAGCACTTTCTGTTTGTAAACGAATTGTGTATCTTGGTGATCTCAAACACAACTGGTTTACCAACAGAAAGTGTCTGTAAAATTCCCTATTGGTGCGGTACGGTAAATGTAGAAGAAACTGGAAAATCAATAGCAACTATAATTAAGGAACATGAAAGGTGTATTAAAAAGGAACAAATTATACAATCCGCTGTAGCTAAACATGAGCCCTCTTAGGGCTATACCATCAATGTACAAGAACCCAAAGTTTTTGCTTTTATTTCCAATTTCTATAAAGGAAAGTTTACATAATCAATAGGACTCCGGTTACGGTCTGCATTAATGGTTAAAAACCATCATTATATTCATTCAGTGTTTTAATCTCGAAAAGTACCGGCCCGTGAAGGTGCTTCTTGCAATCGTAAACAGAACGTCGAAAAGTCCCTTTAATTTGGCACAGTTTAATAATAAAAACCACAATCTCTCATTTAACAAAGGCCGAGTTTTGGAGTTGCCATGCATAACT
Organism: Pachyrhynchus sulphureomaculatus; assembly: GCA_019049505.1. Lineage (NCBI taxonomy): Eukaryota > Metazoa > Arthropoda > Insecta > Coleoptera > Curculionidae > Pachyrhynchus > Pachyrhynchus sulphureomaculatus. Next base: position 189,936,254 of record CM032449.1, read on the forward strand.
TTAAAAATACGACCAGACCGAAAACAGTTTTAGGTAACTAAATTGTTTTTTTAAGTATTTGAGACGCACAGTATAATAAAAGTAAGATTATGATGAACGACCCATCCCAAGCAAGTTTTGTACAAAGGATGCCGATTTTTGACAGAGAAAGTTGATTGTTGATAATTTGGAACTGAGCTTCCGGGCAAATGTGTGGCTTCTGGAGTTTTTGCGTTGAATATATGTCGAGAAAAATTCGGTGTTTTTGCTCTCTTAAAAAACTAAAATAGTAGAACCTACGATTTAAAACATCCAAATTCTTTAGTGCGAAAATGTCAAATTCATATTTATTTTAGAGTAGCGTTCCAAACGGAACACTTATAAGATGACTTCGGTGTCTGTCTGTCCGTCTGTCTGTATGTCCGTCTGTCTGCGAGTCACACCCGATTTTCTCCGAAACTATTTGTCGTAGAAAGTTGAAATTTGGTAATAATATAGGAATTGATGGCCTCATCAGAGCCATGTAGTGTTGAAAGTTAAATTTTGACTTAAGGGGTTAGTTTTGGGGGTGAAATCGGAAGTGAAAAAAAAAATTTTTTACTAGGTAATCGAGTGTAGTGTCAAATGAAAGCTTGTGAAAACACGAGTAAAAAATATATGTAATGAAATATTTGCGCGCAGTTTTCTATGTATTATTTTTAAAAAATCGCGAAAAATCGCTGTCCACCGCATTATCTCGAAAAGTACTTATCAAAAAATTTTTAAAAAATTCTGGAATATTCTTCAAGATTGAAGGAAAATTATCACAAGTGCATTACCTTTAATAATTTATCTGGTATATAAAAAAACCAGAAATTTCAAGGTCATCAATTTTCGGTAAAAATTAGAAACAAACTTTGTTGAAAACTCATTTTGGGGTGTGTTTTGTGAAGTCACGGATCATTTTATATTTCCGTTACAACATTTTTTATTTTAAAATCAATCAACGTACGGAACACTAATTGCGCAAGTTAAACTTGCACTTGACCGGTTATTTTTTTCTGTGTCGGAAAACGTAAATTTTAAAAGTAACAAACTTATGTTAGAGAAGCGTATATCAAATTTATTTGCTCGTCTATATGGCTACCTATTTACTATAGTCCGTGTGTTTGGAGTTGATAGCACACAACATGGGTTACAAACACTAAAATGTCATAAACCATAAGCGTCCCAAATTTCACTACCAATTATTTCTATTTTTAGTTTTAATCACCTTTATTTTCTATCACTGTACAACAGTGCGACCTTTTTCTAAAAAATATTTTATTACATGCCTTCTAAACTTTACAATAAGTTATATAAATCAACGCATTTCAAAGTTTATTTTAATGAGTAAATGATGATGAACTAAAAATCTTATTTGTATGATAAAGGCCTAAACGAGTACAATTAACAATTCTTAAGAACTAGAAATCTACAGTGTTATAAAACTTAATGATAATAGGTACAATAAAATTATTTGGGATTTTAGCAGTTCTTGGAATATAATTAACCAAAGTACTTACTGATAGGTAGGTACTTAAGTACCTAAATATGCAATAAAAATATACTGTGTTAGTATAAAAATTCGAATCAGAACAACGATGGCTTCACCTTTCAGTTTTGCCCCCGTCAAACTTCGCGGAGTCTGTAAATCTGCATTTTCCCTGCGAGGAAAACAATGATACGTAACGTCCACGATGCCTTAATGCATCAATAGCCAATAAGCCAAGTCCGTGAAATTGTGGAAACCTGTGCCAACATGACGGAGATTTCTAAAAGAAAGAAAACGCGGTCTTTGCAACGAACCTCAGAATCACAAAAGAAAGGAGCCCTTAGAGATCGATGAAGACTTTAAAAACGCAATAAGAAGAAAACTACACCATTTTTTTATTAAGAAAGAAATACCTACACTACATAAAGTTTTGGAGGAAATCAGAGAAGACCAGCACTTACCAGATTTAAAAAAAAATGGAAATTATGAAAAATCCTTCTTAACCTGAATTTTCATTGGAAAAAACACAATAGAAAATCTGATAAAACAGAAATAATTTGTTGGAGAAGAGAATATTTACGAGTAATCAGAAAATTTCGAGCCGGAGAAAGAAATATTTTTTATTTACATGAGACTCGGGTTAATGAGGGACACACAGTGAACAATTCTGGTTTGATAAAAATAATAAGAGTGCCAAATAAGCTAGGCTAATTATATCACATATCAGTAGTGAAAACGGATTTCTCGACGGTGGCTTGTTGGAATTCGAATCAAAGTCAACTAAAGATTATCATGAGGCGATGACGGCCGATGTTTTTGAGGAGTACTTCCAACAAAGGACTGAATGTATACCAGCAGAATCAGTTATGGTATTAGACAATGCCCCATACCATTCTCAATTATTAGAACGACTCCCGAAAAAAATCATAGAAGAAAACGGAGATTCTTCAATGGATAAGGGACAAATATCTCAAACTTAAAGATGGTATGTTAAAAGTGGAACTTCTCAAAATTGTGAAACAAAATAAAACACAGTTCAAAAAATACGCAGTCGATGAGATGGCAAAGGAACGAAATATCACAGTGCTTAGATTACCTCAATATCATTGCGAATTGAAAGGTTTCGTTGCGAGGGAAAATATCACGTTCAAACTTCAAGACGTAAGGCAATTATTACTCGCCGGAATAGAGAGGATCAAAGGATAATTGGAAAAAAAAAAAAACGCCATTCGACATGTTATAGAGGAAGAAAATAAAATGTGGAATTGACGAATACAGCGAAGAAACTGTGGAAATAGAACCCTTAATTATCAATTTAAGAGAAGTCGAGTCTTCAGATTTTGAAGACGATGATTGTTTTTGATTGTAAATAAAGTACTTATATTTTTTTTATTATTTTTGGCACACGTTCTACAGGGAAGTCCCTAGAGCGCTCCAGGAGCGGCATGTGTGCGGAAAAAGCGATTTACGTTGTTTTTGAATCGCTGCAAATTGTATTCGGTGGGAAACACAGCCCTGGGCAAATTATTCCAAAGGGATGATGTTCTCTATATAAAAGACTGCTTGTACGAGGAGTAACAAGCTGAACTTCATACGGATGTGAAGTATTAGCGCGACGTGTACTTCTAACATGGACCTCTCTGAGAGGAATTAAGCGGGCCATATCCTTCGAACGCTCTCTGTGAAAATACTTGTAGAATATACAAGTCGTCAACCGTTCTTCGATGTTCCAGCGAATCAAGGCCGCCGGTCAGTTCCGGGTCTCCAATCGGACGCACAGCTCTTCTCTAATATATCGTGAATTGTGAATTTGTATAGATACGTAGACTTCTTCTTCGCCTTTTTACATTCATTGTCGGACATAGGCCTCTCCTTTTTTTCTCCACTTATCTCGGTTCTGTACTTCTCGTATCCACGCTAGGCCGGCTGTAAGTTTTAGATCGTCTTTCCACCTGGTCTGAGGTTTGCCCCGTGATCTCTTTCTCTACCAGGGTCTCCAATCCTGCATCTTCCTATTCTAACGATTGTCCGGTTGTCGCATTGTACGTCCAGTCATCTCCATTTTAGGCTTGCTATGTGTTCTTTTACATCTATTAGTTTAGTTTTTTCCCTAATATATTCGTTTCATATCCTATTCTTTATCTTTATATTCAACATCTGGCGCTCCATTGCTCGTTGTGTTTTGGTCAATCTATCCATTATATTCCTAGTCAGTGTCCAGACACAGTGGTTACATACATTTCTTCATAGTCTTTCTTAGAATTTTCTTGTTATTCAGGATGTATCTTTGTTTACCAAAAGCTGTCCATGCCAGACTGATTCTTCTTTCTATTTCTACGGTTTGATTGAGTTTACCGTATTGTATCATATGTCCCATATATATATATATATATATATATATATATATATATATATATATATATATATATATATATATATATATATATATATTCTTCTACATAATCAAGTCTTTCGTTGTCTATCTTTATGTCTTGCAGATCTACAGTTTAAAAAATTTTTGGTAATGAATTTTGTATTTTTATAACTTTATTTTTAAGATAATTTATTTATTACACTAAAAGCAGTTTACACTCGGACGGCTATGCTACCGATGAACTCTCATTTACATTTTATGGCTCTATTGTATAGCAGAGGTTTTCTGCTTAAAATAGAGTGAACCCTTAAAAATAATTCAAAACAGGTAGCAAAATCCAGTAAAATGCATAAGAAATCTCTTTTTCTTTGGCGCACCCTAACAAGTATTTGCATCTACAATGAGAGCATTCTGCTATCAACTCCAAATAAATACACTTTAGATGGTTTATCGTTTACTAAAAAGGTAAATGCAGATTCCACTACTACTAACTATTTCATGTACTTAAGAGGCCAACTGTTATAACTACACACGTAACTATCTTCCTAACTTAATAATCATTATACGATTTTATTTTGTTTAGAAATTAAACCTCATACGGATATGAAAATTAGCGCGACGTGTATTTCTAATATGCACCGCTCTGGAAGGAATTAAGCGGGCTACATCTTTCGAACACTTTCCATGAAAATACTTGTAGAATAGGCTTAAGTCGCCAACCATTCTTCGATGTTCCAGCGAATTAAGGCCGCTGGTCAGTTCCGGGTCCCCAATCGAACAGTTCTTCCCTGAATAGAATCCAACAAATGCAGTGTATGTTTGGGAGCGGAGCCCCAAACATGGGAGCATTATTCCATAGTTGTCGAATAGGTCGAATTTGAGATTTGTAAAGAATTAACAGTTGTGAAGTGTAAAACTTTCTGGTTCGAAACAATATTCCAAACTTTTGAGAAGCTCTCCTTGCTTTGCCTGCAACATATTCATGCCAGGACTTATTTGCTTCCAAATTAACGCCCAACAAATTGAGTGACGATGTTAGAGGAATGGAGTGCCCAGACATAACTACTCGTATGTCGGGTTCAGCAACGTTAACTTTTTTAGAAAAGACTGCCGCCTAGATTTTTGTAGCGTTAAATTCAACTTGGTTACTGTCACCCCAAGATAGAATTTCTTCCAGATCCTTGTTAAGTTAAAAGACTTCCTGCTGTCTGCGGATATTCATTTGAGTAGCCGATGCCCGAGTATTCAAAGTGAATGAAGCGATAAGCGTACTGTCATCTGCAAAGCTGTAGATTGGATTCTCAGTCCTTTCCAGCAGATCATTAATGTAAATGAGAAAGAGTAGGAGTCAGTATGGAGCCATGGGGCACACCGTCGTTGATAGTGAAGGTGTTAGAAAGAAATCTGTCGACTGCCACTCGTAAAGAACGCTCTCTGAGGAAACATGAGAGCCACAAACAGAACTTTTTCGACACATCAGAAGAGCGCAGCTTAGTTAACAATCCATCGTGCCAAACATGATCGAATGCCTTGGATATGTCAAGAGCAACCGCTTGAGATTGTCCAAAGTGTTCAATTGCGTTGTTCCAAACATGTGTTACATAAATCGGAAGATCTCTTGTTGATCTATGTTTACGAAAGCCATATTGGTGGTCGCTAATAATGTTGAATTTTTCAAGATATTTTAGAAGATGCTATTTGGTAGCCCTTTTCCATGACTTTCGATATTATTGAAAGCAGTGCGACTGGCCGGTAGTTATTTGGCAAGGTCTTCTTGCCTTTTTTAGGTATCGGCTAAACTGTGGCACATTTCCAGCAGGAAGGAAATATTCCCTTTCCGTAGGATAGGTTGAACAGTCAGAAAACTGGTGTTAGTTCCCTCGCACAGTTATTGAGAACTTTTATTTAGTGAATTGATTTATATAGTGAATATTATATTCTATTAAATTCTAATATAAAAAATAACCATATAGAAATCTATAAATTATCTCTTTCCACAGTATATACCAGAAATCAAGAATAGAACAAAAGCTTCTTAGGTTTTTTCTCGAATTTTTTATTCAAACCAGAACGAATGAATAAGGTAATTTGTATGGTATGTAAAAAAAAAACATCTAAATAATTTAATTGATTTACCTAGGTATTTAATTTTTATTTACATTTACAATAACACAGTATTACACAAAAACGTTAATGAAAAAGTAGGAAAATATAATTAATTTTTTAATTTATTTCATGAGGAATATAATTCGTAATTTACAAATAATCTTCGTATTACGTAGAAGAAATTTGTTTAAATGAAATTGAATATCCGGCAGGTGAGGAAATTAGTGTTCTCTTGACGTACTAAATGCTTTATAATGATTATTTGTCTTAAGTAGGTAAATAATTAAAGAAAAATATAAACAGAAAATGGTTAGGCTTGAAAGAGGTTATCTATGTTACTAAAATTTCATACTTCAACGACATTTTTAATTCAAAGGCTTTATATGCTACAGATACTGTTGTCTCGAATATTTGACAAGGAATGACTGCTCTAATTCATAATTATTCTTGCTATTATAGAGAGAGTGAAAAAGATTCTGGTGCACAAAAAAATCTACTCAAACTATTTGGCTTCATTTGACACAGATCCTAGAATTTAGTGTTCATATATTTTTACGGATTTTAGTATCATTCGAAAGCCCACTTTATTCTGTTTCTGATGGTACCAAATTCTATAGCATACCTCATGCTTTGTACTGATTAAAATGATCGAAAGGGAAAACAATGAGAACAAGGATTAAGAATAGGGGTAAGAGAAAGGTAAAATTAAACAAATCTTAAATTTAACAAAAAAATTGTTCATAAAAACCCAAATCAATATTTTGTATTGCTCTACTAGCCCTTATTACTGCTTCCAATCGGTTTTTTCATGGAGCGGGTGAGCTTCTTCATCACTGTCTGTGGGATTCTTCCTCACTCTTCCGTCATAGCAATCTTTAAGTCCTTCAGCGATGCAGGGGCTAGATTTCGGGTAGAGATGTCAATATTGTAACTACCAAATACAAAGTACCCTTTACTCGTCCGGATCCGAAGTACGTGGTAGTCGACAATAAATGTACCTGGCACCAGGTATTTTCGCATTGATGGCGTCTGCAGTCTGCGATCAACCAAACTAAAACTACCATACCGGTAGCGGTAGATACCTACTCGTCTCCACGAAATATATCTCGTCTTCATCGTCATGGCGTTCGTTTTCGGTACATTTGGTGTCAATAGTAATGACTGACAAGAATGTGTGCGCGTACACAATTATAAATTATACATTCATACATATACCCGAAATTAAACTGGATGATAAATACAAACGGAGCGCGCACAATTAGGAATGTAAGCAAAATTTGCTCGTCGCGCATAAAATATTTTATTAAATAGGTATATCTATAATATATATAAAATGAAACGTCTCTCTGTCTGACTGTCTGTCTGTCCGTTAGTGCTCTTATCACTCGAGAACGACTTATCCGATTTACGTACTTTTTTTTAAAACATACATATGTTCTCTGGCCAGGTTATAGGATATATTTTTATACATTAGGTAACATAGAGAATGAGCAGTAACGATAATAGTGAATCAAGTCGGAAAAAAGTTTACCGGTAGCGCTTTCTCTTGCAATAACTTGCCTAAACCATTAAATATGGGACAATATCATGTAGTAAAGAATATAATAAATATAAAATGCAACGTCGTCTGAATATAATAAATATAAAATGCAACGTCTGTCTGTTTGCCTGTCCGTTAGTTCAGGTTTCACTTATCCGATTTACATGTTTTTTTTTTTTAAATTCATAGATTTGTTCTCTGGCTAGGTTATCTATAATCTTCTATTATATATATAAAATGCAGCGTCTCTCTGCCTGTCTGTCTGTTTGTCCATTAGTGCGCTTATCACTCGAGAACCACTTATCCGATTTACGTGCTTTTTTTTTAAAACATACATATGTTCCCTGGCCAGGTTATAGGCTATATTTTATTACGCTAGATAACATAAGGAATAAGCAGTGACAATAATAGTGAATCAAATCGGAAAAAAGGTTTGCCGCCAGCGCGTTCGCTTGCAATACACTGCCTAAATCATTAAATATTGGACAATATCATGTAGCAAAGAATATAATATATAAAATTCAACGCCTCTCTGTCTGTATGTCTGTCCGTTAGTGCGCTTATCACTCGAGAACCACTTATCCGATTTAAGTGTTTTTTTTTTAATTCATACATATGTTCTCTGGCCAGGTTATATAATAATAATAATAATAATCTATATAATATATATAAAACGCAACGTCTCTCAGTCTGTCCGTTAGTGTGCTTTCCATTCGAAAACTACTTATCTCATTTATGTGTTTTTTTTTTTTTAATTCTTAATTTAATATTTATTTAAAAAAATCTATAATATATATAAAATGCAACGTCTCTCTGTCTGTTTGTCCGTTAGTGCGTTTAGCACTCAAGAAACACTTATCCGATTTAAGTGTTTTTTTTATAAAATACGTATGTTCTCTGGCCAGGTTATAGGATATATTTTATTACGTTAGGTAACATAAGGAATAAGCAGTGACGATAATAGTGAATCAAGTAGTCCACGCGTGCTGAGCCGCTGGCACGGCTAGTGAAATATAAGTACACATTTTGTCATTTATGAATATTGAATTGAATATGAATATTTTTTTATTAATAAATTAATTATACACAATAATAAATACATAAAGAGTAAATCAGGAATTTTGAAGGGAAATACTGGGTAAATCACTTTTTTGTGAATGAATTTAATGATTATATTGTTATACTGTTTATATAAATATTTAAAAGATAAATATATATGCGATCTTGTAATGTCTTGTTTTTGTTACTTTTTGGAATTTCCGTCTGCCTAATCATAAAATGTAAGGAGTGTGAATTAATTTTGCTCTCAAATTAACGCCCAAAAAATTGAGTTGCGATGCTAGGGGAATGGAGTGTCCCGACATCACTATGTCGGGTTCAGCAACGTTAACTTTTTTAGAAAAAACTCCCACCTGGATTTTTGTAGCGTTAAATTCCACTTGGTTAAGGTCACCCCAAGATAGAATTTCTTCCAGGTCTTTGTTAAGTTGAACGACCTCCTGCTGTCTGCGGATATTCGCCTGAGTAGCCGACATCCAAGCGTTAAAAGTGAATGAAGAGATAAGCGTACCGTCATCTGCAAAGCTGTAGATTGGATTCCCGGTCTTTTCCAGCAGATCGTTAATGTAAATGAGAAAGAGAGTAGGAGACAGTATGCAGCCTTGAGGCACACCGGCGTTGATAGTGAAGATGTTAGAAAGAAATCCGTCGACCGCCACTCGTAAAGAATGCTTTCTGAGAAAACATGAGAGCCACAAATAGAACTTTTCAGACATACCATAAGAGCGTAGCTTAGCCAATAGTCCATCGTGCGAAACACGGTCGAATGCCTTGGATATGTCAAGAGCAACCGCTCGAGATTCTCCAAAGTGTTCAGTTGCGTTGTTCCAAACATGTATTACATAAGTCAGAAGATCTCCTGTTGACCTATGTTTACGAAAGCCATATTGGTGATAGCTAATAAACATATAACAACATATAAACATATAAAACAAAGTTTCTAATATTGTACTGCATAGTATTGTGACTTTAGTTGAAAGTCTTGCCAATTTAAATTTAGGTTAGACACCTAAAATTTTCAGAAACAAAAAATTTTCATTTAATATTTAAGTACTACTCAGTATATATCGCCACGACACCAAACACTTTATTTTTGCACTCGACGCGCGTTTTGTTAACCATGTTAGCTTCATCAGGAGCGATGATTGACTAAAGCTAACTACAAATCTACCCTATTTATACTTAGGCTAACCCTTGAATTACTCAGGCGGAACTAATGGCATAGGCAAGTGCATCAGTTCCGGTCAAGTAACCAGTAGAGGGAACTATAAGGAATAGACCCTCTGTCTTTATTTAAACTACTTTTACATTTTATAATTTCCATATTTTGGTATGCGTTCAACAATTTCCTATAAGATAAATTTTTTATTAATCTTAGATTATCTAATGTTACCGTATAATCAGCTTCAAGGTCATGTTCGGCAATGCTAGAAAAGTCTAGTTCTACTGTATTTTAAGTATGTTAAATGTTCTTTAAATCGTGTTTTAATTCACCTCTTAGTTTACCCAATATACTTTTTGTCACAATCATTACAACTAATTTCATAAATTCCACTTTTCTCACAATTAGGAATCTTATCTTTGCGATTTCCTAAGATATTCCTCAGATTGTCTGATGACTTATAGACTAACGTGAGGCCTACCTTATTAAATACCTTATTGAGCTTTACCTTATATATACCCTTGCTATATTTCGGATTATATGGTATGGAGACATACTTGGTGTTATTATCTTCGCGTGTAAAAAAGGTGGAATTCTGAATATTAAACCTAAACTTATGTCTATTAGCTTATTTATCTTATGAAATCTCAAAGATAGGATTCCTAATTGTGAGAAAAGTGGAATTTATGAAATTAGTTGTAATGATTGTGACAAAAAGTATGTTGGGCAAACTAAAAGGTCAATTAAAACACGATTTAAAGAACATTTAGCATACTTAAAATACAGTAGAACAGAAAAGTCTAGCATTGCCGAACATGCCCTTGAAGCTGATTATATTATAACATTAGATAATATAAGATTAATAAAAAATGTATCTGATAAGAGATTGTTGAACGCATACGAAAGTATGAAAATTATAAAATATGTCGTTTAAATCGTCGTTTAAATAAAAACAGAGGACCTATTCCTTATAGTCCCCTCTACTGGTTACTTGACCGGAACTGATGCACTTGCCTATGCCATTAGTTCCGCCTGAGTAATTCAAAGGTTAGGCTAAGTATAAATAGGGTAGATTTGTAGTTTAGCTTTAGTTAATCATCGCTCCTGATGAAGCTAACATGGTTAGCGAAACGCGCGTCGAGTGCAAAAATAAAGTGTTTGCTGTAGTGGTGATATATACTGAGTAGTAGCATTGTGCCAAAGATTCCACATTCCCAACTTAGTTAATATTTAAGGTTTAATATTTCTTTCATTACACAAATAACCATCTACAAAAACACGCAAACGTTTATGTAGAAGAAAGTTGGAAATTGCAAGATAAACAATAGCGATGATCTAAGATGAAAAAAAAAAGATAAATAGGATGTGAGATGCATGCATCATGGGAATTAATGAAGACAATAATTGTTTACATGATGCATGAGATAGTATAACGACCACACGTGTTTCATTCTGAAAAACAATACGGGAAGTGAAGTTTTATATTATTTTGCGGTGTATTATTAGACGAAAATAAAGGGTGGGCGAACGGCGTATATTCTGTTATGCTAGGGTTATTGTTATATTTATAGGCCGAGCCTAATAATCTGCACTGTTGCCACGACCAAGATCAAAAATTTGAATAACTTCAAGGTGCTTTATTTATTTTGTTATTCAATATGTATATAAGTCATATTTGGTAAACGACTTATTTTAGTGAATGCTGTATCCTAATAAAAAGTACACCAACTTAGGAAATATATTCTTAAAAAATAACTCATATTTCTAAACTTTGTTATCAAGAAAAATAAAAATATCTTTCCAGGCGCTCTGCAGCCTTGATTTCTAAATAAAATCCAAGGCTAAAGACATAAATGGAGATCTATTTCAAATACATTAAAAATCAATGTTAAAACGATTTCTCATAGACTAAAAATCAGTCATGATGATAATGGCCATGCTAACTTCCAGGGCTATAAATCAAATTAAAACGCTACCATGTATTTAAGTTGACAGTGACATGCCAATAATTTATCAATATTCTGGTTTCCCACTCTATATAGTGTAGTAAAAAAACCATTTGAAATTGTACAGTTTAGATACAGCAATATTATGATGTTGTCCTTTCTGGGGTATCACCAGTAGCATTGTCCTGAGTTTTGGACCTCGAAAAACTTCTGCTCTTTTGTTTATAAACAATTTAAGTTTATAAAACACGTCTTTTGAGCTTAAAATCCGAATAACTCCAGTTACGAGGCTGGTTTGAAAAGTCCGTGCAAAGTCCGAGAGATGGCACCACCGGCGCGTATCGAGGTCATGTTTAGTTAGTAGCATCTCTTGAATGAACGCACACGAAATTTCAGCCATATTGGGCTATTTCTTTGTGTTTGGCATTCGTGTGAATCAAGGAAGTCTAAATAGAATTTCGTGTGGTGATTAAACATTACTTTATGAAAGGCTAAACGCCTCAGGAGACTAAAGAGAAGCTTGATAAACATTATGGTGACTCTGCACCTTCGATTAGAACAGTTTATAAGTGGTTTCAACATTTTCGGACTGGCCATATGGGCACAAGTGACGCTGAACATTCTATGCGGCCTGTGGATGTTACGACTCCAGAAATCATTGATCAAATCCATGATATGGTGATGGATGACAGAAGAATTAAGGTGCGTGAGATTGCTAGTGCTGTGGGCATCTCGACTGAATAGGTACATAATATTTTGCATAAACATTTGGACATGAGAAAGCTATCCGCAAGATGGGTGCAGCGATTGCTCACGCTTGACCAAAAACGGAATCGTGTGAAGTGTTGCAAGGATGGTTTGCAGCTGTTCCAGAAGAATCCGGAGGACTTTAAGCGTCGTTTCGTCACTGTGGATGAAACATGGTTACATTACTATACTCCTGAGACCAAACAACAATCTAAACAATGGGTTACCAAGGGGGAATCTGCACCAAAAAAGGCGAAGACCGTTCCTTCGGCCGGAAAGGTTATGGCGACTGTCTTTTGGGATTCGCAAGGGATAATCCTCATCGACTATCTGGAAAAGGGTAAAAACTATTACAGGTGAATAGTATTCATCGTTTGACTGTTTGAAAACCGAGCTGCAAGAAAAACGCCCGCGATTGGCCCACAAGAAAGTCCTTTTCCATCACGACAACGGACCAGCACACACCCCAGCAGTTGTGGTCGCGAAATTAATAGAAATAGGATTCCAACTCGTTTCACATCCCCCCTATTCTCCAGACTTGGCTCCCTCGGACTACTATTTGTTCCCCAATTTGAAGAAATGGCTGGCGGGACAAAGATTTTATTCAAACGAGGATGTGATTGCAGACACTAATGGATATTTTGCAGACTTGGACAAATCCTATTATTCGGAAGGGATCAACAAACTAGAACATCGTTGGACGAAGTGTATAAGCCTAAAAGGAGACTATGTCGAAAAATAAAAAAGGTTTACCCCAAACACATAAGTAGTTTTTTATTTTTGCACGGACTTTTCAAACCAGCCTCGTATACCATATATGTCAGATCGAGACAAAAAAAACAAAACTCTTCGTATTGAAATTTCCAACGAATCCTCATTGGTTTTAAGTCGCTCAAGTGCATACATAAACTACAAAATTGAAAAAAACCTGCATTTTATTGTACAGGGTGAGTCAACGATAGAGTAAAGTTCATTATCTCATTTGTTCAGGGAATGACGAAAAAATGTTAAAGCGAATAGTTTCAGGGAATGTTAAGGTGCATGGTTTAAAATTATTTTTGAACATACAGGGTACTTCAAAAAAGTGTGGCCCATATAACATATGTTTTTTTAAATGTGACATCCTATTTTTAATTTATTTTTAAATTCTGCGTAAAATTTTATAACTTTTTTATTAATAATATTATATACCTAAACCTAATTTTTTCTAATACTTATTAGTTTTCAGTTTTGTAAAAAATTGCCAGTAGCGCCATTGTTTTTGAAGGTGGAATACTCATAATTGGCACGAGCGTTCTATAGAGATGAAAAAAAGATATATGTAAAGAAATTTGAGTTAGATGCTACAGTGTGTTCATAATAAATTTATACATTACGATTATTTTAAATTGAAAAATCTCAATTTTTTTAAATGGCACACCCTGTATATTATTATTTTTTCTGATAGATTTTACAAAACCCTCCAACATTTACTAAGTATGTCATATACCTAATAGTTTTCGATTTATTTTGAATTTTTTTTAATATACTTACGCTATAACATTTTAACATGTCTATTAAGCAGGTAAAATAATTTAATTTGTTGTAGTAAGTGACGTATAAAGGTAATAGTTATGGATTTTCCAAAAAATGAATTAATTGATATGGTTTATATAATGAGAGAGGGGAAAAAATTGTCTTTTGGCAGTAAGGCTTTGTGGAGCGAAGTACCCTAATAGACGTATACCATTTCTCTTTTCAGTGCTTCAGGAAACGGTTTGATGGTAATGGTAGCGTTGAGTATACGAAACGGAAAATAGTAAACCAGAATGCTACCAATGAGGAAAAAGAAATGGAAATTTTACTTCATGTGGAAGATAATTCCCAGGTCAGCAGCCGTCAACTAGCTGACTTATCTGACATATCTCAATCTACGGTTAATCGCACCACGAGAAAATACAAGTATCATCCCTTTTATATGAAACTACACCAAGAACTTCAATACCGTGATTTTAAACGACGAGTAAACTTTTGTACCACCATGAATGGAGCTAGAGGCCGATCCAAATTTTTTATTCAAAATAATGTTTTCTGATGAAGCTACTTTTCGCAGTAATGGAGCAGTTAACAGCCATAACATGCATTATTATTCAACAATTAATCCATTTTGGGTCCGGGAAGTTCATAACCAAATTCATTGGTCGGTTAATGTGGAATATTAAATTCTCCAATTATTGGTTCATATTTTTTCCGCGAACCACGTAACTGGCCTAGATATCTAAATTTTTTGCAAAACTAATTACCCTTGCTTCTTGAAGAAGTTGATAACTTTGAAATGGAACAAATGTGGATTCAACAAGACGGAGCTCCTGCTCATTATCACAGGGAAGTTCGGGAATTTTTAAACGATCGTTACCCACAAAAATAGATCGGTAGGGATGGATTCATTCAGTGGCCCCCTCGATCATGTGACTTAACACCTTTAGACTTCTTCTTGTAGGGCTACATTAAAGATCGTGTTTACGTGTATCTCCCTAAAGCACCAGTAGATATGGAAAATAGGTTACGGGATGCGTGCAGGACAATAACGCCCTTTATGCCAAGGAAAGTGAAGGAAAATATAGTAAAACGACTAAACATGTGTATTCAAGTAGACGGACATTATTGAACATTTATTACGTCATAATAATTAATCATTAGATAAGTTAAAACTATATTAAAATTATTATTAACTATTTGTTTATGTTTTCACAATAGCGTAAGTGTATTAAAAACAAGGATAAAAATTGAAAAATTCAAAATAAATCGAAAACTCTTAGACATAGGTATATGATATACTTAATAAAAGTTGGAGGATTTTGTAAAATCTATCAGAAAAATAATAATATATAGGGTGTGCCACTTAAAAAATTTGAAATTTTTCGATTTAAAATGGTCGAAATGTATAAATTTATTTTTGAACACCCTAACTCAAATTGTTTACATATATCTTTTTTTTTTCATCTCTATAAAACGCTCGTACCAATTATGAATATTCCATCTTCAAAAACAATGGCTCTACTGGCAATTTTTTACAAAACTGAAAACTAGTATTTTTTTAAAAAAATTGAAATATTAGAAAAACTATTAGGTTTAATTATATAAGATTATTAATAAAAAAGTTATAAAATTTTACGGAGAATTTAAAAATAAATTAGAAACTATGATGTTCCATTTAACAAAACATATGTTACATCGCCCACACTTTTTTGAAGTACCCTGTATACTCAAAAATAATTTTAAACAGTGCAGCTTAACATTCCCTAAAACTATTGTATTTAACATTTCTTCGTCATTCCCGAAAGAAATGAAATAATGAACATTACTCTATCGTTGGCTCACCTTGTACATGCCTTTTGTTACGGCAAAAATACACTGAAATTTTGATACAACAATCTCGAACAAAGTGGGCACAATTGAATTTATTATTTAAAATTTGAATTGCCCACCATTTTATGCCATTTGGTCCAAAATGGACCTTTCATTCAAAATTTATATCTCGACGCCAGCTTTCCGATGCCATTAAAAAATTTTTTTTTTGGAGTAATTTTAACAGTTTTTTTTTACATTTGTTTATTAATCAAATAACAACAAATACGTTTTTTCGGTCATCTTGAAATAAAAACTGAAAATGTTTTATTACATTTGGTAAAGAATCGCGAGACTTTTTTTTTTAAAGAAATATTATTTTCATTAATTTTTTTTTTCAAAATGACAATTATTATTTGATTAATAAACAAACGTAAAAAAAACGGTTAAAAAGACTCCAAAAAAATATTTGTAATAGCATCGGAAAGTTAACGTTGAGACTTAAATTTTGAAAGAAAAAAGATCCATATTGGACTAAATAGCAGAAAATGGCGGTCAATTCAAATTTTAAATAAGAAATATAATTGTGCTCACTGGGTTTAATATTTCTGTACAAAAATTTCAAGATATTTTTGCTGTAATAAAAGGCATATTTTCTGAAAGTTTCCAGCCGATCAGTTCACTTAGGTGACCTGTACAATAAAATAAAAAGAAAAAAACAGTTTTTTGCCTGTTTTTTCAATTTTGTAGGTTATGTACACATTTGAGCGATTTAATACCAACGAGTATTTATTGGAAATTTTATTACGAAGACGTTAGTTTTTTGTTTGTCTCGATCCGACTTATATAACCGGAGTTATTCACATTTTAAGCTCAAAAAACGCGTTTTGAAAACTTAAATTGTTTATAAACAAAAAAGTACAAGTTTTTTGAGGTCCAAAACTCAGAACAATACTCCTTGTGATACCCCATAGAGGATAAAATCATAATATTTGTGTATCTAAACTACGCCTATCTTAACATAATTTTGAGCTTTTTTTACCGGACTAATACTAAATTTTTGGAAAACATGTTTTATTGAGCTTAGCTGTTTGATTGTTTTCACGCAGAATGTAACTTAATTTACATAAATTCATCTGCAACATATGTATAACATTTCTTGCCGGGACGCAAATGGTTGGACTTAAATTCGTAGTGGCAGAGATTTATTTTGCAAGCTGCAAAAAAGCTTCTTTTTGGGAAAGTACACAATAGCTTTTAAACCGAGCTCCTTGCAATTTTGATGACATCCACGAGGAAGAAGTTGTTTCTGTGTTCCGAGTATGTAATATATCTATCCACTACTTGGATTGTCAAAACGGCTCATTAAATAATTGCTAAACCTTGAACAATCTTGGCTCTAAACCAAGAGTACAAAGATGCAAAGCTCTTTAAGGAGGAAACAGGTTATCTTAAAATGGGTTCCTAGACAACAGAGGGTGCGGGGCAATATGACGCAAAGGTACGGTGGTATCAGTACCCAGAGCGCAAGCAGGCCAAGGATTTTATGTCGTTGTCTCGAACGACACAGCAGCTTAAAAGCTGCTTAAAAGAAATAGTCGTATCCTTAATTCCTTTGTGAATATTTTCACGGGACACTGTAAGTTCAGTAGGCATTTAACGCTGGTCGGTATGAAGGACAAAATAGCCAGTTCAGTTACCACTGATTATTTAATATATTTATTTTTTCGCTAGGTTGAGAAGTTTGGGTTGCCGGTCAAGTGCAAATCGAACTTGGGCAACTAGTGTTCCATACATTGATTGAATTCACAAAACACACCCCAATCTGAATTATTCCGAACATAATAATAAAAAAGTCGTATCAGCCACCAATTTTTCACGTTTTAATATTCAAAATGTGAAAAGTTTATTTTTTATCATTCGAATGTTATTAGGTTGGCAATAAAATCAGAATTTTATAAGGTTGGCAATAAAATCAAAAGTTATTAGGTTGGCAGTTCCGATAAATGTCACAGCTGTTTTCTCCCAACACTTTTTGTTATATATGTGGTGAGTTTGTAGTTAAAAAACATCAAAGAAACATTACTGACTTTGTAAAAAAAGTATATTTTGCATATTTTGGTGTAGAAATCGGTAATTAGGAAGAATGTTGGGCTCCTCACAAAGTATGTTATATTTGTGTCGAGGATCTTGGGAAATGGTATAAGAAAGAAAAGGAATCTTTTAGATTTATAGTACCCATGGTATGGAGAGAGTAAGAAAATCATTCAAATGATTGTTATTTTTGCAGCATTGAAGTTTCTGGATATAGCTCCAAAGATAGGAAAGTAATTGCCTATCCTAACTTTACTTCAGTTAATCGGCCGGTAGGACATGGACCGGGACTTCCTGTCCCTGAGCCACCTCAGTCTATTGGTGACGTTTTGCAGTCTAGTCCCGAGTTTAATGAAAGTCCACCGGATGATGATGAGTTTTAATGTTCTCTAGAAAATTTAAAACCACAGTAGTTTACACAAACTGAGTTAAATGATTTAGTGAGAGATTTGGGTTTGACTAAGGAAAAAGCAGAATTGCTTGGTTCTAGGCTGAAAGAAAAACATTTATTGAAATCTGGAACACCTATTTACCATTATAAAACAAGAAATCAACAGTTTGCTCAGTTTTTCAAGCAGTAAGAGTATTTAGTTTACTGCTATGATATTGCTCTCTAAAGAACAAATTTGGCATTGAGTACAAGAAGGAAGATTGGAGGCTTTTTATAGACTCATCAAAAACTAGTTTAAAAAGTGTTCTGTTACACAACGGAAATACTTATGCTTCACTGCCTGTTGCTCATTTAGTCCATATGAAGGAAACTTAGAAAATCTTAACATGCTTTTACAGAAAACTAACTATCCAGCTCACGATTGGATGCTATGTGGAGATTTAAAAGTTGTCTCCATGATGCTTGGTCAACAAAAGGGATTTACAAAGTTTCCATGCATTCCATACATTTCCAGAGCAAGGGATCAACATTGGTCCAAAAACAATGGCCCGTAAGAAAAACTTAACACCTTGCATAAAACTTTAGTAGACCCAAAAAAGATTCTTCTACCACCACTACACTTCCGGTTAGGCTTAATGAAACAATTTGTGAAAGCCTGGTGAATGTTTTAAATATTTGTGTAAAAGATTTCCTCATTTATCAGAAGCCAAACTGAAAGAAAGGGTTTTCGTTGGGCCTGATATTCGTAAAATGATGTTCAATTCCAACTTTGAAGGCAGGATAATTACAAAGGAAAAGGAGGCTTGGATATCATTTAAAGAAGTTGTGACTAAGTTTTTGGGCAATGTGAAAGACCCTAACTATGAACTTATCGTAACTAACATGATAGACAAGTTCAAAAATCTGGGTTGTCTGATGAGCCTTAAAGTCTCCTTCTTGCACAACCATCTTGAAGTTTTTAGGAAAAAAAAACTTGGGCGATGTGAGTGAACAGCAGGGGGAACGGTTCCATCAGGTCATAAAGGAGATGGAGAAACGGTACCAGGGACGGTGGAATATGTACATGATGGTTGATTACTGTTGGTCACTTGATAGAGAACAACAGAATGCACCACATCGGAGAAAAAGCTATACAAGAAACTTCACAGAGAAAAGGGAAAGGAAATACAAAAAAATAACACCTAAAATATTCGCATTGAAGTGAAATATATTATCGTGAGTAAAAATTGTAGCCTAATCAAATAAAAGTACGGTTTAAGTTTTTATTTTTTATGTATCAAATTTTCCCTATTTTGAAATTTAATCGGTGTCATATTGTGAGAGAACTATGGGTGATACAAAAAAACTGATACCAGATGCAGTTTCAGCACCCAAAAATTCATAACACTTAGATGTATTGGTTTAAAAAGTTTTTACAAATATTTTTTTTGTTGGTCTGTGTTATTAAAGATGATAATTTTCGTTGAATCTACACCCTGTGGAGAATATTCCAGAATTTCTTCAAAATTTTTTCATTAGTACTTTTCGAGATAGGGGGGGGGGGGGGGGGGGGACTGCGATTTTTGGCAATTTTTTAAAAACAATACAAAGACAAGTCTGCGCGTATTTTTGAACTTATGTTTTCACAAGGTTTTATTTGATACTCCACTGGATGACCTGGTCATTTTTTTTTTACTTCCGATTTCACTCCCCAAAACTAACCCTCTAAGTCAAAATTTAACTTTCAAAACTACACACCTCTGATCGGGCCATCAATTCCTATATTAGAGCCAAATTTTCAGAGAAAATCGGGTGTAACCGACAGACAGACGGAAGGACAGACACCGAAGTGATCTTATAAGTCTTCCGTATGGAACACTGAAAAAGATAAAGCGAAATATATGATGTGCTTGTTTGGTTACTGGCAAACGGTACGCTCTGGTTGAGCATTGTCCTTGAACTTTAAAGAAGCAAAACTTACTGACGTCATACATCTGCTAAGCTACTATGTATTTTTCTGCGTATTATACATACACATAAATTTATATATACGAGGCTGGTTTGAAAAGTCGGTGCAAAAATAAAAACTACTTATGTGTTTGGGGTAAACCTTTTTTATTTTTCGACAGTCTCCTTTTAGGCTTATACATTTCGTCCAACGATGTTCTAGTTTGTTGATCGATCCCTTACGAATAATAGGATTTGTCCAAGTCTGCAAAATATCCATTAGTGTCTGCAATCACCTCCTCGTTTGAATAAAATCTTTGTACCGCCAGCCATTTCTTCAAATTGGGGAACAAATAGTAGTCTGGAGAATAGGGGGGATGTGAAACGAGTTGGAATCCTATTTCCATTAATTTTGCGACCACAACTGCTGAGGTGTGTGCTGGTGCGTTGTCGTGATGGAAAAGGACTTTCTTGTGGGCCAATCGCGTGCGTTTTTCTTGCAGCTCGGTTTTCAAACGGTCCAATAACGATGAATAATATTCACCTGTAATAGTTTTACCCTTTTCCAGATAGTCGATGAGGATTATCCCTTGCGAATCCCAAAAGACAGTCGCCATAACCTTTCCGGCCGAAGAAACGGTCTTCGCCTTTTTTGGTGCAGATTCCCCCTTGGTAACCCATTGTTTAGACTGTTGTTTGGTCTCAGGAGTATAGTAATGTATCCATGTTTCATCCACAGTGACGAAACGACGCTTAAAGTCCTCCGGATTCTTCTGGAACAGCTGCAAACCATCCTTGCAACACTTCACACGATTCCGTTTTTGGTCAAGCGTGAGCAATCGCGTCACCCATCTTGCGGATAGCTTTCTCATGTCCAAATGTTTATGCAAAATATTATGTACCCGTTCAGTCGAGATGCCCACAGCACTAGCAGTCTCACGCACCTTAACTCTTCTGTCATCCATCACCATACCATGGATTTGATCAATGATTTCTGGAGTCGTAACCTCCACAGGCCGTCCAGAACGTTCAGCGTCACTTGTGCCCATATGGCCAGTCCGAAAATTTTGAAACCACTTATAAACTGTTCTAATCGAAGGTGCAGAGTCCCCATAATGTTTATCAAGCTTCTCTTTAGTCTCCTGAGGCGTTTTGCCTTTCATAAAGTAATGTTTAATCACCACACGAAATTCTTTTTCGTCCATTTCTTGAAAATCACTCGACTTCCTTGATTCACACGAATGCCAAACACAAAGAAATAGACCAATATGGCTGAAACTTGGTGTGCGTTCATTCAAGAGATGCTACAAACTAAACATGACCTCGATACGCGCCGGTGGTGCCATCTCTCGGACTTTGCACGGACCTTTCAAACCAGCCTCGTATTCATAAATTGAAGTAATAATGCCTTGAAACAAAGTAGGAATATCTAAAGGAAGCATTGCATTATTACGCAATTAATATCAGGTTTTCTAGGATATTGGCGATTATCGTTATTACTTGCTTAAGAATAAGGGGGTAATTTAGCCTTTGCTTTTATTGGTCTCTTGAAATCAATTTATGATGTGTGGATAATTATACCGCTTTAAACTAAAGAACTTTAATCAATTTAATACCTATTTGCTAAACGAGTTTAGAAACAATCACAAGTTCAAGGATTTGTACTTAGAATTTATAGACTATACCAAGGCCCTTAACTAGATCGAATATAGCCAGTTATAAATGCATTACAAAATTGTGTTTCAAGATACATCAAACTAATCGAAGGCACGTATAAAGAAGCGATCAATATAGTGGAGTCACATTCAGAAACAGAAAAAATTAAAATTCAAAGGGAAAAAAGGTAAGGAGACTTCATATTATCGCAGTTTTTCACGTTGGCAATGGAGAGCATATTAAAAAAACTAAGCTAGGAGAATCATGACATACACATTGAAGTTAAATACACTAAGATATGCCGACGATGAGTTGCTTAATAGTAAAAATCGCTTGGAACTATATGAAATGATAAAATAACTAAAAGGAAGATCAAAAAAAAAAAACCGGTCAAGTGCAAGTTGAACTTGCGCAATTAGTGTTTCGTTCGTTGACTGCTTTTAAAATAAAAAATTTTGTTACAGATGTATAAAATGATCAGTGACTTCACAAAACACACCCCAAATGAGTTTTCAACAAAGTTTGTTTCCAATCTATACTGAAATCTGATGACCTTGAAATTTTTGTTTTTTTTAAATACCAGAAAAATTATTAAAGGTAATGCACTCATGATAAGTTTCGTTCAATCTACACCCCGTGGAGAATATTCCGGAATTTTTTCAAAATTTTTTGATAAGTACTTTTCGAGATAAGGCTCGGGACAGCGATTTTTCGCGATTTTTTTAAAAATAATACAAAGAAAAGTGCGCGCAAGTATTACATTATATATACTTTTTTTACTCGTGTTTTTTCACAAGCTTTCATTTGACACCACACTTCATTACCTAGTAAAATTTTTTTTTTCACTTCCGATTTCACCCCCCAAAACTAACCCCTTAAGTCAAAATTTAACTCTCAAAACTACATGGCTCTGATGAGGCCATCAATTCCTATATTATTACCAAATTTCAACTTTCTATGTCAAATAGTTTCGGAGAAAATCGGGTGTGACAGACAGACAGACACCGAAGTGATCTTAGAAGTGTTCCGTACGGGACACTAAAAATGATGAAAAGATCCTCTCGACATGCTGAATGGAATGAGGATAGGAGAAGTAAAGCAATACATATACCTGGAATACAATATAAGAATAGACGGAAAAATACAAATGGTTGACTTAAGTAGATAATAAGACTACATAGTTTAGTAGCATATTTTAGAGTTTTAGCAGCATATATTGCGGAACAAAAACAAAAGATTTAAGACCTATATGGAAACAAAAATATTAAATCATAGTGTTATCCCAGTCCTGCTGAAGGGAGCTGAAACGTGGAAAACCACAAAGAGAACAATGAGTACGATGTAAACTATCTAACGTCAGGAAATATATAAACTTAATTAGGGAACGTACTTTTACTGGAAAAAAGTGGAAATAAAATTGTTTAAAAATGTGTCAAATTCTTTTTTTTTTTTAATATATTTTTTTGAAACTAAAATAACTTCGCACATTTACATGACTGTTATCCTTAAAATGGCATTCAAATAATTTTTAAAAAATTGGTTGGTAAAATGATTTACCCATTACCTTCCTTGCAAACATGCTTCTAAAAAACACTAAATTTGGCTATCTTACCCTAAAAAATAACTTAAGACAATCCACAATCCACTTTATGGTGAAACACTAATAAAAGAAAATTGAAATTTATCTTGTTTAAATAGTAATATTTACTGATTAAAGAACTACTCTTCTTTAAAAACACACCGAACAAAATATATGCTCTCTGCCAACTAAATACGTGCGTATATTAAAGAATAAAATTCAAATGTGGACTATACAGTTAAGAAAATTGGCGTGTGTTAAGATATTTCTTACGAGAAGACAGAGAGAGCATTATGTTAGAGAAAGACGCAAAATAATTTCATTTTCGGGATATAATAAATGTGGCAACGTAGCTTTTCGCTTGCCTCTCGCCGCACGCAATCACGTGTTATTTATTTTTATTTAGTGTCGATGCATATTAATTAATTAAAACGATACTTTGGATTATTTATTAAAAATATATCAATTATTAAGTATTGATAACTGTGTTTATTCTAGTACCTCTTAAAAGAAAGTTCGATCAGTGCAATGCATATGTGATATTCAAAATTTAGAAGAACGCTCACATCCGCGCGCGCAGTTTTCTTCAAACTATGTTGCCACAGCTAAAATTCACTTCATAAAATTTATCAAAAAGTAATATTTATCTAATATTTTTGCAACTAGGGGATAAGTAGTAGTAGTAGTAAGAAGAGTGGGTGGTACCTTAGGTCCCTAATGACACCTAGATCTAAAAGTTCTTCTGTGACTCCCCACTGTCGAATCAGGGTCGCAGTCCTAGTCCGGCATTTTCTGCCAAAAGACATAGGTTACTTACCCTGACCTCTTGTAGATCTTTGGGTTTACAGTATAGTTGACCCCAGTATTTGTATCTTTTAACCATTAGTGTAAGACATTCGCACAAAATGTGAATGCTGTCCTCGCTTTCTCCCTCGAACAGCCGACATGTTTTTCGCTCAGCTAGTTTGAGGTTATATAAATGGGCTTGTAATGCCACATGTCCCGTAAGGAGTCCTATACTCAGGCGTAGCCTTTATTTTGACATCGACAGGAGTTCCTTTGTTCTGCCTGCCATAGTTTGTTTCATAAGGAATTTGGCTTGACGACACTCCGCTCCTGCAGTCCAAGAGCGTTAGGGTTCTTTGTCCAACCATTCCCTGATCTTGTTTTTACCGAAAGCGAATGGAACTCCTACAACCTATTCAGGCGGGTCCTTTAAGGTGCCTCTTTTGGCGAGTTCGTCCGCTATTTCATTTCCACTAGGAGATAAACTACCTGCATATTTTAATAAACGAAAGCAAAGTTTTTTTTACGTATATATTTTTTTGCGACTTTTTACTTTTTAATACACATACAACAAAAATTATAAAAAACTTTGATTTTGATCGAAGAAAAAGTATAGATTCCTATCTTAAATATGTTAAATATCTGAAACTTTTACATTTAATTATGGCACTACGGCGTGGTAAACAATCTTTATATTGAAGCAGTGAATGCATAATGCTTAAATCTATTATTTCTCAAAATTTCAAGCAAAACTACTTTTAGGAGTTACCCATAAGAAATACCTTAAGGAAACCCCTTGATGTGTAAATAAAAATAAACATTTTTTGTAATGGGTGGCTAGATTATTATTTTTGAGATATTTTATATCATTTGTTATAAAGTTGGAAGTTCGAAAAGTATGTTTTTCGTGATCTAAAAATCCTAAGACCTAAAAAAAAGAAAAATTTCAACCCTCTAATCTCCTTTCCCATCCCTTTCTCCCCTTTTTATGTTTTAATTTAAATATTTATGCAAGAAATTTTTTGATTATCTCGACAAAAAAAGACAGGAAATCACCATGTCTATTAAAACCATAAAAAATGTATCAACCTCCACCTTTTTCACCTCCTTCACCTTAATAAATATCATTCAAAAATTATAGACTTCATCCTCTCGTTAGATATTATCTATGTACCAAGTTTCAAATTGATAGCTCGTTTTGTTAAGAGTTATCATGCCAACAGAGCGACAGACATACAGACAGACCAATGAAAATGAGTGCGGAAAATCTCGGTTTGTGATTTTCTCACGAATACAATACTTTCTTTTAGCAAGTAAAGTAAAACTGTATAATTAGTGTTCCGTACGGAACACTTATAAGATCACTTCGGTGTCCGTCTGTCTGTCTGTCACAGCCAATTTTCTCCGAAACTAAGGAGTGTCCCAAAATTCACGCAAGATTTGAATTAGGCGTCATTTGTATGGTAAAGTGTTGCCAACAAAACAAAAAACACAGCGTGTTAGCTGAAAGTTCAGGGTTATTAAAAATGGAGCGCTACAAGAAAGAACAACGTGTTTTCATTGTTGAGAAATATTTTAAAAATAATGAAAGTTTGGCAGCTACAGTTCGGAATTTTCGTACAAAATATGGTCGGAATAGTGATTTAACCTCATCAACTGTGAAGAGATTAATTGAAAAATTCAGGGAGACTGGATCAATTAGTGGCCTTAAACGCTCTAGCCGTCCTTCAATAAGTCGTTTAACCCAAAACATTGAAACAGTTCGTGAGAATGTTGTTGAGACTCCAGGAACATCAATTCGGCACCGTGGTCAAGAATTGGACATTTCGAGAAGCTCTCTACAGCGTATTCTTACCAAAGATTTGCATCTTCATGCTTACAAAGTACAATTGACTCAAGAACTGAAGCCTACTGACCACGCACGTTGAAGAGAGTTCGTTGAATGGATTATGGAACAACAACAAGTGGATACTGATTTTTCGAAGTAAATCATCTTCAGCGATGAGGCTCATTTCCATCTTGACGGCTTCGTTAATCGACAAAATTGTCGCATTTGGGGTTCAGACAATCCACACGTGCATGTTGCGAAACAAATGCAGCCACAACGTGTCACTGTTTGGTGCAGATTTTGGGCTGGAGGCATAATCGGACTATTCTTCTTCGAAAATGAGGTTGACCAGGCAATAACAGTTAATGGTGATCTTTATCGCGATATGATAATCCAGTTTTTTGTGCCTAAATTGTAAAATATGGATATGAACGACATGTGGTTTCAACAAGACGATGCCACATGCCATATAGCCCAAGAAACAATTCAATTACTGCATGAGTCATTTCCTGGTCATGTAATAGCTCGTTTGGTGATCAGAATTGGACGGCGGTCATCCAGTTGGGTGTCAAATGAAAGCTTGTAGAAAGACGAGTTCAAAAATATATATAATGTAATACTTGCACATACTTCTCTTTGTATTATTTTTAAAAAAAGTACGAAAAATCTTGCGTACTTGATCGGTTATTTTTAATTCACTTTGAAGTATTTTCTCTAAATGGTCAGGCTTCCAGCAATAACATACAATATTCATAAATTTAATCACCAATATTTTTTAAAATTCATTTTAGAGAAGGTAATTCGATTATTGATCATCCAGAGTCATTATATGTCGGCAACAATTTTTTGTGAAATTCTCTTAACATTAATTTTTAATACTATCTTAAATCTAGGGTTTTATTTAGAAGTCAAGGATTCGACCTGTCTAGATCAAACTTTTTTTTATAAATTCTTTTGGGTAAATAAAGGTACGATGATAAATGACCATAAAAAATCAATAGAGTTTCGCTTACATAGACAAAAATGGCCTTCGTTTGCATATTTACACTGCTGATCAAACTTCTCCCTTTTACTCTCTCCGTATTGATGTTAGCTAGACTAATTGCTTAAGGTGAAGGTTCTGTATATGCAAAGTATATAATTAATAATGAGCCTTAAGTATGCAGAGACATGGAAAAACTATCCACGACAAAATCCACAACAAAGTTCTACAAGAACTAAGTAAAACCAAGAAATATGCTCATTATCTTTATTGAATACCAAGATAGGCAAAGCCTCTTTCTTACAATTTTGAAAGTATAAAAATTTCTGATAGTGAATGTATGCTTATACTAACTTAACCTAAGCTCTTATACTAGTGATCCTATACTAACTTAACCTAGGAAATGTGTTTATATATACATGAGTTTCTTAATGCTAAGATTTAAAACTAAGACTAAAACTACCTTAGCCTAAGACTTACGCTAACTTAAAATTAGGACGTAACATTAACCTAAACTAGGACTAATTATAATTTAACCTAGGATGACAATCTTCTTGTCACGGCGGGCGAGGGGGTCATCATCTTCGTCCGAGAGCAGAGGGTCGGACGGTCTCGGGAACTGGCATCTGGCGTGAGGTGGGAGTCGGAAGGGGTCCCTGATGCGTGGGTTGGGGTGCTGGGACGCCTTCTCCAGGAACTTCTGTTGGATTTTCCTCATGTGTGCCTTTACGGTAGGCACACCGAGGTCCCTATGGAGTTGTCGGTTTCTCATGAACCATGGGGCTCCCTTGATCATCCTCAGGACCTTGTTCTGCACTGCTTGAAGTTGAGCTCTCCTTGTTTTGGAGAGCTGGCACCAAGTGGGGCACGCGTACGTGAGGCCTGCCTTTACTATGGTGTTGTATAGCAGAAGCTTTGTCCGTGGCAGCAACTTACTTTAGCGATCAGGATGGGATAGAGGTTGCCCAGTAGTTGCTTCGCCTTCTTGGTTGCAGTGCAGACCTGGTCCTTCCAGACGAGTCTGTCGAACTGGACGTCCAGGTACTTGATGGACTTGGCCTATTGGATGCGGGAGCCTTGGAGCTGGAGATGTTCATGAGAAGTGCCGCTGCCCTTGGAGAAGACGATGGCTTGAGTCTTGGCGGGGTTGAGTTTCATCCTCCAGCGGTCAAACCAGGAGTCCAGGGTGTCGAGGTGGCGCTGAAGTCTGCTGGTGATGAGGCGGCTACTTCTGGAGTGGGTGATATTGGCGGTGTCATCAGCATAAAGGAGGAGGTTGGTCTGATCCGATTTGGGAATGTCGGCTGTGAAAATGTTAAAGAGGTGGAGGGAGAGGACGGAGCCTTGTGGGACTCGGGTTCTGATAGCCTTGACTTCGAAAATGGCCGTTTCGACTCTGACTTGAAAGGTTCTGCCAGAGACGAAGGACCGAATGAGTTTTGTTATGACGGGAGGGGATAACCGTGTCGAATTAGTTTCAGAATGAGGCCTTCGTACCAGACTCGATCGAAGGCCTTCGATACATCGAGAAACACAGCTTCAACTTTCTGGTGTCTGTTGAAGCTGTTAGAAATGGTTTGGGCGAGTATAGTGGTGTGGTGAGTGGTGCCATGAAGAGGTTGGAAACCGAATTGTTCGTCAGGCAAAACACGGAGAGCCGTGGACTTTGCTCTGATGATTTCGAGGATGACTTTTTCAGCTATCTTGCCTAGTCCGGGAAGTAGGCTGATGGGGCGGTAGCTGTTTGCCTTGTGGGAAAGAAATATCCAAATGGACCAGAATTAATATATAATAATGAAATAAACACGTAGATCGGATGGACGACAACAGACTGGTAAAAAGGGCCAAACTCAATAAACCTTGCGGTAGAGGAACTAGGAGCAGACCTCCGACAAGGTGGAGGGAATGCTGGACGTCCACATCGAAAGAAACCTAATGGGGATAAAACAGGCAGTATGCTTACTTATATGACACACCATATAAGAAAGAAGCAGAAGTATGCAGATAAAATGAAACTTTACACAAGTTAGGTAAATTCGCTAACCAAATTGGAGGAAGATGCAAAGTAGGGCATAGTGTCTTACCCTGGTCATTAAAATTTAGTCGCTACGAAGTGTTCCATCAAACTGAAGATTTTTGTATGCGAAAGTTTTATAAACACAAAGCATGATAACAGCATGCAGTGAGAAACTCGCTTTTCCTGCATCCTCACACTACATATGTCACATCTTTAGTGTTCACGATTTGTATCGATTTTCCTTCTCGGCAACTCGACGTATTGTTTATTCGCTTACACCCCTCAATCAAGGCCAATTTTCGCAACAATTGCCCTGGGTTCTCCGAAATTAACGATTGACCCTTTCGACAACTGTGGGGGTCCTGACTGTTCCTCCCTGGTACACTGGAACCTTGACTGGACTGTTCAGTAATTGCATATTTTGCCACAACGACATAAACAGTTGATCTCGGATATTCACAGAATTTAATCAATTCCCTTGCCGAGCGCCCAGCACAAAAGCCTTCGATGATCACAGTTCTTTGATTATACTCCACACTTTGTGTCAACCTCCTGGCAATTTTGAGGTTATAAGAGTTTACTAGAAGCCTTAGGTTTTCTTAGCTGCCAAAAACGATCTCTGGCTGAGGAAAACATGACGGGGGATTTAAAATGAAATTTATCCAGATTTTGAGATTTGAGATATTTAAGATCTATTGTACCGTTCCACGCTATGCTATGTCGTATCATTTAGTTATCGCATACTTCCTTAATTTCACATTTAGTGTCACATCTAATAAACTCGTGCATCTAATTAACCCAAAATTTAATCAATGAACCTTCTGAAAAGGCCACCACACTTTCCACATTTTTTCCTATATTAATTATGTCGACACAATACCCGAATGCGGGCGAGGTTCAAGTTCATTTTAATCTCTTAATTTCTTTTGATCAGTGACCGCATCATTAAACAGGGCCAAATTGACAGTGTGTTTACTTTTTGTCTCGTTTTGACTCCGATGGATAAACGAAGACAAACAGCCGGGGGGAATAAATTGTACTAATTACTCTTTTATAAAATAGGCTGGTCAGCCATTGAAGTGAATAATATTTACATATTGACACCCAAGTTATGTATATCATATCTCATTCATTTCGCTTATATAAAATTAAAGTTACAAACATCGCTTGCTCAATAGTGATTTTAAAATGAGGGACTCATCCAGAGGCCCCAATATGTATTATATATATTTATATATACATATATATATATATATATATATATATATATATATATATATATATATATATATATGTATATATATATATATATATATATATATATATATATATATATATATATATATATATATATATATATATATGTATATATATATATATATATATATATATATATATATATATATATATATATATATATATATATATATTATGGGTCTAGCACACGTGCTACAGGGAAGTCCCTAAAGCGCTCCAGGAGCGGCATGTGTGCGGAAAAAAAAAAAATATATATATATATATATATATATATATATATATATATATATATATATATATATATATATATATATATATATATATGATCTTACACTAGAGGTTTTCACGGATGGTGGAATATAATACATTAAAATTCCGTGTTTCAATCCGTTCGTCTAACAATGAATTTGCACGACGTTTCGCCCAAATCTCATTTGGCATTTTGAAGTGCTCCGGCTGCTGCTGCTACTCGATACTGTGATCTTGCCGCTCGAAGCTAAAACTAAGTCAGTTAGCTTCGAGCAGCATATATATATATATATATATATATATATATATATATATATTTTATATATATGTATGTGTATATATATATATATATATATATATATATATATATATATATATATATAAAGAAAAGTTTGCGCGAGTAATACATCATATATATATTTTTGGACTCCCCCACTAACTCCATAGTTTTCTATGCTAATATATACTATAGTTTTAAGCTCGGCATGAAGCTTTGTTCTATATAATTTTGCGCAATTCTTATGGTGTTTATCTCCTGGCAAAAAATTTCAATTTGGCATCAAAGGACGATGGAAACTTTAAACTAATTACGGAATTGGGCAGGATTGATTTTAATCAATAAAATGCTACTCCTAGCATCTTGATCATACATATATATATGTACATAACCAATAAATTGCTAATATTATAACACAGATTTAATCTCGTCATGGAACATCGTTTGGAGCTGCTAAGTGTACGCATATCGCACAATCGAAAATCTATAATAAGAATTTTCATTTTTCCGTATTCTAAACAGACATTATTTTTTATTTGGCTAATCACTAATAATATAGGTATTTACCATGAGAAAAATTAACTTTTGAAAGTTCGTCGATTTTTTTTTTCAGCTAATTTTCAACAATTTTATCAATTGGTTAAATATTTTTTGTAAAAAATTAAAAAAAGTAGTTGTTAATTAAGTTTTTTTATTGCTATGTTTTACTGATATGTATTTTGTTCTTACATTATTACAGCTTAAAAAGCGGATGAGATAAAATAGTGATTTATTGGAAACCTAGTATTTGTCTGTCGCTTTGCCCACGTGAATTTTAGATCATGACTTGATATTGAGTTTAATAGCCCATTCTATGGGTTACATAATAGACACTAATTTTTGCCTAATGTTCTAAAGTGTCAGTTAGT
Organism: Pachyrhynchus sulphureomaculatus; assembly: GCA_019049505.1. Taxonomy (NCBI): domain Eukaryota; kingdom Metazoa; phylum Arthropoda; class Insecta; order Coleoptera; family Curculionidae; genus Pachyrhynchus; species Pachyrhynchus sulphureomaculatus. The sequence goes on from CM032449.1 coordinate 189,967,957, forward strand.
CAGGTTCACTACAAGATCAACAGTAAATCGATTACCAAAAACTAACAATAATAAATCACCATTCATATTTCTTTAGGGTGAAGCCAGCAAACTACAGATTTTCACTACACCACGTAGCAATGTAATTTTTGGTTTTCCATTTCATAGACATTAGTAATAAATTGATTAATGCTATATTCATTTGTGAATCTATATATGAATAATGTAAAGTAATGAAATGCTGACTTTAATCTTTAACCAGTTTATATCGTTTCATATTGCATGATTCACTAAACACACACACATGTTGGTGACACGAAGAGATATTATGCATATTGGTTGTAGGAAGTGATAGTACAGAATGATATTTATTATTTAATTGTTTTGTTTAGGGAATAGGTTATTGGGAGTGTCAGTGAATAATATCGTGGAATTATTTATAACTTTTGGTTGTCATGCACGTTATGCCTTCGAAATAGATTGTAAGAAAGTGGTCTATAAATAAAGGCTCGGAAAATTTTTAAAGAATATTCATTTAAGAATTTTTTCTTCGGACAGCTCGGGAGAGTATCGGCAAGCGGATATTGAAAGATAAAAATAAATTTTGTAGGGGAGTGTTATAAAGAAATCGTTAAAATTGATATCACATATTGTTCCGCGACGTGTCTGTGAACTGAAACAATATTTACCATACTTTTTTATTATTTTTTAGAAAGTTGGATATATATATATTTATATATATATATATATATATATATATATATATATATATATATATATATATATATATATATATATATATATATATATATAATAATTTTTCTGTTGAACCTTTTGTTTACATAAACTTGATTGGTTTTTCTTGGGTACGTAGGTTCTTTTGGAAAACACAAACTAGTTTATTTGACGTTTCGCTTTATTTTTTTTAGGCATTTTCAAAAATTCTTTATTTTTTAATATTCATTCTAAAATTAGAAAACACAAGGTTAAAATCTTTTAAGTCAAATTACACTTTTAAAAACATATAGCATTTTTACACACACTCGGACATTTAAAATATTACACCATAACAAAAATATAAAACAATTTACTAACGTGTATATACCCTGAAAGTCAACTATTTGTGTGTTTGTGAATTTTAAATTCTGTATTTCATTCAGCATATCGTGTCTCGTATTTTTTACTGATTTTTTTAAAATTTTATTATCTATAATGGGTGTCTTAACGAAATAACTATTATTGATGTTAAGTATATATACCATTTTGTATTATTAAGAGGATATGCATGCCAGCATGTTTATTTTTTAATTAAATTTGTGTAGATATGACTGATTCCTTTTATGTCAGTCCTATCATTCACAGTGTTTTCATCTTTTTTTATTTCAATCATCTCTTTGATTTGTAGTTTGGCATAATTCCGCTCTTTGCAGAGGACCTTGGTTTCATTGAATTTAAAGTCATGTTTTTCTTCTACTTCGTGTTCAAGAACACACAACAATTTCAAAAAGATATTTTCTGGACGCCATAGATCTCACATTGAACACCAAATATTTTCAATTTAAAAATAGATTTTATAAACAAATCGACGGTTGTGCCATGGGTTTCCCCATTTCATCAGTCATTGTTCAACTAGTAATCGAATACCTGGAAGAACAAGTCATTAAAAAAATAAAAGGTAACATTTTGTTTTTCAAGAGATTCGTAGATGATTGTTTATTAGCAGCCCAAAATGATAAAATTACCGAAATTCTATACAAATTTAATAGCTTCCACAAAAAATTACAATTTACATCAGAAATTGAAAAGGATGGTAAAATAAATTTTCTAGACCTGATCAGAAAGCAAGATAAAATCCTTACAGAGTGGTACACAAAACCTTCTTGGTCAGGGAGATATTTGAATTTTCACTCTAGTCATGTAACGTCCCAGAAAATCAGCGTTATAGTGGGCCTAACAGACCGAGCAATAAAATTGACTTCCCCTGAACTAAGACCAGACGCGCTAAAAAAAGTAAAAACTGTCTTAATACAAAACAATTTTAAAGAGAATGACATCAATCGAACAATAAAAAAGAGAATATACAAGTTTTATAATAACTCAAAAAACAACACCAAAAATAGTAAACAAAACTGTGATAAATTTTTACCACTTCCTTATACAAAAGAACTTTCTGAGAAGCTGAAATGGGTCTTGAAAAAATATAACATTATAGTTTGCCATAAAACTCAAAATAAACTAAGTTCATTATTTACAAACTTAAAAAGCCATATCCCCACAATGAATGAATCTAATGTTGTGTATGCAATACCGTGTGCGAATTGTCCGAAGAAATATATTGGCATGACTTCTCAGTTACTAAAAAACAGACTAAATGGACACAAATATACTAGGAATGCTTCCACTGCCCTTAGTAAACACGAAGCAGAAGAAAAACATGACTTTAAATTCAATGAAACCAAGGTCCTCTGCAAAGAGCGGAATTATGCCAAACTACAAATCAAAGAGATGATTGAAATAAAAAAAGATGAAAACACTGCGAATGATAGGACTGACATAAAAGGAATCAGTCATATCTACACAAATTTAATTAAAAAATAAACATGCTGGCATGCATATCCTCTTAATAATAGAAAATGGTATATATACTTAACATCAATAATAGTTATTTCGTTAAGACACCCATTATAGATAATAAAATTTTAAAAAAATCAGTAAAAAATACGAGACACGATATGCTGAAAGAAATACAGAATTTGAAATTCACAAATACACAAATAGTTGACTTTCAGGGTATATACACGTTAGTAAATTGTTTTACATTTTTGTTATGGTGTAATATTTTAAATGTCCTGTATAAATGCTATATGTTTTTAAAAGTGTAATTTCACTTAAAAGATTTTAACCTTGTGTTTTCTAATTTTAGAATGAATATTAAAAAATAAAGAATTTTTGAAAATACCTAAAAGAAATAAGGCGAAACGTCAAATAAACTAGTTTGTGTTTTCCAAAAGAACCTAAGTACCCAAGAAAAACCAAACAAGTTTATATATATATATATATATATATATATATATATATATATATATATATATATATATATATATATATAAACCTCCATAAATAAGGATCTATTACAAATTGTGACAACTATCGCACAATAACTTTAATTTGTCATGTTAGTAAAGTACTCCTACTAATTATTAATGATCGTTTAGAAATGTACATTCACCCACAAATCCCACCAGAGCAAGCCGGTTTTTCAAGAGGTCGAGGAACCAGAGATCAACTATTAAACATTCGCCAAATAATTGAAAAAGTGCGTGAATTCACTTCTCTCTATTATACTTTTCAAACTATCGAGAAGCATTTGATAAGGTAAAATGGGCAGAGCTCTGGTCAGTACTTAACAGGTTGACTGCCGACCACTCCGATCGGAGTGCGTCGGGTCTCTTCTCCAACGCCGTCTACTCCGATCGGAGTTCGACATGCGTTCTTACGAAACGTTTTAGTATTCCATCGGCGTTGTATATGAAACGCGTTTCTAGTGGTGGCGTTGCTTAAAAACGCAAGTTCTAACAGGTGCTTAAGTGGTTCCGCGGATTTGCTTTTGGTTTGGTTGTAATCTGCCGTACAATATGGACAATCAACCTGGGCCTTCTAGTATTAAAAAAAGACATTGTAGTGATGAAAAAAAGGTATATGATAAGAAAAAGAAGCTAACTGACACTGAATTATTGCAGCTATTGGAAGAAAGCGGAGGTAGTAGTGACGAACATTACGTACCAGACACAGACGAGAGTGATGTAAATTCAAGCTCCGAGTCCGAAGAAGAGAATTTTATAGACCCTATTCGGCCACATCAAACACTTCCTAGCCTTGATGAGATAAAATGGAATGACAGAGGTGCGTTAAAACAAATTTTGTTCCAGAAAACCCAGGAATTATTGGTGCAAATTCCAGGACAGGGTGCACCTATCGATTTTTTCGAAATGATCATTGATGATGATTTTTTACAAACTATTGTAGAACGAACGAACTCTTACGCAGTCGAGGTTTTGCTGCGCCCAGAAACAAGTACAAAATTACGTATTACTAATTTTAAAGATCTTACTCTTGACGAACTAAAAATTTTTTTGGCCCTGTTACTTCACACTGGCACAATATCCTTGAGCCGTCTTAACGATTATTGGAAAACTGATCCGCTATTTAATCTACCTGTTTTTAGAAAATATATGTCAAGGAATAGATTTTTGCTTATCTTGAGGTGTTTGCATTTTACATCTCCAGATATGGATCCGGCAGATCGGCTAGGAAAGATTAGATTTGTGGCAGATTTTTTTAACAACAAGATGGGAGAAATTTACTATCCTGGAAGAGAGTTGTCTTTGGATGAAGCTATGGTACTTTATCGGGGTCGTCTCCAGTTTAAACAGTATATCAAGAATAAGCGTCATAAGTATGGTATGAAGTTATACATGCTGACAGAGCCTAATGGACTTATTTTGAAATTTCGTGCCTACGAAGGTGCGACAGATGTTTATGGTGGAAGCGGACATACTGAAAAGATTGTTTTACATTTATTGGAGGAAAAATTGGGTGTGGGACATGCTGTTTATCTAGACAATTTTTACAATAGTGTTAATTTAGCTAGGAAATTACTTCAACAAAATACATACTGCACTGGTACGCTGAGAGCTGAGAGGAAAGATAATCCGAAAGAGGTAATGAGTGCAAACTTAAAACGTGGTGAGAATAAATCTATGTTTTGCAATGGAGTGCATGTCGGAAAATGGCGCGATAAACGCAATGTTCAATACATTTCAACAGAATTTGGAAGCGAAATGGGCATTTTTAAAAACAAAAGAAATCAAGAATCTGAAAAACCTTCCGCAATCATTGGATATAATGCTTTTATGTCCGTTATAGATAGACAGGATCAAATGATGGCATATTATCCTAGCAGCCGTAAAACCATTCGGTGGTACAAAAAGTTATTTATGCATGTGCTGCAAATGAGCATGATAAACGCCTATTTTTTGTACAATAAATATTCGCGGTCGGACCAGTTACGATTATATGACTTCCGATTGGATGTCATAAGAAATTTACTAGCCAGACGACCAATTACTAATTTGCCGCAAATTCCTCCAAAAAAAGAAACTAAAGAAACAAAACGGGTAAGCAGAAAGGAATGCAAAGAATGCAGGAAAAATAAAATAAGCAAGCAAACAGTGTATGAATGCAAAATGTGCCCTGGACAACCAGGTTTTTTGCCTTAATTGCTTTGAGGATTACCATAAAAATGTACAAAAATGATTTAGAAATAAATGTTTAGAGTTCATGAGTTCGATTTATTATTTCTTTACTTATTTAATTGGACACTCCGATCGGAGTGTTCGGCATCTAGTAAAAATTTTCACTTGCAACGCCGATTACTCCGATCGGAGTGAAATTTTTTTTTTTCTAATATTTTGAATGGCACATAAAAAAAACACATCCAAGACTCATTTTAATTCATATTTACCACAATAAAATAACAATATTTGGAAAAATCTTACCGGCGTCAACCACAAACTCAAAAATATAGATCGGCAGTCAACCTGTTAATGAAATGGGAGTTCTTACAAGTCTAATTAAAAATCTGTACACCAGTACTAAGTTCCATGTTATTATTAATGATACAAAATCTAAGGAATTTCAACCTCACCTCGGAAGAAGTTGTACAGCGAAACATGTCATGGTGTTAATCATAAAAATGTAGTGGAAATTTAAGTAGTGTTTTACTTCTTGCAAAACTTCTAGTTATGGATTTCCACCAAGTATCGGCTGAATCAATTCAAATATATATATATATATATATATATATATATATATATATATATATATATATATATATATATATAGTAATATAATATTGTGTCTTTTTCTCGTTAGGTAGCTTTAGTGCGTCAGTTGAAAGCTGATTTATCACAGACGTAGACTTGCAAAAATATTTACCAGTAGTAGATGTGCAAAGCGCCTTCTCGAGGCACAAATACTGCGCAGGCCTATGAAGAAGTTTGTGTTGTTTGTGATCAAGATATTTTACTAAAACCAGAAACCAAAAGGTGGTTTAGTGGCGTTCGTTCTGGATATTTCGATTGCAAAGATGCTCCTTGCGCTGATCTACCAATGGCAAAAGAAGTGGATAGAATTTTGGCAAAAGACACTAAGGAACTAACCATCGATAACCAAACAGTGTTAAGCCATGTGGTGAAAGCTGGCTACAAAAATAAATTCGATGTTAGGATGGCCCATGATTTCAATCTAAAAAATTCACTTGGTCGAATTTCCATCTACGGATGAAAAAGAAGCGTAACGAAATCGAGCCACACACCATAATCCCGTCACTGTAGAACTTCTGTAGTTTCTAGGCAAAAAATTATGACAAGTGGTTTTTACAGACATCTTTTGAAACTAGCTTAACGCTATTCAGGGAGTTCTGCAGAGACCAAAACAAATGTTAGTCTAGCGTTGGATGCATTAAAATTCCCCAGTTAAGCTCTGTTAATTTTTACCGAATCATCAAACATGTGTGTCGTTTCGTTGGAAGACGACACCCCTTCTGTTGACTATTTTCATCCGATTTTTTTTCGATCGCTTGCTTCAATCTCGTCAATTGCTGACGGTAGAGTACAGAATCAAACGTTTGGCCAGGATACAACAGCTCATGTTACCTGATTCCCTTTCAATTGCATGAATGTTATATACCAGGTGTACAAGTATGAAATGCGGATTTTTTTTCTAAAAAAACATGTTAAATTCGGAAGAATGATAAAAAGTACTTTATTCAAAGTATGCTCCATCGCTTGTTATACATTTTTCCCATCTTTCGGGCAATTCGTGAATACCACGCCAGTAAAAATCTTCTCCTTTTGCTGCGAACCATTCATCGAGCCATTTTTTCACATCTTCATACGAACCAAAGCGCTGCTCAGCAAGTGCGTGACCCATCGATGCAAACAAGTTGTAATCGGAAGGAGCCAAGTCTGGTGAGTAAGCCACATGGGGTAGAACTTCCCAGCTGAGTGCTTCCAACGTGTCGCGAACTGGTTTTGCCGTATGTGATAGAGCATTGTCATGAAGAAAAATGACTTTGTGTTGCCTCTTTCGGTATTCTGGCCTCTTTTCAAGCAGCGAACGGTTCAAATCGGTCAATTGTTGTTGGTAACGTTTAGTATTAACCGTTTCCCTAGGTTTTAACAGCTCATAATAGACCACGCCCCTCTGGTCCCACCAAATACAGAGCATCGTCTTTCCGCCAAAGCGATTCGGTCTTGCGGTCGATGTGGATGGTGCACCTGGGTCTACCCATGATTTTTTTCGCTTGGGATTCTGAAAATAAATCCACTTTTCATCCCCTGTAACTAAACGATGCAAAAACGACTTCCTTTTGTACCGAGCGAGCAAAATGTCACACGTGTTTTTGCGCTTTTCCATTTGCCTGTCGTTCAACTCATGTACCCATCTACCAGTCTTCTGAATCTTTCCCATCTCTCGTAACCGATTGGAAACAGCTTGTTGACTAACGCCCAATTGCTCGGAGAGTTGTTTTTGTGTTTGCGAATCATCTTCGTCCAACAATGCTTGCAATTCCAAATCTTCGTATTTTTTTGGCGGTTTTCCACGTTCCTTGTCTGCATATATATACAATCAGTTCAAAAAGTCTCCATACACCACCTGCTTTCTATACTATTTTTCTGTTATTTTTAACTAATTAATTGCAACCATGAGAAAACATGTTGAAATTAATATTTTTGGAACTTAACCAACAAGGATTAGCATTAAAAACAACTATGGAACATTTTATTTAGAAGTTACATCATTGTTAGAAAAATGTAAACAAAATTAATGTCAAAAAGTCTCCATATACTCAATAACTGCATGGAAAAGAATACGTTATAGTCAGCTGCATTTTATCAAGCTATCTATTGCTCGCTAAACTGAAAACAAATGAATAATTTGGGTGGGTTTTCAAAGTAGTATTAAAAATGAGCGAGAGAAATTGTGAAATTCCATTTCAAGTTGGAAAGATCATAATTGATTTGTGGAACGATGGAAAATCGTACAGAAATATAGGGAGAACTGTTAAAAACTTGCATGCTACTGTTCAGTACATTGTAAACCAGGATAAATCAATGGGTTCCTATAAAATTCGACCACGCTCTGGTCGTCCCAAGAAACTGACTCCACGTGAAGAGGCCAGTATTGTTAGACAAATTACACAGGGGAACAGCTGTTTTGGTGTCGAGGTTTTTTGAGCTGATTCTATATCAATTTGATGTCCTGAATTCAAATAACGTATTCATTTGTACCTAGGAGCTCAAATTTTTAAGATATACAATTTTAGAGAAATATAAGTTACATTATTGTAACTCAAATCCGTAAGTGTAGTAAACAAAAGTAGATACGAAATTTTTATTTTAGTTATACAAAATACAATATTATGTCGTACTTACAAACAAAAAAAAAACATTGAAGAAATGAAATAGTCACTCAACACTTGGAAAGCTTCTTTTCCACGACATTCTTGAATGTTTTTTTTTAAAAAGTCCCTTTTTAAACTCCAGCAATAATCTGCCATCATGTGCATGTCCCATCTTCCTTGCTAGCGGTCCTCCATAACTTTAATATCTTGGTGAAATCTTTCACCTTGTTCCTCACTCATGTCTCCTAAATTTTCTGGAAAACGGTCTAAGTGGCAGTGTAAATAGTGTATTTTATTACTCATATTGCACCCTAAGGATCTGAAACTATTAAGCATCTTGTTAACCATTTCAACATAGTTCTGAGCTTTATGTTTGCCTAGAAAATTTTCTACAACTGTAACAAATGATGTCCAAGCTTCTCGTTCAACTTGATTCATTGAATTTATGAAGGCAGGATCCTTAATTAATTGTCTTATTTGTGGGCCGTCAAATATCCCTGCTTTGAGTTTTTCTGTGCTCAACTGATGTATTTTTACCCCTATATATGCAAAACAAGACCCATTCTTATCAAGAGCCTTTACAAATTGCTTCATTAAGCCCAACTTTATATGTAACGGAGGAAGTATGATTTTTTCTCTTTCAACCGTCTTTCAAGCGTCGTTAATGACATTCTTTTCCCCAACGTCCATGTTTTCTCTCCGAGGCCAATCTTTTCTAACCCAGTGGTGTGTTTTGTCCCTACTATCCCAGAGGCACAAGAAACACGGATATTTCGTGTAGCCACTTTGCTGCCCAAGAAGAAAGTTTACCATTTTTAAGTCTACACAAATCATCCATTGATGTTCGTAATACTTTATCTTCTGCAAGACCAAAGCTATGGTATTATATTCTTCTTTCAGTTTCGTTGAGTGAGCTAGTGGTATTGAACCATATTTATTCCCATTATGTAGAAGGACACATTTTAAACTTCGCTTTGAACTGTCAATAAATAGGCGCCAATCATCTGGAATATATTCAGAAAGTCCCATTTCTTTCATGAGTCCCCTAATTTCGTGACAAAATACAAGATTGTCTTCTTGAGAAAAGAATGGTAGCAGATCTTTTTTCTCTTGTACGGTAAAAGATAATTTTGGTTCCTTGTTCCAGTAAATTTTTGTCGTTCAACCTAGAAGCCAGTACTTCAGAAGCTTTTTTCGATAAATTGAGATCCCTGGTGAGATCATTTAATTCATTTTGATTGAAGCGTTGAGGGAACTGATGACGTCCCCTCATAGTCACTGTTAGTTTCATTAGCATCAGAACTTTTATTAGCATCAGAAGAGCGATCAGAGGGAAAATATTCGTCATCAGAGATATGTGGTAGCTGATGAAATGTTGGAATCGGTATTTCATCTGAGTGCGGGATAGGGCGTATTGCCGAGTCTAAATTGGGATAAGTCCACTTACTGCGGTTATTTCGATTGATTCCATTAGTATTTACTAAACAGAAATAACAATCATTGAAGTGGTTTTTTGGTTCTCTCCAAACCATTGGTACGCCGAATTTTAGACATTTTCTTTTCCCGGTAGTCCACTGCCGTAAATGCTCTGTACAAGTTTTACATACGAGATGCGGGGCCCACGTTTAGTTTGTCTGTTTTGTTGAAACATGTATTCTCCGCATATATAGCAAAACACATCAGGTTGATTTACACAACTTCTTCTTGAACTGGAACCTGAACTCATTTTAATTCTGTTCAATAACACAAAAACACTCTTTTCTTAACATAAAATAACACGCCGAATTCGATCTACTCTTATTAGTAAGAACGCACGAACTGACGAGACTTACCCGAGTTAGGTGATTAAAAGGGTCAGTTCAGGTACCTGATAGGCAATGGTTCCACTATTTATAGATTTACCTGGAATTTACTCAATTACAGACTGACAATAAAACCATTGTACCTACATTAATGAATATATAATAATTTTAGAACTCTCATAAATGAATATACTGAATAAAAACCACATTGGTAGATAAGTTGATGTATCTAAAAAAGTAGAGCTGATAGAGAAAAACGGATTGCATGTATAGATTTAGCGTCCCAAATATAGTTAAAATCAGCTCTAAAATCCCAGGCACCAAAACCAAAATATTTTTTTGTTGCCCTGTGTTATAGATCCCAACAAAAATGCACCAAAATTAAAAGAAATACGGGAACTATTTTCAAAAATTGTTTATTTACAAACAGTGAGAAATTGTTTACACAAGGCAGGCTATAAGGGGTGTGCAGCCAGGAAGAAGCCGTTAATTTCGGAAACTAATCGCAAAAAGCGGTTAGATTTGGCTAGGGAATACGTGACTAAACCTCCTGAATTTTGGGACTCCGTAATCTTTAGTGATGAAACTAAAATTAGCCTTTTTGGGTCTGATGGCAGAATTAAAGTTTGAAGACAGTAGAATATCGCATTCGATATTATAAACATTTGTTTCATGCTGCTTTGGGGACGTATGTTCGCTGGATGGGTTGGAAATTTACATTTTAATAATGGTACCATGGATCAGCATCTTTATCTGAACATTTTGGGAGACAATTTAAGAGAAAGTGTCCAAAAATTAGCACTCGAAAAAAGATACATTTTCCAACAGGACAATGATCCGAAACATACCGCAAACTTGGTGCGAGAATGGATGATCCATAATGTGCGACAGCAGCTTCATATACGTACACCTCCGCAATCACCTGATATTAACTCCATCGAGCATTTATGGGAGGAACTTAAACGGCGCGTTCTCAAACATAATGTTTCAAATAGAGAAGAATTAAAAAAGAATATTGAATGAATGGGAGAACATGCCAGCAGAAGTTACTAGAAAGCTGGTTGCAAGCATTATCAAGGCCAACGGCGGTTCCACAAAATATTAGTTTAAACGAAGTTGTTATTTTTTCGTTAAACTCCGTCAAACTGTTATTGGTAATTGTTAAGTGTATGGAGACTTTTTTGACATTAATATTGTTTGCATTTTTATACTAATCCTCGTTTCAAATATTAATTTAAACATGTTTTCCCATAGTTCCAATTAACTAGTTAAACATAACAGAAAAATATTATAGAAAGTAGGTGGTGTATGGAGACTTTTTGGACTGACTGTATACATATATATATATATATATATATATATATATATATATATATATATATATATATATATATATATATATATATATATATATATATATATATATATGTAATATATATATATATATATATATATATATATATATATATATATATATATATATATATATATATATATATATATATATATATGTATATATACAGTAGAACCCCGATTAACCGAGTCGCGATTATCCGAGCTTCGGATTAACCGAGCCAATCAAATAACCTGATTATCCCAGGTACGCGCGTCTATTCTGCGTATTAACCGAGCTTCTAAAATATGTATGTACATATTTCCATTTAAAATCGTCGGGGCCTTCGAGGAATCCCCCTGACCCGTGTGAGGGGTTCCTCTATTTATTTTTTGGACTCTTTCAGCATGTAAATTTGCGTGAATGCAGTGCGTAATAGCGTTTACTACGGAGAAGTACGAGTATACTCACATAATTTATTTGGTTGGAGTTCTGGTAGTTAAGTGTAATTAATACGAACTGCTTTGTTTGAATTTTTGTTTGTCGTATTATAATGGAGCAAAACAAGCGTAAAAGAATCGTCGTTCCTATTGAAGAAAAATTAAAACCCATCAGAAGAGTTGAAGTAGGAGAGACAATTAAAGTTGTTGCACGAGATTATGGAGTAGGTGAGGTAACAGTTGGAGACTGGAAAAGAAACCGCACAAAAATAGAAGAGTGGTATATAAATCAAGCCTCCTCAACCTCAGGAAGAAAATCAATGAAAACCGGCGACTATGAAAAGGTTAACGAAGCTTTATTCGTGTGGTTTAACCAACAGAGATAAAAAGATGTGCCTCTGTCAGGTGGATGATCCATAATCCAATTTTACAACAGAAAGCAATAATGATTATTAGGCAATTCCCAAAGATAGATCAGTTTACCGCCAGGTATGGATAGCTTGACCGATGGGCAAAACGGTACGGTGTACGACAACTGACTGTATGTGGTGAAAAACTTTCTGCTGATGTGTCATCAATTGAGAAGTTTAAGCAGAACTTTAAAAAGCAAATCGAAGATTGTGGATACACATGTAATCAAATTTACAACTGTGACGAAACTGGTCTGAATTATAAAATGCTTCCATCAAAAACATTGGCATCTCGACAGGAAAAATCAGCTCCTGGGCACAAACGAAGTAAGGAAAGATTAACTATAATGGTATGTTCCAATGTATCTGGCAAGCACAAAATCCCACTGATGGTGATTGGCAAGTCTACACGTCCAAGAGCTTTAAAAGACATCTCACTCAAAGCCCTACCAATCTATTACGTTCGTGCCATCTGTGACTAAATTTTTGAACAGAAACCGTCTTCCTATTAAAGCAATTTTGTTAATGGATAATGCCCCCTTTCACCTTGGAGAAGGACCTTCATGTGGTCGAAATTGTTGTAAAATTTTTTCCTCCAAATGTAACCAGTATAATGCAACCAATGGATCAAGGCATTCTCGAAAACATTAAAAAAAATTATGAGCGTTTATATCTTGAACATCTGTTAGAATACACAGAAAAGGAGGATATTATCAATGGGATGAGAAAGGTTACACTGAAAAATGTTATTTACTGGGTAAGTCAAGCTTGGGATTCTGTGCGTACTACCACTATTCAAAAATCTTGGTCAAAAGTTATTGATTTTGAGGACTATAATGACAGTGAAGATGATACTCCATTAAATGAATTAGTTTTGAAATTCAGAAGCTATGGAGAAATGTCCTGTTCAAATTTTGACAGCAAGATAGAAGAGAAAGAAAAAAGTTTATTTGAATTAATGCAAAAATTAAAAGGTTGCGAAAATGTGACAAGAGAAGATGTTGTTGAATGGATTACAGCAGATGATTTAGAAGAAGAAATGGGTATTGAAGAAATAACGAATGCCTTTCAGGAAACCGAAAAATCAGATGACGATGACGAAGCGGCGGTGGATGAACAGTCTCCCACTAAGATCTCTCATCAAGAAGGTTTTGCTTCTTTGGAAAAAGCTTTGAGGTATATCGAACAACAACCAGAGGCAACCCCAGCGGATTTGCTTCTTCTTAATAGATGGAGAAACATTGCAGCGAGAAAAAGAAGACGCAATATGAAACAAAAGCGCGTAGATACCTATTTCACTGTTTTATAATGTATGTACCTATTTATATGTTAAAAACGTTAATACATCGGTTTAAAGTATTGGTGTTTATTTTTTGAATGAATAAAAAAACAAATCCGGATTATCCGAGTTTTCAGTTATCCGAGGAGGGCACCCCCCACGTTACCTCGGATAACCGGGGTTCTACTGTATATATATATATATATATATATATAGGGTGTTATGTAATTCGCTGCATATATTGAAACGGGTGATTCGTGAAGTCATCTAGAAGCAAGCACATTCAATACTGTTACCAAATCATTTACAAAATTAACCCGCATATGAAATGCTGTGTTGCCAACCATACAATCTTATACAGCAATGATAGATTTTAAATTATAAAATTAACAAATTAAAAAAAAAAAATAGGTAAAACATCCCAAATCTACAAAAAATAATATTTAACCGTAATTAAGAAAATTACCTTAAATGTGCATTCGATCTCCATATAAAATATTCTAAGTTGTGCGTGATATATTTTTAACTATACCAACTGTACCATACTATCACACTTGCTGCTGTATTCTACACTTTCTACAAATTTCTTAATTAACACCACTATATTAGTCCATATATCTTTAAAAAAACTTACAATAACACTAATAACACACATTACGCTGTGAACAAACAAACTAAACGTGAATTTGTCGCCTTGGTAGACGGCCCTGTCACTTAGCCGCCATAAAGCAGCGAGCCACTAAAAAACTTTGAAAACGAACCGACGACGGCATAAATCCTTTATTATTGGCATCGAATGGCGATAACAAAGGACCGACGTGCGTTTTAGAATAATAAATTAATAATTCTAATGTTTTTTTTTTTTCATTAAATTTATTTAAGGAAAGCCGACTCAAATCTAAACAACACTGTAAGATCTTAGGTTTGATTAATGATCGGCCATATTGTGGAGTCTTAGAGTTCACTAGTAGGGGCATGAAAAAAATATTCATGATATGATTTCTTTACGATAGATTTTTTCCTTCGCTACTTAAGGGGAATTTTCTGTAATCGGTCTTGCTACAAGAAGGCGCCACTTCCAATATACATAGTGAATTCCATAACCCTGTATATACATAAAATTTCAAAGTAATCCAATATGTATATTTACTATTTACTAGTAATTTAAGGCATATATATTTACACATCGCTTATGTCATTCCTATTGTTTGTTGTTTTACCTGAACTAACTAACCAAAATTAAAGTATCATAAAATAAGATGAATCACATACCTTAACACCTTTTTAAGTGTTAGGTCAATGTTAAATAGAGGACTGATAATTGTATATGTTCCATGTTGTTTACAAGTATACATGAGAATGTTTTTCATTTTCAAAACTTTAAATAATAATTACTGTAAATAAATTGAACAAACAAATACATTCACCTCCAGTATTTGTCACGGTTGATTTTCAAATTTTTCTATAGGGTGAATTAAACAGTCTTGTAAAAAGCAAGGTAAATAACATATTTTTGCAAAAATAGAAATTTATTTCTCAACATAATCTCTATTGAGCTCAATATATTTGGTTTAACGAGATTACAATCGTTTTATTCCCTCAAAAAAAATTGTTTCGAACTGGGCATGATACTCATTTACAGCACACATCACCTTTTTATTCAATGAAAATTTCTTCCTGTCATTTTTCAGGTTAGGATAGCGTTTCTCAACCTTTCAGTATTTGCCACCCAATTTTCAAACATAATTTTCATCACGTCTCCCCCCCTTCCTCTCATACAATAACAATGCATGCACTAATAATGTATTTTTAGTATTTTGATGCTAAAGCTGCACTACAAACCTTACAAGCTACCAAGAATATGTAAATTCATTCATATTTTGCAGCATTGACAAAACTAGAATCGATGTCTCTCTATTCTCCTTTGTCACGTCCACCATATCGGTAGCGGCTTCGTGAGAAGTTCCGAGTTCTCTCGAACAATCGGAAAGTCTGCCCAAAAGTGTATAAATGCTGCACCTCGTTCAATTACAGCCCGTCTCAGTCGAGTTGAACCTTCTACTACTATCGGATTTATCGTGAATGTGTATGTTGTAATTTACGTGTTAATTGAAATTCAAGGTATTAAGTATTCACGGCAGTAAATTTATACAGATTCATGGATAAATTTTTAAGTGGACGCATTAGACGATAATCAAGCATCAACAAGTGCACAGACGAGCGTGGTTCCGAAAATAAAATCAAGAAAATATTCTCAAGAATACTTAAATTTAGGGTTTACCAGTACTGAAGTAAATGAAAACGAAAGGCCTCTGTGTATTATTTGCTCAAAAATCTTGGCAGCAGACCGCATGAAACCAAATAAACTTAAACGACATCTGGAAAACCTTCATAGTGAGTACCTTAATAAACCCCGAGAATTCTGCGAATTAAAATTAAAATCATATGTAAAGCAGAAATCATTTTTTCAAAAAACTTTGTTTGTGAATAAAAAAAGCTTTACTTGCCTCTTACAAAGTTTCATATAAAATAGCCAGATGTAAAAAGCCTCACACCATTGGTGAAGAGCTTGTTCTGCCAGCAGCAATTGAGATTGTAGAAACTATGTTTGGAAATAATTGTGCCAAACAATTGCTATTCATACCTGTATCAAATGATACTGTTGTCCGTCGAATTGGTGATATAGCTGAAGATGTACAGCGTCAGCTTTTCGGGAAGTTGTGTGATAAATTGTTTTCAATTCAGCTTGATGAGGCAACAGATAGAAATAAAGATGCTCATTTCATTGCCTATGTTCGATTTTGTGATGATATGTCAGCAGTAGAAGAACTATTTTTCTGCAAACCAATAGAACCCAAAGCAACATCACTCGCATTATTTGCTATCTTAAATGATTTTATAAACGAGGCAAATATGGAGTGGAAAAATTGCGTCGGAATATGTACCGATGGTGCTCATTCAATGTCTGGAAGATTTCAAAGTTTACAAGCACTTGTGAAACAAAAATCTCCACTGTGTGTGTGGACACATTTTATGATCCACAGAGAAGTTCTGGTTTCCAAAGAAATGAGTCCTGCTCTGAATATTGTGCTCACTACAGTTGTAACCGTAGTAAATTATATTAAAATGAGACCCCTAAAATCTAGAATTTTCAGAACATTCAGCGTTACTATTTTATTGCGAGGCAAGATGGTTATGTTTGCAACGTATTTATGAATTAAGAAATGAAATCGCCATTTTTCTAGAAGAGGAAAACCGACCGGAAGCCAAGACGTTTCGAGATAGTTTATTTGTGATGAAATTGGGCTACTTGTTCGATATATTCCAGAAACTAAATACCTTAAATCTTCAACTCCAAGGAACAAATACACATATATTCGATACAAGTAATAAAATTAATGCTTTTTGTAGAAAGCTGGAATTGTGGAGCAGAAATGTAAGGCAAAAACACCTAGAAATGTTTGAAATTTTGGGTGAATGTGTTGAAACATACAAGGCTGAAGAAAAACATGTGAAAGTTGTTTTAGTAACCATTGAAAATCATCTAGCTATGTTGGCAAAGAATTTTAAAAAGTATCGAGTCGAAGATTTAAGATATTTAGTTCCTCGAATATATTGACCAAGTAGCTCAATTTCATCACAAATAAACTGTCTCGCAATTTCTCGGTTTTCGGTCGGTTTTCCTCTTCTAGAAAAATGGCGATTTCTTTCTCAATTCATAAACACATTTCCACGTGATAACCATCTTGCCTCGCAATAAAATAGTAACGCTGATTGTTCGGCACCCATGTCTTTAAAAAGTGTAGAAAAAATTCTAGATTTTAGGGATTACGGTTACAACTGTAGTGAGCACAATATTCAGAGCAGGACTCATTTCTTTGGAAGCCAGAACTTCTCTGTGGATCATACAATGTGCCCACACAAACAGTGGAGATTTTTGTTTCACAAGTGTTTGTAAACTTTGAAATCTTCCAGACATTGAATGAGCACCATCGGTGCATATTCCGACGCAATTTTTCCACTCCATATTTGCCTCGTTTATAAAATCATTTAAGATAGTAAATAATGCGTATGATGTTGCTTTGAGTTCTATTGGTTTGCAGAAAAATAGTTCTTCTACTGCTGACATACCATCACAAAATCGAACATAGGCTGATGATGCTGTACATCTCCAAAACCTCTACATCTCAATTGCTGCTGGCAAAACAAGCTCTTCACCACCTGGTGTGAAGATTTTTACATCTGGCTATTTTTTATGAAACTTTGTAAAAGGCAAGTAAAGCTTTTTCAGTCACAGACAAAGTTTTTTTAAAAAATGATTTCTGCTTTACATATGATTTTAATTTTAATTCGAAGAATTCTCGGGGTTTGTCTATGAAGCGTTTCCAAATGTCGTTTAAGTTTATTTGGTTTCATGCTGTCTACTGCCAAGATTTTTGAGCAAATAACACACAGGGGCCTTTCTTCTTCATTTACTTCAGTGCTGGTAAACCCTAAATTTAAGTATTCTTGAGAATATTTTCTTGATTTTATTTTCGGAACCACGCTCGTCTGTGCACTTGTTGATGCTTTACTATCGGCTAATGCTCGCTTACGCCCACTTAAAAATTTATCCATGATTCTGTATAAATTTACTGCCGTGAATACTTAATACCTTGAATTTCAATTAATACGTAACTTACAACATACACGTACACGATAAATCCGATAGCAGTATAAGGTTCAACTCGACTGAGACGGGCTGTAATTCAACGAGGTGCAGCAATTATACACTTTTGGGCAGACTTTTCGAATGTTCGAGACAACTCGGAACTTCTCGCGAAGCTGCTACCGATATGGTGGACGTGACAGAGAGCAATAGAGAGGCATCAATTCTAGTTTTGTCAACGCAGCAGATATGTGTTGCAAAATATGAATAAATTTACTTATTCTTGGTAGTTTGTAAGGTTTGTAATTAAGGTCATAGTGTAGCTTTAGCATCAACATACTGAAAATACATTATTATTGCATGCATTGTTATTGTATGAGAGGGGGGCGGGGCGATGAAAATTACATTTGAAAATTGGGTCGCAAATACTCAAAGGTTGAGAAACGCTTAGTTAGATGCAAAAATTAGTGAGAAAAGACCTGCTTTAAAGAACAAAATAATAATTTTTCATCAAGATAATGCACGTGTTCACACAAGTGTTTTGACGATGGCAAAATTCAACGAATTAAAGTACGAATTGCTTGAACATCCAGCGTATTCACGAGATTTGGCTCCCTCTGAATATTATTTGTTTCCAAACCTGAAAAAATTCCTGGCTGGGAAGCGTTTTACAGCGAATGGCCAAGCTATTGCCGTGAATAGATATTTTGCAGGCTTTCCGGAATTACACTTTAATTATGGTATTGAATTATTGGAAAAACATTAGAATAAATGTATGAAATTTCAAGAGGTTGTATTGAGAGATAAAACATATTTCACATCAAAAAAAAATTCTTTCGTTGTTAGGCCGATAACATTTCAGATAGCCCTCGAATCACTTTTAAAAAAAAAATGTCATCACTCCACGATACTCGGCTATATCCATTTCTACGAAATGTGTAACACCGGTTACTTACGATAACTGCAAACAAACTACTGAGCGTTGCATCATTTTGAAATTTTCAACACAACCGTTACAAGAATCACCCTTACTAACAATCATACCGCTTAACAAAATTTCCTGTCATTTCATATAAATATACCAAGCTCGTACCCTTCAAGCATTTTGAAACTTGTTAGCAAATGATTGATTTAATTTGACTATCGGAACATCTTTGTCAAAGTATACGAATTTTTACTCTAAAACAATAACATAATAATTAAAATTTTAAGAAAATTTCATTCCGTTACAAATCTATAGCATTAAATGTGACCTGGCTTCGGATTGGGACCGCTACCTGTTTTCAGACATTGTCTGCAATATTATTCAGTCAATTTATAATATTTTTTAACTTATTTTTTTTTAAATATTAATAATTACGTTTTCTACAAAATGTCGAGAGGTTTTTTTTTAATATACAATTCTGTATAAATAATTAAACATAAATTTTTTTTTTTCGAAAATTGCATACATGTTTGAAACACCGTAAATTTTTTATTTTTGAAAAAAAAACCCTTCGACAATTTTTAACTACTACATTATTTTACAAGATTAATTTTTATATTTGCCGATTGGATTATTTTTTGTGAAGTTATCCTGCAGACAAGGAGACACCATAGTCTTCATCAGTGGTCCATTTAACCCAAGAAAAAATAATTGAAACACATTTTAAAAAAAAATTTCTTATAATTTAAAATACAATAAAAATATCCCCCTTTTGTTTTATGCACTTAATAACCTTTAAAAAATATTTTTTTTTTTTTAAATATACATACTTTTTGCAGCGCCCAGGTGTATGCTATGTAACTAAATGTAAATTGTAGAGATCCAAAATAGAGAGCAGTTAGGGTAGCATCCGTGGATGAACAGCAACAACAAAAGCGGAGTGGAAACGATGTAATATATGGTATGTAGAATTAGTCAGAAAATGTGCTAATAAAAGAGGCACAATTGAAGTTATTACGCATTCTATGGATTTTTATTTCCTGTTGACTAGCTGCCATTGGAGTGATTACTATTTACAGTATTAAAGAAGATACGAGTATAATGGTCTTTTGTTGAGAAATCAGTATAGTATTGGATTTGAATTAATTTTTTTTATTACCAGCATGAACTAAATACAGTAGAACCCCGGTTATCCGAGGTAACGTGGGGGGCACCCTCCTCGGATAAGTGAAAACTCGGATAATCCGGATTTGTTTTTTATTCATTCAAAAAATAAACACCAATACTTTAAACCGATGTATTAACGTTTTTAACATATAAATAGGTACATACATTATAAAACAGTGAAACAGGTACCTAGGCGCTTCTGTTTCATATTGCATCTTCTTTTTCTCGCCTCAATGTTTCTTCATCTATTAAGAAAAAGCAAATCCGCTAGGGTTGCCTCTGGTTGTTGTTCGATATACCTCAAAGCTTTTTTCAAAGAACCAAAACCTTCTTGATGAGAGAGAGAGAGTGGAAGACTGTTCATCCACCGCCGCTTCGTTATCGTCATCTGATGTTTCGGTTTTCTGAAAGGCATTCGTTATTTTTTCAATATTAATTTCTTCTTCTAAATCATCTGCTGTAATCCATTCAACAACATCTTCTCTTGTCACTTTTTCGCAACCTTTTAATTTTTGTATTAATTCAAATAAACTTTTTTCTTTTTCTTCTATCTCGCTGTCAAAATTTGAATAGGACATTTCTCCATGGCTTCTCAATTTCAAAGCTAATTCATTTGATGGAGTATCATCTTCACTGTCATTATAGTCCTCAAAATCAATAACTTTTGACCAAGATTTTTGAAGAGTGGTAGTATGCACAGAATCCCAAGCTTGACTTACCCAGTAAGTAACATTTTTCAGTGTAACCTTTCTCATCCCATTGATAATATCCTCCTTTTCTTTGTATTCTAACAAATGTTCAAGATATAAACGCCTATAATTTTTTTTAATGTTTTCGAGGATGCCTTGATCCATTGGTGGCATTATGCTGGTTACATTTGGAGGAAAAAATTTTACAACAATTTCACCCACATGAAGTCTCTTCAAACCAGTTAGTAAATAAGGTAGCATCCATCCATGCACTCTTCTGACTTTTGTAATAGACTGGTAGGGCTTTGGGTGAGATGTCTTTTAAAGCTCTTGGGCGTGCAGACTTGCCAATCACCATCAGTGGGATTTTGTGCTTGCCAGATGCATTGGAACATATCACTATAGTTAATCTTTCCTTACTTCGTTTGTACCCAGGAGCTGATTTTTTCTATCGAGATGCTAATGTTTTTGATGGAAGCATTTTATAATTCAGACCAGTTTCGTCACAGTTGTAAATTTGATCACATGGGTATCCACAATCTTCGATTTGCTTTTTAAAGTTCTGCTTAAACTTCTCAATTGATGACACATCAGCAGAAAGTTTTTCACCATATACAGTCAGTTGTCGTACACCGTATCGTTTTTTCCAGCGGTCAAGCCATCCAGAACTGGCGGTACACTGATCTATCTCTGGGAATTGCCTACTAATCATTATTGCTTTCTGTTGTAAAATTGGACCTGACAGAGGCACACCCTTTTGATCTCTGTTGGTTAAACCACATGAATAAAGCTTCGTTAACCTTTTCATAGTCGCCGGTTTTCATTGATTTCTTCCTGAGGACGAGGAGGCTTGATTTATACACCACTCTTCTATTTTTGAGCGGTTTCTTTTCCAGTCTGTTACCTCACCTACTCCATAATCTCGTACAACTTTAATTGTCTCTCCTGCTTCAATTCTTCTGATGGCTTTTAATTTTTCTTCAACAGGAACGACGACTCTTTTAAGCTTGTTTTGCTCCATTATAATACGACAAACAAAAATTCAAACAAAGCAGTTCGTATTAATTACACTTAACTAACAGAATTCCAACCAAATAAATTATGTGAGTATACTCGTACATCTCCGTAGTAAACGGTATAACGCACTGCATTCACGCAAATTTACATGCTGAAAGAGTCCAAAAACATAAATAGGGGAACCCCTCACACGGGCCAGGGGGATTCCCCGAAGGTCCCGACGATTTTAAATGGAAATATGTACATACATATTTTAGAAGCAAGGTTTATATGCAGCATAGACGCGCTTACCTTGGATAATCAGGTTCTTAGATTGGCTCGGTTAATCCGGAGCTCGGATAATCGGGTCTCGGTTAATCGGATAATTTAAAGTAAAGTAGCTCTCTCTGCCTTGAGCGATTTTTCTTCAGTTATGCCCAATTTAGGGACATTATTATTAGCAATTAGGTGATCATATAATAAAAATACAAACTAGTTGTTTTTTGGGATCAAGTTTATTATATATTCTAACTTAATATCTATAAATATTTACTTCTTAAACTAAATGAGAGGTGGAAATGGTAGTTCTTGTAATTAGACCGTGTCAAAAGTTAAACAAGGCAATAGCAAGCCACCCGTAGTATCTTGCCTTCTCACTTTGGCGGTTCGGAGCCGACATTAAACTGTAGGTCTCCTTTGTCTGTGGAACGCTTATATCGGCACCAACCACAGACAAAGGCGAAAAGGTCACCTACGTCCCTATCGGACATCGCATTTCAAGAAAAATAATTTAAAGTAACGTCTTGCTCACAATTGCAGCAGACACATTCAGGGATCTTTACTTCGCGAGATTAGAACAGTTAAGCTCAAACTTTCCGATGTCTCGCCTGCTATTGCGTGAGGTATCTTCGGAAACCTTTACTGTTCGAAGGAGCAAGTATTTGATTTAAAACTAAAAGTGTCTTTAAAATTGTTTTTCATGTGGTACGGTATATATAGGAGAAACTGAAAGATCAGTATCAGTCAGAATTCAGGAACGTGAAAGGTGTATCAAAAAGAAACAAATTTTACAATAATCTATGGCTGAACATCAGTACTCTACAGGTCATACTATCAATGTAAGAGAAATTAAAGTTCTTGCTTCTGTCTTCAAGTTCTGTAACCTAGAGTTTAAAGAATCAATCGAAATTTATAAACACTCTTAACATTATTAATAAAGATTCAGATTACGGTCTGCATCACAGGTGAAATACGATCAGTGCCCTGGATCACGATTCAGTGAACATCAGACAGGTATAAATCTCCATTTGTGCTTCCTTGAGCTCATTTAGTGTTGTAATCTCTTAGAGTAAAGTTTCTGGAAGTTATCTATTGCAATCGTAAGCGAAACCTCGGAACTTCGAAATCTGAACTAAATGGGTTCCGTCCTATTTCCTCCTTATTTTTTTCTATAATATTTAAATTCTTGTTAAGAGATAAGGCTCCTCTAGGTCCCAGGAAAAAATGCTAATTTTGAGTATAATAAAAACAGTTGAAAATTTATTTGAAGTGCTTTATTAAATAAAAATTTAAGTGTACAAAAATATTTTTTTATATTTTTATTACAAAATGACCGCTTCAGAATCCAAGACCAAAAACTAGTGGATAACGTACAAAAATTAGAAAATATCGTTTTTTCGAGAAATGGTGAACATTTGAAAAAAAAATGTTCATTTTTCACCCAAAAATTTCACGAAAAATTGTTTATAAAAAAGGAAGTGTATAACTTATCGTAAAATCCGTACGTTATACATTAGTTTTTGACAAATATGAATGAACATTTTTTGTTCTAGGTTGAAATCTACGGAAGCAATCGTTTCATCCATAGACATAGAGTGTTCCGTACCCCGCTGTGAAGTAAATAAGGACGCAAAATAAGGACGTAAATAAGGACGCCAAGTGATACCAATTTTCGAACACTTTTCGCTTCTCTTGCAGACACCATCGATCATTTACAAAGTAACTATCCAAGTGCCGAAATTGCCATCCTGGGCGACTTTAATGTCCACAATATCAACTGGCTCAAATATTCAAATACTACCGACGAACAAGGTCGTGAAGCTGAATCATTCTCAATCAGTTATGGCTTAACTCAGCTTATTGACGAACCAACACGGATCCCTGATCGAGACGGGGAGTTCGCCAGTCTTCTTGATCTGTTTTTAACCACCAATCCGGAGATTTACACGGTCACCGTAAATCCGCCGTTAGGTTCTTCCGACCATAAACTGCTTTCGACATCGAGTATCCTGCCAATCAGTGATAGAGAGGCGCCTAGGCCGCGCAAGATTTGGCACTACAAATCTGCTAAATGGGAAGATCTCATGGAATACTTTCGAACTTTCCCTTGGTTGGACATTTGTTTTCGATCCGATAACCCATCCGACTACGCCAGGAAGGTCTCCGATGTTATTTTGGCTGGTATGGAAGCTTACATCCCTTTTTCGAAGAAATGCTCCTCCAACGGCAAGCCTTGGTTCGACCGAAAATGCAAAGAAGCTGTTGCTTCTAAACATATTGCCTACCGACAATGGCGTGAAAATCCTAACACCGTAAATCGAAACATCTTTGTTCATGCCCGGAACAGATGCAAGGGAATTATCGACGAAACCAAGGAGGCACACAATCAACGAATTAGAAACAAACTTCTCGCTTGTCCCAACAATTCCAGGTCCTTTTGGGCAGTCGCTAAGGCAGTTAGTCAAAACTTTACCAAATCCACGATACCACCACTCACACGGCCAGATAATTCCATTGCAACCACACCTGTTGAGAGAGCGAACTTGTTGGCTGAACTCTTTGCTTCACATTCTACTGTCGATTTCCAAGGAAAAACACCACCTACTATTCCCATATTGCAGTCAAGGATGCCCGATGTTGTCTTCAGACAGCGCATCATAAAGCGTATTTTAATGAAGCTAGACACCAAGAAGGCTTCTGGCGCTGACGGAATACCTGCCATAGTTCTCAAAAACTGTGCAAGGGAACTAACACCAGTTTTCTGTAGACTTTTTAACCTATCCTACAGAAAGGGAATATTTCCGTCCTGCTGGAAATGTGCCACGGTTCAGCCGATACCTAAAAAAGGTAAGAAGACCTTGCCAAATAACTACCGACCAGTTGCACTGCCTTCGATAATATCGAAAGTCATGGAAAAGGTTATCAATGAGCATCTTCTAAAATATCTTGAACGATTCAATATTATTAGCGATCACCAATATGGTTTTCGTAAACATAGATCAACAGGAGATCTTCTGACTTATGTAACACATGTTTGGAACAACGCAATTGAACACTTTGGAGAATCTCGAGCGGTTGCTCTTGACATATCCAAGGCATTCGACCGTGTTTGGCACGATGGACTGTTGGCTAAGTTGCGCTCTTATGGTATGTCTGAAAGGTTCTGTTTGTGGCTCTCATGTTTCCTCAGAGAGCGTTCTTTACGAGTGGCGGTCGACGGATTTCTTTCTAACACCCTCACTATCAACGCCGGTGTGCCCCAGGGCTCCATACTGTCTCCTACTCTCTTTCTCATTTACATTAACGATCTGCTGGAAAAGACCGGGAATCCAATCTATAGCTTTGCAGATGACAGTACGCTTGTCTCTTCATTCACCTTGAACGCTCGGACATCGGCTGCTCAGGCGAATATCCGCAGACAGCAGGAGGTCGTTCAACTTAACAAAGACCTGGAAGAAATTCTATCTTGGGGTGACAGTAACCAAGTGGAATTTAACGCTACAAAAACCCAAGCGGCAGTTTTTTCTAAAAAAGTTAACTTTGCTGAACCCGACATAGTTATGTCGGGGCACTCCATTCCCCTAGC
This sequence comes from Pachyrhynchus sulphureomaculatus, assembly GCA_019049505.1. Classification (NCBI taxonomy): domain Eukaryota; kingdom Metazoa; phylum Arthropoda; class Insecta; order Coleoptera; family Curculionidae; genus Pachyrhynchus; species Pachyrhynchus sulphureomaculatus. Next base: position 189,993,957 of record CM032449.1, read on the forward strand.
ATCGTCGCTAAATTTGTTGGGCGTTAGTTTGGGAGCAAATATGTCTTGGCATGAACATGTTGCAGGCATAGCAAGGAGAGCTTCTCAAAAATTGGGAATATTATTTAGAACCAGAAAGCTTTACACCCCACAGCAACTGTTAATTCTTTACAAAGCCCAAATTCGACCACTGGCTCCGCTCCCAAACATACACTGCATTTGTTGGATTCTGTTCAGAGAAGAGCGGTCCGTCTGGTTGGGGGCCCGGAATTGACCGGCGGCCTTGATTCCCTGGAACATCGAAGAACGGTTGGCGACTTGAGTCTGTTCTACAAGTATTTTCATGGAAAGTGTTCGAAGGATGTAGCCCGCTTAATTCCTCCCAAAGCGGTGCATGTTAGAAATACACGTCGCGCTGGTGCTTCGCATCCGTATGAGGTTCAGCTTGTTACTCCGCGTACGACGCTTTTCAAGCAATCTTTTATATGGAGAACGTCATCCCTTTGGAATAATTTGCCCAGCGCTGTGTTTCCCACCGAGTACAATTTACAGCGATTCAAGAACAACGTGAATCGCTTTTTCCGCACTCGTGCCGCTCCTGGAGCGTTTTAGGGGACTTCCCTGCAGCACGTGTGCTAGACCAATAAAAAAAAAAAAAAAAAGTGTGAGAGAGACAAAGCGAATGAGTGGCCAGTAGCTGTCTCTTTTTAGAATGCCGCTAAGCTACGGCGCTCTTAAAAATAATATTTCTAAGAGTTCTATTTGAACTAAAATCGTGTATGGGGCTTTTCTCGCCTTGAATTCCATCTCGGGGTACAGCACCTTGTTTATTACAGGCCTACAGAAAAGAGACAGGTATTGGCCGTCCATCCTCTATGTGTATGGTTTCACCCGTTTCAAGCCTCGCATAAAAGGTGCCTTGTCATCTTGGATTCTGAAGAGGCCATTCTAAGTTAAAAAGTTAAAGAAAAAATATTTTTGTATCCTTAAATGCGTGTTTGATAAAGTACTTCAAATAAATTTTCATCTGCTTTCATTATACTCTTGAAAAAAATTCCCGAAATTAGCCTTTTTTACTGGGACTTGAAGTGGCCTTACTTAAAGCTAAAACAACTTTTTTATACTTAGAACATCCTCGTTAATCTTGCGCATTCGCCATAAATACAAATTATATATACATATATTTTTTAAAGGTGTTCCTACACTTCTTCTACTTACTCTTGCTTATTATTTTATCCGTTATACTTTTGATAACGTTCAACAAATTTGGGACCAAGGTTATACTTAAAACTTTTAAATTTTTATAGACATTAACGTTATAACCTAATACTTTAACGATTTGATCATGCTTAAGCTACAATAATATACACCCTGTTTGTGAACACAATGATTTTCAAAATTCTATGTAGGAAATTTAATAATATTTTGAAAAAAAAAACAAATTAGAAAAATGCTAATCACCAAAGCACAAATTTTTATCATTAAAATGCCTATTATTTTAATTTGAGAAGAACGACAGGTCGTGCAAAAGAAAAAGTGTCATTCTTATTTGTTAAAACCACATCCTTGCTAGTTAAGCTTCTTTATAATTAACAGCAGCATATTTTCGAAAACGGCAACACCGTTACGACATTCAAAGCGATTTGCACTACAGAACTGCAGGCCGCCATTCTGTATTTTTTTTTGGGGCCTTTCACGAAAGTAGAGTGAAATAAGTCTTTAGATATCATCATGACGCGCTGAAGGTTAGATAGGGTTGCAGTTTAGTATACTATTTTTACTTATTCTTATCATAGTCGTTGATAGTGATATAAAATTATTAAATAGAAAGTTTATGTATGGTTTTCTGTTAAAAGAGACAATTAGAGCCCAAAATTTCTTTTATCCAAGGTCACGAAAAAACTTTTCAAGATATACCATCTACAATTCAATTTGTTCAAGCATTGTATCGCAAATATGCTACTGTCATCTCATTTCCACAGAAAATGCTTATTTTGATACAGTGGTGGGTTGAGAGCTTGCCGGGTATTTTTTTATGGGCATAGCACAAGTGCTGCAGGGAAATCTCTAAAGCTCTACAGGAGTTACGCGTGTACGGAAACAGCGATTCATGTTGGTATTGAATAGCTGTAAGGAAACACAAACATCAGTAAATCATTCCAAAGGGACGATGTTCTTCATATAAAAGACTGCTTGAAAAGAGTTGTACGAGAAGTAAGAAGCTGAACCTTATACGGATGTAATGTATTAGCGCGACCGTGTGTATGAATAGTATGCACCGCTGTGGAAGAACTTAACCGGGCTATATCCATCGAACACTTTCTTGTAGAATAGACTCAAATCGCCAACCGTTCTTCAACGTTCCAAGATTTCTGATCAGTTCTGGGCATTCAATCAGGCGAACAGCTCTCTTCTGAACAGAATCTAACATATGCAGTGTATGTTTGGGAGCAGAAACCCAGTTTGTACACAATGTATATATATATATATATATATATATATATATATATATATATATATATATATATATATATATATATATATATATATATATATATATATATATATATATATATATATATATATATATATATATATATATATATATATATGGAATTAAAAACATATATTAGAGTGCAACATTTCAGCTAGTATTGAGTATTCGTTAAGGTGACACCATCTTGCCGAAATTGTTTACGTTGGCGCTAGAAGATATTTTCAAACAACTTCCATGGACAAGTAAAGGTATAAATATAGGAGGAGAGCAATTCAATTATTGGCGATTCGCGGATGATTTTGTGCTTCTATTTAACAACAAAGAAAAATTGGAAGAAATGTTCAACGAATTTAACAAGTCCAAAGAGATTGGTCTGAAGATAAACATCGCCAAAACCATGTTCATGTCAAATGACGGCTGTGATAAAAAAGCAGTACTGAACATTGAAAACGCGAAAATCACAAGAACGGATTCATACGTATATCTTGGGTAAAACTTACTAATATCCAAAGAAAACTTGGCATCGGCTTGGTCAGAGTTTGGCAGATTACGGGAACATTTTCCTTTCAAATGTCCCAAATACACTAAAAGCGAACACATTTGATCAATGAGTGTTGCCATTTCTGACATACGGAACGGAAACGTGGGCTTTGAATCGAGAAATTATAAATCGCCTACAAGTAGCTCAAGGAGCGATAGAAAGAAGAATATTGGGAATATTGTTGAGAGATAAGCTGACTAATGAAAAAATTCGAGGAAGGACCCAGATAACTGATGTAGGTGAGAGTATAAGTAGGTTGAAGTGGAGCTGGGAGGGTCATACCGCAAGACTCTCTGATAATTGATGGACCCATAAATTAATCAAATGGAGGCCCTGGAATGAGAAAAAATGTAGAAGACGCCCGCAAACCCGAGGGTCTGACAATATTAAAAGACTAATGGAATACAACTGGTTAAACAAGGCCCAAAATCCAAGAAGATGGACGTATTTAGAGGAGGTTTATATCCTACGATGGGATTACATAGCTGATGATGATGATGATGATGATGACAGAGTTAAAAGTTGTTTTGGAGTGTAAAGCGTTCTAGTTCGAAATAGTATTCCCAGTTTTAGGGAAGTTCTCTTTGCTATGCATTCGGCTTGTGAATGCTAAAACATATTTGCTCCCAAGTTAACGCCCAGCAACTCGAATGACGATGATAAAGGAATGAACTGTCGAGATATAACTACGTCAGGTTCCGTAACGTTAACTTTTTTAGACAAAACTGCCGCCTGGGTTTTTATAGGGTTAAATTCTACTTGATTACTGTCACTCTAAGATAGAAGTTTTCCAGCTTCTTGTTAAGTTGAACGACTTCCTGCTCTCTGCGAATATTTGCATTAATAGCAATAATGTACGAATGTGGCGAAATTGCAACCAAAGTAGTGGAGAGAATTTCTTTTCTTACAGTAGAACTTGGAATGGATGACCACCTTCTTTATACCTTGCAACAGTATAATATATAATGTGACTTAATATTTCAGCAGCCAAAAAATGTATGCAACGTATTGTTTTCCACTGTTAAAGCAACGTAAGTCTTCGTACATCTCTCCTGGCGACAATTTAGCATAATTACGTACGTTGCTATGTTCTCGCAAAGGTTAAAATAAGACGTCTGAAGTGGTACCACTGGTTTGTATTGAAAATTCCTGACCGTAGCCAGCGAGTAAGAATTTAAAGCTAGACTGTGTACGTAACATGTTGTGCACTTGAGATGGAGGATTTCCAGAAAAAAAAAAACGCTCCTAAAATACAAGTACCATCTACAAACATCGATGCCTTAGGGGGAAGGGAGGATTTAAAAAAAAAAAAACCTTATTTTAAAATAAAACTGCCATTTTTAAAAACCATTTATCAGGGAAATTTTAAGAAAACTATTTTCTTATAATAAATTAATAACCGGGAGGGGAAGAGAGAAGTTTACAAAAAATTCCTCCCTTATAAAATTTTACCACCTTCACAAATTTTCCAAAAAACTCTCTTATAATAAAACTTCACCACTTGAAAGAATTGATGTGGGGGAAAAAACTCTCACTCCAAAAAAAATTGTTGGCCGGGAAGGCTTAACCAGGAAAAAATCCCTCTTTAACAATAGAATTTTCCAATTTCAAACCATTCTACAAAACTATAAAAAAATCCATTACCAAAGAAGGGACAACAAATAAAAGCCCTTTTAAGAAAAATCGGCTCCATCCCAGATAAACACTGGGCCCTCTGGAAAAGCCAGGCCAGAAGAAATCTGTTTTGTCCCAAATCCTATGTTCAGCCCCAATTGTAACTATGTTTAGCTGTGTTAGTTTACAAAGCATATGGTTTTTATCACAACTCTCAAGTTAAAATAACATGTATATAGTATTTTTTGTTTTCAGTCTTTTACTGTAGAGGAATTTAAATTCAGAAATTTGAACTAAAAACTTTTTTTTAAGTAGAGGGTACGTCTTAAATACCTTACAATGATATATATATATATATATATATATATATATATATATATATATATATATATATATACATATACATATACATATATAAATATATTATTATATTATATTATATATATATATATATATATATATATATATATATATATATATATATATATATATATATATATATATATATATATACTTAAAGAACGCATATTTCTTGAGACTTCAATAATTTATTTTTCCAGAATCATTTTAAAGATCTTTAAAAGTTGTCCGTCATATTCTCTTCTTAAACAAATCCTCATCGGAATTATCAAGATCGACTCCATCAACATATCCAGAATCGTCGTATCTCGATCTATCTGGTGTCCTGGATATTCTTGATCCACCCGTGGGAGATCTGGCAGTGAGTCTTAATACTGGATCATCATATCTTCTAGAAACTAAGGTGAAATCATGATGAGCGTCAACAAGTTTCTGGAGTCTAGATACTAATTCGTAATCTGGCATCGGAAGAACTACTCCTAGAATTTTGGCAACTGAGTGTTTGAAACTTTGTAGTTGAGATTCTCGACGTTGGATCTCGCAGAGTTGGTCTTTAACTCGGGCTAATTCATCCCTAAAAAGCAATTAATTCGCGTTAGAAAATTAAATTACCTACACTATTTGCCATTTGTACATATATCATGGAACACAGAGGATGGTAAGACCGGAAATATTATTTTTAGGGGAAAAATTAGCTAAAATAATTGGTATTGGAGTCTAATCATTGATTATTTGTTGATGTATTTAAATAATTTTAGACGAAAATTCTACTTATTCTATTTGCGCTCTATATTACCAATTTTCTCTGGAGCTGTGCTCAATTTTCTATAAAAGAATCTTTCTGCTTTTACGCTAGGACATCTTTAAGGAACTAATTCCTTGGCTAGCGCATTCCCACTTCTTACCTCAGTAATTGAAGTGAATGTTCACTAATATTTCTCTCTTGGTCTATAGTTTCACCAGTTTGACGAATTTGGTCCTTAAGAAGAGTAACTTTTCTGTTGTATTTTGTTCTCAATGTTTCCGAATCCATAAGTCTTTTTTGAAGATCTTCATTTTTTCTACCTCTTTCCAGGGCTTGTATCTACAAAAAATCCTTTATTCGCAAATCATAGTAGGGTAAGGAGCCACAAGTATGCGCGGTCCCCTAGAGTACTCTGACTTGATATTTGCGACGATTGACTTCAAAGCGTGCCAACTTCAGTTGTGTTTTGAGCGTCTCTGTACTAGGATGCTATTGCAAAAACTCCGCATAAAAATAATTCATTTTGGAGGAAAGTAAGATTTTCGATATTTCGATGTTTTATTAAAATAATATGATCTTTTTCAACTAGTGTAGTATGTACATGTAAACAATGACCGCATTTTTTAATAATAAATCGTGTAAAACATGTCATAACCGGTAGATTGTGTAGTTGTTGTCGCCATATTTCAATGTGTCAATTTGTTTCGGACCCAAGCTTTTCCACAAGAGTGTCCATAGCAAGAGTGCGCATGCGCACTCTTGTGGATTCTGTACTCTTGTGAACCATTTATTTTATCTTCTTGTTTTCTAGATGGCTTCCCAGCAAAGAAAAACCAACCGAATCAATTGTTCTAAAGAGATATTGGATCTTGCACGGAAAAATGGTATTTGAAGAGGGAAAAAGCAAAAGAAAAGTGGCTGAACTCTTAGGAATGCCCGAGTCTAGCCTACGTAAAAGATTAAAAAGAGAAGACGTTGCTACATGCTTAGGCAGATTTAGATCCACCTTTACGCTTGATGTGGAAAAAGAACTAGTTCATCATATAAAGACTTTAGATGCTATGTTTTATGGAATTACGCTAAAGAAGTTAAGATCTGTTGTGTATGAATATGCCGGAAAAAATAATATTGTACATTAATTTAACAAATAAACCAAGATGGATGGAAAGCATTGGGTTTTGGATAATTATTTGGTGCACACCAGTTTAGCTGCAGTAAACTTTTGTAGAAAAAAATTTTATTCACGTCATTACTATTCCGCCTCCTAGCACGCATAAGATGCAACCGCTAGATCGTTGCTTTTTTTCACCTCTGAAGAAATATTTCGCAAGTGAGTATGAAAAATGGATGGTAAATCATCCTGGAAGACCTATTACCATCTACCGGATAGCCACTTTGTTCAACGCTGCTTATATGAGGATTGCAAATATCTCTAACGCCGTCGAAGGTTTCAAAGTTGGAGAATATGTCCTTTCAATAGAGATCTATTTAGTGACGTTGATTTTCTTGCTAGTATGGTAACTGAGAGGCTGGAAGAACATGCAAGTAATATTTCAATTGCTGAGTAGAACGACACAACAGAAGGTTCACTCAATGTTGCAACAACTAGTCAAGCGATGATTCCACGCATTTCTACTAGTATGCCTTTGCCAGAAGAACACACAAAATAATACAGTGACAGAAAAAGTGACGAGTTTTCACAGTCCATCTAGCACACCACTGGGAGAAAAACGGATACACACTGATGAACCAACTTGCTCATTTATAAACATTGCTCTACTACCAAAAGCATCTTTTTCCCGAAAAGCATCAAACCGTAGTAAAAGATCTGAAATAATTACAGACTCTCCTTATAAAAGAAAACTAGAAGAAGAAATAGAAGCTAGTAAGAAAAAAATACCCCGAATAATATGCAAAACATCGCAGAAACCGCCATCAAAACCAAAAATCCACCAAAGAATAAAAAAAAAATGTGGAGATGCCCTGGTTGCCAAGAGAATTATAAGGGGCCTATTGTTGAAGACTGGATCCAGTGCAGCTTGTGCACTGAATGGTGGCAGGATAAATGCACATCTTACATCTGCATTGGAATCTACAAGTGCGATTTATGCGTGTGGAGTAGCCTGCGCACTGTTAAGGAAACATGCGCACTCATTGGGACTATCATGCGTACTGTTGTGGAATTGTAATATCAAGAGTGGGCAATTACCCACGATCTCAATTAGATTGTTATTTAACAGAGTATAAGACTAAGTTGATTTTTCATATAGTATATTAAAGTTGATTTGTTGGTCATTATAATAAATATTTTGTGATTTCATTGTAATCGTTTTTATTTGATTTATGTCATTTTATTCCTAAATCGCGCATACTTGGGGCACCTTACCCTATGGCTTTTATTAGATTCAAAAAGTACGAAACGTCATTTTGTAGTTAAGTTATAACAAAACTCTAACCTTGTAATCGGCCGCCTCTGCCAATTGACTATTTAAATCCCTAATCTGACATTTAGCTTCATTTAGTTGCAGCTGCAACCTATCAACTTGCTTAACCAGTTTCTTTACTCTTGCATTAGCTTCATCTCTTTCACATTGAAGCATAGTTTTAGTTTTGATCGTGTCTTCTTGCAGGGTGAGTTTTCTTCTTAGAAGATCCAAATGAAGATCTTTGCGTTGAACTTGTTCTCTGAGTGTTCTTATTCTTCGTTGGAGTTGGTAAACTAGAGCCGTCTAAAAAAATGTTTGATATCTTTTTTTGTTGTTGTAAGATATTTTATTAATTTCTCTTGCATGTAAACTCGAGAATGTTTTGCAAGCTTCTTTATTTATCAAATAACTAAGTGAATGAAAAATTTCATTGTTTGATTTTCATTAATGATAATACAGACTAACGGTGAAAAAAATTTGAATGAATTTATCTTATTCTTGTGGATTTTAGTGTGCTGAATGCGAATATGACAATAAAAAAATCCGTATCACCCACCATCTTGTCAGATTTCTACACTCAATATTAAAGAAAATAAAATTTTTAGCAAAGTTAGCGGTGGTAGCCTTGTAGTCAAAATTGGGCGGAGAAAACTCGTTTATATTATATTGGTACTGTTTCAATGTAGTTAAATCGGTTTCCAAGCTGTACCAAAAAATTTCCAAAAATCACACGATATTTTCTGTTCAATTAATAATTCTGATGAGATCGACCATTTCTGTTATCTTTTTTCCAAAATAAATGTAAAAATATGATTTACCAATAGGCAAGCATGTTCTCCGAAACTTTTTCTTCAGTATTTAAATGAAAAACATTAAAAATTATTACTTTAAAAGGACTCTTTACTTTCTAAAAGTGAATACGATGTGTGGAGATTAAGTCTAGTTCAGTATTTGCTTTCTGTGTTAGATTTATGACAGCCTAATATGTACATAAGTAAAAAAAGCGAGAAATGATATGAAAATATATGAAAAAGGATGAAAATATCTTACATCGCGTAATGGAATGTCATGATATGATCTTTCACGCCTCAGGCAACTAAGTCGGGGTAAGGTTCCGTATCCGCAACAAAGCAGCTTTTATAATAAACAAAAAACATAAAACAATTAATGATAACATGGAGCATTGTTAATGCCAACATTTGAAAGAAACAAATAAGGAACAAAATTAAAATTATTACAACAATTAGTCGATAATATATACTTCTCCATTTATATTTAAAAATAAAATGTTTTATTATACTTAAAAGCAAATTAAGTCTGTGTGTGTCTATACTTTTTTTTAAATCTATTGTAAATATGACAATTTATTAGGATTACAATAGGCCAGTATATAGTAATAAATATACTTTTATTAATCGTATTTGTCCTTTAATATATCTTATCTTTAATAGAAAACTTACTTTATCCACCAGTTTTTCACTTTCTAGTCGTGCTAATTGTTCTGCTCTCAACAGAAGAGATTCTGTATGTAATTCCACGCCAATATCATGGGATATTTCATCCATATTCAGAGCTCTGGCTAATCTTTCCAAGAAGTTCATAAACTACAATAAAACATGCGATATAGCATTGAAAAGACAGTAAGAGCAATCCGTATTTAACAAAAATAATTTTTATTATATACTTGACTAACAGAAGCATTATATTAGTGATTAGGTCACCTTCTGAGATTATTTGCTTTTTTAAATATCCCAAACGAAATGAAATATCATTTGGTCCTCAATTAATACGGTGGAACATGGAAAATAAACTTATAATTTATGACAATATCGCCTCGAGGAAGGAACTGAAAGGGGTGGAAAGTTGATATATTATATAGATTTTTGGTAACCGCTTCTTAGTTCCCTTGAGCTCGTTGCTAGGAGGATTCCCTTGTTCCGAGGCTTCTTTGATTTTCCAGGGGTTCTGCAGTTTGCTAATACCAATTTCATAACTCTATTACTCAATTAGAATCGAATTCTAACATTTTTAAATAATTCCAGTGATTGAGCACATCAATTGCCTTTGAGTTATCTTCGGTTATAATCGTTTATCTTGTAATTCTCTACACTACAAGTCCGTCTACTTTTAAGAAGTATTTTATAGATGCCCTTAGATCCAGATAGCTGATTGTATTCGATTTGTGTGTTATTTTTTTATTAATCTCCCGAACGTCTGTTGCTATTGTATCGATATCTACCGTTAACTAGATATGATTAGTACAAGTTATTATATTCTCTGTTTCTAGTTAATTGCCTGTTAACCTGTTCCAAAGATTTAGATCTTTTGCAACGAATATTTTATACACAGTAGGTGGTACACTACATCCTTGTTTTAGACGCTTATCTACTGGTAACCCGCTTGCCATTCCGTGGCTTATATTTTTTTTATGTTGATTCGTCATATAAGTTTTTCAGTAGTACTTTCCATAATTTCTTAACAGAAACAGTATCGTAAGCTTTGTGGAGATCTATAAATACAAGATGAATCTCTTGGTTTGTGTTTAACCTTTTTTCTACTTGTTGTGTTAGACGTTAGTTGTACATGTCCACCCCGCTTTTCTTCGCTTCGCTCTCTATACCAGGTGTACAAGTATGAAATGTGGATTTCCGACAACAGATGGTGCACCAAAGCACGCCATTTTGTTGTGTCTTCAACAAGTGTCAGACGCGCACGAGAGAGGAAAAGTGTGTGCATAGTCTTGTGTTGTTCTGTTCAATATGTCGAAATTTGTACTGAACAAAGAGCATTCGCTGACAGCATTAATTTTTTATTTTCATTCGAAGAAAACTGCTGTTTAATCATACCGATTACTTCGAGAAGCTTATGATGAACATGCTCCCTCGCAAGATACGTGTGAACGATGGTTTCGGCGTTTCAAAAGTGGTGACTTCGATGTTGCAGACAGGGAACGTGGCAAACCGCCAAAAAAATAGGAAAATGTGGAATTCCAAGCATTGTTGGACGGAGATGATTCGCAAACACAAAATCAACTCTCCGAGCAATTGGGCATTAGTCAACAAGCTGTTTCCAATCGGCTACGAGAGGTTGGAAAGATTCAGAAGACCGGTAGATGAATTGAACGACAGGCAAATCGAAAAGCGCAAAAACACGTGTGACATTTTGCTCGCTCGGTACAAAAGGAAGTCGTTTTTGCATCGTATAGTTACAGGGGATGAAAGGGCGCACCATCCACATCGACCGCAAGACCAAATCACTTTGGCAGAAAGACGATGCTCTGCGTTTGATGGGACCAGAGGGGCCTGGTCTATTATGAGCTATTAAAACCTGGAGAATCGGTTAATACTAAACGTTACCAACAACCACTGGCCGATTTGAACCCAGTTCGCGACACGTTGGAAGCACTCAGCTGGGAAGTTCTACCCCATGCGGCTTACTCACCAGACTTGGCTCCTTCCGATTACCACTTGTTTGCATCGATGGGTCACGCACTTGTTGAGCAGCGCTTTGGTTCGTACGAAGATATGAAAAAATGGCTCGATGAGTGATTCGCAGCAAAAAGGGAAGATTTTTACTGGAGTGGTATTCACAAATTGACCGAAAGATGAGAAAAATGTATAACGAGCCATGGAGCATACTTTCAATAAAGCACTTTTTATCATTCTTCCGAATTTAACATGTTTTTTTACAAGAAAAATCCGCATTTTATATATGTACACCTGGTATTCTTTTTTAATTAAGTCTTTAAGAATCTTTTCACACCGAGAACCTAGAGTACTGGTTACTGGTTTTGTGTGCAGATGGGAAGTATGGGATATATGATGGGGTATATCTGATATAGGAACACCATTTAGATACTAATTCATGCACTATGTTAGTCTTTTAAACAGTTTGATCAGTTCTGCAGAAATTTCTGCTGGATCTACAGGTCATTTATTTTTAAGTTGTATTTCATATTTAACGGTTGCAACTTTAATGTTGATTTCTCGACCTGAATCAGAATGTCCAATTTTAAATTTACTATCACATATATGGGGTAGAGCAGGGATCAGCAGCACTTTTTGGTGAAAATTAATAAAATTATATAATAAATATTTATATAATATTTATAAATTATTAATTATTTTAAAAAAAAAATAATATATATTATAATAAATTATATTTTATAAATAATAATTATTATAATTAATTATTTATTATTTTATATATATATATAAAAAAATAATTATAAATAAATAAAAATTAAAATATTAATTTAAATTATTATTTATATTATAAATATTTAAAAATTATATAATATAAAATAATATTATATTAATATAATAAAAATATATATATAAATAATTATAATAATTTTTTAATTAATAAAAAATTTATATATTAAATTTTAATTAATTATAAATTAAATATTAATTAAAATATAATTAACTATTATTTTAAATTTAAATTTTATAATAATCAACTTATAATATATAATTTTTACAAACACATAAATTATATAAAAAATAATATATTTAACTATATAGGATCAAGTCAAAAAGTATTTATTTTAGAACTTGGAAAAATAACTTTGAAATGTTTTAGTATGACAGATACTACATATTACTCCCATAAATACTGTTACAAACTTTCACGTATGCCCTCTATAAACATCAGCACTTTTTTGGTGAAATTATTTATAGGTTATGTTACTCAGTTGTTATACAGTTATTGTGTGCAAACATATTTACAATTGGAATTCTTTAAACAATGCAGTGAGATGATCGAGAAGATAGGATTGCTGTTATAGCTTTATTTAAGTGTGATATGGAAAAGCGACATTTTTAAGACCTTAAAACCTGTTAAAATAAGTCTTACGTTTGTTTACCGAGCGATAAAATTATTTACCAAGACAGGAAACATAAAAGACAGGCAACGTTCAGAAAGACCAAGGACAGTGCGAACGCTACAAGCTGTTAAAGCTGCAAAAGCTCGAACTAACCAAAATCCTCTCCACAAACAACAAAATTTATCTAGTGAGATGAAAATTTCGAAAAATTCTATGTCTCGTATTATTAAAGAAGACCTAAGATTTGGCGTTTCTAAGAGATACACTGGTCATTCGCTAACGAAAGATTTAAAACGTGAACGGTAGCAAAAATCTAAAAGTTTGTTGAAGGAATACGCTAATGAAAAACACAGAAAAATTTTGTTTACCCACGAAAAAATTTTCACTGTTGAACAATCTTTCAATAAACAACATGATAGATTTATGCCGGATCTTCTAAGGTAGAGTCTCAACTTGATCCAAAAGGGTCATCATCCAGCATCAGTTATGGTTTGCTGGGGAGTCAGTTATGATGGAGTTACCAGTATTAATTTTTGTGGAAAAGATGTGAAAACTTCGGTTAAATTATATCAAGACACTATTTTAGAGAACGTTGCGACAACCATAAGCCAAACTCTTTTCAAAAATAAGCATTGGGTCTTCCAGTAAGATTCTGCACTAGGACACAAGCATGGCTTCAACGAAACGTGCCTTCCTTTTTTACTACCGAAGATTGGTCTTCTGCAAGTCCTGATCTAAATCCTTTAGATTATAAACTAGTCTTAGAGGATGATTTGCTCTAGAAGACATGCTAATCTTGACGATCTTGAACAAAAGCGGTGGACAATTTTCCGTTGGATCAAGTGCGTGCTGCCATAGACGAATAGCATAATCGTTTGAGGACATTTTGAGTAAATGTTAAATTAATTTTGTCATTATGAATATATGAATTAATTTCATAATAATTTGTTTTAATTTTCAAAGAAATTAAATGTCTAGTCAATGTTTTCATTGTAACAGTATTTATGGGAGTACTAGGTATATGCTTAGAATAGGATGTCATTCAAGATATGTTTTGTATTTCCATTATCGTCGGTGAGCTAGTAAAGTTTAAAACAACGAGCGATATTTCTTAATAGTGGAGATGGTAAAGAAAAATGCAAATCTCTTTAATTCATTCCACTGGATGTATCTCAATAAATCTTGCAATTTGTCACAGACTGAAATTTTAATCAAGACCAGTGATCTAAATACTCTAAAAACAAACTTGGGTGTCAGTAATTATCACCTCAGAATTAAGCACTGAACACCCGCTAATACGTTTAGTCTTAAAACCTAAGCATTTTTAACACCATATAAATGTAATTAAAAAATAATACTTACTGTGACTTTATCTCTTTTCAATCCATCTCTAGATAATTCACAAGCGTTGACTTCGACGTCAGCTTTATGAAGTCTAGCTTCTAAATGATTTTTTTCATCTTCTATCATTCTTATTTTAGTGTTAGCCTGTTCATACAATGATATCTGACGAGCTAGTTGCTGTGATTCATTATTAAGTTTATCTCTGAGTGAGTCAATTTGCTAAAATGAACAGAGAAGAATAGAGAATTCGCTAAGGAACTATAACACAGTAAAACCAATACAGTAGCAAAACTCAGAGGTAACCATATAGGAAAATCAGGGTTCAGTTTTCAAGAGGTCACGTGGCAGTCCGCCATGTTAAAAAGGGGACCAGCGAGAGATTTTAAATAGAAATAATGTTACTGCACAAAGTTTTATGATTCAGAATCACAGATATTATACAACTGTTTGAAAATTTTTGATTTAATAAAATGTCAAGTTAATGCAGCATGAGTAATATAAAAAAAAAATAAAAAGAATGGAGCACTTTGTTAGAAAAGAGATGAATACAAGTGAAAAACTTGTCAGGAAGGCATTTTCAGAAAAAATGTTGCAGACAATAGTTTTAGCATTTTCTCGAGGGAATTGAATAGGCATATCAGATTTTGGGCCCAACGCTTTGTTGGAACCAAAACTGGAACCCAAATTTTTAAATACGTATTTGAATTCAGCGAGGAATTTTCAATACAAATTGAATGTTTTTGGGCATGATTGGGCCTCATTGTAACTACAATAAAATTCGACTCTTATAAACATCTTTACTTGTGTTATTAGTCTTTGACACACTGAATATTCTGTTCTCACAGGTAGCATTATATTCAAGCTAAGCCCCACGAACTTGAATTTTTTTTTGACAACTCTAAAAAATGTGTTTTGAAATGTGACTTTATCAGTGCGATTAAAATAATCTCTCTAATCTAGAAGAGAGTACACATTTTAGAAAAAAATATGTTTTATTTACACTTTACACAAATAGTTTTAAATAAAAAGTAATTGAATACTCCTAGTTTATACAGAAATAAATCTTTTCAATTGGTCAATTATTGACGCGTTTGGTTTGCCTTTGCTCTATAACTAAAAAAATGGCATAAGAGAAATAGCTTCTCAGAATTATTCAATCCGCGTACGATTTCTCAGGCAATTGACATTCTTTAATTAAATTACGTACCTTTCAACATCTTTGGCGAAGAAGAAGAAACCCACTCCCGGCGTACTTTTTGAATTATTTTTACAATTGTCAACGGCACAACAATAACCTCCTTTTTTTACGATTATATAAATTATTTATCAACCTTTTCGATTATCTTCACTTACACAAGTTTTTAATTCTCTTTTTCTACAAACTCTCTCTTCCATCTGTCTTTAAAATCATATAAACTGCAGTCACATCAAGAAATGAACGAGAATATGTTTCAAATATTCCGAGATCAGATGTAAACATGGTGCGGCCATTTTAAAAGAGGGACCCGTCGACGCACGCACCGTCAAAATCTCGTCATTAACTTGGAGCTCACTTTCGCTACTGTATTGGGTTTACTGTGACTATGAATCGAAAACTAATGGATTTATTTTTATAAAGGGTTATTGAAAATATATTGAAGAAACTTTATTAAACCAAATATTACTGTTTAGTTCGATGTCTTTTTGCCTTTTTTCTGATAACACCATAATCTTATCACTCGAGAAATTTTGTGGTTTTTAGGCAAAAAATTGTGACAGATCTCCTAAATTAACTTAACACCATTCAGGTTAGACCGAAACACATGGTACTATGATAGTCCAAGGTCCGGGTTATACGGTGGATGTATTAAAACTTCCCAACCAAGCTCTCTCAATTTTTGCAGTCATCAAATATGTGTGATCTAACGTTCGTAATGATGGAAGACGACACCCTTACTGTCAACTAGTTCTGGCCGATTTTTCTCAATTGCTTGCTGTAGTCTTTTCAATTGCTCACAGTTGAGTGTCAAAACAATCGATTGGTCAAGCTACAATAGCTCCTAATGCACGATTTCCGTCCGATATCCCACCAAACAAACAGCATCACCTTTTTTGGCGCCAATCAGAGTTTTGCCATCGTTTATGGAGCTTTATCATTCTTTTTCGACCATGATCTTGTTCATGCATTATAGTCGTATATGATCCATTTTTCATTGCTCGTGATAAACCCCTTCAGAAATGGCCCCATTTCGTACTTTTCTGTAGAGATTGGCAGATCGAAATTCGATCGAGTAAATGTTTTAGTGTCAAATCATGTGGCACCCAAACATCAAGCTTCTTTTTGTAACCAAAACTCTCCAACTGTTTTGTAAGAGGCATTTAGTTCCTTGGCGGCTACTTACATGCAGGTGGCAAAATTCTATCAGTTTTTTCCATTGTTGGTCGACCAATGAAAGGAGCATTTTTGACATCGAAACTTCCGGTCTTTCGGCTGTTGCTTTAATAACGTATTTTGACCATAAACAGCACAAATTTCTTGATAGGCCTACACAGCATTTGTACCTTCATCGAAATAAAATTGCAAAATGTATCGAACTTTATCAAATATTCAATCATCTTCAAGGCGCTCTAAATTAATGCTGAATAAACGAATTCCAACAGTTCTTACACGTTTACTAGTGTTAAATATTGGGTGATTGCAAAAGTTCGTGCCCAATTTTCATAGATGGCAGAAGCATGCACTTTTGACTGTGCTGATGTTTCTTTTATAGTCATATTATTAACTGACAGTTATCTAAATGCATCGTGAGATAGCATAACCTCAAAAAAAGTTTATCTAAATTAATTTGCGTGTAAGGTTAATATTCAAAATGGAAAATGAAAAGTTACATTTTCGTCATGTTATGTTACATGAATTTAAAAAGGGAGTAAGTGTTGGAACTATAACAAAAAATATTCAAGACTTTTATTTGGATCTTACTTCTGCTTTTAGGACAATTAAAAAGTGATTTGGTCGATTTCGAAATGGTGACTTCAATCTAAACGATAAACTTTGCTCTGGGCCATTTCCCGGCATTGATAATGACTTTATTCGAGTGCGATTTACAGCGATTCAAGAACAACGTGAATCGCCGCCCTTGCAGCGTTTTACGGACTTCCCTGCAGCACGTATGCTAGACTCATAAAAAAATTGTCCATGAATAATAACACAGTGCAACACGAAAAAAAATAACCATATACGGACACCACCACCACTTTAAATGTTCACAATTTTTGTTCCTTATGACAAGGGCTACAACTTTGCCACAGAAAGTAAATTAAAATTCCGAACGGTTTGTAAGATATGAGCCTCAGAATATGATGAGTTTTTTGCAAAAATTACACCCAGGCCTCAAATCTTTGGGGGCCCATAAAAAAAAAGTGCATGACTTTCGGAAAAACTGGGAGACACGGGTCTTTTTTTTTTTGGTCTACTATCACGTAGTGGTGTCCGTATATGGTTATTTTTCCATAACTTAAAAAATTACACACAGTGTAATCCACGGATTACCTCTGAAGAAATTGCTGAAAGACTAAATGTTGACAATTTGACTGCATTTCGTCGTTTAAAGCAATTAGGATACACTTCGAAACTCGATATATGGGTTCCGCACGTTTTGACAGAACGGAACAACCTGAACCTTGTTTCTACAGCCATTTGTCTCCTCGCCCGTCAACAAAATGAATCTCTCTTGGATCAAGTTATAACTAGATGTGAAAAATGGGCAATGGCTGAATTGCATCCAATGAATGTGTTGTTATGTGTCTGATGGGATTACAGAGGAATAATTTTTTACGAGCTTCTTGCACGTGGCCAAACAATAACTGCGGAGAAGTACTGTGAGCAACTCACCCAACTTAATGTTTGACCATGACAACGCTAGATCACATGTCGCTCAACAGACTCTTTAAAAACTTAGGTA
This sequence comes from Pachyrhynchus sulphureomaculatus, assembly GCA_019049505.1. Taxonomy (NCBI): domain Eukaryota; kingdom Metazoa; phylum Arthropoda; class Insecta; order Coleoptera; family Curculionidae; genus Pachyrhynchus; species Pachyrhynchus sulphureomaculatus. The sequence continues at coordinate 190,012,232 of CM032449.1, forward strand.
GTTAAAATGGGAAATCCTCCAGTACCCTCCGTATTCTCCTGACCTTAGCCCTTTAGATTTTCATCTATTTCGTTCTCTGCAAAATAATTTGAATGGCAAAAAATTTGATTCTATGGAAGAAGTAAAAAACTACCTTATGACTTTCTTTGAAGAGAAACCACGCAGTTTCTACAAAGAAAGAATTCAAAAACGATGGGAGAGAGTTATAAAAAATTATTGAGAGTACATTATTAATTAATAAATACTATTCTTCGTGAAAAAGTATTGTATTTAATTTGGTTTCTAATCGGGCACGAACTTTTGCAATCACGCAATATCAACTTTCGGCTGACAGTAAGTATGAACCGAAGCGCCTTATTTTACGTGAGATATATGACCCTAAAGCTATCTAACGGCAAGAAGGGTCAATAATTTGTCGACAACCTAATATATACATCCAGCTCCATATAAATTTACTAAAAAACTTACTGCAGTCTTTTCTTTATTGTCTGAAAGTATCTCATGAATCTTGTCCTTTATAGCAGCTTCTATTGAATCAACAAACCTTGTCGGTGTGCTTAATAAAATTGCCAAAGATTCTAGCGTATGTTTTTGCTCTGAATGTAATCGTTGAATTTTATCATCTCTTAATTTGATTTCATCTAAAAAATATTTTTTTAGAAATCTAATATATGAGGTGTTGCCCGAAAATAACCGGACTGAATTTATAAAACTTGTTATTTTTGAACTTTGACATTAATACCCTTTAATATACACTCATTGTTGATCCCTACACCGCTCCATACGAATTTTCTATTGTCGGACGCAGTGCTGCAGATCGTCTTCTGACAGATTCAATATGACCTCCGTCGCTTTTTTTCACTGCGTCAACAGACTCAAAACGGGTTCCTTTCAATGCACTCTTTTCTTTGGGAAACAAAAAAAAGTTACATAGAGCAAAGTCAGGTGAATACGATGAATGCTCCAACACACGGATTCTATGTTTCGCCAAAAACTCCTTGATTAAAAGAGCATTGGGCGCTGGTGCGTGGTGTTTGTGGAGAGTCCAACACTGATTCTTTCACATTTCAGGTCTTTTTCTTTTCACACGTTCACGAAGGGTGGTCGAAATCTGTTTACAGGTCGCACTTTCACTTGCCTGGCTGAGTTTGAAATTTTTCAGTGCATGGATTGGCGCTTGGTTTCGGGGTCATCTGACAACAACCATGTTATTACTACTCAGTATATATCACCACTACACCAAACACTTTATTTTTGCACTCGACGCGCGTTTCGCTAACCATGTTAGCTTCATCAGGAGCGATGATTGACTAAAGCTAAACTACAAATCTACCCTATTTATACTTAGCCTAACCCTTGAATTACTCAAGCGGAACTAATGACATAGACAAGGCCATCAGTTCCGGTCAAGTAACCAGTAGAGAAGACTATAAGGAATAGGCCCTCTGTCTTTATTTAAAACTACTTTTACATTTTATGATTTCCATACTTTCATATGCGTTCAACAATCTCCTATCAGATACACCCTTCATTAATCTTAGATTATCTAATGTTACAGTATGATCAGCCTCAAGGGCATGTTCGGCAATGCTAGACTTTTCCGTTCTATTGTATTTTAAGTGTGCTAAGTGTTCTTTAAATCTTGTTTTAATTGACCTTTTAGTTTGCCCAACATACTTTTTGTCACAATCATTACAACTAATTTCATAAATTCCACTTTTCTCACAATTAGGAATTTTATCTTTGGGATTTCCTAAGATATTCCTCAGATTGTCTGATGACTTATCGACTAAGGTGAGGCCTACCTTATTAAATACCTTATTGAGTCCCTTGCTATATTTCGGATTATATGGTATGGAGACATACTTGGTGTTATTTTCTTCGCGTGTAAAAAAGGTGGAATTCTGAATATTAAACCTAAACTTATGTCTATTTATTAGCTTATTTACCAAGTCATCGTCATAACCATTAACTCTAGTTATATTTCTAATACGATTCCTTTCTTTATTAAAGTTTACTTTATTGAGAGGGAAAGTGACCAAACGATGAACTAAAAAATGTAATGAGGCTAATTTATGTTGTTTGCAATGAAATGAATCATTAGGAATATATCTATCTGTTACTGTGTCCTTCCTATAGATATCAAATTCTAATCTATTATTATTTTTAGTAATTAAAATATCTAGAAAAGGCAATTGTCCTTTGTTCTCAACTTCGTAAGTGAATTTAATGGAATTATACCGTAATTGTGACAAAAAGTATGTTGGACAAACTAAAAGGTCAATTAAAACAAGATTTAAAGAACACTTAGCACACTTAAAATACAATAGAACAGAAAACTCTAGCATTGCCGAACATGCCCTTGAAGCTGATCATACTGTAACATTAGATAATCTAAGATTAATTAAAAATGTATCTGATAGGAGATTGTTGAACGCATACGAAAGTATGGAAATCATAAAATGTAAAAGTAGTTTAAATAAAGACAGAGGGCCTATTCCTTATAGTCCTCTCTACTGGTTACTTGACCGGAACTGATGGCCTTGTGTATGTCATTAGTTCCGCTTGAGTAATTCAAGGGTTGGGCTAAGTATAAATAGGGTAGATTGTTAGATTAGTCAATCATCGCTCCTGATGAAGCTAACATGGTTAGCGAAACGCGCGTCGAGTGCAAAAATAAAGTGTTTGGTGTAGTGGTGATATATACTGAGTAGTATCATTGTGCCAAAGATTCCACACTCCCAACTTACATGTTATTACTCTTTCTCAAAAACTAGGGTCAGATTCAATGTTTCTTAGGGTGTCAGAGCAAATGGTCATTAGAGTTTGCTTTTGATCGGCAGAACAGATTTTCGGGACCAACTTTAAACATACTTTGCTCATATTAAAATTAATATATAAAACTTGCCTAACACTTCCTTTGTCAATATTTGTTAACCCACTGACAGTTCTAATACTCAGACGACTTTTTTTATATTATCGTATGTTTTTGCCGATCGTGGATGCTCAACCCGAGGATCGCCTGTGACGTCTTCTCTGTCATCTTTAAATTGTTTTAGGCACTCGAAAACTTGAGCTCGTGATAAACAATCATCACTTCTAGCAGCAAACTTAATATTTCTGTACCAAACTTTCCAAGTTTAGCGAGTTATTGAACACTGACGCTAAGCATTGTTCCGACACGGAGCTGTATCCCAACTGGAAACTACGCGATCATCAAAATGGTGGAATAGGAAGGGGTATTCAAGCTCAACACCTCACCATTACCAACCGCAGGGCACCAATATTATCGGAGTAACAAAATCAGTCCCGTTATTTTCTCGCCATAACTCGTATTAATGCAAGAAAAAAAGGTCAAAATAATGATGAGATAGACATAGTTTAGATACAGCAATATTATGATTTGATCCTCTCTGGGGTATCACCAGGAATATTGTTCTGAGTTTTGGACCTCGAAAAACTTGCTCTTTTCTCTATAAACAGTTTAAGTTTTCAAAACGCTTTTTTGAGCTTGAAACGTGAATAACTCCGGTTATATAAGTCGGATTGAGATAAAAAAAAACCAATGTAATGAAATTTTCAAAAAATCCTCATTAGTTTTAAGTCGCTCAAGCGCGTGAATAACCTACAAAATTGAAAAAAAAAAACAGGCAGACAACTTTTTTTTTTTCATTTTATTGTACAGGTCGACTGAACCGATCGGCTTGAAATTTTTAGAAAATATGCCTTTTATTATAGCAAAAATACTCACTAAATTTGTGATATAAAAATATTGAACCCAGTGAGCACAATTAAAATTGTTATTTAAAATTTGAATGACCCACCATTTTATGCCATTTAGTCCAAATGAATCTTTTTTTCAAAATTTAGTTCCCGACGCCAACTTTCCGATGCCATTAGAAAAACTTTCTTGGAGTCATTTTAACCGTTTCTTTATATTTGTTTATTAATCAAATAAAAACAAATGCGTTTCTTTCGGTCATTTTGAATTAACTAAGATGATTTTTTTTTCAAATAAAGCTCTCGCGATTCTCTACCAGATGTGATAAAAAAATCTTCAATTTTTTTCCAAAATAACTGAAAAAAACGCATTTGTTGTCATTTGATTAATAAACAAATGTAAAAAAGCAGTTAAAATGACTCCAAAAAAAATTTTTTAATGACATCGGAAAGCTGGCGTCGAGATCTAAATTTTGAAAAAAAAAAATATCCATTTTGGACCAAATGGCATAAAATGGCGGGAAATTAAAATTTTAAATAATAAATTCAATTGTGCCCATTGGGTTCAATATTTTTATACCAAAATTTCAAGGTATTTTTGCTATAACTAGACATATTTTCTGAAAGTTTCAAGCCGATTGATTTCCTTGGTGAACCTGTACAAAAAAATGAAAAAAAAAAACAGTTTTTTTTTGCCTGTTTTTTTTTTAATTATGTAGGTTATGTACGCACTTGAGCGACTTAAAATCGAGGATTTGTTGGAAATTTCATTATGAAGAGTTGGGTTTTCTGTTTGTCTCAATACGACTTATATAAAAGGAATCATTCACATTTTAAACTCAAAAAACGCGTTTTATAAACTAAAATTATTTATAAACAAAAGAGCACAAGTTTTTCGAGGTCCAAAACTCAGGACAATACTCCTGGTGATACCTCAGAGAGGATAAAATCATATTATTGCTGTATCTAGACTGTGCAATTTCAAAAGCTTTTTTTACTGCACTATATACTCGCGAACATAGTTTTCAGTCTAAATTAATCTACCTCTTAGCTGACATATTAAGGCCTCTTGTTGAGCAATATTTCCACTAGCTGACCCCAAACTTCGATTTGAAAATACTAATTTTTCTTTCAATTCGGATAGTTCCCTTTCAGTAACTCTCTGCTGCATGTCAATAGCCTCTTTTTCCTTCCGTAATCGATCTATTTCTAAAGTCTAAAAAAAGATTAAAGGAAAACAGTAATAAAATACAAACAAGTTGTATCAAGGTGATTGTATCAGCCAGACGCAAAAAATACGTAGGTATCCACAAAAGTTTAGTATTAATTAAGAAGCTATTTTGCATTCTGTCAAGTAAGAACGTGACCGTTCGTATTCTTGAAAAAATGTGTTTCGAGAACATTTTTTGCTATCAATGATTTCTTTGGTGTGCTAACAACGGCGCAATTCCCTTAGTAAGTTGTCCAATCGCCTCCTGCATCGTAGTCACCTGGCATATTCGAGGCATTCTGTCGAAAAGATTTTCTGCATACTCTGCAAATTTGTCAAATTTCGCGAGACAACTGAGTCAAAGTCCTCAGAGTCTTTCCTTTGAGTTTTCTTTTCATAAGGGACCAAGCGTTTTCAATAGGGCTGGCTTCCGGCGATTGTGAAGGCCACTCTAGTATCTTGACATGATTTTCTCTCAGCCTTTTAACGTGCTTCAGAATTTCACATCCTGAACACGAAGATGTTATCGAATAGTCTCATTCAAACCCGATTTTCTTAGTTTTGCCGCTTTTGCAGCATCAATTTTAGGACCCGTAAGAGCCAAGACACGATTCATTTTTCGACTTTTGGACTGACTTTGCCTACCGAGCCACGCTTTGGCAAATCGTTGACATTTTTCGTCTGGTTAAAATGATTTACCCACTTCTTCACCGACACCAACTTTTTAATATACTTAACGGCTCAGAAAGTTTGAAATCGACTGATATTTTTACTAAAATGCGTAGATAAAGGTTCCCTCTACTGATTTTTTGTTGAATTGCTAGAACCGCATCTACCAAAAATGAATTATTGCGGACACGTTCTTACTTGACAGACTGTACCTAGCTATGAAGGAAAACTCGCAAAGCTTAGAAAAAGTATTTTCTACTTTACTTATTTCATTCCATCCTAAAAAATGCTTTGCGCCTCAGAAAAACGATACCACTGAGGCTTTCAACTCATCATTTGAGAAAAATTCTCTTTCTATGAGGTCTCTTCAGATGTTTAAGCAAAAAAATCGATCGATAAAGTGATTTACCCAGTACTTGCCTAGCACACATACCGTAATGAAATAAAATTTAAGTGTCTCAAATAAAGTGAAAGTAAATTTCCAATAACCCTAAAAATGACATATAACACCATATATACAAATCAATCCTTTCGTCCTTATGTTTTACTATAAATATTTTGGGCATAAATTTAGTTAATATTTTAATAAAGAATGCAGGAAAAGTTATCATACAACAAAAATATATATATATATATATATATATATATATATATATATATATATATATATATATATATATATATATATATATATATATATATATATATATATATATATATATATATATATATATATATATATATATATATATATATATATATATATATATATATATATATATATATATATATATATATATATATATATATATATATATATATATATATATATATATATATATATATATATATATATATATATATATATTTATATTTATATTTATATATATATATATATATATATATATATATATATATATATATATATATATATATATATATATACCAAGTTTCAAACTGATGTCTCTTCGTTTTAGAGTTATCATGCCAACATTTCCAATAACCCTAAAAATGACATATAACACCATATATACAAATCAATCCTTTCGTCCTTATGTTTTACTATAAATATTTTGGGCATAAATTTAGTTAATATTTTAATAAAGAATGCAGGAAAAGTTATCATACAACAAATATATATATATATATATATATATATATATATATATATATATATATATGTATATATATATATATATATATATATATATATATATATATATATATATATATATATATATATATATATATATATATATATATATATATATATATATATATATATATATATATATATATATATATATATATATATATATATATATATATATATATATATATATATATATATATATATATATATATATATATATATATATATATATATATATATATATATATATATATATATATATATATATATATATATATATATATATATATATATATATATATATATATATATATATATATATATATATATATATATATATATATATATATATATACATATATATATATATATATATATATATATATATATATATATATATATATATATACCAAGTTTCAAACTGATGTCTCTTCGTTTTAGAGTTATCATGCCAACAGTCTGACTTCGTCAGACAAACAGGCAGGCCGATGGAAATAAGTGATTATATTTTTCGTGATCTAGGAATTTTAAAACGTGAAGGAAAGCAAAGATCTCGAAATGTGATTTTTTTACGAATTCCTTTAACAAGGAAAGTAAAAAAGTCACAGTGAGCTAAGCAAGGGCTATAGGGTGGATAGTTGTAACAGAGTGAATGTTCAACTTTAAGGAATAGCTTGAACTCTGCGATCCTTGTAAATTCTACAGCTTTCATGCAATAGCATAGTTTTAGTTTTTGATGAATGATTCTGTCTAACGGCTTGTTTCAGATTTTAGATCATAATTAATTGTATACCCTTTTTTCATATATTTAATAACTAAAGTTCCTTCGCAGTCCCAAAAAACGGTGACCAACAACTTTCAAGAAGTCGACTAAATTTTTTCGCCTTCTTTGTAGGTGCTCTGCAAGGGTATCCAAATAGAACATCCAAATCTTGTTGACTGTGACAGTTAGCGAAAATTAACTATTATCGTTCTATAAAGCAGCCAAATGTTTTTGAGAAATTTCTTTATTCGCCAGTTTGTGCTGGGATGTAACGAACTTAGAGCTATATGTTTCAGAAGCTTTTTGCTTGCATACATCTTCGTACAAAATCTTAAAAAGTATATTTTCGGATTCCCTAGCTTCTTAAGCAAACACTGGGATCTTCATTCGGCCATCCTACAGCAGCAAATCTTTAACCAGTATGATGGTTTCCTCGGTTTTTAAACCAACCAGTCTTCCTGATCTAGGATCATCCTGAACTGGCTCTCGGCCCCATCGAAACTAACTAGGCCAAAATTTTATTTGAAAATAATTGTTTCTCTTTAATAACGTTATCATAGTGCCATACTCCATTTGCTTGTATGGCGTCATTTTCATAACTATGTAATTAACTTAAAAAATTTCCTTGTCCTTCACTCTCTGTCAATCCTTTCACCTCAATAGGAGTATCGGTGATACTATGCATTTGCTGCCTCAACAGTCAATCTCCAGGCATCTCGATCCTGCGCGACTTGACTTAACTCATGCATACCCATCCCAAGGAGAGATCTTAGTTGGTTGGACCATCTTGTCGGAGTCCGTCCCCTTGATCTTTCACCCCGTCACTTCAAGCTCTTCCATGGCATCCACTTTTCTCATAATATGACCAAAGTATTTCAGGTACTGTCTATTAATTATATTTGAAAGTCGGTCATTTATACCTCTCTGCTCTTCAAGAATAGATACATTAGTACGGTGTTCGGTATATGATACTCTGAGGATTCTTCGATATACCCACATCTCAAACGCATCGATTCATCTTTTGTCCGCTTGTTTAATGGTCCATGCTTTCCATGCGTAAGTTGCTATGGGGAATATAAGGCTGGATAGCAACCATAACTTTGTATTTTTTGTAACAGCTGGATCTTTCCAGACCGTAATGAGTTTGATAGTCGAGTTACTAGCAATTACCAAACGTCTTCTTACTTCTGCGTCACAGCCACCATTCTTAGTTATGAGGATTCTAAATAGTTGAAATGGTCTATAACAGTGAAACTAGCAATTTTATTTATGTGTGACAGATCTTCATTACGACTAACAATCATTACTTTAGTCTTCGCTCTATTAATTGTCAATCCATAGTTTTGTTAGTGATTTCCAGGCGCTCCATAATTGATTTCAGGTCTTGTATTGAAGTTGCAAGTAGAACAGTACCATTCGCATATCTAAGGTTACTTAGTTTTTTTCCACCATTGTGACACCTCCATCCAAAAGAGAACTCATTATATGTTCACTATATATGTTTAAAAGTAAAGGTAACAGAATAGAGCCCTGTCTGACGCCGGCTTCTACGATAAAGAAATCGGAAAAAGAATTATTCAGTTTAATTCTGCCATTTGTGTTCTCATAGAAGGATCGAATAAGGTTTACAAGATGTATATGGTAGGTGTTCCCATGCGGATTAGAATCGACCAGAGTTTGTTCCATTGTATGCCGTCGAAAGCCTTAGAGTAGTCTACAAAACAAATATAGGTTGTTATTTAGAATTCCCTGACTTTTCTATTATCTGGCGTATGTTGAGAATTTGTTCCCTAGTTCCTCTTCCTATAATGCAGCGTGTTTGTTCGGTAGATATTTGCGGCAACAGAAAAGTTTTGAGTCTTTCATTTTTAGGATCCAAAGAAACACCTTAGTAGCATCTGACACTAGAGCGATTGTTCTATCCGATCTTAAGGAGATCAATTTCCATTCGAACTTCACCGAAGAGATATAATAAGATCCAACTTACCGTCAAAGATAAGTATTAAATTGTAATTTAGTAGATACAGCAGTTAATAGCAGTTTCTTGCTGCGTGCGTCCAAATTTCAGTCGATAAAAGGAAAATTGCACTTTATTAATTTTTACCAATTATTAAGAAAAATACATTGTTTACCAATACTTACTTGACTACCACATTGCCTCTGTAAACATTCCTTATCTGCTAGTGCTCTGTCTAAGTTTTCTCTACAAGTTCTGAGGTCTAGTTCAACATTCCCAAGTGTATCATGTATATTATGCGCCTTACTTCTAAGTCTTGACGTTTCCTAATGACAATATCAATAAATATATCCATTTTTTTTTTAGCAAATAGTTCTTAACTAATCTAACTTAACCTTACTTTTTCGTATAGCAATTCAAGAGATCTATGTTACCTGAACAAGTTCTGAAGCTTTATGTACTAAGGCTTCCGGAGAAATGTTTGTACCATCCACAATATCTGTACCCAAGGCTACTGAAAGTCGCCTTACGAAATCATGAAATTGCAGCCTCGCAGATTCTTTTTTCTGCTCTTCAGCATTAAGCTCTATCTCCAGATGTCTGATCTTTGATTCGTACTCTTTAACTTTTTCTTCATTATATCTAAAAAATATCAAATATTTTGAGAAACTCAAAATGTAAAACCCAGTAGACAAGCTTTAATCAAACCGCAAAAAAAAAACAGGCATAATTGAAAGTCAATATAGGTTTTGTTATATTATTATAATTAACATTTAGCCTACGTATATATATATATATATATATATATATATATATATATATATATAGAAAATAGATATGCAGAGGTGTCAAACTCAATTTTGCAGAGGGCCATATATTAAATTTAGAATGTGTAGGCGGGCCAGATTCAAATAAAAAAATGTACTGAATTATTATAACATTTTATTTATTTAATTATATAGTATATAATATACGGTTGTTAAAAATTATATCAAAGTTATAAAAGAGGGTAATTATTTTGAGCTCGAGGATCCAGATACCTGACTTCTCTTGTTTTTGACAAGCTCATTGATGTCAGGTATCATATTCATTGTAGTTATTTTAAGAATTGATTGGAGATGTTCATTCGAAAGTCTTGTGCGATGTTTGTTCTTATTTATTTTCATGACGGAAAACATCTGCTCACATAAATAGGTGCTACCAAACATGCAGAGAATGCGTGCTGCATGCTTTTTTAATTCTGGGTAGTTATCCAAACTCTTGAAATATTGTGTATAAAATGTAAGAGCGTTAATCTCTTTAAATTTTTCTTTCAAAATACTGTCCGATTGAAGATCTATCAACTCCATTTGCAAATGAACTGGTGCCTGTGAAGCTTCGAAATTGAATGGATTGTTGAAAACTGGGAATTCCATTTCATTCATTTTGTGAAAGTCTTCAAAACGATTGTTGAATTCCGTGATCAAATTTTGCAGAAGTTGAGAATATTGATCCAATTTTTTTTGGTTCACTGTGCCAAATGATTTTAACTGAGGGAAATGATCTAAAGTTTGATTTTTTGCCTGATTTTCCCACAGCCTCAACTTTGTTTCAAAGGCTTGATTACATGAATACATTTGAGTGACAATCAGATTTTTACCCTGTAACTTTACATTCAGATCAGTCAAGTGTTTATTCATATCTACCAAAAAGGCACAGTCAACCCACCAGTCATTGTCATAATCAATTGGGTTGCCTTTTTCTAACATGAAAGCTTGAATAGGGTCACGTAATGCAAAAAATTTTTCTTAAACTACTCCTCGACTGAGCCAACGAACTTCGGTGAAGTAAGGAACATCAGAAAACTTTTCGTCCAAATCTTGTAAAAACTGCCTGAGCTGTCGGTGATTTAGTCCTCTGCTCCTTATAAAATTTACTATTTTAATTATAGGTTGCATGACATGGTCCATTTTTAAATGTTTTGATGCCAATGATTCCTGAGGAATTATACAGTGAAATCCCACAAAATTCCCTGATGTTTTCTGTTTTAATTTAGTTACAACGCCCGAATGTTTGCCAGCCATGGCAGGAGCGCCATCCGTAGTTGTGCTGCTAAGTATATTCCAGTCGAGTTAATATTCTGCTATCAAATGCTCAATTGCAGAATAAATATCATTTGCTGTTGTAGTACCTGTCAATGGAACGCACTTTAATAGTTCTTCAGTTATTTCAAAGTTACTGTTAATACCTCGTATAAAAACAGCAAGTTGAGCTGTATCAACAGTATCAGTGCTCTCGTCAACAGCCAGTGAAAAGTTTGTAAATTCCTTAATTTTCTCCTTCAGTTGAAGAACCAAATTTTGAGATAAATCATTTATTCTTGAAGCAATAGTGTTTCTTGACAGCGAAATATTTTAAATTATTGACTTTTGAAATGGAAAGAAATATCGGCAACTTTCAACATACAGTCTTTAATAAAATCACCATCAGTGAAAGGTTTTGATCTCTTCGCGATTTCTAATGCAATAATAAAACTTGATTTCAGGGCATCTTCGCTCTCAGTATTAGCTTTAGTAAACATCGATTGTTGACGTTGAAGTTTAGATTTTAGAGATGACAATGTGTCCATTCTTATTTTTTCAGTGTAACAATCGAATTTTGATTTATGATTCGTATCATAGTGTCTCTTTAAGTTAAACTCCTTACAAACAGCAACTGTTTGATTGCAAATCAAACACAGTGGTTTACCTTTCCATTCTATGAAAAAATATGCAATTTCCCATTTAGACTGAAAAACTCTGCACTCACTATCAACTTTACGTTTTTGTGACATTATGTCAAAATCCTAACAATTATGGAACTCGACACAACAATTATGGATATCGCACGCGCACGACACAAACAAATGCACAATACCTTCACAATCACTACTTCGCAGTACAACTAAAATCCTTCTCCGACCGTATCGCTTCGATTACTCGACTCACACTCAACTGACTCACGTCGCGCCGACGCACTCCTTTTATAATATCGATAAGGAAGGTTCTAGTCTAGACTCGAAGCGCGTGGAAGATTCTATTGTTCTCAACAAAAATAATAGGGTATTTCCGCTTGTTGCTAAGAGATGGCGTTACTGTCTATCTCTCTCGCTTGTCAAGGCACGCGCTGCCCTTGAAATTACTTATAAATATAGTGTGCGCATTTTAAAACTTCCGTAGAGGAATCGAGTGAAGTCTAATAGCTCTAAAAAACATGATTCTTCTTTCTGTGACACATTGCGATCGCGGGCCTTATTGATACGTCCCGGGGGCCGGATGCGGCCCGCGGGCCGTATCTTTGACATCCCTGGTATACAATATCTAGTTTTTTGTTAATTGCTAAGTTTCACCTTAAGTCTCTCTGAGTAGTCTGAAGAGCTATTTCACCCCTTCCTTGAGCTGCGAACAAATTCCTTTCCCTCTCTTCTAGTTCATGCACTCGCTTCTTCAAGGAACTTATAATAGCATTTTGTCTAGCCGATTGTTCCCTTAATTGATCGGCCTCCACTTGTAACTCCAGACATCGTTGGTCACGCACTCTAATGTTGCACCTCATCTCCTCAACTTCTTGAGTTAGCCGATCGCGTTTATATTGCAAAGCTGCCAACTCGCTTCTAAGCGAGGTTGTGACATCAATTTCTGGTGGCTCCTCCATCTAAAAATATGGTAGAAAATAATCACATTTTAAGCAATAAGAATATTCATAAAACAAAAAAGCTTTAAAAGGGTGGAGATTTTCTTGCGTTTTGTTTCTTTTGGTTTGCTGCTTTTTAACGTTCTGAAATTACCTGCCCATTATTAAGAACTAACGTTTTTGATCATGAAAGCAAGTTTAAATTATATATTTGTAGATCAGAAGTACTGTTTGCTGTCTTTATAACTCAGGTCCTGTTTTGCTACCCGGTTAACAACAGACCATTGTTAACCGGGTAGAACTGTATCACTAGTGTAAGGCTCTTTTGATCAACATCCTTTGATATTTGACAACAATGTCGATCATTTTTCAGGGAGAAAAAAAAAGTATTGCAGATATTACGTTACTTCTTTAATTTGTTCATTAATTTTTGAAAATTTTTCAATATTTCTGAAAAATGGTCTCTGGATGGTCAACATGCCATCTTTTACTATTTATTGCGATATCTCGGTATCTTTACTATTTTCACATTCCAAAGTTTTTTTTGTATCAACATAAATCTCATGCAGTAACTCGGCAGAGTGTAAATAGTGAGATTTTGATAGTTCATAGTGATAGACCACATATTAATTACAAAAAATGTATACACAGCAACTGCTTTAGAGACTTAAAAGCTGAGCACTTTCCATGCATGGAACTTCTAACTACTAGCCTTAATCAAATAGCTGACCAAAACATCACAATTATCGATTAAAGATCTAGATTTACAATAAAAAGTGCCTGTGGAATCATTTCTCTTCTTTTCAATGGATTCTTTCCATACTGTACATTCAAGAATAGAAAATCTGTAATTTTACAAAAAATAGTAAACTTTTAATCGAAGATTCATTTCCAATAAGTACAGCATTAGTCCCAAACCTACAACACCACAACTGACATACCAAAACAATAGGAACATTATTTTTCGTAATAAAGTTACAATGAAATGCTACAAACAATCGACTACAAGAATTTTTTGAAAAAGTGAACTACCTATCAAAGGAATTTAAACCTAAAACACAAATAATCAGAGATAAGGAAGGTAGAACAGTCACCCACATGCCTGGAATCATTGCGTTTGGGAAGATTACTGTAAAGATCTTTTTGTACCTCAACTCGTGAGCGACTACGACAACGAAGCCACAGAAGAACAACAAGTATTCTCAAATCTGAAGTTAAGAAGACTATTTAAAGGTTAAAGAACAGAAAAGCAGCAGGTACTGACGATATAACTGTGGAAATAATAAGGATGATGGGAGAAGTCGCCATGACTACGCTACATTAACTGTGTAATGTGGTATGGAAGACTGGAAGATGGTCGAAAGACTGGTGTGAAATTGCGTTTATACCGTTGCATAAGAAAGAATCCCCTTTGAATTGCAGCTACTATAGAACAATGGCTCTAGTATCACATGCTGCTAAGGTGTTTTTCTGGATTCTAAATAAAAGACTCTAACTTTTCTGCTGCCTCAAATATCAACCGAACAAACCGGCTTCATTCCAGGAAGAGTGACAAGAAAACAAATTCTCAACATACGCCAGATAATAGAAAAAAGTCAGGGAATTCTATATAAATACCTATATCTGTTTGATAGACTACTCTAAAGCTTTCGACTGCATACAATGGAACAAACTCTGGTCTTGTCGATTCTAATCAGCATGAGAACACCTCTACATCTTGTAAACCTTATCCGGTCCCTGTATAAGGATACAAATAGCAGAATTAAATTGAATAATACTTTTTCCGATCCCTTTAACGTACAAGCCTGCATCAGATAGGGCTGCATTCTGTCACCCTTACTTTTTAACACATATAGTGAACATATAGTGAGGTCTGTTTTGGATGGCTGGAGTAGGGGTGTGCCAAATCGGTGAAAAAAAGCTAAATAACCTCATATATGCGAATGATACTGTTATATTTGCAACGTCAGTATAAGACCTAGAATCAATTATGGAGCGCCTTGAAATCACTAGCAAAAACTATGGATTGATAGTTGATAGAGCGAAAACCAAAGTAATGATTGTTAGTCCTAATGAAGATATGTCACACACAAATAAAATTGATAGTTTCACTGTTGTAGACCATTTCAACCAATTGGGATCCCTCATAACTAACAATGATGACTGTGAAGCGGAAGTAAGAAGACGTTCTGCTATAGCTAGAAACTCGACGATCAAACTCACTAAGGTCTGAAAAGATTCAGCTGTCACAAAAAAACACAAAGTTAAGATTGCTATCCAGCCTAATATTCCCGACAGCAACTTATGCATCGGAAACATGGACCATTAAACAAGCTGATAAAAAACGAATCGATGCGTTTGACATGTGGGCATATTGAAGAATCCTCAGAGTATCATATACTGAACACTGCACTAATGTATCTATTCTCAAGGAGCTTAGCATGAATGATCGATTTCAAAATGGAATTCATAGTCAGTACAGAAATATTTTGGTCACATTATGAGGCAAATGGATGCCAGGGAAAAGCTTAAAGTAACGGGGAAGGTAGAAGGTAGAAGATCAAGGGTAGGATCTCCAACAAGATGGTTCTACCAAGTAAGATCTCTTTTTGGCATGAGTATACACGAGTCAAATCAGATGGCTCAGGATCGAGATGCCTGGAGAATGACTGTTGCGGCAGTGAAAGAAATGAGAGGGAGAAAAACATTAAGAAATGTAAAAATCTCGTACAAGAATTTATGTATAAATACAATACTCCCTTTTAGGGATAGAAGTAAAAAATAACATAAAAGAAGATAGTCATTTTTAGTGTTCCGTACGGAGCACTTATAAGATCACTTCGGTGTCTGTTCGTCTGTCTGTCTGTCTGTCCGCCTGTCACACTCGATTTTCTCCGAAACTATTTGTCATAGAAAGTTGAAATTCGGTAATAATATAGGAATTGATGGCCTCATCAGAGACATGTAGTTTTGAAAGTTAAATTTTGACTTAAGGGGTTAGTTTTGGGGGGTGAAATCGGAAGTGAAAAAAATATTTTTTTTACTAGGTAATGGAGTGTGGTGTCAAATGAAAGCTTGTGAAAACACGAGTAATATATATATATATATATATATATATATATATATATATATATATATATATATATATAATGTAATACTTACGTGCACTTTTCTTTGTATTATTTTTAAAAAATCGCGAAAAATCGCTGTCCACCGCCTTATCTCAAAAAGTACTTATCAAAAAATTTTGAAAACATTCTGGAATATTCTCCACGGGGTGTAGATTGAACGAAAATGATCACGAGTGCATTACCTGTAATAATTTATCTGGTATATAAAAAAAACAGAAATTTCAAGGTCATCGATCACCTGTAATAATTTATCTGGTATATAAAAAAAAACAGAAATTTCAGGGTCATCAATTTTCAGTAAAGATTGTTGAAAACTCATTTGGGGTGTGTTTTGTGAAGTCACTGATCATTTTATACTTCCGATACAACATTTTTTATTTTAAAAGCAATCAACGTACGGAACACTAATTGCGCAAGTTCAACTTGCACTTGACCGGTTATTTTCTCTGGGATAAGAAATATTATAAGTAATGCAAAATCTCAATTTTAATTTTATACTTACACAAATATTGACGGGTCATTGTAACTACTGACTCCATATTGCAATGTAAATACGGCTTTCAAAGATTTTCGCGTGATTTTAAACTATAAACATGCAAAATTATGCGTTTCTATGTTAAAATCAATAATTTTATTTAAAGGTGAAGTCCGGATTTAGAATTTCATTAATAAACTCTTATATAATTTTTACAATTTCTTGTTTTAAAGACATTGGAGCCAAATTAAAATAATCTTATATCAATTAATTTTCATGGGTGAATTAAATATAAACAAGCCTTTTTTTAAAAAAAAAACAATTATATTTTACAAAATTAAAGTAAAACACTTTTTTTTTCTCAATTTTTACATTTAATTCCCCACTTTATCTATAAGCTTTTTCCAACGAAATGGTATTATTGCTATCCTATTATTTGCTCATTTTCACCTGTTCGTTGCTTTCAAATCGCTCACCTACCAAATGCCCCTTCGAGTAGCCCAAACATGTAAAAGTCATATGATGATCAGTTTGGACTATACGGTAGGTATTCAAGAGCTGTCCAGTGCGTTTCCACAAGTTTTGATTGGATAACAGTTGCAGTCCACGGCCTCAAACTGTCGTAGAAAAACCACACGTCTTAAATAAGACTGACCCACATTTTCCACCACCATTTAACATGATTAAAAAGCTTGCAGTAGTTAATTATGGTAATAATTCATAGTTTGTGCAAAAAATTGATCAGTAGGAATCATTTCCAGCCTCTGAAAACAGTAGCTAATATGTTCCCGCGGACAAAC
>CM032449.1:190029860-190065332 GCA_019049505.1 Pachyrhynchus sulphureomaculatus
TTTTTTTTTTCACTTCCGATTTCACCCCGCAAAACTAACCCCTTAAGTCAAAATTTAACTGTTAAAACTACATGGCTCTGATGAGGCCATCAATTCCTATATTATTACCAAATTTCAACTTTCTATGTCAAATAGTTTCGGAGAAAATCGGGTGTGACAGACAGACAGACAGACAGACACCGAAGTGATCTTATAAGTGTTCCGTACGGAACACTAAAAACAAAGTAAATGAAGTTATAAAAATGGACATAATTAATTTATTAAGAACTTGCCTAAGACAAAATTATTTTTCATTTGACAATATATTCTACAATAGTGAGGAAGGATTAATTATGGGGAGTCCATTAAGTCCGTTACTTGCCGAAATTTTCAGGGACAGTATTGAAACAATGATATTTAACAACCATATTAACAATAATAATTGTCTATACTGGTATCGATACGTAGACGATATAATTGTATGCTTTACAAGTACGGACAGACAATTAGCTCACTTTTTACAGTATATTAATTCTTTACATAGAAATATCAGTTTTACAATCGAAGAAGAAGTCGAAGGGAAAATCAACTTCCTAGACTTAACAATCAGTAAAACCATGAAAAAACATGAATTTGCAATATATCACAAACCTTGTCATACAGATACCACAATTCGCAATAGTTCTCACCACCCTAACCATCATAAACTCGCAGCTTATCATAGTTTTATACATAGACTAACTAATATCCCCTTATCAGAGGAAAATTTTACTAAAGAATTAAACTACACAAAACAAGTAGCCGTTAACAACGGTTATTCGGTTGCTTTAATCAATAATATCGTTAGGAAAAAACTTAGAAACAAGGCAATCTCAGAAATATACCCATATTTTAAGGACTGAAAAACCACACTTAAATGCTTAACCTATTTCGGCAAAACAACGGAAAAACTGGGGAAATTTTTGAATAAAAAAAATATCAACATAGCTTACAAGACTAACAATACTATAGGGAAATATCTTAGAAACTACAAACCACAAATCAATAAAGACAATAAATCAGGGGCTTATCAATTAATATGTTGGTCATGTCCTAAAACAAACTGGACGTACATTTATACAAAGAATTACGGAACACCAAAAAAGTTTCATCAATAGAAATTCTAATTCAACATATGCTAATCATCTTTTAACAAAAAATCACACATTTAACAAGGATTTCAAAATTTTACACACCCAACAAAAAGGTTTAAAACTAAACCTTTTAGAGACAATGCAAATAAATCGATTAAGGACTACAGGTGCTTTACTCAATGACCAAGTAGATTTAAGCTATTCACCATTATTGAATTTATTCTCCTAATTTCAAATCTGTGTGGGCTTTCCAATACTATCAATGCAATTTAAATTAGGTGTAATATTATAATTAAGAAATTATATAAAATTGTGAACATTAAACCTAACTTGACAGTGTAAAATGTAGATCTGAAGAAGCTGCATCGACAGCGAAACGCGTCATCGCAATTTAAATAAATCAGTGGAAATTGACTAAAAACAGTCTTTTATTATATATTTATAATGAATTTCCATCAAGTAGAAGCTGCAAGCATCCAAAATCGTTTAGCATCGTTAGGAACGATGATTGCCTTTTCTTGTGATAACTGTGGTATATTTTTGCAACGACAAAGCTTCCTTGTAGGTTTTTTTGAATCGTGAAATATCGCGAAAATGGAAAAGTAAATATTAAAATCTTTGGTTTACTGAACACCTAGCTTTCGACTGTGTATCCTATAAAAGACTCTTTGAACAATTGAAATACTATATGTTTGATTATCTTCGTTTTAACTTAATCAAATCCTTCTTATTTAATCCTTATCATTTTATTTCCTACGATGTCAGACAATGTATATTTTACCTATTTCCAGTGGTAGATTCAGTGCTTTGTCCTAGACTTAACATTTTTTCTAATATATATAAACGATCTTACCAATACAACCCCTATTTGCAGACGACACTACACTTCTATAAACTATAAACACCAAAACGAAAGAAACAAACTCTTCAACAAATAGCTCCACCCAACCGGAGATATTTTGAAACAAAAAGAAGAGGAATATCAAAATGAACTTAAACGAAGAATGACAACGGACATATATGCACAAATGAATGTAGACAAAATTGCAGCTAAAATCACAACCTCAGTAAAGTAAATCCCAAGATATAAAATTCTGCATTTTGCTATTAAGCTGTTGTGCATAGTTGCCAGGTATTACGATAAACGTATTTTTATTTTACCTGCTTTGTATACCGCCCTCACTTGCACCTGCAATCATATTGGATCTATTTTTACCTATATATTTACTACCTGGCAACCCGGTTTGGAGACCTTTAAGTATTTGATAATATAGGCCTAATGACCACAGGTCCCTATTAAGATTCGAAAGAAATTTGAATAAACAAAGTGCTTTGCAAGAAACCAGTAACCTAACAAAAACCCCAATTTGTACGATTAAGGGTATCGTACGAAACCCAACACTCAGGAATAGGAAAAAACGAAAAGATTTTCAAATGCATCATGTAGAAGATTGTGAAAAAGACGTCATCAGGAGAAAAATATATTCTATGTATGAAGAGCAGTTGGTGCCCACACTAGACAAAATAAAATTAAGACTGGTGCAGGACGGGACCAATATACATTGTCGCGGATCAACCCTTCACAGAATTCTCTTAAGAATGGGATTCACGTTCCGAAAAATCAACAAAAGGCAAGTAGTAATGGAGTCACAAAGATTACGAAATACTTATTTACCAGAAATTAAAAAGTATCGATCAGAGAATTGGCCAATAATTTACCTCGACGAAACATGGTTTGATACCCATGACACTGTGCAAAACGGGTGGGTTGACAGCAGTACAAAATGTCAGACTAACGCACCTTCAAATAAAGGTCAACGAATAACCGTTTTGCATGCTGGATCTGAAAAGGGCTGGGTTTCAAATTGTCTACTATTATCTGCAAAAAACATAAAAGATTCTAGTTTGGACTATCACGAAGACACGACCGCAGAACTTTTTGAAAATTGGTTTCAAAATTCCCTTTTGCCAAATGTTCCCGAACAGAGTGTTATAGTTATGGACAATGCAAATTACCATAGTCGCCTACTAAATAAGGTTCCTAATGCAGCCAACACCAAATCGGAAATACAGGAATATATGTTAGAAAATTACATTTATTTTGACTTTAGTTATAAAAAAATTATCTTTTGGAAGTTTTGAAAGACTATAAATTGAAAAAGAAATATGTTTGTGATAGTATGGCTGAGAAAATGTGACACACTGTTTTGCGACTTCCTCCGTATTATTGTGTGTTTAATCCAATTAAACATATTTGTCATCAAGTTAAATTAAAAATAAAGGCACAAAATGTATGTATAATTTATACACCTTGTGAAAGCTGGAAGAATTCCATTCAGCACGTTGTTAAAGTTGAAGATTCATATATTTATGTAAATAATATAAAGTCACTGATAATTACCTCAGCTGACGACAATGGTAGTGAAACCGAATTAGGCTTAAGTTATTAAAATATATTTTTATTTATACAATATGTCCCCTCTTGTAAACCTTATTCATTCCAACTGTGTATTTGTACTTCTTATCTATTTGTTTTTACATGCATCTATAAATAAACATCTTCAAAAACACTTATAATTTTATTTATTTGCATTCTTGAATAAAATTTTTAAGTCCATCTCTGCAACCTATCATAAACGAAAGGTCAGAATTTTTATATTGCCTACTTAAAACGGCAAAAAATCAGGATCTTATATTTGGGGACAGGCTATAACAACATCAACCAAGAAAATATGTTCGCGATCAAAACTTCATAAAAATCAAAAGTTAAGTCCTGGGACATTAAAACTACTAGAAGAAAGAAGAAATATCACAGATAACACTTAAGAAAGCTTTAAAGAATTAAATAAACTAGTTAAGAAGGAGATCCGAAAAGATAAAAGAAATTACAAATCAAATATCATAGAGGAAATTATAAAAGATAACTGTAAAATGAAAATATTACGTTCACGACTGTCTAGTGGAAAAACAAAATTACAAAACTACGAAATAAAAGCAATAGAATAGTAAATAATAAGAATGATATAATTAGAGCTGTTAAAGTCTTCTACACAAGATTATACTCATCCCAGTCAGACAGACGATAAGAAAATATGAACATTATGACCGTAGGATCTGAAGAACTCCCAGATATCACAGAGGAGGAAATACAAGCTGCATTGAATCAAATGAAAAACAACAGATACCCTGCAGAAGATCAAATCACTGTAGTAATGCCGAAACTTGGCGGTAAATCTCTGAAAGTTGCATTGAAAGTCCTACTAAATAAATGTCTCTGTGAGGAAAAAATACCAACAAAATGGTGTAATTCTGAAATTATTCTTCTCTTTAGGAAAGGCGATAATATTGATTATCAACCCATATGTCTTCTGCCGCACTTATATAAACTCTTCACTAAAATTTTAACCAATCGCCTAACAGTAAAACTAAATTTCTATCAACCTGTGGAATGGATTTAGCACGATCGACCACCTCTACACAATACGTACTGTAATAGAAAAATGTACAGAATATAAGGTATTAATACATTTGGTCTTTATTGATTTTCATAAGGCATTTGATACTATTGAAATCTGGTTAGTTCTAAAATCTCTCGCGAATACAAGAATAGATTCCAGATATATAAAAATAATAGAGAACATCTATATAGAAAAACTATATGCATATTAAAATTGACGAAACAACTCTGACTAACAATATACCATTAAAAAGAGAAGTACGACAAGGAGATATTATCTCACCTAAATTATTTACGATGGTCTTTGAAGAAGTCTTTAAGGAGTTATTTAACTGGGATGAGAAGGACATCAACATCGACTAGACGACACTAGACTGAGTCACCTTAGGTTTGCAGACGACATACCATAGTAGTGATAGCTAATAACACCAATGAGTTATAGAAAATGTTGAACCACGAATGTGGTCCCTGCAAGGGTAGGTCTGAATGAATTTAAAAAGAAACTAAATTTATGAGCATTGAAGATACAAAGATCCAGATAGGAAATAACTCCATAGAACGCGTCGACGAGCATGCAGAAATTACCAGGCGAATAAGGCTGGCACGGGCAGCTTTTGGGAAACTAGGACACATCTTAAAAAGTACTGCAATACCCATAAACCTAAAAACTAAAGTCAACAATTCCTGTGTTCTACCGGTCAACACATATGGACTGGAAACGATGTGTCTCACTAAAGCATTTGTTAAAAAGCTTATGACTTCACAATTATTATAATAAGATTATATATAATAATAAGACAATATTTCTTTAAATCATTACGATAATATACAGGGCAGGACAGGGATAGAGTACAGTTCATTATTTCATTTGTTTCGGGAATGACGAAAAAATGTAAAATATAATAGTTTTAGGATTTGTTAAAGTGCACAGTATAAAATTATTTTTGAGTATACAGGGTACTTCAAAAAAGTGTGGCCGATATAACATATGTTTTTTAAGCGAAACATCCTACTTTCTAAGTTACTTTTAAATTCTGCTTAAAATATTATAACTTTTTTATTAATAATGTTATATACCTAAACCTAGTAGTTTTTATAACAATTCAATTTTTTTAAAAAAATACTAGTTTTCAGTTTTGTAAAAAAGTGCCAGTAGCGTCATTGTTTCTGAAGGTGGAATACTCATAATTAGTACGAGCGTTCCATAGAGATAAAAAAAAAGATATACGTAAAGAAATTTGAGTTAGATGCTACAGGGTGTTCAAAATAAATTTATGCATTTCGACTATTTTAAATTGAAAAATTTCAAATTTTTTAAATGGCACACCCTATATATTATTATTTTTTCTGATAGATTTTACAAAACCCTCCAGCTTTTATTAAGTATGTCATATACCTATTTCTAATAGTTTTCGATTTATTTTGAATTTTTCAATTTTTACCCTTGTTTTTAATACACTTCGCTACTCTGAAAACATAAACAAATAATTAATAATAATTTTAATATAGTTTAACTTATCTAATGATTAATTATTGTAACGTAATAAATGTTCAAAAATATGCTCGTCTACTTGAACACACATATTTAGTCGTTTTACTATATTTTCCTTCACTTTCCTTAGCATAAAGGGCGTTATTGTCCTGCCCGCATCCCGTATCCTATTTTCCATATCTACTGGTGTTGTAGGGGGATTCACATAAACCGGATCTTTTATGTAGCCCCACAAAAAGAAATCTAAAGTCACATGATCGAGGAGGCCACTGAATTAATCCATCCCTAACGATCCATTTTTGTGGGTAACGATCGTTTAAAAATTTCCGAACTTCCCGGTGGTAATGAGCAGGAGCTCCGTCTGGTTGAATCCATATTTCTTCCCTTTTAAAGTTATCAACTTCTTCAAGAAGCTGAGGTAATTCGTTTTGCCAAAAATTTAGCCCGTTCAGCGGTTCGCGGAAAAAAATATGGACCGATAATTCTAAAATTTAATATTCCACACCATACATTAAGCGACCAATGGTTTTGGTTTTGAATTTCCCGGACCCAAAATGGATTAACTGTTGAATAGTAATGCATGTTATGGCTGTTAACTGCTCCATTACTACGAAAAGTAGCTTCATCAGAAAACATTATTTTGGATAAAAAATTTTGTCTATTGGTCGATTCATGGTGGTCCAAAGTTTACTCATCGTTCAAAATCACGGTCTTGAAGTTCTTGGTGTAGTTCCATATGAAAGGAATGATATTTGTATTTTCTCGTGGTGCGATTAACCGTAGATTGGGACGTGTCAGATAAGTCAGCTATTGAGGGCTACTGACCTGGGGATTATCTTCAACATGAAGTAAAATCTCCATTTCCTTTTCCTCATTGGTAGCATTCTGGTTTACTACTTTCCGTTTCTTGTACTCAACGCTACCACTACAATCAAACCGTTCCATTAGCACTGAAAAGATTTTCTAGATGGTATACGTCTATTAGGGTACTTCGCTCCGTAAAGTCTTACTGCCAAAGACAAGTTTTTTTTTTCCGCCTCGCCCAGTATATAAACCATATCAATTAATTTATTTTTAGGGAAATCCATAACTATTACCTTTATACGTCACTTACTACAACAAATTAAACTATTTTTACTTGCTTAATAGACATGTCAAAATTTGAAAATGCCTACATTTTTGTTTTGTTTTGGGAACTATGATATTATAGCGTAAGTATATTAAAAACAAGGGTAAAAATTGAAAAATTCAAAACAAATCGAAAACTATTAGAAATAAGTAATGACATACTTAATAAAAAGTTGAAGGCTTTTGTAAAATCTAACAGAAAAAATAATATTTTACAGGATGTGTCATTTAAAAATTTGAGATTTTTCAATTTAAAATAGTCGAAATGCATAAATTTATTTTGAACACCCTGTAGCATCTAACTATAATTTCTTTACATATATCTTTTTTTTTCTTCTCTATAGAATGCTAGTACCAATTATGAGTATTCCACCTTCAGAAACAATGGCGCTACTGGCAATTTTTTACAAAACTGAAAACTAGTACTTTTTTAAAAAAAAATTGAAATATTAGAAAAACTACTAGGTTTAGGTATATAACATTATTAATAAAAAAGTTATTTAAAAATAAATTAGAAAATAGGATGTTCCATTTAAAAAAACATGTTATATCGGCTACACTTTTGTGAAGTACCCCGTATACTCAAAAATAATTTTAAACTCTGCACCTTAACTTTCCCTAAAACTATTGTATTTAACATTTTATCGTCATTTCCGAAACAAATGAGATAATGAACTTTACTCTATCATTGACTCACCCTGTAAACCATAACGAATCTTTTTTTCTTGATGCCAGTTCTATGTAAAAAATCAACTGGCTTAAATATTCAAATACTACCGACGAACAAGGTCGTGACGCTGAATAATTCTCAATCAGTTGTGGCTTAACTCAGCTTATTGACGAACCAACACGGATTCCTGATCGAGACGGGGAGTTCGCCAGTCTTCTTGATCCGTTTTTAACCACCAATCCGGAGATTTACACGGTCACCGTAAATCCGCCGTTAGGTTCTTCCGACCATAAACTGCTTTCGACATAAAGTATCTTGCCAATCAGTGACAGAGAGGCGCCTAGACCGTGCAAGATTTGGCACTACAAATCCGACAACCCAAGGAGGTCTCCTATGTTATTTTGGCTGGTATGGAAGCTTACATCCCTTTTTCAAAGAAATACCCCTTCAACGGCAAGCCTTGGTTTGACCGAAAATGCAAAGAAGCTGTTGCTTCTAAACATATTGCCTACCGACAATGGCGTGAAAATCCTAACACTATAAATCGTAACACCTTTGTTCGTGCCCGGAACAGATGCAAAGGAATTATCGACGAAACCAAGGAGGCACACAATCAACGAATCAGAAACAAACTTCTCGCTTGTCCCAATAATTCTAGATCTTTTTGGGCAGGCGCTAAGGCAGTTAGTCAAAATTTCACCAAATCCACCATACCCCCACTCACACGGCCAGATAATTCCATTGCAACCACACCTGTTGAGAGAGCGAACTTGTTGGCTGAACTCTTTGCTTCACATTCTACTGTCAATTTCCAAGGAAAAACATCACCTACTATTCCCATATTGCAGTCAAAGATGCCCGATGTTGTATTCAGACAGCGTATCATAAAGCCTATTTTAATGCAGCTAGACACCAAAAAGCCTTCTGGCACTGACGGAATACCTGCCATAGTTCTCAAAAACTGTGCAAGGGAACTAATCCCAGTTTTCCGTAGACTTTTCAACCTATCCTACAGAAAGGGAATATTTCCGTCCTGCTGGAAATGTGCCACGGTTCAGCCGATACCTAAAAAAGGCAAGAAGACCTTGTCAAATAACTACCGACCAGTCGCACTGCTTTCAATAATATCCAAAGTCATGGAAAAGGTTATCAATCAGCATCTTCTAAAATATCTTGAATGATTCAATATTATTAGCGATCACCAATATGGCTTTCGTAAACATAGATCAACAGGAATCTTCTGACTTATGTAACACATGTTTGGAACAACGCAATTGAACATTTTGGAGAATCTTGAGCGGTTGCTCTTGACATATCCAAGGCATTCGACCGTGTTTGGCACGATGGACTGTTGGCTAAGCTACGCTCTTGTGGTGTGTCTGAAAAGTTCTGTTTGTGGCTCTCATGTTTCCTCAGAGAGCGTTCTTTACGAGTGGCGGTCGACGGATTTCTTTCTAACACCTTCACTATCAACGCCGGTGTGCCCTAAGGCTCCATACTCTCTCCTACTCTCTTTCTCATTTACATTAGCGATCTGCTGGAAAAGACCGGGAATCCAATCTAGAGCTTGGCAGATGACAGTACGCTTGTCTCTTCATTCACTCTGAATGCTCGGACATCGGCTGCTCAGGCGAATATCCGCAGACAGCAGGAGGTCGTTCAACTGAACAAAGACCTGGAAGAAATTCTATCTTGGGGTGACAGTAACCAAGTGGAATTTAACGCTATAAAAACCCAGGCGGCAGTTTTTCTAAAACAGTTAACGTTGCTGAACCCGACATGGTTATGTCGGGGCACTCCATTCCCCTAGCATCGTCGCTCAATTTGTTGGGCGTTAGTTTGAGAGCAAATATGTCCTGGCATGAACATGTTGCAGGTATAGCAAGGAGAGCTTCTCAAAAGTTGGGATATTATTTCGAACCAGAAAGCTTTACACTCCACAACAACTGTTACTTCTTTCCAAAGCTCAAATTCGACCAACTATGGAATACTGCTCTCATGTTTGGGGCTCCGCTCCCAAACATACACTGCATTCTGTTCAGAGAAGAGCTGTTCGTCTGATTGGAGACCCGGAACTGACCGGCGACCTTGATTCGCTGGAACATCGAAGAACGGTTGGCGACTTAAGTCTGTTCTACAAGTATTTGCATGGAAAGTGCTCGAAGGATGTAGCCCGCTTAATTCCTCCCAAAGCGGTGCATGTTAAAAATACACGTCACGCTGGTGCTTCACATCCGTGTGAGGTTCAGCTTGTTACTCAGCATACAACGCTTTTCAAGCAGTCTTTTATATGGAGAACATCCCTTTGGAATAATTTGCCCAGCGCTGTGTTTCCCACCGAGTACAACTTACAGCGATTCAAGAACAACGCGAATCACTTTTTCCGCACACATGCCGCTCCTGGAGCGCTTTAGGGACTTCCCTGCAGCACGTGTGCTAGACCCATAAAAAAAAATGTGTCTGAAGAGTATTTTGTTGGCTATTGCCCAGATACTCCACACTCCAGAACAACTGTTAATTCTGTACAAAGCTCAAATTCGACTAACTATGGAATACTGCTCCCAAACATACACTGCATTTGTTGGATTCTATTCAGAGAAGAGCTGTTCACCTGATTGGAGACCCGGAACTGGCCGGCGGCTTTGATTCGTTGGAACGTCTAAGAACGATTGGCGATTTGAGTCTATTCCACAAGTATTTTCATGGAAAGTGTTCGACGGATGTAGTCCGCTTAATTCCTCCCCCAACGGTGCATGCAAGAAATACACTTCGCGCTAATACTTCACATTTGTATGAGGTTCAGCTTGTTACTCTTCCTACAACCCTTTTCAAGCACTTTTATATAGAGAACTTCATCCCTTTGGAATAATTTATCCAGAACTGTGTTTCCCACCGAGTACAATTTACAGCGATTCAGACCAACGTGAATCGCTTTTTCCGCACACGTGTCGCTCCTGTAGTGCTTTAGGGATTTCCCTGCAGCATGTGTGCTAGACCCATGAAAAGAAAATATTGCCCAGATACAAATAAACATATAAGCAGTTTATATAATATTTTATTCACTCTAATATAAACTGTACAAATAACATATTCTTGTCCGTTTTTCTTAAAAAAAAAACTCATTATTTACACTTTTAAAGTATCTTTAATTATATTATGCTTAATTAATACATAAATATTTAAATACATAAACAAAATGTTTAAAAAAAAAACATTTCTATAAACTTAATAACTAGTAATAGAACCCCATACACACTTTTGAATGGGGCAATTGCAACTTGGCTTACTACTATATGAACTGGGTTACTACACCCTAATGTAAATTCGACAAATTTTGACGAAGATCAAGTCATCAATTTTTTTTTGCCCAGGTTACACATCCATCTCTTTTTTAGTGTTCCGTACGAAACACTTATGGGATCACTTCCATGTCCGTCCTTCTGTCTATCTATCTGTCTGTCTGTCTGTACGCCTGTCTGTCCGTCCGTCTGTCTCTCTGTCCGATTTTCTCCGGAGCTATTTGACAAAGAAAGTTGAAAGTTGGCACAAATATAAGGTTTGGTGGTCCAATCAGAGCTGCGTAGTTCTGAAAGTTAAATTTTGACTTTAGGGGTTAGTTTTGGGGGCGAAATAAAAAATGAAAAATTTTTTGAAAGAAAGCTTGTGAAAACCAAGTTCAAAAATATATATGATGCAATACTCGCTTTCTTCATAATATTTTCAAAAAAAACCACCAGAAATCGCTGTCCACACTCCTTATCTCAAAAAGTATGGATCAAAAAATTTTGAAAAAATTCCGGAATATTCCCCATAAAGTGTAGATTGAAGGAAAATTATCACACCTTTGATAATTTATGTATTACATAAGGAAAATAATTTTTCAAGGTCATCAGTTTTCAACAACGATCGGAAACAAATTTGTTGAAAACTCATTTAGGGTGTGTTTTGTGAAGTTACTAATCATTTTATACCTACGAAACAAAATTTTTATTTTAAAAGCAATCACCGCACGGAACACTCATTGCGCAAGTTCGACTCCACGCGGTCGGTTTTTTTCATATAGATTTGGCATGAGATCAAATTATCTACAAAGCGTGAGAAGCCTCCATTATGTCTTATTTAGATTCATATTAGATCTGAATGTCCAAAGACGTTAATTGGGCATTTTGTAAACATTTTGTTGTAGACGTCAAAAATACATCTGTTTGTCCAGTTGAAAAATATATTTTCCAGAAATATCGCTAGTGTAAGTTTTACACTATTTTTCTCGTACATTAAAAAAAAAAATAGTTTTACTGTTTCGATATCAAATATTTTATTGCAAAGCCTTATTTAGGTTTAATTTGACACAGCCCTGGAAGACTATTGACAGCCTCAGAATGAACAAAGTTATTTCTTTGTTTTTTCTTATATACCAGATAGATTATTAAATGTAATTAATGCACTCGTAATGATTTTCGTTCAATTCACATTCTGTAGAGAATATTCCAGAATTTTTTCAATATTTTTTGATCGGTACTTTTCGAGACAAGGGGGGGACAGCGATTTTTTGCAGTTTAAAAATAATACAAAGAAGAAAGAAAACTATGCACAAATATAACATTATGTATATTTTTGAACTCGTGGTTTTACCAGCAAATAGTTTCGGAGAAAATCCTGTGTGACAGACAGATTGACAGACACGAAAGTGATATTGTAAGTACAGAACACTAAAAATGAAAATCCTGATAATCTGAGTTGAATATAAATAGTGAAATGTAATAAATGGAGTCATGTCTTCAAAAGCTTAGAACTTACGTAATTAAAAGTCGGAAATGGACGTTAAAAAATCGCCTTTTTATTTAAAATAGGCATCCATAGACGGCTGAAATGTTGAAGCCAGATGCCTTTCGGTGGTCTGTGAGATGTTTTTTGTTTTATATGTATAATGGTGCAGCTCTGATCAATATCGACAAAATTTGCGATTATTTAACTTGCAAAGGGTAAATATCTTCAATCCCTTGAGAAATCGAACTGTATGTAGAAAATTCAAATATTTCCGCGACTGCTACATTTTCTAATAGCGATTTGAATGAGTAAGGGAATAAATATTTTCAGCAATGGAATGTGTATATACAGGGCTTCCGCTGAAATGTTTCAAAAACACTCATCGAGTGGTTATAGACCAAAAAGGCGACCCGAAATTTTGACCTGTCGACTAACCGTCTGCCTAATTGTTCATTCTATCGAAGAGTCGAATAAAAGGCTTTAACGTTGATTTTGCGGCCACCAAGCCCTGGAATGCCTAGATAAGGCCCGGAATGCTACATCCAAAAATGGATTGTCGTTTAACCACTTAAATCAAGTACCGTAACATCTGTTGACACTAAAAAAGTCGAGCGCCCCGAAGCGCAGAAGCCGCCGAGACCAGACCCAGCTTTAGAGCCCAAATAACGTCGATCCATCTAAAATCAATAAATTTAGTTTGTTCTTAATAAAATAAGAGGAAACCGGCAAAAGGACGCCGCCAATACCGGAGGACGAAGCCGGACCCGCTTTTTTTTTTTTTTCCGACAAAAAACGACCGTTAAGTAAAAATAAGAAAACCACGACTATAATCGTTTTTTGGCTCGCCCGATAGAATGAACAACTAAGTAGACGGTTAGTCGACAAGTGAAAATTTCAGGTCGCCCCCACCCACAAAATTACCTTTTAGAAATTAAGTTAAGTAAGTTTGTAGACTAATTTGCAAACTAAATATTAGGTAGACAAAAAAAAACTGTAAATAGTCTAAAAGAGCACGTTTCATAAAAAAATCTCTTGTTTTTAATTTTTTTTCTTGCCGCATTTTCTGTTAACTTTCGAGCATTTAGAAGGAGTAATCTAATTGTTTATCTCTTCTAGAACCTATGACAGTTTAGTGCAATATAGGTGTAAGAACCTTGGTACTTGATTTAAATTTCAAATAATAATCTAATCATATAATTATGAGAGATAAAAAAAAACGTAAATAAATTTCTAGTAAAACAAATTAATTATAGGTTCCCCGATTCCCTGTCTCAAAGACTTTGAAATGTGATAGAATAATCAATATATAAGAAAAAACTAATTTAGATAAGAAGTGGATACGTTTTAATATATTCGACATTAATATACACGCGTTATTTATTATATTGTATTATACTGATTTTAATAAAATGTATCTGAAACGATTAATCAACAAAAACTCTCACTATTAATTATAAAAAACCACTATTATTATTTAGCAGTATATCACTGGATTAAAATATGTTTTTAGACAAAAATAGTCAAATAATTCTTACGAGAACATAGTTTTCTTAATATTATTCCCTAATCATTTACACATTTTACGTCTTAAAAATAATGGAACATTTCTAAACAAATATTTTGATGCTCCATTAGATTCTGATTTCTTCGAGACGTGAAACCGGCCATCTTGTAGAAACGTAGGAAGAAAGTAGCTTAAATAATAAGGGTGTGAGTTTGTATAGCGTGCAGCAATGTCAAACTGATAAAACAATATATCATTTAAAATTTAAAAATTTTATAAACCAAAAAGGCCTACTTAGCTCTGACGATTTAAAAAGTGAACCAAAAATGCTTTTTAGACATATTTTTTGTGTAAAAAGAATCTTAAGTCACCTCAGTAAAGACCCTCTATTAAAAACTTAATTCTAAACTAAATAAACTTAACTATAATTAGTAAATTATCACAGATCAAAAGCAAAACATTTCTTTTGGACTAAAAAAACTATTATATTTTAGAGTTAGTACAGTACTTACTAAAAAAATATGAAAAATTATAGACTTTTAGATTTGTGCTTAAACTTCCATACATGCTCAGATTCTTTTTTTACCTTCATGCAAGCTTGCAAAAAAAAACATATTAATGCAATTTTATGGTAGATTTGAGCTGACAAACCTCAAGTTCTGTGTTCTTAAAAAGGACAATATCCATATCCAACGTCGGGCGTATTCACATTAGACAAGAACAATCAATAGTGATAAACTAGACAAAAACGTCATTCTCAAAAATGATCCGACTTTGTGGGTTATATCAGTCCACCAGTAGATTTAATGAAGTGGTTTGGTTATGGTTTTATATAACACAAACCAATTTTACATCTCCAAGTTCGGAATTTTCCAAATTCTCGCTACCAGTCAAATATATTTACGCGCAATATATAATTAGATGGAGGCGACTGTAGCGTAGTGATTAAGGTGTCTGCTTTCTACGCCAGCGACCCGACTTCATATCTAGGCTCGGGAAATAATATTAAAAAAAGATAAATAAATAATAAAAAAAAATTACAAGTTGACGGCCGCCTCTCTCGGGAAGGCAATGGTAAACCACCCGTAGTATCATGCCTAGTAAAGCCCTTTCACTTTGGTCGTTCGGAATAGGCATTAAACTGTAGGTCCACTTTGTCTCTGGAAATGCTTAAAAAGGCACCAACCAACCAAGGCGAGAGGGTCGCGCACGTACCGTATCCGATATGGCACTTCAAGAAGAAGAAAGAATATTATTGGATACAGCCGAATACCACCACAATTTTGTATAAAAGATTTTTTTTAATCGTATAAAGAAAACATATTAGTAGCATGGGTAGTACTTCGACATTTTATTTTAAAAATAAAGTTACGTTTGTGGCTAATGTCCCAGGGATAATTTCTTTTATTCTTCTTCTTCTCAACGTGTTGTGCAGATACCAAACTCTCTCATCAGATGAGTCTGTTTAAAATCGCCTTTTGGAATGTCTGAATATCGTTTATTTCAGGCTTAGCCATGAGAATCATTTTCGTCCCATTCCCCTTTTGCCTTAAATTTTACCCTGCAGAATCAGGCGTTAAAACATATAACGTTCGAACAATATGACCTTAGTAAAAAATCTTCTTCTTTTTCATGTTTTTGAATAATTCACGATCTTCTAAATTGGCTCTTTCGATTACCTATTCGTTTCTTACTCTATCAACCTAAGATATTCTCAACATTCTCCTCGGCATCCACATTTCAAATGCGTCTAGTTTGTTAACAGGGGAGATTCTCCAGGTCTATGTTTCAACACCATACAGTAGAATGGACCAAACATAGCAGTTAGCCATCGGGTACCGGAGTTGTAGGCTGAGGTTTTTGTTACATAGAAATTTACGCCACTTGATGAAAGTTAATCTTGCCTTTAATCTCCATATCCAGATCCCACTTATCATTTCTTTTTTTCTTTCTAACCTGTTGTATATTCTCGCCATCTATACGAATGCGGACATCGTACATTGGGTTTCTACTAATAATCGTGAATCTTGTTTTGTTTGTATTGATGTTCAATCCAGTATTTTCTCTTGCTTTGTGTATTTGATTTATAAATTAGTTGCCAAATATTTGAAATAAATTAGTAAGTGTTTTGTGAAATCCAACCAAAAGGGATAAAAACAATTCCATATTGTTTTCAATTTCTTCCTGGCTAGGATACCTACTTACGACCATCTGTGAACTGGCCTATTGTCACCTTTATACAGATTGTGAAATTCTAAGTTACATTATTACGGCACATTTGAGACTTCTTAGAATGCTTGAATCGCCACAGAACACAAGCCTTCTATAGTTGCTACAAGCTTGGATGAGATATGGCGGTCACCAGATTCATATTCTTGGACGTTGTCTTGTTTACCGTTTGTAAATCATTAGTATATTTTTTGTACTTCAAAAATCAAATTGAGCTAAGAAAACTGAGTAGTGATAATTTTTTTTTCCACTCTTAGAAAATGTTTAGTTTTGACATTTTTTCAATAAACGTTACATGCAAAACTTAAAGTACGTCTTATTTATAAATACACTGCGCATATAGAAAACGGACTAACAAAAGCACGCAAAAATAAGATTCTATATCTAGATTAAATAATGTAAAATATAATATAATTATAACTTTTTTTCAGTCTATTTATACAAAATTATAAAGCGATCATATTTATAAAATTATGATCAAAAAGGTGCAGTTAGAAAAAGTGTTTTGAAGTATTTGTCAATTTTTTTATGGCCCCGCATGTATAATATTAAAGAGGTTTTGAAAAGCTTATTTCTCATATACCTTTGTCCTTATCGTTATCTCAAGCATGCGCAGTATTAATGCGAAGGAATTGCACTTTCACCCTACGGCAGAATTACAATAAAATGAACTGAAAGTAAGGTTAGGTTAGTATTCATCTTCTATGAACTTAGTCTCTCACTTCCTTCAATATTTCCAAGTTAATACGAATGTGCGATAAATAAAATTTTATTTGAAATTAGCACTACACAACAATTACCACTACTGCACCAAACAATTTATTTTTTCACTCGACACCATGTTAGCATCATCAGGAGCGATTAGTAAGTCGACAGTCAGTCATCACTAGTGATGATGCTCACATGGCTAGAGAAACGCGTGTCAGGTGCAAAAATAAAGTGTGTTTTGTAGTGGTGATAACTATTCTGTAATGTCATCATGCCAGAAATTTCAAAATGTCAACGTAATCGGAACACTAATTAACTGTTGTCTGTCTTATTTGAAATAAAATATTATAATCTCAATTTTACTGTATTTAGTGATTTTGTATACCTAAGTAGGAAGATAAACAGGCCCTACTCTAATAGCGATAAGAATCATCATTATCAACATCATTATCATTAGCTTATTTCATCCATAGTCAGATGTAAGCCTCCTCAAGTTGTCTCCAATGAGCTTTGTTATTTTCTTTTTGCATCCAGTCGAGTCCCGCTAATCTTTTTATCAATCATATATATATATATATATATATATATATATATATATATATATATATATATATATATATATATATAAGTTGGATTGAATTCTTTCTTGAACCTTGGAATATTGAATATATATTTTTTCAATTTCTTAGGCTTTATGGTTCTTTTGTTTTAAGGATAGAGAAATTACATCATGTTCTAGTTAGAATTTATTGAAAACGTTTCGCCCGATTTTCAGGCTTCTTCAGTTCATCTAAAAATTGAAATTTTCTGTTTTGGATATTCAATAGGACGCACAAATTTTTTTAATTATGAATATATAAAATTCTTAAACTTATAATACAATGTAGAAGGTGAAAATAATAAAAATACACACAAAATATATATAAAAACTTACATGTGTGGGTTGAAACGAAGACACACTTAACATTCTTTAAAAGGTGTTACTAAGACGGTCACATTTTTTAAAATAACTTTAGATTTGTATAGGGAACGAAAGTCATCCTTGGGTTTGTTTATGTGTTTTTTTTTATTTATTATCTGCTATTGAGTTACTATGAGAAGAGTCCGAAATAAATATGACTCAGACCCCTAACGTCCCTTTTGTCGTTTATATTGTTTTTCTCTTTATTAATACAGATCATTTCATGCATTGATCTTTTAAAATAATTTGACTCTTTTTTTAAGATTTTTGTATTTTTAAAATCAAACGAGTGTTTGGTTTGTTTAACGTGTTTTGATAGAGCTGTTGGGTTATTCTTATCATACTTATGGCCATTCAGTCTAGTTTCTAGATGTTGTTTAGTCATGCCGATATAACAGCCGTTGCAGTTTTGACATGGAATAGAATATATTAGGTTTGATTGTTTCAGTAGGGGTGTTTTGGATTTTAGGGGGGTAAAAAGGTGTTTTAATGAGTTATGCGTTTTGTGGCAAACAGTTAAATTATGTTTTTTTGAGGACTGCTTTAATTTTTTTCTGAAAGTCCTTGAATATATGGCATGGATATGTATGTTGTAGCTGTTCTTTGTTTTGGTTGTTTATCTAGAGTATTATATAATTTGTGAATTCTGGTTTTTAAAATTTTGTTAATTAGCTTAACCGGATAATTGTTGTTGGTTAAGGTAGTTTTTATTTTTTCTATTATTTCTGCTCTATATTTAGGACTTGTTAGTTTTAAGCCTCTGTCAATTAAATTTATGACGGTATTTTTCTTAAAATTTAAAGGATGGTGTGAATGGTAGTTTAGATATTTTCCAGAACTTGTTGGTTTTGTGTACCATTTGCTATTTATTTTGTTTTTTTTTTCTCTTATTAGAGTTAGATCTAGGAAATTTATGGCGTTGTTTTGTTCTGTTTCGATGGTGAATTGTAATTTTTTGTTGAATTGGTTGAAGGCTTTAACTGTGTTTTCTATTTGGTCTTCTTTTAGTGCTAGAATGCAATCATCTACGTATCTTTTGAAGAAAATAGGTTTGTTGCTTAAGCTGTCATTAACACTTTCCTCCAAAATATTCCAATGCCAGTTGGGCAAGGGTAGCAGAAATAGGAGCCCCCATTGCACAACCTTCCATTTGAAGGTAGAATGAGTTCTGGTACTGAAAGAAATTGTTTTTAAAGAATATATTTTTGGCATTTATGAATTCTTCTTGTGGTAGGCAGGTGTGTTTTTAAATTTGGTCCCATTTATTTGTTATTGCTGTGATTATAAGGTTTATGGGTAAGTTTGTATATAAGGACATGACATCGAGGGATTTGAGTTTACTTTCATTGAGCATGTGTATACTATCTATGAAATTTTTAAACTCGAAAGAGTTTTTTATATAAAAAACATTTTTTCCAGTGACTTTAGAAAGAATATTTGAGAGGAATTTGGAGATATTGTAGAAAGGGAACTGTATACTAGAAACTATCGGTCTTAGTGGGATGTTGGGCTTGTGCAATTTGGGAAGGCCGTATATTTTGGGAGGTTTTGCATTGTGAATGATAAGAGTGTTATATGTTTTCTTACTGATGTAGTCTTTGTTGTACCAGGTTTTAACTAAATTGTTATTTAAAGTTTGATAGGTATTTGTGGGGTTGTTTTGCATTTTCTTATAAGTACTTTCATCATTTAATAATTCTAACATTTTTGATTCGTAGTCGATTGTGTTAAGAATAACCGTTTTGTTGCTTTTGTCCGTTAAACAAACCAAACACTCGTTTGATTTTAAAAATACAAAAATCTTAAAAAAAGAGTCAAATTATTTTAAAAGATCAATGCATGAAATGATCTGTATTAATAAAGAGAAAAACAATATAAACGACAAAAGCGACGTTAGGGGTCTGAGTCATATTTATTTCGGACTCTTCTCATAGTAACTCAATAGCAGATAATAAATAAAAAAACACATAAACAAACCAAAGGATGACTTTCGTTCCCTATACAAATCTAAAGTTATTTTAAAAAATGTGACCGTCTTAGTAACACCTTTTAAAGAATGTTAAGTGTGTCTTCGTTTCAACCCACACATGTAAGTTTTTATATATATTTTGTGTATATTTTTATTATTTTCACCTTCTACATTGTATTATAAGTTTAAGAATTTTATATATTCATAATTAAAAAAATTTGTGCGTCCTATTGAATATCCAAAACAGAAAATTTCAATTTTTAGATGAACTGAAGAAGCCTGAAAATCGGGCGAAACGTTTTCAATAAATTCTAACTAGAACATGATGTAATTTCTCTATCCTTAAAACAAAAGAACCATAAAGCCCAAGAAATTGAATATATATATATATATATATATATATATATATATATATATATATATATATATATATATATATATATATATATATATATATATATATACGGTGATAAGAATAACGAATTTCAAATAACCTTTCTTATAAGTTCCTAAATAAGGAAAGTTGTTATCCTAAATAAATGTTTCTCTTATTATGGTTTAATACTGTGCAAGCTCCAAACTGTGGGCGCATGCTTCAAATAACGATAACAGCTGAGTAGATAGAAAATAGGAGATTCATCAAATCTGCTGAATCTTTAAAAACTGAGGTCAAAGGAAAATTTGAATTTGATAAATGGAATGTATGTCGTATTTATGAGACTGTGTAATATATAGTCAAAAGTATGTTATACACATAATATAACAAAGATATGAATTATACATAAATATACATAATTCTTTATCAAGTTATTCACGTGCTGTCGAGGCTGACTAATGATATTTTTTCTTCTTATAAAGAGCTAACAATCTATAAAACTGAATAAGAAGTAATATCTCTACGTTTCCTATGACATTTGAAACTGTCGGTTTTATTCTCT
This sequence comes from Pachyrhynchus sulphureomaculatus, assembly GCA_019049505.1. Classification (NCBI taxonomy): domain Eukaryota; kingdom Metazoa; phylum Arthropoda; class Insecta; order Coleoptera; family Curculionidae; genus Pachyrhynchus; species Pachyrhynchus sulphureomaculatus. The sequence continues at coordinate 190,050,796 of CM032449.1, forward strand.
ATACATGCCGCTCTATTTACTGAGATACAGCACATTGTTATACACTTAGAGCCCTAAAATTGACAGTCTACGATTGTTTTAATTATCATCCAACTGACGTATTCTTGGATTTAGCACTTCTGGCGTTCTGGGTAATAACTCTTTCAATGAATAGTATCTCTCCGTGTCTTCTTTATCCACTGATGTTATATGCTGAAAACAACACGGTTGTGAAATGTGGCTTTTTGATGGTAGAGGTGGAGGTTTCTCTCTTTTTTCTTTCTTCTTTTTCTTTTTACCTAAAACAATCAATAGATTAATTAACAATTGGGAAGAGAGAAAACGGGCGATTAATATTCGTTACACTATTTTGCAACTAAGCATCTAAAAACGATGAAATTAAAAATTATATTTTGCGCCTTAACAAAAAGTACAGGATTCGTCAAAAACTCTCTTTTTTTTTTATGGGTCTAGCACACGTGCTGCAGGGAAGTCCCTAAAGCGCTCCAGGAGCGGCACGAGTGCGGAAAAAGCGATTCACGTTGTTCTTGAATCGCTGTAAATTGTACTCGGTGGGAAACACAGCGCTGGGCAAATTATTCCAAAGGGATGACGTTCTCCATATAAAAGATTGCTTGAAAAGCGTTGTACGCGGAGTAACAAGCTGAACCTCATACGGATGCGAAGCACCGGCGCGACGTGTATTTCTAACATGCACCGCTTTGGGAGGAATTAAGCGGGATACATCCTTCGAACACTTTCCATGAAAATACTTGTAGAACAGACTCAAGTCGCCAACCGTTCTTCGATGTTCCAGCGAATCAAGGCCGCCGGTCAATTCCGGGTCCCCAATCAGACGGACCGCTCTTCTCTGAACAGAATCCAACAAATGCAGTGTATGTTTGGGAGCGGAGCCCCAAACGTGGGAGCGGAGCCCCAAACGTGGGAGCAGTATTCCATAGTTGGTCAAATTTGGGCTTTGTAAAGAATTGACAGTTGTTGTGGGGTGTAAAGCTTTCTGGTTCTAAATAATATTCCCAACTTTTGAGAAGCTTTCCTTGCTATGCCTGCAACATGTTCATGCCAAGACATATTTGCTCCCAAACTAACCCAAAACAAATTGAGCGACGATGCTAGGGGAATGGAGTGCCCCGACATAACTATGTCGGGTTCAGCAACGTTAACTTTTTTAGAAAAAACTGCCGCTTGGGTTTTTGTAGCGTTAAATTCCACTTGGTTACTGTCACCCCAAGATAGAATTTCTTCCAGGTCTTTGTTAAGTTGAACGACCTCCTGCTGTCTGCGGATATTCGCCTGAGCAGCCGATGTCCGAGCGTTCAAGGTGAATGAAGAGACAAGCGTACTGTCATCTGCAAAGCTATAGATTGGATTCCCGATCTTTTCCAGCAGATCGTTAATGTAAATGAGAAAGAGAGTAGGAGACAGTATGGAGCCCTGGGGCACACCGGCGTTGATAGTGAGGGTGTTAGAAAGAAATCCGTCGACTGCCACTCGTAAAGAACGCTCTCTGAGGAAACATGAGAGCCACAAACAGAACCTTTCAGACATACCATAAGAGGGTAACTTAGCCGACAGTCCATCGTGCCAAACACGGTCGAATGCCTTGGATATGTTAAGAGCAACCGCTCGAGATTCTCCAAAGTGTTCAATTGCGTTGTTCCAAACATGTGTTACATAAGTCAGAAGATCTCCTGTTGATCTATGTTTACGAAAACCATATTGGAGATCGCTAATAATATTGAATCGTTCAAGATATTTTAGAAGATGCTCATTGATAACCTTTTCCATGACTTTCAATATTATTGAAAGCAGTGCAACCGTCGGTAGTTATTTGGCAAGGTTTTCTTACCTTTTTTAGGTATCGGCTGAACCGTGGCACATTTCCAGCAGGACGGAAATATTCCCTTTCTGTAGGATAGGTTAAAAAGTCTACAGAAAACTGGTGTGAGTTCCCTTGCACAGTTTTTGAGAACTATGGCAGGTATTCCGTCAGAGCCAGAAGCCTTCTTGGTGTCTAGCTTCATTAAAATACGCTTTATGATGCGCTGTCTGAAGACAACATCGGGCATCCTTGACTGCAATATGGGAATAGTAGGTGGTGTTTTTCCTTGGAAATCGACAGTATAATGTGAAGCAAAGAGTTCAGCCAACAAGTTCGCTCTCTCAACAGGTGTGGTTGCAATGGAATTATCTGGCCGTGTGAGTGGTGGTATGGTAGATTTGGTAAAATTTTGACTAACTGCCTTAGCGACTGCCCAAAAGGACCTGGAATTGTTGGGACAAGCGAGAAGTTTGTTTCTAACTCGTTGATTGTGTGCCTCCTTGGTCGTCGATAATTCCCTTGCATCTGTTCCGGGCATGAACAAAGATGTTACGATTTACGGTGTTAGGATTTTCACGCCATTGTCGGTAGGCAATATTTTTAGAAGCAACAGCTTCTTTGCATTTTCGGTCGAACCAAGGCTTGCCGTTGGAGGAGCATTTCTTCGAAAAAGGGATGTAAGCTTCCATACCAGCCAAAATTACATCAGAGACCTCCCTGGCGCAGTCAGATGGGTTTTCGGATCGAAAACAAACGTCCATCCAAGGGAAAGTTCAAAAGTATTCTATGAGATCTTCCCATTTAGCAGATTTGTAGTGCCAAATCTTGCGCGGCCTAGGCGCCTCTCTGTCACTGATTGGCAGGATACTCGATGTCGAAAGCAGTTTATGGTCGGAAGAACCTAACGGGGGATTTACGGTGACCGTGTAAATCTCCGGATTGGTAGTTAAAAACAGATCAAGAAGACTGGCGAACTCCCCGTCTCGATCAGGGATCCGTGTTGGTTCGTCAATAAGCTGAGTTAAGCCATAACTGATTGAGAATGATTCAGCTTCACGACCTTGTTCGTCGGTAGTATTTGAATATTTAAGCCAGTTGATATTGTGGACATTAAAGTCGCCCAGGATGGCAATTTCGGCACTTGGATAGTTACTTTGTAAATAATCGATGGTGTCTGCAAGAGAAGCGAAAAGTGTTCGAAAATTGGTATCACTTGGTGGTCGATACAGGATACAGATGAACCTTGTGGTTTGTTGAGTCGTTATTTTTAACCACATAACATCAAAGTTTGGGGGCTGCAGAGCTTCTTCTCGTTGACAAGAGAGGTCGCTTCTGACAAAAAGACAGATTCCAAAGTTACGCCTAAATCGGGAATAGAAGTCGTACCCAGGATAAAGATAGTCGACCGAGACTCTGAGATTGTTTGTAACTAGAAACGCTTGTGATACCTTGTTGTGCTCAAACCTTCTAACTACCATATAGAGTTGAATAAAAAGCCGTTGACCCGCCGATATCTATCTTTTAGACATTGTCTTTTTATTTTTGGTAAAAACCACCAACTATTTCCATAGTGCAATGGTGCCCAAAGTTGTCTTTAGACAGCGCATCATCAAATGTATTTTAATAAAGTTAGACACCAAAAAAGCTTCTAACGTTGATGGAATACCTGCCATCGTGCTCAAAAAATGCGCGAGCGAACTAATATCAGTTTTCTGTAGACTTTTCAACCTATCCTACAGAAAGGAAATATTTCCTTCCTGCTGGAAATATCTACAGTGCAGCTGATATCCAAAGAAGGCAAGAAGACCTTGCTAATCAATTATCGACTTGTCGCATTGCTTTCAATAATCTCAAAAGTTTTGGAAAAGGCTACCAACCAGCATCTTTTTCTATTATCAGCGACCATTAATCTGACTTCGATAAGAAAAGATCTTCTAACTTCTGTTATATATATTTGAAACAACGCGATTAAAACACCTTAGAGAAAATTTTGTTTATGGCTCGCATATTCCGTCAGAGAGTGTTTTTTACGAGTGGCAATCGACTTATTTCTTCTCGTTCACTATCAACGCCGGTGTGCCTCAAGGCCTTATACTCCATCACCTCTCATTTACATTAACGCTCTGCTGAAAAAGGATAGGAATTGCATCTACAATTGTGCAGATGACAGTACGTTTATTTCTTTATTCCCCTTGAACGCTCCAACATCGGCTACTCGTGCGAAAATCCACGCCGAAAACAGTTCAACTTAACAAAGACTTGGAAGCAGTTCTATCTTGTGGTGACAGTTACTGAGTAGACTTTAACACTACGAAAACCCAGGAGGTAGTTTTCTGAAAAAGATAACGTTGTTGAACCTGACTCCAATCCTCTAGCATCGTCGCACAATTTGCTGGGCATTAATATGGGAGCAAATATGTTTTGGCATGAACATGTTACATGTATAGCAAAGAGAGCTTCTGCTGGGAATATTATTTCGAAGTAGAAAGCTTTACACTCCATAACAACTGTTAATTCTGCACAAGGCTCAAATTCGATGAGCAATGGAATACTGCTTCCATATTTGGGGCTTACTCCCAAACATACACTGCATTTGTTGAATTTTATTCTATCTGGTGCTCGTTAGGAATCCACATCGATATTAATATTTTACATTACTTGTCATTCTTTGTACAGCCCTTTTCGTGCAGCCTTTTATATGAAGGATCTCCAACTTTCCCATATTATAAAGGCTTATATATTGTCATTTTTCCGCATTATTTCCAATTATTTCGCCTTATCTCCCATTATCTCGAATTCTCCCGTAATACAGGGGCTTATATCTCTTTATCTATCATTATTCAAGCCATTCTCCAAATATTTCTCCTTATCTCCCAGGATCTCCAACTTTCCTTTTGTAATGATTTGTCAGAACTGTTTCCGACCAAACAGAAATGACAACAATTGAAGACCAAGGTGAATCGCTTCTTCCGCATAGGCGTCCCGCCTGTAGCACTTTAGGGATTTCCCAACAGCACGTATGCTATGTCCATAAAAAATATGATTTTTAAGGTTAATTTTTAGTTCTAAGTCAAGGGAGACACATTCCTGACCTCATAAAGATCCTAATAACAAATTGGTAAATATAAATGTTTGATTTGGTCAGTTAACGCTAAATAGTCATTTAAAAATTTTAAAGAAATTAAGACAGCAGGTTTAAACCGTTTGTATCAAAATGTAGATGCAGAAAAATTATTAAGCATTAATAAAGAAATAATGAAGAAATTGACACCAGGAAGCACAAAATTGTTGTACGAATACTGCACCACTAGGATGAGATCACCGATCCAAGAGGGTTGCCAAAAACTTGGATATTCCTATGAACCCACCGACAGTATTTCTGCGTGCTATGAAATTAAATGCCAGATGGTCATTTCTTTTAAGTTTTGCGATATTTGGAACAATATTCAGTCTTCTTCTATCCCAAATCTTTTTTACACTCTACCTCTTTTGAAAATAGCTTACGACAAGGTATAATTTCTTTGTTTTTAATATCTTTTACTATTAATCAATCAAAAAGACATTTTCGGTGTATGTCTGTCCGTCTGTCTATTCGTCTGTCACACCCGATTTTCTCCGAAACTATTTGACATAGAAAGTTGAAATTTGGCATTAATATAGGAATTAACAAAGGGATTATCACAGCTTCATGAGAATTTAGATGAAATGAATGGAAGATTAACAAAACTAATAAAAGAAACGACAGAAAATCACATGATATTAAAGGAACAAAGAAAGGATAAATTAACACAAAAAACAAAACAACTAGTGAAGAAACGGAGAGAACTAATAAGGTGGAATATGCTGAAATCCACAGAACTGCAAGAAGAATGGCAAAACAGGATACTAAAGAATACCAGGAGAAATGGATAGAAGAACTGATAGAACACATATTCAGAAAGGAAAACTCACACAGAAGAGAGATTAACTGATTGACAAAAATGAAAACCCTATAGAAGAAAGACCACAAATACTTAAAGTGACAGAAATATTCTATGCAGATTTATACGGGTCAAAAGCCGATGAGAAAACTCTGAGAAGATCAAGAGTAGGCAACCGAAGATTGGTTTCGAAGATCTACCAGACATCGAAGTTGAAGAAATTGAAAAAGCCATTAACTATATTGCAAATGGAAAAGCAGCAGGAGAAGATGAGATACTGTCGGAAATGCTAAAAGAAGGAGGATCGTCAATAATCAAAGAGCTTAAAAAACTCTTCAATAAATGTCTGATCGAAGGAGTGATACCAAAAGATTGGGAAACAGCCCTAGTTATGTTGATATACAAAAAAGGAGATCCTAACAATTTGGACAACTATAGGCCTTTTCTATCGCAAATATACGAACTATTCATGAGAATAATCACAAATCGACTAGACAAGAAGTTTGAAAATTACCAACCTAAAGAACAAGCGGGGGCGGTCAGACAACTTATAGAAAAGGTAATTGAATACAATATCACAGCCTGGATGGCACTTGTTGACTTTCGAAAGACCCTTGACACAGTGGAATATTGGGTAATCGAGAAAGCGATGAAAAACGCAAGAGTAGATCAAATGTATATTAACATACTGGCAAAAATCAATGAACAATCAAAAATGAAAGTAAGATTACACGAGGATACTAAGGAAGTGAAAATAAACAGAGGTATTAGACAGGGTGACATCATATCACCCAAAATATTCACCCTGGTACTAGAAGATGTCTTCAAGAGCCTTCACTGGGGAAACAAAGGACTTAACATATCCGGAGAGATACTCAACAACTTAAGATTTGCTGATGACATCGCACTTTTTGCCGAAAATGAAATCAAATTGAAAGAAATGCTCCAAGAATTACAAACTGCAAAGCCAAAGCAAAAAAGGTCGGTTTAGAGATGAACATCACAAAAAACAAATTCATGACTAACGAACAAACAACCATTAATAACCTAATATCCATACATGGACAACAAGTGGAAAGGTGGATTCATATGTATATTCGGGACAGGAAATTACACTCGGAAAATTAAATCAAGAACTGGAAGTCAATCGAAGGATATGCCTTTGAAAGGCGGCTTACGGTAAAATGAAGCAAGGCTTTTAGTCTAAACTGCCTTTAAAATTTAAAAGAAAAGTATATAACGAAAGCATTCTACTAGTAACAACATATGGTAGCGTAACTTAAGTTTTGACACGGAAAATTATAAGAAAATTGCAAGTTCATCAAAGGGCAATCGAAAAGAGTCACTATCACTTAGGGACTGCAAATCAAACGATTGGATTATGAAAAAGACAGGGGCCCACGACATAACTGAGAGGATATGTTTCTTCAAGTGGAACTGGGATGGCCATGTGGCCAGAAATACGGATAACTGGAGGGGAAAAGTGACCAGATGGAGTCCATGGGGGGAAAAAAGAAGTATTGGCAGACTTCAACAACGTTGGTATGGCGATATTAAAAGATCAGCAAGGCTCAATTGGTATCAAATTGCTCAAAACAGGGACATATGGAAGCAAAGGAGAGAGGCCTATATCCAAAGGACAGACATTGGCTAGAAGAGAGAGAGAGAGAGAGAGAGAGAGAGAGAGAGAGAGAGAGAGATAGGAATTGATGGCCTCATCAGAGCCGTGTAGTTTTGAAAGATTTAGCGGGTGAAATCGGATGTGAAAAAAAATTTTTTTGCCAGGTCATCGAATGGGGTGTTAAATGAAAGCTTGTGAAAACACGAGTTAAAAAATGTTTATAATGTAATATTTGCGCATACTTTTCTTTGTATTATTTTTAAAAAATAGTGAAAAATCGCTGTCCCCCCCCCCCTTACTGATCAAAAAATTTTTGAAAAATTTTTGGAATATTCTCAATAGGGTGTAGATTGAACGAAAATTATCACAAGTGCATTACCTTTAATAATTTATCTGGTATATAAGAAACACAAACATTTCAAGGCCATCAGTTTTCGGTAAAGATCGGGAAAAAACTTTGTTAAAAACTTGTTTGGGGTATGTTTTGTGAAGTCATTGATCAATTTATTCCTTCGTAACAAAATTTTTTTAAGCATTTAACGTACGTAACACTAATTGTGCAAGTCCGACTTGCACTTGGCCGATTTATATTTGCATATAAAATTTTCGCAATGTACTTAAGCTTAAAATTCTTTCTCTAGTAACATATTCATTTGTAATATCCTTACGATGGCTTATGTTCTGCCATACTTGGTAGGCTTTAGTACCGTTTGTTCTAATTTAGTACACCGTTCCCAATTACTTTAATATCTTGTACTAAGCTTTCAATAGCGTTATTCTTTAGACTGAAAAATATTTATTTTACTAACTATATTTTCGAGGACATACTGAGTAATAACTTTTTCATTTTCAAATAAAATCAATACAGTTTCGTGCTAATATAAACATGTGATTCAAAACCTGTAAATATGTTATCTCACAGTCAATATTTGTAAAACTATTAGACTTATTGACGTTGTGATGAACTATGGGAAACATAATGGTGTGAAATTATTGATATGATGAAAACAGGTTTGTTAGTTCATTCTTTTTGATAACTTATCGACTAAATGCATACATTAATGCAATCGTAATTAGAACTGTATCTGTATACCGTGGCGAAACTAGAAGAGGGCAGCCTAGGTATATACCTACTTTGTTCTGTAGAAAAAATCCTCCCTTCACCTTATTCTTCTTATTACTATGCCCTCTCCCTCACGAAGGAGGGCGATCCATATAACTAAACGAACTTTTGAAACTGCTTCTCGAAAAATATCACCCGCAGCACATCCAAACCACCTTCGCATGTCCTTCAGCCAAGAATTTTGTCGCCGTCGGATCGATCGCTTGCCCTTATTTTTCCTTCAATAATTAAATGTAGCAATTTGTATCTTGAAACCCTCATTATATGTCCGAAGTACTGAGTTTTTCTTATTTTTCTGGTTGTGAGTAATTCTTTGGGTTTATTCATTTTTTCTAGTACTTCGGCGTTTTTTTTTTATTCTCTGTACCCAGGAGATACGAAGAAGGCGTCTATAAATGTACATTTCAAATGTTTTCAGTAGCTTCTTTGAGCGAAGGTCAAGGGTCTAGTACTCACATCCATACAAGAACCCGAAGAATACATACTCTCTCACCATTCTCATTTGGAGTTCGAAACTGAGACTTGCTCATTGGAAAAATTTATTCATATTCATGTATGTTACTAGGGCTTATTTAATTCGGAAATATATTTCCTTTCCTTGATCCCATTTTTCACTTATATTAGTTCCTAAATATTTAAATGTGGGGGCCCGTTCTACAGTGCTGTCCTTGCTTTCAACGGACTCTGGTGGTAGATTTTTCTTTGTTATTACCATCCACTTGGTTTTTCTTATAATATTCCTAGTTAATCCAAAACTTTTGCTGGCTAGTTCGATTCGATCGATAAGATGCTGGGGATCTTGATATCGTTTGCAATAGAACAGTATCATCAGCATACCGTACGTTATTCAGTGTAGATATTCTCATTAACTGTTATGCCTTTAATAGAATTATATATTTCTAAACACAGCGTCAGAATAACGATTAAACAAAAGTGGTGAAAAATGCATCCCTCTCTTATACTATGCGGTATTTTTATGCTTTCGAATTTTTCCGGCCAATTTTAACTTTTACTGTTTGATTTCAATACAAATTTTTTATGATATTTGGACATCTGGACGGAGAGTTCGCCAGTCTTCTTGATCTGTTTTTAACCACCAATCCGGAGATTTACACGGTCAGCGTAAATCCACCGTTAGGTTCTTCCGACCATAATCTGCTTTCGACATCGAGTATTCTACCAATCAGTGACAGAGAGGCGCCCAAACCGCGCAAGATTTGGCACTACAAATCTGCTAAATGGGAAGATCTCATGGAATATTTTCGAACTTTCCCTTGGTTGGACGTTTGTTTTCGATCCGACGACCCATCTGACTGCGCCAGGGAGGTTTCCGATGTTATTTTGGCCGGTATGGATGCTTACATCCCTTTTTCGAAGAAATGCCCTTCCAACGGCAAGCCTTGGTTTGACCTAAAATGCAAAGAAGCTGTTGCTTCTAAAACATCTTGCATACCGACAGTGGCGTGAAGATCCTAACACCATAAAATCGTAACATCTTTGTTCGTACCAGGAACAGATGCAAAGAAATTATCGACGAAACCAAGGAAGTACACAATCAACGGATTAGAAACAAACTTCTCGCTTGTCCCGGCAATTCCAGGTCTTTTTGGTCGGTCGCTAAGGCAGTTAGTCAAAATTTCACCAAATCCACCATACCGCCACTCACACGGCCGGATAATTCTATTGCAACGACACCTGTTGAGAAAGCGAACTTGTTGGCTGAACTCTTTGCTTCACATTCTACTGTCGATTTCCAAGGAAAAACACCACCTACTATTCCCATGGTGCGATCGGGGATGCCCGATGTTGTCTTCAGACAGCGTATCATAAAACGTATTTTGATGAAGCTAGACACCAAAAAGGCTTCAGGCGCTGACGGAATACCTGCCATAGTTCTCAAGAACTGTGCGAGGGAACTAACACCAGTTTTCTGTAGACTTTTCAACCTATCCTACAGAAAGGGAATATTTCCTTCTTGCTGGAAATGTGCCACAGTTCAGCCGATACCTAAAAAAGGCAAGAAGACCTTGCCAAATAACTACCGACCAATCGCACTACTCTCAATATATCGAAAGTCATGGAAAAGGCTATCAATCAGCATCTTCTAAAATATCTTGAAGGATTCAACATTATTAGTGATCACCAATATGGCTTTCGTAAAAATAGATCAACAGGAGATCTTCTGACTTATGTAACACATGTTTGGAACAACGCAATTGAACACTTTGGAGAATCTCGAGCGGTTGCTCTTGACATATCCAAGGCATTTGACCGTGTTTGGCACGATGGGCTGTTGGCTAAGCTACGTTCTTATGGTATGTCTGAAAAGTTCTGTTTGTGGCTCTCATGTTTCCTCAGAGAGCGTTCTTTACGAGTGGCGGTTGACGGATTTCTTTCTAACACACCTTCACTATCAACGCCGGTGTGCCCCAAGGTTCCATACTGTCTCCTACTCTCTTCCTCATTTATATTAACGATCTGCTGGAAAAGACCGAGAATCCAATCTACAGCTTTGCAGATGACAGTACACTTATCTCTTCATTCACTTTGAACGCTCGGACATCGACTACTCAGACGAATATCCGCAGACAGCAGGAAGTCATTCAACTTAAACAAAGACCTGGAAGAAATTCTATCTTGGGGTGACAGTAACCAAGTGGAATTTAACGCTACAAAAAACCCAGGCGGCAGTTTTTTCTAAAAAAGTTAACGTTGCAGAACCCGACATAGTTATGTCGGGGCACTCCATCCCTCTAACATCGTCACTCAATCTGTTAGGCGTTAATTTGGGAGCAAATATGTCCTGGCATGAACATGTTTGCAGGCATAGCAAGAAGAGCTTCTCAAAAGTTGGGAATATTGTTTCGAACCAGAAAGCTCTACACTCCACAACAACTGTTAATTCTTTACAAAGCTCAAATTCGACCAACTATGGAATACTGCTCCCATGTTTGGAGCTCCGCTCCCAAACATACACTGCATTTGTTGGATTCTATCCAGAGAAGAGCTGTTCGTCTGATTGGACACCCGGAACTGACCGACGGCCTTGATTCGCTGGAACATCGAAGAACGGTTGGCGACTTGAGCCTATTCTACAAGTACTTTCATGGAAAGTGTTCGAAAGATGTGGCCCGTTTAATTCCTCCCAGAGCGGTGCATGTTAGAAGTACACGTCGCGCTGATGCTTCACATCCGTATGAGGTTCAGCTTGTTACTCCTCGTACAACGCTTTTCAAGCAGTCTTTTATATGGAGAACATCATGCCTTTGGAATGGTTTACCCAGGACTGTGTTTCCCATCGAGTACAATCTACAGCGATTCAAGAACAACGTGAATCGCTTTCTCCGCACACGTGTCGCTCCTGTAGCGCTTTAGGGACTTCCCTGTAGCACGTGTGCTAGACCCATAAAAAAAAAAAAAAAAAAAAAAAAAAAATCTTTTCGTCTATAGTAGTTGTTTCTAGAATTTTTATTAATGTCTCACATATCTTATATCGCAAACACACATATACATCTACGTTCATATCGTCCAGCGTTGCACTAGTACATTTAATGAGAATAAAACTTCGCATGTACCCATTCGTTTTCGGAATCCGAATTGTGTATTTTTTTTTTATGGGTCTAGCACACGTGCTGCGGGGAAGTCCCTAAAGCGCTATAGGAGCGACACGTGTGCGAAAAAAGCGATTCACGTTGTTTTTGAATCGCTGTAAATTGTACTGGGTGGGAAACACAATCCTCTCTCCATATAAAAGACTGCTTGAAAAAGCGTTGTACGAGGAGTAACAAGCTGAACCTCAGACGGTGTGTTATCTATTTTTGCTTAACATTTTTTATATATTCTAGCATGGCTGCTGTCCACTTAGCTGATTGCCGATTTGATTCCGGTGTCTAGTGGTGGGTCCATGTTTCATCCATTGTCACATATTGCATGAAAAAACCTTTTTTATTGCGCTCCTAAGGCTGGTACTTCCTAAAAATCATATGGATTTTTTGAAAAGGGCGACATCTATGTGTCAGACCAAAAACTTTTCAGCCTACGTGTTATCTACAGAAAAAAGAATAGGATGTCAACAAGCAGCAATAGTCCAAAAAAATAAATCATCAACGGTAATTGTACGTTGTACGAAACCACAGCAACCCTTAAAAACTTCGGTCTTGGATTTAACTGAGCAGTCACTCTTCGAAAGGGAGTCAGAATACAACCAGCCACGAAAACAGTGTCACAATTGCCAACTACATAGACATTAATCATCATACATGCAGATCATTGCCACAATATTTTACATATTGCCATCACTAACATTGGACGGACTACAATAAGAACAGGGAAGAACCTTTTAAGTGGGGAAACTTCTGCAGTCTCCACCTAGCGTAACTGAAACCTTTTTTTATGGGTCTAGCACACGTGCTGCAGAGAAATCCCTGACAACAAATACAATACTAAGAAGTCTAACCCAAAAATCTTTCTTTGGGAATATCAAGACGATAGAAACACACACCAACAACAGATGCATGGGAAAATCCAGCGTAACCTTTAACGAGTTGAATACTGTGATGAAGGTATTTTTTAAGAACATTCACGATCTGATGAAGAATGACCACAATGATGGCTTCAATGGGTCCCCATGCCAGGGCATAAATATGTTGGTATGATGACATCATAGGCTTTCATCATTTTACGAACTCCTTAGCATCTAAAGGAAGTTAAAACGATACAGCAGTGAAAACTGTCAAATTAACTGAAAATTCAGAACACGCATATTTTTTCCGGAAAACTTCCTATTATTTCTGGTATTTATGAAATTCTAAGAGAAACGCGTCTTATTAATAGAGAAATTTTGTAACGCTTCTTTTTCACATGCTTCTATCTTTATCGTTATCTCAAGCATGCGCAGTATTAACGCCAAGGAATTGCAAGGTTAGGTTAGTATTCATCTTAGGGGATTTTTTTTTCATTCACTTTATGGTTAAGCACCGGTTATTAGTATTAGATAGGTCAGCACAAGTTTCTAAATTACAGTTGTGTCTAGCAGGTTTCTAACACTTCCTCCAATATTTCTAAGGTAATACGAAATCTCAACATAATCTGAACACTAATTAACTGTTGTCAGTGTTATTTGCAATAAAAGATCAATTTTACAGTATTTTCTTAGTGGTTTGTATACCTAAGTAGAAGAAAAAACAGGCCTTATCATAATAGCGATAAGAATAACGAACTAAAATAAGCTCTCTTATAAGTTCCTAAATAAGGGAAATCGTTATCCTTATTAAAGGTTTCTCTTATTTTGTTTCAATACTACGCAAGCTCCAAATGGTGGGCGCATGCTTCAAATAACGATAACGAGTAATTATTTAACTTGTTCCCTTTTCTACTGCGCAAGCTCCAAACGGGAGCGTTGCCCAATCTCTCTAATATTGTTTTATTTATTATTTTTTTAGTGTTATCCTATTATCGCAGTCGATATATTAAAAAAAAGGGGTAATAAAAATACTTATAATCAATATCACTTTGCACCTATGTGTCAAGTTAATGCTATACATTATCTCTCTAATCTTTTTAATTGAAAATATTTTCTGAGTTGCGTAGTTTTATTTACTAAAACACTATTTATATGATTAGGGTAAGATAAAGGTGGCAATTAATATAAATTATTTGTCGTACATATATGATAAATGAATCATAGGAAATGGACTTAACTATCTTTTTTAGATTAGGAAAATACCAATATTAATGCATAAAAGTTTATGTCTCAGTTAGGGTAATAAAAATATTAGTTATTCGTTATTTACATAATCTAGCCATAAATTCTGTCAACAATTTTAATGCAGACACTGAAATGACGACTTATTGTAAAATGTTCAAAAATATTTATTTAAAAACTACATTAAAACTGCCTTAAAACCATATACAGTTATTCAAACATGTTCGCCATTCATCGATGACTCAATGTACATATCTTTTAAATCCGGATTTAGTCAGCCGGGACCTTATTAAAGGCTCTAAATTTGGTTGACTGGTTAGTAGCAAACAGGCTTTTTTAAAAAGTAA
>CM032449.1:190065432-190217989 GCA_019049505.1 Pachyrhynchus sulphureomaculatus
TGGAAGAAAATGACAGGAAATGTTGCTTGATTAGTGAGTTATTCTTTAAGATAATTCGCCAAGTTACAATGTGATAAACATTCTGGCCAAAAAATACAATTAGTCAGTTAGATCATCCTGCCTATTTACCTGACTTACCTCTCTGTAATTTTTAGCTATTTCTAAAATTAAAGACTGAGCTGAAAGGACAAAGACATTTTAGTGTAACTGATATTCAAGAAATTGTAAAACAGGTGCTTAAAAGTTGTTATGTTACCGCCCAAGAAATTGAGTGACGATCCTAGAGAAATGGGGTTCTCCGACCTAACTATGTCGAATTCAACAACGTTAACTTTTTTTAGAAAATAGTGCCGCCTGGGTTTTTGTAGCGTTAAATTCCACTTGGTTATTGTCACCCCGAGTTGGAATTTCTGCCAGGTCTTTGTTACACTTTTTGAACAACTTCCTACTGTCTGCGAATATTGGTCTGAGTAGCCGATGACCGAGCATTCAAAGTGAATGAAGAGATAAGCGTACTATCATCTGCAAAGCTGTAGATTGGATTCCTGGTCTTTTCCAGCAAATCGGTTATGTAAATGAGAAAGAGAGTAGGAGCCCTAGGGCACACCAGCGTTGATAGTGAAGATGTTAGAAAGAAATCCGTCAACTGCCACTCGTAACGAACGCCCTTTGAGGAAACATAAGAGCCACGAACAGAACTTTTCAGAGATACCAGAAGAGAGTAGCTTAGCCAACAATCCATCGTACCAAACACGGTCGAATGCCTTGGATATATCAAGAGCAACTGCTCGAGATTCTCCAAAGTGTTCAGTTGTATTGTTCCAAACATGTCTTACACAAGTCAGAAGATCTCCTGTTGATTTATGTTTACGAAAGCCATATTGACGGTCGCTAATAATGTAAATTTTAAACTGCATTCCGGAAATTAAATTGCCTATATTGCCATATTTGCCTATTTTAGAGTAAAAAATATGATGAAGATTCTATCTTTTCAGATAATAATTTGTCACTACGCCATTTAAATTTTTAAAAAAATTAACTGGTTTAGGTTGGTTCGCTGTTCTGTTATACACTAATTCAAAATAAATGTTGCGCAAGCTGCGCAATTAACTAAATTAAACTACTCTCTTTAATTAAGAGCTTCTATTATAAAATATACTTGTTTAGTCATTTTTTTATTAAAAAATTATTCTTATTCTCTATTTTTCACGTAAAATTCCGATGTTGAGATAACACTACCCTAAAGAAAATATTTTGTCATAATTTGTTTAATCTGTCATCATTATTCGGGCGTTAATGATAGGTACAGCTTGAAGCACTTTAATTCGACATTGACAAACCTACTCTTAATAAGAGTTTTATCAAAATATTTTATAATTCTGTTCAATAAATTACCTAATACCCAAATATAAACTTGACACCATTTGGGAGCTGGACTTTGATTTAAATCAATTATTATTTAATATTCGTGATTCCTATTGTTGATGTTATTCTTATTCTTCATACGACGATATGTAATACATGTAAAAATTTCGTGATGTTTTAATAAAACTACACGCAATTATTTAAAGTAACTCCGTCGAATTAACTATAAGGTAACAACATAAAGAAATAAAGAAAATGTCACGTATAGGTCGTGTTCAAACAATTAGTTGCGGCTTTTATGTTTTTCCTCCTCAGTCATTTGCAACGTTGCATTGTCGGAGATATTATGACAAAGGTTATGTAGTTTTTAATTAATTTAATTTCAACGATCAAATTTTTTAATTTTATTTACGAAAATTAAAGAAGGAATGCTTTTTCTTAGAGGGATCTATAAATAGTCCAGAAAATGCTCAGTTTTTCGAATGTTAATCATAATATGGAAGAGAAACTTTCAAGATTTTGGCTAGATGGGAAATCATGCATCATAGGATGAGATCTGATAAAACTGTAGTGGATTTTCGACGTTTTGTGTACGATTATTAGCACAAGGAAAAAGTAGCGGCGTTATAGGGCATAGGATATTTGTATACCAACTCACGCCATCATTCTTCTCAAAAACTGTAACCAATTCACTGAAATTTAGAGGTTTATCAATATATGATGAATATTCTGTGTCATTAGAAAGATACAAACTTATCAGTGTGTAAGGTTATACCAGCAGACTAAAAATAAAAGAATCTAAAGCAAGACCGAGGTATTTTTCCTTTTACAGTATGTCAAGTAAGAACGTGTCCGCTCGTATTCTTAAAAAGATGTGTTTTGACAAAATTTTTTGTCATTAATATATTCTTTGGTGTGCTAGCAACGGCGCAATTACCTTAGTAAGCTGTACAATCGCCTTCTGCTTCAATAATCCCCAGGCATGCGTACTACGGCAATAATCTCCAAATTTTTTAAATCTCGCGAGACAACTAAGTCAGAGTTCTCAGAGTCTTTCCTCTGATCTTTCTCTTTACAAGAAAACGAGCGTTTTCAATAGGGTTAGCATCCGGCGATGGGGAGGGACACTCTAGTATCTGATCGACGTAATTTTCGCCCAGTAACGGTTTCTCCAATGCGCTTCGGAATTTGACAACATGAGCACGAAGATGTCGAATAGTCTCATGGGACACATTCAAACACCATTTTCTTAATTTTGCCACTCCTTGACATAGCCCGTGAAAACAAAGACATGATTGGTTTTTCGACTTTCGGAGTGACTTTGCCTACCGAGCTACATTGTGGAAAGTCGACGACATTTTTCGTCTCATTAAAATGATTTACCTACTTCTTCACAAACGATACCGACTTTTTAATATATTTAACAGCCACGAAATGTGTCATTTTAGGCCCCTTTGGATGGGAACAAAGAAAGGCTGTCTCGAGTCGACGCGCAAACAAGTGACTCATTTGGGAGTTTACGTGATTTAGAGGAAAGTTCAGAATCGACTGATACTTTTACTAAAATGCGCCATAGACTCTATAGATTTTTGGTTGAATCGCTAGAATCGTATCTACCAAAAATGAATTATCGCGGAGACGTTCTTAGTTGACTGACTGTATTTCCCTATATTTTCTAACATAGCAACGGTAGGATTGTGAACCTTTAAGTTGATTTGTGTTGTTGATTGCTCCTTATGGGAAAATCAAAAACAAATAAAAACCGTACTAGAAATAAAAGTACACAAGCGTCAGAAAGGTGTCAAATGTACAGGGTGAATCAACGATAGAGTAAGGTTCATTATCTCATTTGTTTCTAGAATGACGAAAAAATGTTAAGTACAACAATTTTAGGGAATGTTAAGGTGCACAGTTTACAATTATTTTTGAGTATACAGGGTACTTCACTTTTTTAAATGGAACATCCTAGTTTCTAATTTACTTTTAAATTCTGCGTCAAATTTTATAACTTTTGTATTAATAATGTTATGTACCTAAACCTAGTAGTTTTTCTAACATTTCAATTTTTTTTTTTAAAAATACTAGTTTCCAGTTTTGTAAAAAATTGCCAGTAGCGCCATTCTTTCTGAAGATGGAATACTCATAATTGATACGAGCGTTCTATAGAGACGAACAAAAGGATATATGTAAAGAAATTTGAGTTAGATGCTACAGGGTGTTCAAAATAAATTTATACATTTTGACTATTTTAAATTGAAAAATCTCAAATTTTTTAAGGCACACCCTGTATATTATTATTTTTTTTTCTGATAGATTTTACAAAACCCTCCAACTTTTATTAAGTTTGTCATATACCTATTTCTAATAGTTTTCGATTTATTTTGAATTTTTCAATTTTTACTCTTGTTTTTAATACACTTAACGCTATAACATCATAGTTGCCAAGACAAAATAAAAATGTAGGCATTGTCAAATTTTGACATGTCTATTAAGCAAGTAAAAATAGTTTAATTTGTTGTAGTAAGTGACGTATAAAGGTAATAGTTACGGATTTTCCAAAAAATTAATTAATTAATATGGTTTATATACTGGGCGAGGCGGGAAAAAATTGTCTTTTGGCAGTAAGGCTTTACGGAGCGAAGTACCCTAATAGATGTATACCATCTAGAAAATCTTTTCAGTGCCTAATGGAACGGTTTGATGGTAGTGGTAGCGTTGAGTATACGAAACGGAAAGTAGAAAACCAGAATGCTACCAATGAGGAAAAAGAAATGGAGATTTCACTTCATGTTGAAGATAAGCCCCAGGTCAGCAGCTGTCAACTAGCTGACTTATCTGACACATCCCAATCTACGGCTAATAGCACCATGAGAAAATACAAGTATCATCCCTTTCATATGGAACTACACCAAGAACTTCAAGACCGTGATTTTGAACGACGAGAAAACTTTTGTACCACCATGAATGGAGCAATAGAGGTCGATCTAAATTTTTTATCCAAAATAATGTTTTCTGATGAAGCTACTTTTTGCAGTTGTGGAGCAGTTAACAGCGATAACATGCATTATTATTCAACACTTAATCCATTTTGGGCCCGGGAAGTTCAAAACCAAAACTATTGGTCGCTTAATGTATGGTGTGGAATATTAAATTTTCGAATTTTTGGTCCATATTTTTTCAGCGAACCGCTTAACGGGCCTAGCCCCAGCTTCTTGAAGAAGTTGATAACTTTGAAAGGGAACAAATGTGAATTCAACAAGACGGAGCTCCTGCTCATTACCACCGGAAAGTTCGGGAATTTTTAAACGATCGTTACCCACAAAAATAGATCGGTAGGGATGGATTCATTCAGTGGCCCCCTTGATCATGTGACTTAACACCTTTAGACTTCTTTTTGTGGGGCTACATTAAAGATCGTGTTTATGTAAATCCCCCTACAACACTAGTAGATATGGAAAATAGGATACGGGATGCGTGCAGGACAATAACGCCCTTTATGTTAGTGTATTCAAGTGGACGGACATATTTTTAAACATTTATTACGTCATGATAATTAGTCATTAGATAAGTTAAACAATATTAAAATTATTATTAACTATTTGTTTATGTTTTCACATTAACGTAAGTGTATTAAAAACAAAGCTAAAAATTGAATAATTTAAAATAAATCGAAAACTATTAGAAATAGGTGTATGATATATTTAATAAAAGTTGGAAGGTTTTGTAAAAACCATCAGAAGAAATAATAATATACAAGATGTACCATTTAAAAAAATTGAGATTTTTCAATTTAAAATAGTCGAAATGTATAAATTTATTTTGAACACCCTGTAGCATCTAACTCAAATTTCTTTACATATATCTTTTTTTCATCTCTATAGAACTCTCATATCCATTATGAGTATTCCACCTTCAGAATCATTGGCGCTACTAGCAATTTTTTACAAAACTGAAAACTAGTATGTTTTTAAAAAAAATTTAAATATTAGAAAAACTACTTGGTTTAGGAATATAACATTATTAATAAAAAAATTATAAAATTCTACGCAGAATTTAAAAATAAATTAGAAAATAGGATGTTCCATTTAAAAAAGTATATGTTATATCGGCCACACTTTTTTGAAGTACCCTGTATACTCAAAAATAATTTTAAACTGTGCACCTTAACATTTCCTAAAACAATTGTATTTATCATTTTTTCGTCATCCCCGAAACAAATGAGATAATGAACTTTACTCTATCGTTGACTCACCCTGTACAAATAACGAATGTCGGCGTGCTAGTAGTTGCGCTAGTGAAAAATAAAACAGTTGTTTTGAGTTGTTTTTGAGTTTTTAATACCAATTTTTGACCCTCCTTTGGAAGATTTAATTGCTGAGAGCTGTTTAGTGAAAATTAATAGTTTAGCAAAACGCCATATGGGGGACGACGCAACGATAATACGATTGATATCTGGAAGACTGAACGGCAATACTCACCAGTGGTGAGATGAAATCATTAAATATGATACCAGTTGGAAGGAAATGAAAACCTCCATGATTCAGTAATTTCATAAGTCTGTTCCGTTTTGTAAGTTGATTAGAGAAGCTACAATTTATCATACTAAACCTAGACAAAATCTGTACTGTAAAGTCTACACTACATACTAATGCTAATATGTTGTGTGTTTGTTTAAATTCCATAGAAAATAGGCGCACAGAAACTCAACGTCTTGCATCAAGTAATTTGCTTCCGTTTAAGCCAAGGTAGTAACTTATTTAAGAAAAATTAAACAATGATTCGAGACGTCAATGTTGTAATTGTGAGTTTATACCAGCAGACTGAAAATAAAAAAATGTAAAACTGTATTTTCCCTTTTTATTCACCTATATTTTCTAACAAGTGCTGTAAAAATTAATGAATATATTACAGGGACTATAGATGTTCTTATAGCCACTTGTGTCGTCTCCCACACAAGATATGCCCGCATCAATCAATAGTACAGTTTTTGCCGTGCAAACACGATATTACAGAGGAAATAATCAAATTATCTAAAGATCCAACATCCGTAAAATCAACGCTTGTAAGAAAACAGTACAATACTTGAAATTACTAAAAGCCACAATTCCATTACAAACTGAAGGTATCTATAAAATTCCTTGATAATGGGGCAGCAGCATGGTGTATCTAGGAGAAATTATTTTGATGCTTCAAAAAGAAATCACTTGTATAATCAGCCGTAGCTGGGTATCGACACTCTACAAGTCACAAGAAAGGGAATATTTCCTTCCTACTGGAAATGTGCCACAGTTCAGCCGATACCTAAAAAAGGCAAGTAACTACCAACCAATCGCACTGCTTTCAATATTATCGAAAGTCATGGAAAAGGCTATCAATCAGCATCTTCTAATATATTTTGAATTATTAACATTATTAACGATCAACAATATGGCTTTCATAAACATCGATCAACAAACAGGAGATCTTCTGACTTATGTAATACATGTTTGGAACAGCGCAATTGAACACTTTGGAGAATCTCGAGCGGTTGCTCTTGACATATCCAAGGCATTCGACTGTGTTTGGTACGATGGACTGTTGGCAAAGCTACGCTCTCATGGTATATCTGAAAAGTTCTGTTTGTGGCTCTCATGTTTCCTCAGAGAGCGTTCTTTACGAGTGGCAGTCGACGGATTTCTCTTTATATTATCTCCTACTCTCTTTCTCATTTACATTAACGATTTACTGGTAAAGACCGGAAACCCAATCTACAGCTTTGCAGATGACAGTACGCTTATCTCTTCATTTACTTTGAACGCTCGGGCATCGGCTACTCAGACGAATATCGGCAGACAGCGGGAAGTCGTTCAACTTAGCAAAGACCTGGAAGAAATTCTATTTTGGGGTGACAGCCACCAAGTAGAATTTAACGCTACAAAAACCCAGGCGGCAGTTTTTTCTAAAAAAGTTAACGTTACTGAACCCGACATAGTTATGACGGGGCATTCCATTCCTCTAACATCGTCACTCAATTTTTTGGGCGTTAGTTTAGGAGCAAATATATCCTGGCATGAACATGTCGCAGGCATAACAAGGCGAGCTTCTCAAAAGTTGGGAATATTATTTCGAGCCAGAAAGCTTTACGCTCCACAACAACTGTTAATTCTTTACAAAGCTCAAATTCGACTATGCTCCCATGTTTGGGGCTCCGCTCCCAAACACACATTTCATTTGTTGGATTCTATTCAGAGAAGAACTGTTCGTCTGATTGGAGACCCGGAACCGACCGGCCGCCTTGATTCGCTGGAACATCGACGAACGGTTGGCGACTTGAGCCTATTCTACAAGTATTTTCATGGAAAGTATTCGAAGGATGTAGCCAGCTTAATTCCTCCCAGAGCGGTGCATGTTAGAAATACACGTCGCGGTGGTGCTTCGCATCCGTATGAGGTTCAGCTTGTTATTCCTCGTACAACGCTTTTCAAGCAGTCTTTTATATGGAGAACATCATCCCTTTGGAATAATTTGCCCAGTACTGTGTTTCCCACCGAGAACAATTTACAACGATTCAAGAACAACGTAAATCGCTTTTTCCGCACACTTCCCTGTAGCACGTGTGCTAAACCCATAAAAAAAAACCATCAGTGTAAGAGAAGCCCAAACTTCTTGCTTCAGTCTGCAATTTTTTAAAGGAACGCTTAGGGAAACAATCGAAATTTGCAAACACCTTAACACCATTAATAGAGATTCAGGTTAAGGTCTGCATGACGGCATGCCATCTTGGCGCAACAAAATCCTAAAGAACTAGAAACGATACGATAACGTCACCCTTCTGTACTGTTGCATTGGGGCAATAAAATAAATAAATTGGAACTGATTTAGTGAACACTCTATAAAATATACTGTACAACAACCAACTGTTGTACATTATTTGTATGGGTGATGATAATTACTAATAACTAAAAAAAAAAATCCTAATTGATAAAGATGAGTTTTAAGATAACTAAATCATTAAACTATTTTTAAGTGATGACTCATGTGAGGCACGAGTAAACAAAAAGGTTCAATAAGTTTGCTCGCTAAGCAAAGATATTGAATTAACAAACATGGGAGTGCTGTCTACTATTACCTACTTCAACTCAAGAAAATAATATTGACTTATATTTAATAATTTAAGTGCTTGTTATGGATAAGGTCATAAATAAGTAGTGGAAAACGACTGCGGTTTTTAAATTTTAATAGGATGGTCGGTTTTTTTTAAGAAAATTTTTAATTAAAGCTGGTTTGGAAATATCTTCCTAATTGCACAAGCCGTGCCTAAACCACAATTATCTAACCTCAAGCACGTGGCCCTGTCCGTGTAAGGTATGTTCTAAATAACAATAAAATTTCAGAGGAATCCAAAGACTGTACTGCGGCGCTAAACAATAACTGGACGTTGCTTTCTTGAGATCAGAACTAACTGTACTTGAGAAAAACTATTAACTCAGAGAAAGGGAAATTAATTATAAATATATATATATATATATATATATATATATATATATATATATATATATATATATATATATATATATATATATTATATACATATATACATATATACATATATACATATATACATATATACATATATACATATATATATACATATATACATATATACATATATACATATATACATATATACATATATACATATATACATATATATATACATATATACATATATACATATATATATACATATATACATATATACATATATACATATATACATATATACATATATACATATATACATATATACATATATACATATATACATATATACATATATACATATATACATAATATACATATATACATATATACATATATACATATATACATATATACATATATACATATATACATATATACATATATACATATATACATATATACATATATAATATATACATATATACATATATACATATATATACATATATACATATATACATATATACATATATACATATATACATATATACATATATACATATATACATATATACATATATACATATATACATATATACATATATACATATATACATATATACATATATACATATATACATATATACATATATACATATATACATATATACATATATACATATATACATATATACATATATACATATATGCATAAATACATATTACTCAGTACACCAAACACTTTATTTTTGCACTCAACGCGCGTTTCGCTAACCATGTTAGCTTCATCAGGAGCGATGATTGACTAAAGCTAAACTACAAATCTACCCTAGTTATACTTAGCCTAACCCTTGAATTACTCAAGCGGAACTAATGACATAGGCAATGCCATCAGTTCCGGTCAAGTAACCAGTAGAGGGGACTATAAGGAATAGGTCTTTATTTAAATTACTTTTACATTTTATGATTTCCATACTTTCGTATGCGTTCAACAATCTCCTATCAGATACATTTTTTATTAATCTTAGATTATCTAATGTTACAGTATGATCAGCTTCAAGGGCATCTTCGGCAATGCTAGACTTTTCTGTTCTACTGTATTTTAAGTGTGCTAAATGTTCTTTAAATCGTGTTTTAATTGACCGTTTAAATTGCCCAACATACTTTTTGTCACAATCATTACAACTAATTTCATAAATTCCACTTTTCTTACAATTAGGAATCTTATCTTTGGGATTTCCTAAGATATTCCTCAGATTATCTGATGATTTATAGACTAAGGTGAAGCCTACCTTATTAAATACCTTATTGAGTCCCTTGCTATATTTCGGATTATATGGTATGGAGACATACTTGGTGTTATTTTCTTCGTGTGTAAAAAAGGTGGAATTCTGAATATTAAACCTAAATTTATGTCTATTTATTAGCTTATTTACTAAGTTATCGTCATAACCATTAACTCTAGTTATATTTCTAATACGATTCCTTTCTTTATTAAAGTTTACTCTATTCAGAGGGAAAGTGACCAAACGATGAACTAAAAAATGTAATGAGGCTAATTTGTGTTGTTTGCAATGAAATGAATCATTAGGAATATATCTATCTGTTACTGTGTCTTTCCTATAGGAAGATATATTCCTAATGATTCATTTCATTGCAAACAACATAAATTAGCCTTTAGTCAATCATCGCTCCTGATGAAGCTAACATGGTTAGCGAAACGCGCGTCGAGTGCAAAAATAAAGTGTTTGGTGTAGTGGTTATATAACTGACTGAGTAGTATCATTGTGCCAAAGATTCCTCATTCCCAACATACATACGTACATACATATATATATATATATATATATATATATATATATATATATATATATATATATATATAGGATCGTTTTTAAATTAGGAATCGTTTTGATATTAAAAAAAATAAGGCCATTTTTTTAAAACAATTTTATTTTTACTTGAACGCCCGGACCTTAATCTGCTTTCAATATAATTTCCACCTATACTAAGACACTTCTTGTATCAAAAGATCATCTTCTGTATTCTATCGTGATAGAAATCGGCGGCTGTGTAGCTAACCACTGAAGGACGTCCGTTTTGGAGTGTGAGCTTTTCGTTTCGTCACCAGTGGCGTAAAAACTGATTACCTTCAGCACTGTACGTGTCGAGGAAAGTCAAAGCACTGGGTAAACGACTGAGTTTTGTGCACCTCAGTCAGCATTTTTGTACCTATCGTAAGCACAACTTTTGATAAGCGTTTTTCTACAATTTTATAGAGAACACTTCTTGAAACTTGAAACATATTAGATACTGATGAAATCGTAAAGCGTCTGTTTTCTCGAACTTCATTAACTTTCCGCATCATTAATCACGGACGGTCGCGCACTTCGTCTCTTATCGTGCATCTTTAAATGCTCTAACCCATTGTTTTACTGTTCCATCGCTCATAGCGCTTTCGCTACACACTTCACTAATCTGCCGCATTCATGTCTCTAACATTTAAGCAACGAATTATCGCGCGTCCTTCACAATCCGCGGAATTTTTAATGGTCTGATGCATTTTAAATACGCAAAAACAAACGTAAACATGACATGGAGGATTTTGTCACAATGGTCTTATGTAAAAATAGTTTTTGTAGTTTTCTACTTGAAAATCTGGTAGTTTCAGAAAAAATATTTTTTAACTATGTAACTAGAAAAGAAGATGACCATTTGGCCACATTCTTGAAGCGGGCGTCACTTTTAAAAATGTTCGAATTAAGAAATCGAAAATTAGTGAATGATTCTTTACTTGACCCAAGAAGTCACCCATTACAATATAATAAACGATATTTAACTTTTACTTTTTTTTTTTTTAGTGTTCCGTACGGAACACTTATAGGATCACTTCGGTGTTCGTCCGTCTGTCTGTCGCACCCGATTTTCTTCGAAACTGTTTGACACAGAAAGTAAAAATTTCGTACTAATATAGGAATTGATGGCCTCATCAGAGCCGTCTAGTTTTGAGAGTTAAATTTGACTTAGTTTTGGGGGGTAAAATCGGAAGTGAAAAAATCATCGAGTGGGGTGTCAAATGAAAGCTTGTAAAATACGAGTTCAAAAATATATATAATGTAATACTTGCGCACACTTTTTTTTGTATTATTTTTAAAAAATCGCAAAAAGTCGCTGTCCCTCCCCCTTATCTCGAAAACTACTGTTCACAAAATTTTGAAAAAATCCTGGAGTATTCTTCACAGGTTGTAGATTGAATGAAAATTATCACGATTGATTACCTTTAATAATTTTTCTGATATATAAAAAAACAAAAATATTTCAAGGTCATCAGTTTTCAGTAAAGACCAGAAAAGAACTTTGTTGAAAACTCATGGGGGATGTGTTTTATGAAGTCACTGATCATTTTATACCTCCGTAACAAAAATTTTTATTTTAAAACCAGTCAATGTAGGGAACACTAATTGCGCAAGTCCAACTTGCGTTTGACCGATTATTTATGTATAATGGGTGTAATAACAAAATAAACTGTTATTATTATTATTAGGTATATATACCATTCTGTATTATTAAGAGGATATATAAGCTACCAAATTTACTTTATTATTTAATTAAATTTGTATATATGTGACTGATTCCTCTTATATCAGTCCTATCAGTCACAGTGTTTTCATCTTTTTTAATTTCGATCATTTCTTTGAAAAAAGGGAATAAAAAATTTTTGGAAAATGCCCAAAGAAATAAGACGAAACGTCAATAAACAACCAGCATTTTATGTTTTTTTTTAAAAAGAACCTAATAACTCAAGAAAAAAATAACCATGTTTATGTAAATAAGAGGTTCAATAGAAAAAAATATTATATATATATATATATATATATATATATATATATATATATATATATATATATATATATATATATATATATATATGTATATATATATATATATATATATATATATATATATATATATATATATATATATATATATATATATATATATGTACATATATATATATATATATATATATATATATATATATATATATATATATATGTATATATATATATATATATATATATATATATATATATATATATATATAAAATGTATATTTATTAAGTATATATAATAGAGAAAAAAATGTGATCAAATATGAATTATAATTGTAAAAAATAAAAATAGCAGATTTAATGCACTGAAGTCAAGGCCAAAACGTAGAAATTTACTGATTCTTTTAATAGAAACAAACGTTGATTTGAGTTTAAGAAAAAATAGATGCAGATAATCTAAAACAGTAAATTTTTTAAAACTGCTTGAAATTTGTTCACCTTAGTGAGCAACCTTATATAATAGAACCCGGACTTCTACAATATTACAAAACAATTATCCATAATTCTGCCCGATTAGTTCCAGAATCAAGCAAAAAACAATTTGGATGAACTGCTAAAATTACAAGTGAACTGGCAGAGCTCAGATAACCCTCCAAGCAACTGCAGTAGCAATTCAATTTGTGGTGGGGCTAGTCCTAAACTCTATTGTCACTTCTGTCACTAACTTATTACTAAAATCAATAAAGGGATTTTCCATGTATCACCAGGTATCAGGGGACTCAAGTATACAGTACATATATTTACACTTTATAAAATAAACGTCTGCAGTATTTAACCTTCTATTAAAAAAGAACTCTTTTTTCAAGGAAAATTTTCATTCTAATTAGTTTTATGCTGCAAAAACAAATAAATTTACCTCATTTGATTCAACTGTTTTTTTACCATCAAAAACCCAATTTAATGCAAATTTAAATGTATACTAAAGAGAAACGCCGTAATAATGTGGTTTCCCACAAAATAATACTTAAGTATTTTGTTCCATAAAGATTAGAGGTCACAGTCTCATGGTAACAATAAGGAAAATAAGAATAAATATAAATTGCAGCCTAAACACGATTGCATCTTGACTTTCCATAAAACAATAGAAATGTCAAATTAGAACAAGTCATCTTCCGGGATAAATTATTTTATTTTTATCGTATGTACGGGGGTAATATAAAAAGTGTAAAAATGCATAAATTAATTTTAAATCTACTTAAAAGTTAACAGAAATTACAATCCCCACAGTTTAATAAGCTAGCTTAGAGAACAAGTAAATCTCAAAAATAAAAATCCATAAAACAATAGAAATGCCAAATTGGAACAAGATATCTTCCGGGAGAAGTTACTTTAGTTTCATCATATATATATATATATATATATATATATATATATATATATATATATATATATATATATATATGTATATATATATATATATATATATATATATATATATATATATATATATATATATATGTATATATATATATATATATATATATATATATGTATATATATATATATATATATATATATATACATATATATATATATATATATATATATATATATATATATATATATATATATATATATATATATTTATTTATTTATTTATTTATTTATTTATTTATTTATTTATTTATTTATCTACGGGCAGACCCATTTTATACATAGTATTTACAGAAAATTTTCAATAATATAGTAAACTTATAACAATACAATACAATAACAACACCAGTAATTATCATTCCAGAACTCAGTGGACTGTCAACAGTTTTTCTTTTAGACGTTTTAAAGCGAGATTAAAAAAATCAACATCCGCTTTACTGGCACCATTAGTGATTCTAGTGATCGGCGAGAATAGGCCATAGTTACATCTGTGGTACCTCGGGGCAAAGAGTACGTGGTCCCTTGTTGATCTTGGTGGAACATGAAAATTTATCAGACTCAAGAGATAAGTCGAAATAAGAAACATATATCAGCAACTTTCCTTCGTCTTGAAAGTGATTGCAGCTGAAGTCTTCGTAGCTGGTCCCCATAGGCAGTGCTGTTCCACTTAAATTTGCAAGAGACATATCTAGCATACTTCCTCTGTACCCTTTCAACACCCTCAATATGCACAGCATACGATGGCGACCACACACATGACAGATACTCCAAAGAAGATCTCACCAAGGCCTTATACAAAATATTCACGTTATCTACGGTCCGGAAATCCCTAGTATTCCTACAGACGAAGCCAAGGAGTTTAATACATTTGTTAGTAATAAAGTCATAATGAATATGAAAATCAAGCTTAGTGTCCAAATAAATACCCAAGTCACACAATGAGGAGACTCTTTCGAGAAGACAATTATTAATACTGTAGTCATACAAAAGCGGAACTTTCACTCGAAAGAACGATATAATCTTACATTTTTGAATATTTAGTTTCATTTTGTTTCTCCTGCACCACTCACTCACCTTATCCAAGTCTCCCTGCAGTCTCATAGCATCGTCAACAGAATGAATTGCCGTAGACAATTTCAAGTCATCTGCAAAAAAACAAGGGCCTTGAAAATAGAATCAGCTTTCGTAGGTCGTTAATAAATATATTAAACAGCAACGGGCCCAGGTGGCTACCCTGCGGCACACCCGATGCAACAGACACCTCACTCGACACAAAGCCCTTTACTTTAACAAACTGTTTTCTGTATGTAAGGTAGCAGGTCAACCAATTCAGTAGTGCACCACAAAACCCATAACCTCTTAACTTCCCTATCAGGATATCCTGGTTGACTGTGTCGAAGGCCTTGCTGAAATCCGTATAAACCACGTCAACCTGACCACCCGCCTCCATTACATCAATAGTACTTTGAACCAACAAGATTAGGTTTGTAGCAGTCGATCTGCCACCAACGAAACCGTGCTGTTCCGGAACCAAAAAAGGTTTTATGAATGGTTTTAATTTGTCGCAAACAATTTTTTCGAATACTTTTGGAATAGAACTTAGAATGGAAATAGGTCGATAATTTTTAGCGTCTGATTTGTCGCCGGACTTAAATACTGGAGTAATGAAGCTATATTTCCATTGGTCAGGAAAAACACCGCTCTCTAGGGACATTTTAAAAAGCATATGGAGCGGTTTGGCCAAAGCATAGACACAGTCAACTAAAAATCTGAGAGATATACCATCAGGACCCGGTCCCTTATTTATGTCAAGTTTAGACACATAGTCAAACACCTCCCCCAGGGAGATCTCAACAGAGGAGAATGATCCACCACCATCCCCACCATCCTCAAGCCAGGCTCACCACCGTCAGTATCCGACCTATAAACACCCTGAAAATGAGACTTAAAAATTTCCACAATAGTCTGTCCATCCGTCCCTGTTAGCTCGTGTAGATTTATTAAGGTAGGGGTGGACTTGCCCCCCTTTTTACTGTTAATGAAATTCCAAAATTGTTTGGTGTTATGCTTTAAATTTGTCTCAATATTTTTAACATACTGCAAGTAGCAGTTGCTCTTTAAGATATTGGATTGGGTTCTTAACTCCGAAAACTTCTAATAAGTTTCCCACCGACGGATTTTTTTGTATTCTTTGTGACACAACTTCTTTTTTAAGATAAGATCTTTTAGTTCATCAGAAAACCACTTCGGGAACTTCGGATTTTTGGAACGAACCACAGGGACATACAGACTAATACCAGCATACAAAACTTCATCGAAGGCAGACTTTACAGTATTTACATCCGCAATACCACCCAAGACATATTCCCGTAGACGCATATGTATATATATATATATATATATATATATATATATATATATATATATATATATATATATATATATATATATATACGTCGTTAACACAAAAAGTATAAAACTGCCTAAACGGATTTCAAATCAAAAATTAACAAAATATATATTCGTCACACTTTAGTAAACTAGCTTAGCAGAAAAAATTTTATTTGAATATAATGTATATGCCGTGCTAACATAAAAATTGCTGTTAGGGAGGTATAAAAAATAAGCTGATTTTGAATTAGCTTAAAAATTAACAGAATTTATAGTTTCATAGGCTAGTCTAGGATAGAAAAGACAAGCAAATCTTAAAAACAATAAAAAGATAACTCGCCAAGTGCAAGTCGCACTTGCGCAATTAGTGTTCCGTACGCTGATTGCTTCTAAAATAAAAAATTTTGTTACGGAGGTATAAAATGATCAGTGACTTCACAAAACACACCCCAAATGAGTTTTCAATAAAGTTTGTTTCCGAGGTTTGTTGAAAACTAATGACCTTAAAATTGTTGTTTTTTTATATACCGGATAAATTTTTAAAGCTAATGCACTCGTGACAATTTTCGTTCAATCTACACCCTGTGGAGAATATTTCAGGATTTTTTCAAAATTTTTTAATTAGCACTTTTCGCGTTAAGAGGGAACAGCGATTTTTGGCAATTTTTTAAAAATAATACAAAGAAAAGTGTGCGCAAGTACTACATTATATATATTTTTGAACTCTTGTTTTGACAAGCTTTCATTTGACACCCCACTCGATGGCCTGATAATTTTTTTTCACTTCCGATTTCACCCCCCAAAACTAACCCCTTAAGTCAAAATTTAGTTTTCAAAACTACATGGCTCTGATAGGGCCATCAATTCCTATAATAGTGCCAAATTTCAGACAGACGGACAGACAGACGAACAGACACAGACGGAAAACAGTCAGATGGACAGACAGGCACCGAAGTGATCTTATCAGTGTTCCATATGGAACACTAAAAATCGTTTATTCAACGAGAGTAATAAAAATTGTTTAAATCGCTTTCTTTTGCATCTAATATGTGTAATCGGTACAATGGACACTATTTGATAAAGTAGACAAACGCTTGTATATATTATAGGTATCCATTGCCACGACTCTTTGTATACGGTCTTTATTCTCTATTAATTTATTTTCCCTACCTCTAATTCAATATTTTTGTAGTTTAAACACTGTCAAAGGCTTTTGACAGATCTAAATACATGCTTATTACACACACACTATTTCCTTGCATTGAACGACTCAAGTACTTAGTATAGAGTCAAATAGACTACTCTGATTGTAGATTATACCTCCGTAATCGAATACAATGGTTATAACATAATCTAGACTTTTGAAAGAAAAGTTGTCATGTCTTGCTAACGGATCTTCAACAACATTTATTATTTCTACATTTGAAAGAGATTTGTGCCCTTTCAAATATTTTTTTCAGATTCGGTAATAGTCCGAGGGAGCTAAATCAAGGGAATATGGGGATGATCAAGAATTCTATCCTTGTCCCAGAAAATCGACGCAAGATCTTTTCGTTCTGATTTTTATAAGCGAATCTTCTAGGGGCGAGATGAGCCATCATCTAATCCTTCGAATGTTCCTTTGTCTCTAGATCATAATGATGAACCCACATATCATCCATGATGTACTGGATCCAAAAACTGAAGTGAATCCACTTCAACACATCTACAAATTAACTTGGATATTGAGATTTATCAATCAGATCAGTATCAATACTCGTAGTGAATAAAATTCATTGCCTGTAAACATTCATAAGTTCGACATTGGGGAGAAATTTTATTGGTTACCAGTGTATCAGTAAGAATTTAAATTCCCCTCAAAAGAAATTAGAAATATTTTAATCCATTACATAAAAATTCAAAAATTTATCGAACAAAAGAAAGTGTAAATAATCAATAGGTCACCGTGCATGCAACAGATCAATAACAAATTAACTAATTTCCTTAAATATTTATTTAAATAACCAACAAATTATTAATATTTATCTACTTTTAATTTTTTTTTTTTTGTTACTGATTGCCACGTAATTTTATATATATGTAATATTCAAAACTATTATAATATTTTATTGTTGGCTTAACCGATTTAGGCAACAAAGTATGATAATTTAATAATTAATTAATAACTCATTTTGGTATTGTATATGTTAATTTTAAATTATAAGTTATCTGATGAACATCAATCGATGTTGAATCATAATTCATGCAAAAAAATACAGTAAAAAATTCGGGTATCTTAATGGCCAGACGGAAATAAATTAATGTAACGGCAAAATAAATCGTTGGTACAACAAGAAGTGGACGCCTCAAGGTTTTCGGATAATAGTGCTATTTTTTCTTTACATGAGATAAAGTGCGCGCGTTTTTATTTGAAGTTAAGGGAAGTCCAATAGTACTACATACACTTCCAGTTGTATCAGCCAAAACATTTTCCGTCGTAATTCTCTTCAGTGAAACTTCAACGACTGTAACGAAGCACCTACCTATTTTTAGTGTTCCGTACGGAACAGTTATAAGATCACTTCGGTGTTTGTCTGTCCGTCTCTCTGTCACACCTGATTTTCTCTGAAACTATTTGACATAGAAAGTTGAAATTTGAGACTAATACAGGAATCGATGGCCTCATCAGAACCGTGTAGTTTTAAAAGTTAAATTTTTACTTAAGGGATTAGTTTGGGGAAGTGAAAAAAAAAAAAATTTACCAGTGAGGTCATCGAGTCAAATGAAAGCTTATAAAAACACAAGCTCAAAAATATGTATATAATGTAATACTTGCACACACCTTTATTATTTTTAAAAAATCGCTGTGTTCCATATCTCGAAAAGTACCGATCAAAAAAAATTTTGGAAAAAGTCTAGAATATTCTCCACAGGGCGTAGATTGAACGAAAATTTTCACGAGTGCATTACCTTTAATAATTTATCTGGTGTACAAAAAAATAGAAATTTCAAGGTCATCAGTTCTCAGTAAAGTTCGGAAAAAACTCACTTTGGGGGTGTTTTGTGAAAGTCACTGATCATTTTTTACCTCAGTAACAAAAATTTTTATTTTTAAAAGTAACTTACGGAACACTAATTGGGCAAGTTCAACTTGCTCTTGGCCGATTATTTATAACAGTTTCTTCATCAAACTAGATATATTTTTATGGGTTTAATGCTGGTACTGATTAGCTATTCCCGATTATTTTCTAATACAATTA
This sequence comes from Pachyrhynchus sulphureomaculatus, assembly GCA_019049505.1. NCBI lineage: Eukaryota > Metazoa > Arthropoda > Insecta > Coleoptera > Curculionidae > Pachyrhynchus > Pachyrhynchus sulphureomaculatus. Next base: position 190,085,159 of record CM032449.1, read on the forward strand.
CAATAATGCAAATAAATAAATTTACTGTAATTTTCTTTTAGGTTTTTGTCAGCAATTCCCTGGCAAATTTATATACAAAATATTCCAACGACAAAGACTGGCAATTAAAGTACACCGGAATTCCTGTTGTTATTCTGGATTGCGGGGAATCACGAGCTCGAGATAAAAGAAGGATTCAGATTGCATTAGCGGAAAGAGGTAATCAAATAACTTTATTTAAAAAAAAACATCGGTAAAGTGATTTACCCAATATTTCTCTAGCAAACACATCGCTCTAATATACGCACTGAATTTGTCTTTCTCACACTTACCTTAAGGAAGTCGGGGCGTTACAGGAAAATGATGGAAAATACTTTAATTTAATTTTATTCGATAAATTAAAAAATCTAGAATTTTTCGTAAAAATTTGAAGACATTTAAGAAGCTCTTCATTAAATAAATTAAATTTAAAAAATATATGAATTCTTATGGGAAATGTGTCCATTTAATGCAGCAAACGTACATTTTTTTATATTCAAAAAAAATATATATTGCAAAACTAGGAAATTTAGATACATTGTACATCAAAATATGACGGAATATTTTAAATTTTTTCAACTAATTACGAAGCTGCTCATGTATGAAAAATTATAATAATTATCAATGATTTCGAGAAATAACCTATATCAGAGGGAAATTCAGATGCGTTTGTGTTCGGCGTAAGTTACATCTATCTGAATCATTAAACGCAAAGTATCAGTATGTAAATTTTTAAATAAAAAAAGTAAAAAAACTAATGTTTTATTTAGATTGGCTTTAATTATTCACGCTAGCAACAATTTCTAGTACTTATAAATATTCAACGTATAGTAATAATTTTTTTAATCTTAAATAGTATTGAAATATCGCATACATAAAATAAATAATTATTTTGAAACAATACTTTTTAAATATTCAAACAGTGGATTTAGAACACGCGGTGATTTCGTTATACGAATTTTATTATTTTCATCAGAGTTTAGAACGGTCATGATCACTGTTTACCATTCGTCTTTTTTCGCCATATTTTCTTTGACTCAATATTTGTCTATAAACTACTTCGGTAACATGTTTTCTCTTCCAAATATATATATTTTTTCCATTCCGCATTATTTATCTTTATCCATTTCTTAACTTTTAACTCTAATGAAGTGCACTATAATTCTGTTTTACCTTGCATATGCCGCAATCTCAGAAGGTCAGGACATCCAACTATTATAAAATATGCGATGTTGCCTCTTTTTAAAGAATAAATTAACAATATTTATTTTGATTTTTTCGCAAACATAGAGCTCAATAACATAGATAACAGTTTTTTTAATACGTCTATAACGTACCTGCTGTGTACAAATTTTGTAATACTAATACATTACAATATACTTAGATGTCTCGTTTCTTATTTTTTCTTAAGTTTAGACTAAACATTCAAAAATTAATCTATGCATTTAAACACTCTCGTAAATAATACAAACATAATCAAAAAATAATGTCAAACGTGTCAGTAATATATAGTAACAATTATTTATTACTATATACTTCATTAATAATATAAATCTAGGCTTGCAACAAAATGCTATATTAATATAAGCTAACGCAATTTACTTTTAGTTTCACCTATAGCATCGCAACTTCCTTAATCCAAGCATTACAACTCGGTATTGTATATGTATATATATATATATATATATATATATATATATATATATATATATATACATATATACGAGGCTGGTTTGAAAAGTCCGTGCAAAATCCGAGAGATGGCACCACCGGCGCGTATCGAGGTCATGTTTAGTTAGTAGCATCTCTTGAATGAACGCACACCAAGTTTCAGCCATATTGGTCTATTTCTTTGTGTTTGGCATTCGTGTGAATCAAGGAAGTCGTGTGATTTTCAAGAAATGGACGAAAAAGAATTTCGTGTGGTGATTAAACATTACTTTATGAAAGGCAAAACGCCTCAGGAGACTAAAGAGAAGCTTGATAAACATTATGGTGACTCTGCACCTTCGATTAGAACAGTTTATAAGTGGTTTCAAAATTTTCGGACTGGTCATATGGGCGCAAGTGACGCTGAACGTTCTGGACGGCCCGTGGAGGTTACGACTCCAGAAATCATTGATCAAATCCATGATATGGTGATGGATGACAGAAGAGTTAAGGTGTGTGAGATTGCTAGTGCTGTGGGCATCTCGACTGAACGGGTACATAATATTTTGCATAAACATTTGGACATGAGAAAGCTATCCGCAAGATGGGTGCCGCGATTGCTCACGCTTGACCAAAAACGGAATCGTGTGAAGTGTTGCAAGGATGGTTTGCAGCTGTTCCAGAAGAATCCGGAGGACTTTAAGCGTCGTTTCGTCACTGTGGATGAAACATGGATACATTACTATACTCCTGAGACCAAACAACAATCTAAACAATGGGTTACCAAGGGGGAATCTGTACCAAAAAAGGCGAAGACCGTTCCTTCGGCCCGAAAGGTTATGACGACTGTCTTTTGCGATTCGCAAGGGATAATCCTCATCGACTATCTGGAAAAGGGTAAAACTATTACAGGTGAATATTATTCATCGTTATTGGACCGTTTGAAAACCGAGCTGCAAGAAAAACGCCCGCGATTGGCCCACAAGAAAGTCCTTTTCCATCACGACAACGCACCAGCACACACCTTAGCAGTTGTGGTCGCAAAATTAATGGAAATAGGATTCCAACTCGTTTCACATCCCCCCTATTCTCCAAACTTGGCTCCCTCGGACTACTATTTGTTCCCCAATTTGAAGAAATGGCTGGCGGGACAAAGATTTTATTCAAACGAGGAGGTGATTGCAGACACTAATGGATATTTTGCAGACTTGGAAAAATCCTATTATTCGGAAGGGATCAACAAACTAGAACATCGTTGGACGAAGTGTATAAGCCTAAAACGAGACTATGTCGAAAAATAAAAAAGGTTTACCCCAAACATATAAGTAGTTTTTATTTTTGCACGGACTTTTCAAACCAGCCTCGTATATATGTGTGTGTATGTGTGTGTGTGTGTGTTATGGTAAATGTGATAAATTATTGAATATTTATCAAATTTACCGGTTATTTTATAAAATCCCCAACTCGTAATGGAGAATGTAATAGACGTCCATAACTTTACCAAAAATTCGTTCAGTTTGCGCAGCTGCATGGCTAGTGTCATGGCTGTAAAAGTAGGTTTGAAACCGTCTTCTTTTCCGAATGACTCTATCGAACATCTTAGAACTGAAGAAGAGCTTCAGGCTTTAATCGAGACAGTTAATAACGCTTCTGATAACACCAACAGCGAAATAGAAGATGATTCTAATGTGGAAAATAATGATCCATTGCTAAATAACTCTCCACCTGCAGTTAATTATGTCATTCAGAAAGAAGGCAAAAACAAGTAAAGAAACATAGAATGAGTGCTAAAGAAAGTTTAAAATCACAGGCAAAAAAGATGTTGAAAATTTCAAATCTTAAATATTCTTCTGATAATGTTGATGACACAGTGAAACTACGAGTACCAGATGTTGACAGAGCAAGAAGTGATCCACGAAATTTAATAGGGGTGATATTAGAAGTTTAAAACGGAGAGTTTTATCTGTTAGGAACAAAACAAGGAAAACTTTCACAGTGGTATACCAGAAATGAGTTGTGAAGAAAAATTTATTTCAATTGAAGACGTTCCAGATCTAGCAATGTCACTTCGAGAATGTGTTAGAAAATCATCTCTTTCTGGAGGTCAGGGATATCAACGATGTGTTTGCAAGGGACAGTGCAAGTCTGATAAGTGCAAATGTAAAAAATCTGGCAAACTTTGTAATTCTAAATGTCATAACAGTCTAATGTGTCTAAATAAGTAAACTTACAAGTAAATGTAAGTAAATGCTTTTTTTTCTAGAATATGGGTTTAGTTTGTTTGCGTCATGGAACTGTTTTGTATAAGTTCTAACAATAAAATTGTTTCCTTTATTCAGGTCTTTTATTTGACAAGTCATAAAAGTTATCTAGAAATACTAGTTATTATTTAATTCAAAGTTCTGTTTTGTTTAGATAAAAATAAAGTATTTACTGAAATAACAAGCTGGGCTTAATTTTATTTTTAGCAGTTTTGATCATTTTGTATTTTTGAATACCTTTTACGACATGCATTATATAAGTTATGCTATTATCTAAAATATCCGTTCTAAGATATCTAATGAAAGTAAAGTACAAAAGCGCCACTTTTATTTAATTTTTTAAATTGAAATATTATTGTCAGTTTTAATAGCCATCATGACGTTCTTCTAATTCTTAACAACGAAATTTTTAGTGTTTGAAAATACTGGTAAATTTTGATAAATATTCAATAATTTATCACATTTGCTAAGTTTAGTGGTGATTATGAATAATCACCGATAATTATACATAATCACCGGTTTATTACATTTACCCTAACATATATATATATATATATATATATATATATATATATATATATATATATATATATATATATATATATAAAAACATGTTATATTCGGAAGAATGATAAAAAGTGCTTTATTCAAAGTATGCTCCATCGCTTGTTATACATTTTTCCCATCTTTCGGGCAATTTGTGAATACCACGCCAGTAAAAATCTTCCCCTTTTGCTGCGAACCATTCATCGAGCCATTTTTTCACATCTTCGTACGGACCAAAGCGCTGCTCAGCAAGTGCGTGACTCATCGATGCAAACAAGTGGTAATCGGAAGGAGCCAAGTCTGGTGAGTAAACCGCATGGGCTAGAACTTCCCTCTGAGTGCTTCCAACGTGTCGCGAACTGGTTTTGCCGTATGTGATGAAGCATTGTCATGAAGAAAAATGACTTTGTGTTGTCTCTTTTGGTATTCTGGCCTTTTTTCAAGCAGCGAATGTTTCAAATCGGTCGATTGTTGTTAGTAACGTTTAGTATTAAAACCGTTTCCCCAGGTTTTAACAGCTCATAATAGACCACGCCCCTCTGGTCCCACCAAACACAGAGCATCGTTTTTCTACCAAAGCGATTCGGTCTTGCGGTCGATGTGGATGGTGCGCCTGGGTCTACGCATAATTTTTTGCGCTTGGGATAAATCCACTTTTCATACCCTATAACTATACGATGCAAAAACGACTTCCTTTTGTACCGAGCGAGCAAAATGTTACACGTGTTTTTTGTGCTTTTCCATTTGCCTGTCATTCAACTCATGTGGTACCCATCTACCGGTCTTCTGAATCTTTTCCCATCTCTCGTAGCCGATTGCAAACAGCTTGTTGACTAACGCCCAATTGCTCGCCGAGTAGTTTTCGTGTTTACGAATCATCTTCGTCCAACAATGGTTGAAATTCCACATCTTCATATTTTTTGGCGGTTTTCCACGTTCCTTGTCTGCAACATCGAAGTCACCACTTTTGAAACACCGAAACCATCATTCACACGCATCTTGCGATGGAGCATGTTCACTATAAGCTTCTCGAAGTAATCGGTATGATTCAACAGCAGTTTTCTTCAAATGAAAACAAAAAATGAATGCTATCCGCGAATAGTCTTTGTTCGCTATAAATTTCGACATATTGAACACAACAATACAATACTATACACACACTTTTCCAATTTATCACTCGTGCGCGTATGATACTTGTTGACGACACAACAAAATGACGCAGTGTCAAATCTTTATAGCACAAACTGCATTGGTGCACCATCTGTTGTCTGAAATCCGCATTTCATACTTGTACACCTGGTATATATATATATATATATATATATATATATATATATATATATATATAATATATATATATATTTGTATAATTGTCTATATCTAAACTATTAAACCAAAAACCTAGAAAAATTGTCATAATACTACTACTGAAACTATACAATATTTAACGATTCCTGCCTCTTTCACCCCTACCCCATATTAAAATTGACAGTAGTGAAAAAATGAATTTCAAAGTTCAAGAACCCTAAAAAGGACATATAACAATATAAATGCGAAGCATTCGCTCTACCCATTCCTTCAACTTTTTTTCTATAAGTCATGTGCTTAAAAATTGCCCTTTACTAAAAATCGTGAAAAAATCTCATAATATGACCGCTAACTCTTGTACCCCCTCTTCGTGTTAAAATTGAAAATATTCAAAAAACTCATTTTTTTGCATCTCTCGACTCCCAAAAAAAACCCTGAAAAGAACGTATAGCACAATATATCTGAAAAAAACTCTAATCTCCACTCTCATCTCTTTAACCCCTTTTCTGTTTGTATCTCGACAAGGAACCAGGAAAAATTACCATTAATTTAATTAATTACTCTTAAAAAACTTCTAAAATTTATTTATTCTCACCTTCTTCTTCCAGACCGATATCCCCCAAAAACTATAAATTTCATTCCATCATTAGATATGTACCAAGTTTAAAATTGACGTCTTATTTCGTTCGAGAGTTATCGTGCCAACAGTCTGACAGTCAGTCAGATAGACCGATGGAAATAATTGACTCTGATTTTCGTGATCTAGGAACTCTAAAACGTGAAAAAATCAAAAATCTTGGGGGGATTTTTCTTTCACGAATACAATACTGTCCTTTAAAGATGAAGATAAGAACAAAGAAAATACTTCCTTTTCAGTTTTTGGGGAATTGGAGCCCTATAAATTTTCAATTGTCATTTTGTCTATTCCATGAATGCTACTAGCATAACTGCAACTATTCTGGCAAGTTTTTCGTACGGTTAAGGCACTTTCCCTTTAGAGTTTGTTTACAATTCTTTTTCGATTAAGTTCTTTTAATATCATCACACTTAGGGCTTGTCTGTATGCTGTAAGAGATGGTATTTAAAAAAAGAATCTAGTCCTGGAAAAGGTATAATTTTTCAGGGGATATATATATATATATATATATATATATATATATATATATATATATATATATATATATATATATATATGTATATATATATATAATTATATTTAGTGTTGCTCCTATACAACTGCTTCTTTAAATCATTACGATAATATACAGGGTGAGTCAACCATAGAGTAAAGTTCATTATCTCATTTCTTTCGGGAATGACCAAAAAATATTAAATACAATAGTTTTAGGGAATGTTAAGGTGCACAGTTTAAAATTATTTTTGGAGTATACATGGTACTTCAAGAGTGTGGCCGATATAAACATATGTTTTTTTTAAACGGAATGCCGTACTTTCTAATTTATTTTTAAATTCTGAGTAAAATTTTATAACTTTTTTATTAATAATGTTATATACCTAAACCTACTAGTTTTTCTAATATTTCAATTTTTTTAAGAAATACTAGTTTTCAGTTTTGTAAAAAATTGCCAGTAGCGCCATTGTTTCTGAAGATGGAATACTTATAATTGGTACGAGCATTCTGTAGAGATGAAAAAAAAGATATGTGTAAAGAAATTTGAGTTAGATGCTACAGGGTGTTCAAAATAAATTTATGCATTTCGACTATTTTAAATTGAAAAATCTTAAATTTTTTAAATGGCACACCCTGTATATTATCATTTTTTCTGATAGATTTTACAAAACCCTGCAACTTTTGTTAAGTATGTCATATATCTATTTCTAATAGTTTTCGATTTATTTTGAATTTTTTAATTTCTACCCTTGTTTTTAATGCACTTACGCCATACCATCATGGTTGCCAAGACAAATGTAGGCATTGTCAAATTTTGACATGTCTATTAAGCAAGTAAAAATAGTTTAATTTGTTGTAGTAAATGACGTATAAAGGTAATAGTTATGGATTTTCCTAAAAATGAATTAATTGATATGGTTTATATACTAGGCGAGGCGGGAAAAAAATTGTCTTTTAACAGTAAGGCTTTACGGAGTGAGGTACCCTAATAAACGTATACCATCTAGAAAATCTTTTCAGTACTTAATGGAACGGTTTGATAGTAGTGGCAGCGTTGAATAAACGAAACGGAAAGTAGTAAACCAGAATGCCACCAATGAGGAAAAAGAAATGGAGATTTTACTTCATGTTGAAGATAATCCTCAGGTCAGCAGCCGTCAATTGGCTGATTTATCTGACACATCCCAATCTACGGTTAATCGCACCACGAGAAAAATACAAGTATCATCCCTTTCATATGGAACTACACCAAGAACTTCAAGACCGTGATTTTGAACGACGAGTAAACTTTTGTACCATTAGAATGGAGCCGATCCAAATTTTTTATCCACAGTAATGTTTTTTGATGAAGCTACTTTTCGCAGTAATGGAGCAGTTAACGGCCATAACATGCATTATTATTCAACAGTTAATCCTTTTTGGGTCCGGGAAGTTCAAAATCAAAACCATTGGTCGCTTAATGTATGGTGTGGAATATTAAATTTTCGAATTATTGGTCCATATTTTTTCCGCGAACCGCTTAAGGGACCTAGATATCTAAATTTTTTGCAAAACGTATTACCCCAGCTTCTTGAAGAAGTTGATAACTTTGAAAGGGAACAAATGTGGATTCAACAAAACGGAGCTCTTGCTCATTACCACCGGGAAGTTCGGGAATTTTTAAACGATCTTTACCCATAAAAACGGATCGGTAGGGATGGATTCATTCAGTGGCTCCCTCGATCATGTGTCTATAACACCAGTAGATATGGAAAGTAAGATACGGGATACGTGCAGGACAATAACGCCCTTTATGCTAAGGAAAGTGAAGGAAAATATAGTAAACGACTAAACATGTGTATTCAAGTAGACGGGTATATTTTTGAACATTTATTACGTCATAATAATTAATCATTAAACAAGTTAAACTGTATTAAAATTATTATTAACTATTTGTTTATATAGCGTAAGTGTATTAAAAACAAGGATAAAAATTTAAAATAAATCGAAAACGATTAGAAATAGGTATATGACATATTTAATAAAAATTGGAGAGTTTTGTAAAATCTATCAGAAAAAATAATAATATATATAGGGTGTGCGGTTTAAAAAATTTGAGATTTTTCATTTTAAAATAGTCGAAATGCATAAATTTATTTTGAACACCCTGTAGCATCTAACTCAAATTTCTTTACATATATATTTTTTTCATCTCTATAGAATACTCGTACTAAGTATGAGTATTCCACCTTCAAAAACAATGGCGCTACTGGTAGTTTTTTACAAAACTGAAAACTAGTATTTTTTAAAAAAAATTGAAATATTAGAAAAACTACTAGGTTTAGGTATATAACATTATTAATAAAAAAGTTAACGCAGAATTTAAAAATAAATTAGAAAATAGCATGTTCCATTTTATATCGGCCACACTTTTTTGAAGTACCCTGTATACTCAAAAATAATTTTAAACTGTGCACCTTAACATTCCCTAGAACTATTGTATTTAACATTTTTTCGTCCTTCCCGAAACAATGAGATAATGAACTTTACTCTATCGTTGACTCACCGTGTACAAAAACTAAATATTATACAAGATTTCTAAACAAGAAAAGCATTCAAACCTTTTCAAAATTGCCAAAAAATAAGTTTGTAAACTTTTTCTGGAAGCGAACTGAATATTCAGATAACAATCATTACAAAAGCAATCTAACTCTCAAACAAACTTTTCAGGTACATGCTTTATGCTCTGGTCGGACACAATAGATAACTTATCATCATACAAACTAGACGGACCTTCATTTCACACGATGAGGTATTCATGTGATCATACAATGGAAGTTGGATTCAGTTTCGACACAAAACACGCCGCAGAAGAGATGTGGAATCATATCGAAAAGTTAGTGGCGTGTCCAGAAAATATTTCTCTTAGTACTCCAGGTAAGCGATATAGAAAATACGAGGGATGTTATAAATGTCGACAAAATTCATTTTTTTAAAATAAAAGTCATTTATTAAAAATATCTAATGTTTAGTCTAGGATATGTGGACACTTACTAATTTAATTTAATTGAGCTGTATTGTACACAATCTAAGCAAAAGTTCTGCCAATCGTGCTTTACAATAGAAAATTTTAGATGTAAGCCGGTAGTACCACTGCTAATGTGGTATTTACTTTCCTCGCTATTTTATTATTGTTCATAGTAAGGGAAAGTACACGGAAAAATTGTTGTCAGTTACTAAAAGATTCGTGTATCGTACGTAGGCATTTCAAAAAGTAACAGCCCATTCAATTTGTTGAAATATATCATTTAGGCTGAAAAGTTTTTGGCCTGACACATAGATGTCGCCCTTTTCAAAAAAAAATGCATATGATTTTTAGGAAGTACCAACCTTCAAACGATACGTGTCAAAATTTTATGACATTTCGACGATTAATTTACAAGTTTCAGTGGTTTTAGTGACGCTACTTTTGATATTTTCAAAACAATGGAAAAAATCGAATTTCGTGTGTTGATTAAACCATTCAATGGCTTGATAAGTGTTATTTTGATTCTGCCCCTGGAAATCACTCATCATTTACTGGTATGCCGAATTTAAACGCGGTCGTACAGATACAAATGATGCTGAACGCCATGGACGCCCAAATGAGGTGGTTACACCGGAAAACATCAGAAAAATCCACAAAATTGTTATGGATGACCATAAAGTGAAAATGAGTGAGATAGCTGACACCCTAAAGATATCAAAAGAACATGTTGGTGATATCTTGCATGAACATTTAGGCATGAGAAAGCTCTGTTCGAAATAGGTACCACATTTGCTCACAGTGGACCAAAAACAACTACATTTTGATGATTCTGAGGGCTGTTTGGACTTGTTTAAACGCAATAAAAATGATTTTTTCATGCGATATATGACAATGGATGAAACATGGATCTACCATTACACACCGGAATTAAATCGGCAGTTAGCTGAGTGGACAGTAGTCGGTGAAAGCCGCCCGAAGCGACCAAAGACACAACAGTCGGCTAGGAAGGTTTTGGCCTCTGTATTTTGGAATGGGCATGGAATAACTTTCATCGGCTATGCTAAGAAGGGAAAAACCATCAATAGCGAATATTATATAAAGTTATTGGTGCGTTTGAAGGAAGAAATCGCAAAGAAACGGCCACAAATGAACAAGAAAAAAGTTCTCGGTCATCAAGACAATGCACCGTGTCACAAGTCAGTGGTTACGATGACAAAATTACATGAATTGAAGTTCGAGTTGCTTCCTCATCTACCGTATTCTTCAGATTTGGCCCCCAGTAACTAATATCTATTCGCAGACCTCAAAAAAATACTCGCGGGAAAGAGATTTGGCTCCAGTGAAGAAGTTATCGCCGAAACTGAGGTCTATGTTGAAGGCAAAGACAAATCCTTCTACAAAAAAGGTATAGAAATGTTAGAAAAGCGTGGGACTGATTGGATCGCTCTTGAAGGAGATTATATTGATGAATAAAGTCGAATTTTGCCAAAAAAAAAATGTGTTTTAAGTAGGTAGACAAAAAACTACGTGTTATGATTCATATTTGATATCTCTATCTTCAAATGACCTCAAGAGCTCTAGCAGCCGTGTGGTATGCGTTATCGTGAGCGCTCAGAACGCCTTTAAGCAGAAGTCTTCCGCAATAACTTCGTATTACTGGCTTTAGCTCCTTCTCTAACATTGCGCTGAAGCGAAAAGTATTTATGTTTCAGGGCGTTCCGGATAATGGTCCAAAATCGGTAAATTCATATCCCAGAAGATAGTGAAAATAACTTTTGTGACGAAGGATTGGGACTTGAACTTCTTCTTGGCTGGAGAAGATGTATGTCTACTTTCGGGCTTATAGTCATACGCCCAGATTTTATCCCTGTGATGATACGTGCAAGGAAGTCATCTCCCTCATCATTATACCGCACCAAAAAGCGATGGAAGCCTGCACACACATCATACGATACTTGTACTCAATTCTCTAGCCAGAACTTCTAAAGAATTACGCCAATGTTTAAAAAATCGTGGCGTCAGCGCATTCTAGATTCTTATCTATAACGGCTCTACTAGACTGACAGCAGTTAAGCGTCGTACCACCATACCTTCCCAACATCTTTCTGTGAATTTTACAAGGTTTCATGGCCTGTGACCACAAACTTCTGAAAATTGCGCTGCTCTATGGTACACACAGTTAATGGCGCGCCGTCACGTTGTTTAAACTGTCCTTTCTTTTCCCTAGATCATACTATATGTTGAGATTGTCAACACTTGCTCACAGCATGTATCTTCCCTTAGAATGAGCTTCAGATGCCTGGGCGTTCACTCCGTTTACTATTTTGAATTTGCTGTTACTTTTTAAAATGCCTGCTTTTTACTAACCAATCGCCTAAATTTAGAGCCTTTAACGTCCCGGCTGTCTAAATTCGGATTTAAAAGGTATGCACATTGAGTCATCGATGAATGGCGAACATGCTGAATAACTGTATACGGTTTTAAGGCAGTTTTAATGTAGTTTTTAAATAAATTTTACAGTGAGTCGTCATTTCAGTATCTGCGTTATAGTCCAGGCAATATAGCTGAAAAAAGAGCCTATCTGCCGATTTTGAGATAATAAGCTATAAATTGGTGTATACCTTCGTTTTGGCATTGTTTATGTGTAGTCAAAAGTCACCGATGATAGCTTGTTCGGTTCATCAAAAAAACGAAGGTCAAAGGTCACAAAAATTGGTTTTTCAACAATATCTCGTTTTTTATGCTCTAAATCACTTTGGGACCTATTATAAAAGTTGTAGAGCATAAAATTCTCTACAAGATTGGTCTAAGGTATTTTTTTCTAAGTCTAACCGTTTTTGAAATAGAGCGCGGAGAGTAGGAAGTATTTGGTCGTATGCATGATAACGCTACGTTAGCTGCATAATGCAATACGTTGTGCAATTTATACGTTAATAATTTACTAAAAATGTTTAAATAATCAACGAATTTCAATTATTTACTTGAAAAATAAATGATATTTGTTTATAATATTTAGAAATAACATGTGTTTGATTTAAATTAGGAAATAGTAGTTTAAAAAAAGATATTGAAATGAATAAACTGAAATACATTTTAAGAACTTCCTTATATTATTCAAAATAGAAAAATTGAATACTTTATTATTAATAAAATATATATATATATATATATATATATATATATATATATATATATATATATATATATATATATATACAATATTTATCACAATAAAATGTGAGAGTCCTCTACATATTTTTATATATATTATTTTATTAAATCGTTCATTCTTCGTCGTCTTCTTCTTCTTCCAACTGCTCAATTTGCAAATCAAATTGATCGTCATCATCATTTTCGTCGTCCGTATTTACAGTTGTTTCTAGCATCTCAAATATATCCGTCGCATTATCATCATTTTGGTCATATGAATACAATGGAGCATTGAGGCATGCTTGCCCTTTACAATGACCACACGCAGAGGAGCATTGCAAGCCTACTTTTCTGCGTAGGGACATCTCGAAGCTCTTTCAATGTAAATTGTGAATCTTCGTTATTTTCAATAAAAGAAAAAATTTCTTGCATTGCTACTTCGATTTCATCTTTTCGGCTCGGCTCTTCATGTTTAGACGGCTTTGAATGAAAGAATTTAGTCATGCAAATAGTGTGATATTTTGCTCCGGCAGCAATCAAGTCAAATTCACTAATTACGCGACTTTTCACTAATTCTCCAAAAGAATCACCTCGTTCAACTGCTCTTTTAATTATATTGTCTTTCATATTTATAGTTTGTACCTTACTAATGACGCGCTTATACTTTTGATGTTTACGTTTTTCTTCTCCTTCATCAGCTGTTTGGCCACAAATCAAGCACAATTTTGCGAAGTCAAAAGGCTCAGTTCTTAGTCTACGAGGTGAACTTGATGTCGAAGGTTCATCATCTTCCAGGCGTCGCTTATATGCAGTTATACTATGTTCACTGGTGTACTGTTTCCTGCAGTTAATATGCACTTTTACAGAACTTAAAGTGTTCAAATAGTCAATTTTACCGTCATTTCTTTGAATACTTACATTTTTTAAAACTTGTAAGCCACGCGAAACATTCACAGTTTTGTCATCTGATAGTAACTTTTCACATATAAAACACAATTCAGCCATTTTACCCGAAATCGTATGTCTGTATTTGCCAAAATTCAGTTTTACACTGAAGAGAAGTCTAGTGAAACTAAATAAAAGGAGAAGCCTTGAGAACGGTACAAGTCTTATGTAACATCTGTCCCAACTCACTATATGAAAACATAAAAGACCGTTGGTAGAGGCCCCCCTCTGTCAAGCGTGGCCCTCTACGTCTATAACACGTGAACTATTACACAGGTAGTCGACGACACACATACGCGCACACATTGATCGTAAAGATGTATAGAGAGAATATATGAGAATATACGTGAATTTGAAGAAACTCTAGCTCTTCGAAGCTTCACGCACTAATGCCTTAAGAAGGTAAAATTCTTGAACTTATATTGTCGTATTTTCGCTCTCTTGCAACCACTCAATAGAGGGGGATGGCTGCTTGGTGGTGCACACCGCTGATTGGTTTTACAGAGCAGTCCCTAGACTAACTAATCCGAATACTTCCTATGTATATATTAAAATTTCTCAAATTATAATATGCATAAGCTCCATAAATTAGAATTATCATCCGCTCGAAACTGTAAATTTACGACATCGCACAAATCACCGAAATTTAAAACTGATTAGTGCAAATGTACCTGCATTGTATCTATGAGGGACCCAACATTTTTGGAAATTATACGGTCCGTAATTGACTACATAGATCCTGCCATAAAGTAGTATGATTCCATCCGTTTATTATAAATAATTCGGAGAAACGATTTTGAAAATCTCTACAACTTCATAGCAGAGAAAATAAAAATATAATGAGAATGCAATTAAGCTAATATTTACTAAATTTAATCAAACACATGTTATTTCTAAATATTATAAACAAATATCATTTATTTTCAAGTAAATAATTGAAATTCGTTGATTATTTAAACATTTTTAGTAAATTATTAACGTATAAACTGCACAACGTATTGCATTATGCAGCTAACGTAGCGTTATCATGCATACGACCAAATACTTCCTACTCTCCGCGCTCTATTTCAAAAACGGTTAGACTTAGAAAAAAAATACCTTAGACCAATCTTGTAGAGAATTTTATGCTCTACAACTTTTATAATAGGTCCCAAAGTGATTTAGAGTATAAAAAACGAGATATTGTTGAAAAACCAATTTTTGTGAGCTTTGACCTTCGTTTTTTTGATGAACCGAACAAGCTATCATCGGTGACTTTTGACTACACATAAACAATGCCAAAACGAAGGTATACACCAATTTATAGCTTATTATCTCAAAATCGGCAGCAAAATGCTAAGTCTCCTGGACTATTAAAATTGTTGACAGAATTTATGGCTAGATTATGTAAATAACGAATAACTAATATTTTTATTACCCTAACTGAGACATAAACTTTTATGCACTAATATTGGTATTTTCCTAATCTAAAAAAAGATAGTTAAGTCCATTTCCTATGATTCATTTATCATATATGTACGACAAATAATTTATATTAATTGCCACCTTTATCTTACCCTAATCATATAAATAGTGTTTTAGTAAATAAAACTACGCAACTCAGAAAATATTTTCAATTAAAAAGATTAGAGAGATAATGTATAGCATTAACTTGACACATAGGTGCAAAGTGATATTGATTATAAATATTTTATTACCCCTTTTTTAATATATCGACTGCGATAATAGGATAACACTAAAAATAATAAATAAAACAATATTAGAGATATTGGGCAACGCTCCCGTTTGGAGCTTGCGCAGTAGAAAAGGGAAGAAGTTAAATAATTACTCAGCTGTTATCGTTATTTGAAGCATGCGCCCACGATTTGGAGCTTGCGTAGTATTGAAACAAAATAAGAGAAATCTTTAATAAGGATAACGATTTCCCTTAATTAGGAACTTATAAGAGAGGTTATTGAAGTTCGTTATTCTTATCGCTATTATGATAAGGCCTGTTTTTTCTTCTACTTAGGTATACAAACCACTAAGAAAATACTGTAAAATTGATCTTTTATTGCAAATAACACTGAGAACAGTTAATTAGTGTTCAGATTATGTTGAGATTTCGTATTACCTTAGAAATATTGAAGGAAGTGATAGAAATCTGCTAGACACAGCTTTAATTTAGAAACTTGTGCTGACCTATCTAATACTATTAACCGGTGCTTAACCATAAATTGAATGAAAAAAAAATCCCCTAAGATGAATACTAACCTAACATTGCAATTCCTTGGCGTTAATACTGCGCATGCTTGAGATAGATGGAAGCATGTGAAAAATAGGCATTGCAAAATCTCTCTATTAATAAAACGCGTTTCTCTTAGAATTTTATAAATACCAGAAATAATAGGAAGTTGTCCGGAAAAATATGCGTGTTCTGAATTTTCAGTTAATTTGAGTTTTCACTGCCGTATCATTTTAACTTCCTTTAGATGCTAAGGAGTTCGTAAAATGATGGAAGCCTATGATGTCATCATACCAACATATTTATGCCCTGGCATGGGGACCCACTGAAGCAATCATTGTGGTCATTCTTCTTAAGATCGTGAATGTTCTTAGAAAATACCTTCATCACAGCGTTCAACTCGTTAAAAGTTATTCTGGATTTTCCCATGCATCTGTTGTTGGGTGTGTTTCTATTGTCTTGATATTCCCAGAGAAAAGTTTTGGGTTAGACTTCTTGGTATTGTATTTGTTGTCAAGGGTGTTACAAGGTCTCAATTACGCTGGATGGAGACTGTAGTAGTTTCCCCACTTAAAAGGTTCTTCCCTGTTCTTGTTGTAGTCTGTCCAATGATGCTACTGATGGCAATATGTAAAACATTGCGGCTCTGATCTCTATATATGATGATTAATGTCTATGTAGTTGACAATTGTGACACTGCTTTCGTCTTCCAAAGTTTTACGGGCACTTTGTTTACTTTGATTCACTTTATATTGTTTATTTCTCTATCCATTTGACAATATAATGGAGAATAATCTCTTTTCGATCAAAGCGTCTACAATCTCTTCTTCGGAAATGGTTTCTAGCATGCATCTGTAACGGTATTGTCCTGTGAGAAAATAAGCATGGTGTTTTATCTTCCACCCTTCAAGAAACATTAGAATTTTTTAGAATTTTCTTATAATACTTCATCGTGACTGGGTGTATTCTGACTCCCTTTCGAAGAGTGACTGCTCAGTTAAATCCAAGACCGAAGTTTTTAAGGGTTGCTGTGGTTTCGTACAACGTACAATTACCGTTGATCATTTATTTTTTGCGTATTATTGCTGATTGACATCCCATTCTTTTTTCTGTAACTAACACGTAGACTGAAAAGTTTTTGGTCTGACACATAGATGTCGCCCTTTTCAAAAAATCCATATAATTTTTAGGAAATACCAGCCTACAAACGATACGTGCCAAAATTGCATGACATTTCGACGATTAGTGTACAAGTTACAGTGGTTTTCGTTACGCTACTTTTGATATTTTCAAAACAATGGAAAAAATCGAATTTGGTGTGTTGATTAAACACTGTTTTTTGATGGGAAAAAATACCGTTTAAACAAAACAATGGCTTGATAAGTGTTACGGGGACTCTGTCCCTGGAAAATCACTCATCATTTACTGGTATGCTGAATTTATACGCGGTCGTACAGACACAAATGATGCTTACCGTTCTGGATGCCCAAATAAGGTGGTTACACCGAAACACACCAAAAAATCTATAAGGATGATCGTAAAGTGAAATTGCGTGAGATAGCTAATACCTTAAAGGTATCAAAAGAATGTGTTGGTCATATATTTTGAATAAACATTTGGGCATGAGAAAGCTCTGTTCGAAATAGACACCGCGTTTGCTACCAGTGCACCCAAAACAACAACGTGTTGATGATTCTGAGTGCTGTTTGAACTGTCTAAGCGCAATAAAAAGGATTTTTTCATGCGATATGTAACGATGGATGAAATATGGACCCACCACTACACACCGAAATCAAATCGGCAGTCGGCTGGGAAGGTTTTGGCCTCTGTATTTTAGGATGCGCATGGAATAATTTTCGTCGACTATGCTGAGAAGGCAATAACCATCAATACTGAATATTATATAAAGTTATTGGTGCGTTTGAAGGCAGAAACTGCCCCAAATGAACAAAAAAAAAAATTCTTTCATCAAGACAATGCACCGTGTCACAAGTCAATGGTTACGATGGCAAGATTGCATGAACTGAAGTTCAAAATGCTTCCTGATCCACCGTATTCTCCAGATTTGGCCCCCAGCGACTATTATTTATTCGCAGATCTCAAAAAATTTGCTGGCGGAAAGAGATTTGGCTCCAATGAAGAAGTTATCGCCGAAACTAAGGCCTATTTTGAAGACAAAGACAAATCCTTCTACAACAGAGGTATAGATATGTTAAAAAAGTCGAATTTTGCAAAAAAAATGTGTTTAAAGCAGCTAGACCAAAAAGTTTTCAGCCTACGTGTTACTCTAGTTTTTCAGTTAGCTTCAGCTTGACTAGTGATTATTTTCAGTATGTACTTGTTTAGTGCACTTGTTGTTGAGGATTACGGTATTTCTTTTCTTTGGTTTATAGTTTTCTATTGTTGCTGACGGTACGATTCTTCATTTTTTCTTGTCAGCTTGATCCTTTTTTAGAATGACACTAATTGAATTCAAGAGTGTAACACTAGTGACTGTAGTGAATTAAACGTATATGAGCTTTATGAGTCATGGTTTAGTATTATATTATTTTATATTATCCTTGTAATTAAAGTTTTCTGTTGGTGAAGGACTTAATTTTTCATTAATCAGTTCACAGTCACATTTTAATCAGTTACCTATATATTAACAAGAAGCTACCTTATCCCCATGCAAAATTTCGTCAAGATTAATTTTCGTGTGACACTGGAACAGACAAATCGACAAACTGACAAACTCACTACGCGGGATTGTTTTACCCTTTATGGAATTTATAACTACGAATCATTTTCTTCAAAAAAAAAAAATAATACTCAATGAAAGGCGGTAGTTTACGAATAAAAAGAAAACATTAATAGACTGTAATAAGGTGAATAAAATGTGACGAGTTTAATGTCTCACATTCTCAAGATATTCCTGAAAATCATCCATGCTAGAATATCTAGAAAATGAGAAGCAAAAATACCGTATGAGGTTCAGCTTGTAACTCCTCGTACAACGCTTTTCAAGCAGTCTTTTATATGGAGAACATCATCCCTTTGGAATAATTTGACCACGACTGTGTTTCCCGCCGAGTACAATTTACAACGATTCAAGAACAACATGAATCGCTTTTTCCGCATACATGTCGCTCCTGTAGCGCTTTAGGGGCTTCCCTGCAGCACGTGTGCTAGACCCATAAAAAACACACACGCACACACAATTCGGATTCCGAAAACGCATGGGTACACACGAAGCTTTATTCTCATTAAATGTACTAGTCCAGCGCTGTAAAGATATGAACTTAGATGTATATGCCTATTTTATAGATTACGATAAAGCTTTCAACTGTGAGATATCTGAGAAATTAATAAAAATTCTAGAAACAACTACTATAGAAGATGTCCAAATATCATAAAAAATTTGTACTGAAATCAGACAGTAAAAGTTAAAATTGGGCCGGAAAGATCCGAAAGCATAAAAATACCCCATAGTATAAGACAGGGATGCATTTTTTCACCACTTTTGTTTAATCTTTAAAATATACTTTTGTTTTTTGTTTAGAAATATATGATTCTACTGAAGGCATAACAGTTAATGAGAATACACTGAATAACGTACGGTATGCTGATGATACTGTTCTATTGGCAAACGATATCAAACATCCCGAGCATCTTATCGATCGAATAGTACTAACCAGCAAAAGATTTGGATTAACTAGGAATATAAGAAAAACCAAGTGGATGGCAATAACAAAGAAAAATCTGAGTCCAGAGTTCCTCGAAAGCAAGGACAGCACCGTAGAACAGGTCCCCACATTTAAATATTTGGGAACTAATATAAGTGAAAAGTGGGATGGAGGAAAGATATCCTAGTGACATACATGAATATGAATAAATTGTTCCAATGAACAAGTCCCAGTTTCAAAATTCGAATGAGAATGGTGAGAGAGTTTGTATTTTTCGGGCTATTGTATGGATGTGAGTGCTGGATCCTTGACCCTCGCTCAAAGAAACTACTGGAAACATTTGAAACGTACATTTATAGATGCCTTCTTCGTATCTCCTGGGTACAGTGAATAAAAAACGCTGAAGTACTAGAAAGAATGGATAAAGCGAAAGAATTACTCACCACCAGAAAAATAAGAAAACTCAATACTTCGAACATATCATAAGGGGCCCAAGATACAAATTGCTACATTTAATTATTGAAGGCAAAATAAAGGGCAAGCGACCGATCCGAGGACGACAAAATTCTTGGCTGAAGGACATGCGAAGGTGGGTTGGATGTGCTGCGGATGATATTTTTCGAGCAGCAGTTTCAAAAGTTCGTTTAGTTATATGGATCGCCCTCCTTCGTGAGGAGAGAGCATAGTAATAAGAAGAATAAGGTGAAGGGAGGATTTTTTCTACAGAACAAAGTGGGTATATGCCTAGGCTGCCCTCTTCTAGTTTCGCCACGGTATACAGACACAGTTCTAATTACGATTGCATTAATGTATGCATTTAGTCGATAAGTTATCAAAAAGAATGAACTAACAAACCTGTTTTCATCATATCAATAATTTCACACCATTATGTTTCCCATAGTTCATCACAACGTCAATAAGTCTAATAGTTTTACAAATATTGACTGTGAGATAACATATTATTTACAGGTTTTGAATCACATGTTTATATTAGCACGAAACTGTATTGATTTTATTTGAAAATGAAAAAAGTTATTACTCAGTATGTCCTCGAAAATATAGTTAGTAAAATAAATACTTTTTCAGTCTAAAGAATAACGCTATTGAAAGCTTAGTACAAGATATTAAAGTAATTGGGAACGGTGTACTAAATTAGAACAAACGGTACTAAAGACTACCAAGTATGGCAGAACATAAGCCATCGTAAGGATATTACAAATGAATATGTTACTAGAGAAAGAATTTTAAGCTTAAGTACATTGCGAAAATTTTATATGCAAATAAAAATCGGCCAAGTGCAAGTCGGACTTGCACAATTAGTGTTACGTACGTTAAATGCTTAAAAAATTTTGTTACGAAGGAATAAATTGATCAATGACTTCACAAAACATACCCCAAACAAGTTTTTAACAAAGTTTTTTTCCCGATCTTTACCGAAAACTGATGGCCTTGAAATATTTGTGTTTCTTATATGCCAGATAAATTATTAAAGGTAATGCACTTGTGATAATTTTCGTTCAATCTACACCCTATTGAGAATATTCCAAAAATTTTTCAAATTTTTTGATCAGTACTTTTCAACCTAAGGGGGGGACAGCGATTTTTCGCTATTTTTTAAAAATAATACAAAGAAAAGTATGCGCAAATATTACATTATAAACATTTTTTTTAACTTGTCTTTTCACAAGCTTTCATTCATTCGACGACCTGGCAAAAAATTTTTTTTTCACATCCGATTTCACCCGCTAAAACTTTCAAAACTACACTCTGATGAGGCCATCAATTCCTATCTCTCTCTCTCTCTTCTAGCCAGTCTCTGTCCTTTGGAGATAGGCCTCTCTCATTTGCTTCCATATGTCCCTGTTTTGTGCAATTTGATACCAATTGAGCCTTGCTGATCTTTTAATATCGCCATACCAACGTTGTTGAAGTCTGCCAATACTTCTTTTTTCCCCCCATGGTCTCCATCTGGTCACTTTTCTCCTCCAGTTATCCGTATTTCTGGCCACATGGCCATCCCAGTTCCACTTGAGGAAAGATATCCTCTCAGTTATGTCGTGGGCCCCTGTCTTTTTCATAATCCAATCGTTTGATTTGCAGTCCCTAAGTGATAGTGATTCTTTTCGATTGCCCTTTGATGAACTTGCAATTTTCTTATAATTTTCCGTGTCAAAACTTAAGTTACGCTACCATATGTTGTTACTAGTAGAATGCTTTCGTTATATACTTTTCTTTTAAATTTTAAAGGCAGTTTAGACTAAAAGACTTGCTTCATTTTACCGTAACCCGCCTTTCAAAGGCATATCCTTCGATTGACTTCCAGTTCTTGATTTAATTTTCCGAGTGTAATTTCCTGTCCCGAATATACTCGTACATATGAATCCACCCTTTCCACTTGTTGTCCATGTATGGATATTAGGTTATTAATGGTTGTTTGTTCGTTAGTCATGAATTTGTTTTTTGTGATGTTCATCTCTAAACCGACCTTTTTTGCTTTGGCTTTGCAGTTTGTAATTCTTGGAGCATTTCTTTCAATTTGATTTCATTTTCGGCAAAAAGTGCGATGTCATCAGCAAGTCTTAAGTTGTTGAGTATCTCTCCGGATATGTTAAGTCCTTTGTTTCCCCAGTGAAGGCTCTTGAAGACATCTTCTAGTACCAGGGTGAATATTTTGGGTGATATGATGTCACCCTGTCTAATACCTCTGTTTATTTTCACTTCCTTAGTATCCTCGTGTAATCTTACTTTCATTTTTGATTGTTCATTGATTTTTGCCAGTATGTTAATATACATTTGATCGACTCTTGCGTTTTTCATCGCTTTCTCAATTGCCCAATATTCCACTGTGTCAAGGGCCTTTCGGAAGTCAACAAGTGCCATCCAGGCTGTGATATTGTATTCAATTACCTTTTCTATAAGTTGTCTGACCGCCCCCGCTTGTTCTTTAGGTTGGTAATTTTCAAACTTCTTGTCTAGCCGATTTGTGATTATTCTCATGAATAGTTCGTATATTTGCGATAGAAAAGGCCTATAGTTGTCCAAATTGTTAGGATCTCCTTTTTTGTATATCAACATAACTAGGGCTGTTTCCCAATCTTTTGGTATCACTCCTTCGATCAGACATTTATTGAAGAGTTTTTTAAGCTCTTTGATTTTTGGCGATCCTCCCTCTTTTAGCATTTCCGGCAGTATCTCGTCTTCTCCTGCTGCTTTTCCATTTGCAATCTAGTTAATGGCTTTTTCAATTTCTTCAACTTCGATGTCTGGTAGATCTTCGAAACCAATCTTCGGTTGCCTACTCTTGATCTTCTCAGAGTTTTCTCATCGGCTTTTGACCCGTATAAATCTGCATAGAATATTTCTGTCACTTTAAGTATTTGTGGTCTTTCTTCTATAGGGTTTTCATTTTTGTCAATCAGTTAATCTCTCTTCTGTGTGAGTTTTCCTTTCTGAATATGTGTTCTATCAGTTCTTCTATCCATTTCTCCTGGTATTCTTTAGTATCCTGTTTTGCCATTCTTCTTGCAGTTCTGTGGATTTCAGCATATTCCACCTTATTAGTTCTTTCCGTTTCTTCACTAGTTGTTTTGTTTTTTGTGTTATTTTATCCTTTCTTTGTTCCTTTAATATCATGTGATTTTCTGCCGTTTCTTTTATTAGTTTTGTTAATCTTCCATTCATTTCATCTAAATTCTCATGAAGCTGTGATAATTCCTTTGTTAATTCCTATATTACTGCCAAATTTCAACTTTCTATGTCAAATAGTTTCGGAGAAAATCGCGTGTGACAGACGAACAGACAGACGGACAGATAGACACCGAAAATGTCTTTTTGATTGATTAATAGTAAAAGATATTAAAAAAAAAAAGAAATTATACCTTATCGTAAGCTATTTTCAAAAGAGGTAGAGTGTAAAAAAAAGATCTGAGATAGAAGAAGACTGAATATTGTTCCAAATAGCGCAAAACTTAAAAGAAATGATCATCTGGTATTTAATTTTATAGCACGCAGAAATACTGTCGGTGGGTTCATAGGAATATCCAAGTTTTTAGCAACCCTCATGGTTCGGTGACTCTCATCCTAGTGGTGCAGTATTTGTACAACAATTTTGTGCCACCTAGTGTCAATTTCTTCATTATTTCTTTATTAATGCTTAATAATTTTTCAGCGTCTGCATTTTGATACAAACGATCTGAACCTACTGGCTTTTTAATATCTTTAAAAATTTTAATAGATTTGTAAAATGAATCTGCGCCTTGGATGACTATTTAGCGTTAACTGACCAAATCAATCATTTATATTTACCAATTTGTTATTAGGATTTTTATTAGGTCAGGAATGTGTCTCCCTTGACTTAGAACTAAAAATTAACCTTAAAACTTATATTTTTTTATGGGCATAGCATATGTGCTGCTGGAAAATCCCTAAAGCGCTACAGGTGGAACGCGTGTGCGGAAGAAGCGATTCACGTTAGACTTCGATCGCTGTCAGTTCTATTTGGTGGGAAACAGTTCTGGGCAAATCATTACAAAATGACGAGGTTCTTCATATAAAAGACTGCATGAAAATGGCTGTACAAAGAGTGACAAGCTAAAGCTCATACGGATGTGAAATATTAATCCGACGTGTATTCCTAACAGCATGCCCTAGGAGGAATTAAGCGGACTACAATCACCGAACATTTTTCCTAAAAATACTTGTAGAATAGACTCAAGTTAATTCAGGCAAACAGTTCTCTTCTGAATAGAATCCAACAAATGTAAACTATGTTTGGGAGCAGAGCCTCAAATATTGGAGCAGTATTCCATTGTTCATCGAATTTGAGCGTTGTACAGAATTAACAGTTGTTGTGTAGTGTAAAGCTTTCTAGTTCGAAATAATATTCCCAGCAGAAGCTCTCTTTGTTATACATGTAATATGTTCATGCTAAAACATATTTGCTCCCAAATTAATGCCCAGCAAATTGAGTGACGATGCCAGAGGATTGAAGTCAGGTTCAACAACGTTATTTTTTTTTAGAAAAAACTACCACCTGGGTTTTTGTAGCGTTAAAGTCTACTTAGTAACTGTCACCACAAGATAGAACTGCTCCCAAGTCTTTGTTAAGTTGGGTGGCTTTCTGCTGTCTGTGGATATTCGCTTGAGTAGCGGATGTTGAAGCGTTCAAAGTGAATAAAAAAATAAGCGTACTACCACCTGCACAGCTCTAGATGCGATTCCTGGTCCTTTCCAGCAGATCGTTAATGTAAATGAGAAACGGAGTATGAAGCCTTGAGGCACACCGGCGGTGGTAGTGAATGAGAAGAACAGTCGACTGCCACTCGTAAAGAATACTTTCTGACAGAATATGAGAACCATAAACAAAATTTTTCAGACATACTAGCGTAGCTTAACCAACAATCCGTCATGCCAAATGCCTTGCCTTGGATATATTAAGTACAACCGTCGAGGTTCTCTAAGGTGTTTAATCGCGTTGTTCCAAATATATATGACAAGTTAGAAGATCTTTTCTTACGCAAGTCATACTAATGGTCGCTAATAATAGAAAAAGATTCTGGTTGGTAGCCTTTTCCAAAACTTACCAAACCAGATTATTGAAAGCAATGCGACAAGTCGATAACTGTTTAGCAAGGTCTTCTTGCCAACTTTGGATGTCAGCTGCACTGTAGGTATTTCCACCAAGAAGCAAATATTCCCTTTCTGTAGGATAGGTTGAAAGGTCTACAGAAAATTGATATTAGTTCGCTCGCGCATTTTTTAAGCACGATGGCAGGTATTCCATCAATGTTAGAAGCTTTTTTGGTGTCTAACTTCATTAAAATACGTTTTATGATACGCTGTGTAAAGACAATATTGGGCATCCTTGAACTATGGAAATAGTTGGTGGTTTTTACCAGAAATAAAAGACAATGTCTAAAAGATAGATTTCGGCGGGACAACGGCTTTTTATTCAACTCTATATGGTAGTTAGAAGGTTTGGGTTGGTGCAAGTATCACAAGCGTTTCTAGTTGCAAACAATCTGAGAGTTTTTGACGAATACTGTATTTTTTTTAAGGCGCAAAATAAAAGTATACTCCAAATAAATCATAATATAGTTTTTGATAATAGCACCGATTTTAAATGCATAGTTGCAAAATAGTGTAACGAATATTAATCGCCCGTTTTCTTTCTTCCTAATTATTAATTAATCTATTAATTGTTTTAGGTAAAAAGAAAAAGAAGAAAGAAAAAAGAGAGAAACCTCCACCTTTGCCATCAAAAAGCCACATTTCACAACCGTGTTGTTTTCAGCATATAACTTCAGTGGATAAAGAAGACACGGAGAGATACTATTCATTAAAAGAGTTATTACCCAGAACGCCAGAAGTGCTAAATCCAAGAATACGTCAGTTGGATGATAATTAAAACAATCGTAGACTGTTAATTTTGGGGCCCCAAGTGTATAGTAATGTGTAGTATCTCAGCAAATAGAGCGGCATGTATAGAGAACAAAACCGACAGTTTAAGTATCATAGCAAACGTAGAGATATTATTTCTTATTTAGTTTTATAGATTGTTAGATCTTTATAAGAAGAAAAATATCACTAGTCAGCCTCGACAGCACGTGAATAACTTGATAAAGAATTATGTATATCCTTAATTCATATCTTTGTTATATTATGTGTATAACATACTTTTGACTATATATTACACAGTCTCATAAATACGACATACATTCCATTTATCAAATTCAAATTTTCCTTTGACCTCAGTTTTTAAAGATTCAGCAGATTTGATGAATCTCCTATTTTCTATCTACTCAGCTGTTATCGTTATTTGAAGCATGCGCCCACCGTTTGGAGCTTGCACAGTATTAAACCATAATAAGAGAAACATTTATTTAGGATAACAACTTTCCTTATTTAGGAACTTATAAGAAATCTTTGATTGTGTTAGCCGATACTTGTTGGAAATTCATAATAAAATTATATAAAAACAACACTATGTTTTAATTTCCAATATATTTAAAGTCACTTGACAATTGACACTTCTGAAGAAGCCATTGTATGGTGAAACAATTGTCAAGTGACTTTAAATATATTGGAAATTAAAACATAGTGTTGTTTTTATATAATTTTACTTATAAGAAAGGTTATTTGAAATTCGTTATTCTTATCATCGTATATATATATATATATATATATATATATATATATATATATATATATATATATATATATATATATATATATACAGTTATACAGTATATATATATATATATATATATATATATATATATATATATATATATATATATGATAGATAAAAAGATTAGCGGGACTCGACTGGATGCAAAAAGAAAATAACAAAGCTCATTGGAGACAACTTGAGGACGCTTACATCTGACTATGGATGAAATAAGCTAATGATAATGATGTTGATAATGATGATTCTTATCGCTATTAGAGTAGGGCTTGTTTATCTTCCTAGTTAGGTATACAAAACCACTAAATACAGTAAAATTGAGATTATAATCTTTTATTTCAAATAAGACAGACAACAGTTAATTAGTGTTCCGGTTACGTTAACATTTTGAAATTTCTGGCATGATGACATTACAGAATAGTTATCACCACTACAACACATATTTTATTTTTGCACCTGACACGCGTTTCTCTAACCATGTGGGCATCATCACTAGTAATGACCGACTGTCGACTTACTAATCGCTCCTGATGATGCTAACATGGTGTCGAGTGAAAAAATAAAGTGTTTGGTGCAGTAGTGGTAATTGTTGTGTAGTGCTAATTTCAAATGAAATTTTATTTATCGCACATCCGTATTAACTTGGAAATATTGAAGGAAGTGAGAGACTAAGTTCATAGAAGATGAATACTAACCTAACCTTACTTTCAGTTCATTTTATTGTAATTCTGCCGTAGGGTGAAAGTGCAATTCCTTCGCATTAATACTGCGCATGCTTGCGATAACGATAAGGACAAAGGTATATGAGAAATAAGCTTTTCAAAACCTCTTTAATATTATACATGCGGGGCCATAAAAAAATTGACAAATACTTCAAAACACTTTTTCTAACTGCACCTTTTTTGATCATAATTTTATAAATATGATCGCATTATAATTTTGTATAAATCGACTGAAAAAAAGTTATAATTATATTATATTTTACATTATTTAATCTAGATATAGAATCTTATTTTTGCGTGCTTTTGTTAGTCCGTTTTCTATATGCGCAGTGTATTTATAAATAAGACGTACTTTAAGTTTTGCATGTAACGTTTATTGAAAAAATGTCAAAACTAAACATTTTCTAAGAGTGGAAAAAAATTTATCACTACTCAGTTTTCTTAGCTCAATTTGATTTTTGAAGTACAAAAAATATACTAATGATTTACAAACGGTAAACAAGACAACGACCAAGAATATGAATCTGGCGACCGCCATATCTCATCCAAGCTTGTAGCAACTATAGAAGGCCTGTCCTGTGTCGATTCAAGCATTCTAAGAAGTCTGAGATGTGTCAGTTAAAATGCCATAATAATGTGACTTGGAATGTCACAATCTGTATATAGATGGCAATAGGCCAGTTAACAGATGGTCGTAAGTAGGTATCCTAATCAGGAAGAAATTGGAAACAATATGGAATTGTTTTTATCCCTTTTAGTTGGGTTTCACAAAACACTTACTAATTTATTTCGAATATTTGGCAACTAATTATAAATCAAATACACAAAGCAAGAGAAAATATTGGATTGAACATCAATACAAACAAAACAAAATTATTAGTAGAAACCGAATGCACGATATCCGCATTCGTATAGATGGTGAGAATATAGAACAGGTTAGAAAGTTTATGCCTGGAGTGCCTTATAAATGATAAGTGGGATCTGGATATGGCAATTAAAGCCCGAGTTGAGCAGGCAAGATTAACTTTCATCAAGTGGCGTAAATTTCTTTGTAATAAAAACCTCAGCCTACAACTCAGGTACCAGATGGCTAACTGCTATGTTTGGTCCATTCTGTATGGTGTTGAGACATAGGCCTTGAGAATCTCCCCTGTTAGCAAACTAGACCCATTTGAAATGTGGATGCCGAGAGGAATGTTGAGAATATCTTAGGTTGATAGAGTAAGAAATGAATAGGTAATCGAAAGAGCCATAGAAGATCGTGAATTATTCGAAAACATAAAAAAGAGCAAGATTTCTTACTAAGGTCATATTGTTCGAACGTTATACATTTTAACGCCTGATTCTGCGGGGTAAAATTTAAGGCAAAAGGGGAATGGGACGAAAAAGATTGCCATGGCTAAGCAACATCCGCCTGGAATAAACGTTATTCAGGCATTCCAAAAGGCGATTTTAAACAGACTCATCCGATGAGAGAAATTTGGTACCTATGCCTACGCAGGATTCTGCACGACACGTTGAGAAGAAGAAGAATAAAAGAAATTATCCCTTGGAGATTAACCACAAACGTAAATTTATTTTTAAAATAAAATGTCGAAGTACTACCCATGCTACTAATTGTTTTTTCGATTAAAAAAAAATCTTTTAATTGTGGTGGTATTCGACTGTACTCAATTATATTCGTTCTTCTTCTTGAAGTGCCATATCGTGCGCGGCCCTCTCGCCTTGGTTGGTTGGTGCCTTTTTAAGTATTTCCAGAGACAAAGTGGACCTACAGTTTAATGCCTATTCCGAACGGCCAAAGTGCGAGGGCTTTACTAGGCATGATACTACGGATAGTTTGTCATTGCCTTTCCGCGAGCGGCTACCGTCAACTTGTAAATTTTATTTTATTATTTATTTATTTTTTTTTTATTATTATTATTTTCCGAGCCTAGATATGAAGTCGGGTCGCTGGCGTAGAAAGCAGACACTCTAATCGCTACGCGACAGTTGCTTCCATCTAATTATATATTGCGCGTAAATATATTTGATTGGTAGCGAGAATTTGGAAAATTCCGAACTTGGAGATGTAAAATTAGTTTGTTATATGAAACCATAACCAAACCACTT
Organism: Pachyrhynchus sulphureomaculatus; assembly: GCA_019049505.1. Taxonomy (NCBI): domain Eukaryota; kingdom Metazoa; phylum Arthropoda; class Insecta; order Coleoptera; family Curculionidae; genus Pachyrhynchus; species Pachyrhynchus sulphureomaculatus. Next base: position 190,115,085 of record CM032449.1, read on the forward strand.
CATTAAATATACTGGTGGACTGGTAGAACCCACGAAGTCGGATCATTTTTGAGAATGACGTTTTTGTCTAATTTATCACTATTGATTGTTCTTGTCTAATATGAATATGCCCGACGTTGGATTTGGATATTGCCCTTTTTAAGAACCCAGAGCTTGAGGTTTGTCAGCTCAAATCTACTATAAAATCGCATTAATATGTTTTTTTTGCAAGCTTGCATGAAGGTAAAAAAAGAATCTGAGCATGTATGGAAGTTTAAGCACAAATCTAAAAGTCTATAATTTTTCATATTTTTTTAGTAAGTACTATACTAACTCTAAAATATAATAGTTTTTTAGTCCAAAAGAAATGTTTTGCTTTTGATCTGTGATAATTTACTAATTATAGTTAAGTTTATTTAGTTTAGAATTAAGTTTTTAATAGAGGGTCTTTACTGAAGTGACTTAAGATCCTTTTTACACGAAAAATATGTCTAAAAAGCATTTTTGGTTCACTTTTTAAATCGTCAGGGCTAAGTAGGCCTTTTTGGTTTATAAAATATTTAAATTTTAAATGATATATAATTTTATCAATTTGACATTGCTGCAAGCTATACAAACTCACACGCTTATTATTTAAGCTACTTTCTTCTTACGTTTCTACAAGATGGCCTGTTCCACGTCTCGAAGAAATCAGAATCTAATGGAGCATCAAAATATTTGTTTAGAAATGTTCCATTTTTAAGACGTAAAATGTGTAAATGATTAAGGAATAATATTAAGAAAACTATGTTCTTGTAAGAATTATTTGACTATTTTTATCTAAAAACATATTTTCATCCAGTGATATACTGCTAATTAATAATAGTGGCTTTTTTTATAATTAATAGTGAGAGTTTTTGTTGATTAATCGTTTCAGATACATTTTATTAAAATCAGTATAATACAGTATAATAAATAATGATTGTATATTAATGGCGAATATATTAAAACTTAGCCACTTCTTATCTAAATTAGTTTTTTCTTATATATTGATTATTCTATCACATTTCAAAGTCTTTGAGACAGGGAATCGGGCAACCTATAATTAATTTGTTTTACTAGAAATTTATTTACGTTTTTTTATCTCTCATAATTATATGATTAGATTATTATTTGAAATTTAAATCAAGTACCAAGGTTCTTACACCTATATTACACTAAACTGTCATAGGTTCTAGAAGAGATAAACAATTAGATTACTCCTTCTAAATGCTCGAAAGTTAACAGAAAATGCGGCAAGAAAAAAAATTAAAAACAAGAGATTTTTTTTATAAAACATGTGCTCTTTTAGACTATTTACAGTTTTTTTTGTCTACCTAATATTTAGTTTGCAAATTAGTCTACAGACTTACTTAACTTAATTTCTAAAAGGTAATTTTGTGGGTGGAGGCGACCTGAAATTTCGACTTGTCGACTAACCGTCTACCTAGTTGTTTATTCTATCGGGCGAGCCAAAAACGATTATAGTCGTGGTTTTCTTATTTTTACTTAACGGTCGTTTTTTGTCGGAAAAAGCGAGTCCGGCTTCGTCCTCCGGTATTGGCGGCGTCCTTTTGCCGGTTTCCTCTTATTTTATTAAGAACAAACTAAATTTATTGATTTTAGATGGATCGACGTTATTTGGGCTCTAAAGCTGGGTCTGGTCTCGGCGGCTTGTGCGCTTCGGGGCGCTCGACTTTTTTAGTGTCAACAGATGTTACGGTACTTGATTCAAGTGGTTAAACGACAGTCCATTTTTGGATGTAGCATTCCGGGCCTTATCTAGGCATTCCAGGGCTTGGTGGCCGCAAAATCAACGTTAAAGCCTTTTATTCGACTCTTCGATAGAATGAACAATTAGGCAGACGGTTAGTCGACAGGTCAAAATTTCGGGTCGCCTTCTTGGTCTATAACCACTCGATGAGTGTTTTCGAAACATTTCAGTGGAAGCCCTGTATATACACATTCCATTGCTGAAAATATTTATTCCCTTACTCATTCAAATCGCTATTAGAAAATGTAGCAGTCGCGGAAATATTTGAATTTTCTACATACAGTTCGATTTCTCAAGGGATTGAAGATATTTACCCTTTGCAAGTTAAATAATCGCAAATTTTGTCGATATTGATCAGAGCTGCACCATTATATACAATAAAACAAAAATATCTCACAGACCACCGAAAGGCATCTGGCTTCAACATTTCAGCCGTCTATGGATGCCTATTTTATATAAAAAGGCGGTTTTTTAACGTCCATTTCCGACTTTTAATTACGTAAGTTCTAAGCTTTTGAAGACATGACTCCATTTATTACATTTCACTATTTATATTCAATTCAGATTATCAAGATTTTCATTTTTAGTGTTCTGTACTTACAATATCACTTCCGTGTCTGTCAGTCTGTCTGTCACACCCGATTTTCTCCGAAACTATTAGCTGGTAAAACCACGAGTTCAAAAATATACATAATGTTATATTTGCGCACAGTTTTCTTTGTCTTATTTTTAAACAACTGCGAAAAAAATCGCTGTCCCCCCCTTGTCTCAAAAAGTACCGATCAAAAAATATTGAAAAAATTCTGGAATATTCTCTACAGAGTGTGAATTGAACGAAAATCATTATGAGTGCATTACATTTAATAATTTATCTGGTATATAAGAAAAAAACAAAAATTAGAGGGTTATCAGTTTTCAGTAAATATAGGAAAAAAAAATTGTATTACCACAAACAAAGAAATAACTTTGTTCATTCTGAGGCTGTCAATAGTCTTCCAGGGCTGTGTCAAATTAAACCTGAATAAGGCTTTGCAATAAAATATTTGATATCGAAACAGTAAAACTATTTTTTTTTTTAAATGTACAAGAAAAATAGTGTAAAACTTACACTAGCGACATCTCTGGAAAATATATTTTACAACTGGACAAACAGATGTATTTTGACGTCTACAAGAAAATGTTTATAAAATGCCCAATTAACGTCTTTGGACATTCAGATCTAATATGAATCTAAATAAGACATAATGGAGGCTTCTCACGCTTTGTAGATAATTTGATCTCATGCCAAATCTATATGAAAAAACCGATCGCGTGCATGTCGAACTTGCGCAATGAGTGTTCCGTGCGGTGATTGCTTTTAAAATAAAAATTTTGTTTCGTAGGTATAAAATGATTAGTAACTTCACAAAACACACCCTAAATGAGTTTCAACAAATTTGTTGCCGATCGTTGTTGAAAACTGATGACCTTGGAAGATTATTTTCCTTATATAATATATAAATTATCAAAGGTGTGATAATTTTCCTTCAATCTACACTTTATGGGGAATATTCTGGAATTTTTTCAAAATTTTTTGATCCACACTTTTCGAGATAAGGAGTTTTTTTGAAAATATTATGAAGAAAAATTTGCGCGAGTATTGCATCATATATATTTTTAAACTTGTGTTTTCACAAGCTTTCTTCCAAAAAATTTTTCATTTTTTATTTCACCCCCAAAACTAACCCCTAAAGTCAAAATTTAACTTTCAGAACTACGCAGCTCTGATTGGACCACCAACCCTTATATTTGTGCCAACTTTCAACTTTCTTTGTCAAATAGCTCCGGAGAAAATCGGACAGAGAGACAGACGGACGGACAGACAGGCGTACAGACAGACAGACAGACAGATAGATAGACAGAAGGACGGACATTGAAGTGATCCCATAAGTGTTTCGTACGGAACACTAAAAAAGAGATGGATGTGTAACCTGGGCAAAAAAAATTGATGACTTGATCTTCGTCAAAATTTGTCGAATTTATATTAGGGTGTAGTGACCCAGTTCATATAGTAGTAAGCCAAGTTGCAATTGATGGTCGTGAAGCCAGTTTGCAACTGACAACTGCCCCATTCAAAAGTGTGTATGGGGTTCTATTACTAGTTATTAAGTTATAGAAATGTTTTTTTTTTAAACATTTTGTTTATGTATTTAAATATTTATGTATTAATTAAGCATAATATAATTAAAGATACTTTAAGAGTGTAAATAATGAGTTTTTTTTTTAAAGAAAAACGGACAAGAATATGTTATTTGTACAGTTTATATTAGAGTGAATAAAATATTATATAAACTGCTTATATGTTCATTTGTATCTGGGCAATATTTTTTTTTATGGGTCTAGCACACGTGCTGCAGGGAAATCCCTAAAGCGCTACAGGAGCGACACGTGTGCGGAAAACGCGATTCACGTTGGTCTGAATCGCTGTAAATTGTACTCGGTGGGAAACACAGTTCTGGGTAAATTATTCCAACGGGATGATGTTCTCCATACAAAAGTGCTTGAAAAGGGTTGTAGGAAGAGTAACAAGCTGAACCTCATACAAATGTGAAGTATTAGCGCGACGTGTATTTCTTGCATGCATCGTTCGGGGAGGAATTAAGCGGGCTACATCCGTCGAACACTTTCCATGAAAATACTTGTGGAATAGACTCAAGTCGCCAATCGTTCTTAGACGTTCCAACAAATCAAGGCCGCCGGCCAGTTCCGGGTCTCCAATCAGGTGATTTTACAAAAACCTTCAACTTTTTATTAAGTATGTCATATACTTATTTCTAATAGTTTTCGATTTGTTTTGAATTTTTCAATTTTTACCCTTGTTTTTAATATAATATATATATATATATATATATATATATATATATATATATATATATATATATATATATATATATATATATATATATATATATACAGTAATACCCCGCTTAGCGCGACCCCGTTACGCGCGGTTTCACTATAACGCGAATTTCAAATTTCGCGCTCATGTAGTCATTAACTTCTCTATGGTCGCGGGGGGATCCCCGCTTTCTCTGAATATTCTCTTTGAAGAATTGGGAATTCCCTGTCCTTCGACTTTGTTCTATGGGGATTTCCTCGTTCGTTTCGTGTGTTCATTTGTTCCGTAATGTTAGTTCGGTCGGCTGGCAGTTTTGTTTTAATATTTATTGGAGATACATACATACATAATTTAACCCTACGTTAAAAATGCCGCCTGTAAAGAAAAAAGAGCGTAAAAGCGTCACTTTGGAATTGAAGATGAAAGTGTTAAGAAGAATGGAAAATGGAGGCAAAGCAACAATTGTTGGGAGAGATTTTGGACTCTCAGAATCGACTGTGAGAACGATTTATAAAAATCGGGAAAAAATTAAAATCTCCAGCGAAGGTTCAACACCTATAAGTGCAACAAAACTTTCTCGTTCGAGATCATCTATCTTAGAAAGAATGGAGAAATTACTGTCAGTCTGGATCGAAGATTTGAATAAGAAGAACACACCACTAAGTCAAGATCTCATATGCACAAAAGCAAAATCTTTGTATGAGATGCTGAAAACAAAAGAAGGAGAAGGGAGTGCCACTCCGACTTTTGCTGCCAGCAGAGGCTGGTTCCATCGGTTCAAGCAGCGTTCTAATCTTCACAATATCCACATAACAGGCGAGGCGGCCAGCGCGGACATTCAAGCTGCAGCTGAGTTTCCAGACAAGTTTCAAGACTTCGTTAGACGAGAGAAAATTCCTGCTTGTCTCATCTTCAATGTTGATGAGACCGCACTTTACTGGAAAAAAATGCCATCTCGAACATTCATTTCTAAGGAAGAACGTCAAGCCAGTGGTTTCAAAGCTGCGAAAGATCGACTAACACTTCTGCTGGGTGGTAATGCCACTGGTGATTTCAAACTGAAACCTTTACTAGTGTACCATTCAGAAACACCCCGTGCAATGCGAGGCACAGACAAGACAAGTCTACCAGTTGTGTGGCGATCAAACAGAAAGGCGTGGGTTACACGGGAAATTTTTCAAGAATGGTATTCTAATAGTTTTTGCCCATCAGTCAAATCATACTGTGACAGAAATGGGCTTGAACCTAAAGTTATATTACTCTTAGACAATGCCCCAGGACATCCAACCTCACTTGATACGCCCAGAGACTTAAAAGTGTACGTAAAGTTCCTTCCACCAAACACTACGTCAATATTACAACCTATGGACCAGGGAGCAATAGCAAACTTCAAAGCTTATTACCATCGCCGCACTTTTAGCCAACTAATTCATGAAACTGACGGGGAAGGAAGACAGTCTATGCGAGAGTGGTGGAAGTCATACAACATTATGAAGTCTATTCACAACATAGAAGAGGCTTGGAAGGAAGTTAAAATGAGTTGTATGAATGGGGTGTGGCGTAATCTTTGGCCAGATGTAGTGGAAGCACCTAGAAGAATTGTCCAGATGCAGAGACAAGTGCTTGAAGACATTGCTGCAATGATTGAGGGGTCTGAACTTGAAGATGTCACGGTAGAAGATCTCGTAGAACTTGTAGCAACGCACGACGATCCTATTAGCAATGAAGATCTGATCGAGTTACAGAATAATCCTATCTACGATGAGGAAGAACAAGTAGAAGAGAAAGTTTTATCTTCAGGGGAAATACAAAATGCACTTTCAAAAATTTATTCAGGTTTGGACATATTGCAGAGTATAGACAATAATGATGACCGTGTCTTGACCGTGTGTCAAACAATTAAAAACAGTGTTGGGTGTTATGAACGTATTTTACAAGAACGTAAACAAAACGTTACCCAAAAGACAATAGATGTATTTTTCCGTAAAAAATAAGAGTATGTATTGCATAAAGTGTTCTTAGAATTAAAGTGATTGATTAAAATGATTTGTATTTTTTTGTATTAAATTTTGACTATGTTTAATCATAAACCTCGATATACGCGAATTTCAGTTAACGCGATTTTTTTCGGAACGTATCCCTCGCGTAAAGCGGGGTATTACTGTATATATATATATATATATATATATATATATATATATATATATATATATGTATATATATATATATTAGAAAAAAATGTTAAGTCTAGGACAAGGCACTGAATCTACCATTGGAAATAGGTAAAATATGCATTGCCTGACATCGTAGGAAATAAAATGATAACGGTTAAATAAGAAGGATTTGATTAAGTTAAAACGAGGATAATCAAACATATAGTATTTCAGTTGTTCAAAGAGTCTTTTATAGGACCCACAATCGAAAGCTAGGTGTTCAATAAACCAGAGATTTTAATATTTATTTTTCCATTTTCGCGATATTACACGATTCAAAAAATCCTACTTTTGATCTCACAAGGAAGCTTTGACGTAGCAAAACTATACCACAGTTATCACAAGACTAGGCAATCATCGCTCCTGATGATGCTAACCGAGTTAGCGAGTAGTGATTAATGTTGTGTAGTAAACAAGTAAGCGAAATAAGCATCAACGAATAATTTATTTATTTATTTGAGAATATACGGGTACACCTCTTTTTACAATGTATTTATAATACTTTACAATATAACCATATCAATAACAGAACGGCCGAAAATTTGGAATGAAACACAAGAAGGGCTTACACTCCTACCGTGAAACAATCAACTCCAGAGCATCCCTTCTGAAGGAAGAGGGGGAACCTGAAAAAATGTTAAGCTTCCGGCACTGGTTCATGAATCTCATAGCCCTCAGCAGTGGTGAATGATAACCATAATTAGTTCTGTGGAAGCCAGTAAAGAACAATTCAGTTTGCCTTAAATATATTTGAGGTACATTAAATTTTACGAATGATAATAAAGTAGGACAATCTATCAACCTGTTAATTATCTTATACAGAAAATACTGATCACTCACCAAACGTCTATGAGCTAACAGATTCAAGTTCATATGGCCCCTAATAATAGTAAAACGAAGGTCAATTATTGCCATATCACTCTTACACACAGTCATAGAAACCTGTTCTGAATTTTTTCGAGATTGTACTTATGTACTTCAAACATCGGCGACCAGACAACCGCTGAACATTCCAGAACAGATCTCACCAAAGTGCAGTACAGGGCCCTTAATGAGGACAATGATAAATCCCCGAGATTTCTATATGTAAGTCACAAAATCTTACTGGACTTGTTAATAATATGAACATAATGATCACAGAAAAAGAGGCGATAATCAAATATTACTCCTAGATCCTTCACTTTGCCCAAACTGTCCAACACTGTTCCATTAATAGCATAATTATTACTGACATTCTTATGTCCTCTAAAGAAGCTAACAGATTTACATTTAGATGCATTAAGCTGTAGACCAGGGGTGCTCAAACTTGAACTGCTGGCGATCTACCTTTAGACTACGATCGATCGACTCTGAGAGGCTGCAAGTAAGTGTGATACAGGATTGTCGTCTAGGTAGGGTGTATCGTGGCATAGATATTAGTTTTCCGCACAATATGCATTTTTTAGTCAAGGTAAGTGTAGGTCTGCTCTAAAATGTCAATGAAAAAACTCATAATTATTCAAAATTGCGAGTTTTTTAGTTCTTACAAAACAAACGAGTTCTAGTGTCTAAACTTAACTAAAGAGTGACTTTGGATGTTGAAGCGTGGCACTGCATGTCCTCAGCATACTTTTCATAAGATGGTACGTAATTACCGAGTGCTAATTGCAAGCATGATGACATATGTTCGTCAGTTAGTCGATTGCGATATTTTGACTTAATTATCTTCATTTCAGAAAATGCAGACTCGCACAAGTAAGTTGACCCAAACATTGCCGTCAGTTCAAGAGCGATTTGCCTTAGATTCGGATATTTATCTTTAGATATAAAACACCAGAATTTTGTATCAGATGCTGTGGCTTTGAGATGTATATCTGATATAATCTGCACTAACACGTTTTCAACAGAACATGAGACCATGTTAAACTGACTTGCTATTTCAGTAGCTAATTCCTCAATGTTTTTACACGAAAAAGGATAACTCATAAATGATGCGATATTTGCCAATTTACTAAAATCATAAAAATGTATTTCGAATTAGCCTAAAATATTTGATATTTCTGCCTCATAAATATCATAATTCAACTGAGGAATCCTTGCTTTCAAAGACGGAAAATTTTTCAGATTCTTTCTTTTCAGTTGATCTATCATAAGTTGCAATTTACTTTTGAATGCGTTTATTGCGCTAATCATCTCAATAATAGTTTTTCCTTTACCTTGAAGCTCCAAATTAATGGTGTTTAAATGCATTGTGATGTCTGTCAAAAATGCCAAATCATTCAGCCATTTTCCGTTTTCCAGCATCTGAGTGTCATCACCTCTTTCGTCCAGAAAAGCTGTTATTTCGGGCAATAAGTCTTGAAACCTTTCTAGGAATTTTCCGCGACTCAACCACCTGACGTCCGTGTGAAGAACTAAATCAGTGTGTTCAGCTGACTCACTTCCAACTGCAATTTAAAGAGCCGTCGTTGCAAGCTACGTGCACGGATAGAATTCACAATTTTTATTGCAATGCCCATAATCTCCTCCATGTTTAGAACTTTAGAACACAAAACTTGTTGATGTATAATGCAATGGAAAGAGAAAAATGAAGGGAAATCATCATTAGCTCGACATAATGCCACAAAACCGTTTTTGTTTCCAGTCATTGCTGGTGCTCTATCGGTTGTAATGCACACTAGTTTATATATTGGTAGCTTGTAGTTTGTTACAAAATTGAAGTAAACGTCATATATATCTTCGCCACGGGTCTTTCCTTTCAGAGGAATCATTGTCAAAAACTCTTCCTTAGCCGACATGTCATTGAATACCATTCGAATAAAAATACACAGCTGGGCAGTGTCTGTCATATCGGTGGATTCGTCGAACTGTAAAGAAAAGTATGTACATTCCATGATATCATGTTTTAGTTTATCTGCCATGTCCTGACTCATGACTTCAACACGCCTTGTGACAGTCGGCCGAGATAACTGAAGTTCTCTAATAGCAGACATAATCTCTGTTTTATTTTTAAGATCTCCAAATAAAGTCTCACCCGCTTCAATAAATGCTTCCTTCACAACCAGTCCATCATCAAATGGTTTCTTGTGTTTCGCCAATATATGAGATAATTTAAATGACGCGGTCGTTGCAGCTTTTGATTTTTTGGCTGGTCTTGTGAACATGGGTTGTTCTTTTTTTAAACAAGTTATCAAATCACGTACTTTTCGTTTTCTTAATTCACTCTGGGACGGAAAATCCTTTTCATAGTTTTTATGAACCGTTTTATGATGCCTCTCTAAGTTCCCACGCTTAGGTATTGCAACTGACGCACGACAAATGAGACAAATGCACTTATCCTTTACCATACAAAAGAAAAATTCTTCCCCCCAATCGTTATTAAAATGATAAGTTTTACTTTTCTTCGCCGCACTCAGTTTGGACTATTTATTAGTAAACTTTGTATCGATGTATCGCCTTCAAGTTACAACTCAGACTGACTCCTATTCCTGCAAGTGCAACATTTATATCAGCGCGAACGAAGTCTCGAATGTTCCCGTCAAACACGCCGCCCGAAGTTTCCAGAAAAATCGGCGGGAATCAAAAACGCGGCTTTTCTTTGACAAGTACCGCGCGTTTCTTTGATAAAGCCGCCTTTTGCCGCTAGCAGGGGGTTATTACGATAAAAGAAAGTGATGAGGGGATTATTCTGGCCTAATTGTGGATCGAATAAATTTTAGTAGTTTATTCATTACATTTTGTTTTAGTTACCTAAAACAAAATCTGTGAATAGTTCTATATCGAAATTTTTTTCTCGAGATCGACTCAAAAAGTACTCGCGATCGGCTTGTCGATCGCGATCGACCGTTTGAGCACCCCTGCTGTAGACCATTTGTCTCAGCCCAATTTACAAGTCTATTCAAGTCCGCCTGGAAGTCCGGACGTCCTGCACATTCAAATCCTTCTTAAACAGTAAATATAATAAACAGAAAATTATATAGTAGCCTAATAAAGAAATTCAGGTCCACTTGCAACAAATTTTGAAATTTTTTCGTGAAATTATATATATTCTACTCGTAACTGCATAATATGAAGAGGAATTAATTACTTTTAAACTATAAATCTGATATTACTTTTATAAGTTTAGCCTCTAATAATCTAGTTCGAGTGAGTTAAAGAACATAAAAACGGCAGTATGGATGATTTACCGGTACATTTAGAGACTGAAAACCACGAATTGAAACAGCTAAGAAGACCCAGAATACAAATAAAAAGACTAGTTCCATTCAAATTTTTAACAGAAAATGTATTTTTTCAATGTATCGTTTGCGAAAATATTTAAACGAGAAACATAATTAATTTGTTAAGTCTATACGTACGATGGCAGGCATTAAAACTGAAATTTGAACTTTGGCTTTGGTTGGATATATTTTATTTGTCCGGCCATAATAGAGAACGTCTGGCCCTGTTAATTAAAAAAATAAGATTTTCTATGGAATGAAATTATATATTCAATAGATAACCATCTGTTGGTTTAATTATTTAAAAAATATGATATTTAATTAATGTCAGAGATTTGCAAAATTTAATGATTTCCCAAATATAAAAAACATAAAACATTAATTAACTTTTATCATTGACTCTGATCTAGGTACGCAGAAAGAAAACTAAAATATAGAAAAATAAAGGTATTAAGAGTCCTAAAACAATAATATGTAATTTAAAAATGAAAACTGACCTAATTTAAAGCAAAGAATATATCCTGAGTAACCCAATTTTTTTTTTTATGGGTCTAGCACACGTGCTGTAGGGAAGTCCCTAAAGCGCTCCAGGAGCGACACATGCGCGGAAAAAGCGTTGTTAAATCGCTATAAATTGTACTCGGTGGGAAACACAGTCCTGGGCAAATTATTCCAAAGAGATGATGTTCTCCATATAAAAGACTGCTTGAAAAGCGTTATACGAGGAGTAACAAGTTGAACCTCATACGGATGTGAAGTATTAGCGCGACGTGTATTTCTAACATGCACCGCTTTGGGAGGAATTAAGCGGGCCACCTTCGAACACTTTTTATGAAAATACTTCTAGAATAGGCTCAAGTCACCAACCGTTCTTCGAAGTTCCAGCGAATCAAGGCCGCCGGTGAGTTCCGGGTGTCCAATCAGACGAACAGCTCTTCTCTGAATAGAATCCAACAAATGCAATGTATGTTTGGGAGCGGAGCTCCAAATATGGGAGCAGTATTCCATAGTTGGTCAAATTTGAGCTTTGTAAAGAATTAACAGTTGTTGTGGAGTGTAAGGCTTTCTGGTTCGAAATAATATTCCCAACTTTGGAGAAGCTCTCCTTGCTATGGTTGTGACATGTTCATGCCAGGACATGTTTGCTCCCAAATTAACGCCCAACAAATTGAGTGACTATGCTGGAGAAATGGAGTGCACCGCCTTAACTATGCCGGGTTCAGCAAAGTTAACTTTTTTAGAAAAAACGGCCGCCTGGGTTTTTGTAGCGTTAAATCCTACTTGGTTACTGTCACCTCAAGATAGAATTTCTTCCAGGTCTTTGTTAAGTTGAATGACTTCCTGCTGTCTGCGGATATTCTTCTGAGTAGCCGAAGTGAATGAACAGATAAGCGTACTGTCATCTGCAAAGCTGTAGATTGGATTCCCGGTCTTTTCCAGCAGATCGTTAATGTAATGTAATGTTTATCGCCTTCCACCATATTTTTGCGAACTCAATCCGATAGAACTTATATAGGCACAGGTTAAAGCTGAAGTCGCCAGGAATAATATGACATAAATTAGCAGACGTACAAAACCTTTTTCAGAATGCCAGATCTAATGTTTCCACAGAAAATTGGCGAAAATGCGTTGAGCATATTTTGAAGGTGGAAGATAATATTTGGATTGTGAACATGCCAGTGAATGCCATTGTTGAACCTTTAATTATACGTGTAAATTCAAATCAGTCGGGCAGTAATAGTTTTTCAAGCATGATTGGTAATATTTTTTTCATTGTTGTTTAACTTCCTTATTTTTTAGTGTTCCGTACGGAACACTTATAAGATCACTTCGGTGTCTGTCTGTCTGTCTGTCACAACCGATTTTCTCCGAAACTCTTTGACATAGAAAGTGGAAATTTGGTACTAATATAGGAATTGATGGCCTCATCAGAGCCGTGTAGTTTTGAAAGTTAAATTTTGACTTAAGGGGTTAGTTTTGAGGGGTGAAATAGAAAGTGAAAAAAAAATTTTTTTACTATGTCATCCAGTGTGGTGTCAAATGAAAGCTTGTGAAAACACGAGTAAAATATATATATATATATATATATATATATATATATATATATATATATAATGTAATACTTGCGCACACTTTTCTTTGTATTATTTTTAAAAAATCTCGAAAAATCGCTGTCCCCCTACCTTATCTCGAAAAGTACTGATCAAAAAATTTTGAAAAAAATCCTGGAATATTCTCCACGGAGTATAGATTGAACGAAAATTATCACGAGTGCATTACCTTTAATAATTTATCTGGCATATAAAAAACAAAAATTTCAAGGTCATCAGTGTTCAGTAAAGATTGGAAACAAACTTTGTTGAAAACACATTTTATACCACCGTAACATTTTTTTTTATTTTAAAAGCAATTAAAGTACGGAACACTAATTGTGCAAGTTGAACTTGCACTTAACCGGTTATTTTTTAATTAATAATGTTTCATTATAAAATGTTATTTTTTTTTTCTAATAAATGTTTAAACATTATAAAACGGTTTCTTTCCTACTATTCGCAAATAATAAGCATACGCCCGGCGCACCACCACTGCCTAGAACTATTTCAGACTATTTAGCACCAAACAACAAAAAAGGGGTCGTTTTCCTATTGTATTCAAACATAAGAGATTGCGAATATTAGACCGATGCCGGATGGTATTCCAATAAAGTTGTTGAACTGCTGCATTGCAGGTAAAATGTAGGTTAAACTATGTGACCCTTACTACTGCTTGATGCTAATTTGCATAATTCTAGATGACTTATTGCTATCACCTTCAAATAAATAGAGTATAAAAATGTTTATTACTGTCAATCTTGTTGTTTTGTTAAATTGGCCCTTGTTTCTTTCATGTCCAGGACGTCTTAAAACAACCTTAAGTAAATATTTATCATTCAAAACTTTTTGTGAAAATTCCGTAATTAATAAAATACTAATAAATTCACTTTGTTTTTACTCGTAAACTCCCTTTTCTCAATTAACACAGTATACCGGTTTTCAGTAATGTGTAGGAAAAAAATTAAAAATGAAAATGTCAATCATTCATGCTGCATTTCTTGGAATTATTAGTTTAAAAGTTATTAGTCGCTTTTAGTAAGAAGTTGGTAATCGAAAAATTTTGCACAAACAACGATAAAAGAATTACGATAAATTGAATAAATAGAAAAATAATATTTTGTTTTTAACAAGAAGAAGAATATTGGGCTTTATTAGTCATATTATTTTGGTTTGGGACTGTTTTAGAGGTGTAAGAATTAGTGAAGGTACAGCCTCAAAAAAAAACCACGTCTTGCCAAAAATTTTAACTCTACAAAACTGTAATATTTTTTTATTTAAACCAATTAACAAACAAATGAGCCACTTGTTTGCGCGTCAGTTCGAGGCAATGTTTTTTTTCATTTTTCCTATCCAAAGGGGCCTTAAACGATACATTCTGCGGCCGCTAAATGTATTAATAAGTCGGTATCGTTTGTTAAGAGGTGAGTAAATCATTTTAACAAGACGAAAATGTCGACGACTTGGTAAAACGTGGCTCGGTAAGCAAAGTCACTCCGAAAGTCGAAAAACAAATCATGTCTTTGTTTTTACGGGACCCGGAATTGACGTTGCGTCAAGGAACGGCAAAATTAAGAAAATTGGATTTAAATGTCCCATGAAACCATTCGACGACATTTTCGTGCTCATGATGTCAAATTCCGAAGCACGTTGAAGAGACATTTGCTGGGCGAAAATCACGTCGCAAAGCGGCTCGCTTGGGCCCACGATAAGATACTAGAATGGACCTCACAATCATTGGGCGCCCACTCTATTGAAAACGTTTGGTTCCTTGTAAAGAGAAAAAAGACTCTGAAGACTTTGACTCAGTTGTCTAGCGCGATTCGAAAAATTTTCAAAGTATGTAGAAAATCGAGAATTTACGAGCAGTCACGTTCTTACTTGACATACTGTATCAACGTTGGTGTACCTCAAGGCTCCATACTGTCTCCTACACTCTTTTTTATTTACATTAACGATCTGTTAAAAAGGATTAGGAATCCAACCTACAGCTTTGCAAATAATAGTAGATAACACGAAGTACTTCCACTTAACAAAGTCCTGGAAGAAATTCTATCTTGGGTGAGAGTAACCAACTAGAATTTAACCCTACACAAAAACCCAGAAGGCAGTTTTTTTAAAAAAGTTAATATTGCTGATTCCGATATAATTAAATCAGGGCACTCCGTACCTCTAGCATCCTCACTCATTTTGCTGGCAGTTTATTTGAGAGCAAAGCAAACAGAGCTTCTCAAAAGCTGGGACGCTACCGATCTCCAATCACCATCTCCTTCGGTCGTTCCATAGATCTTCAAGGTTTATTTTTCAATTTCCCTTTCTAAGCTCCTCTCTCCAACCTGTTCTCGATCTGCCATACTTTTTCCTGCCTTTTGGTTGCCATTTTAGTATTCGTTTTGGGATTTGATCTTCGTCGTTCTTTGGATGTGCCCAAATAATATAAATTGCTTGGTTAGAATATCATCTGTAATACTATGTTTGATTCCCATGATTTTCTTAATACGTTCGTTTGTGACTCTAGGATATTTCTGCTGCTCTCCTGCAGACGCATATTTCCGTTGCTCTCATCGTGGCTAACGCTCTTTCCTTCAGAGGCCATACAGAGATAATATAACGTTTATGAACAGTGGGATTTTTGGATTTTACAGAATCGTCTCATATCTATCTTCGGAGAGTATTTGATACGTAATGGAAGCAAAATCGTATAATCATTATTATCAAGGTACAGGTTAATTATTTTGTAATTAATTTTAAATAAGGATTTTATTTTCATGTCTTAAAACATTGGGTGAAAAATGACTGTCCTATTGTTTATATTTATCCTAAAGTTTTCTATTTTTTAAACTTTCCAAATTAAAAAAAAAATTGTGAGTTATTTTGGATTTTTTAAAATATTATCTGCAAAATAACATAACAATGGCAATACTCCTTAACGCCATATAAGGAATTCTTTTATCTTTGTATCCTATCTATATTTCTTGCAAAAATTAATATTTTTTTCGAAAATGAGTAAAAAATTTTATGGCTTTCTATTAAACATATATTACTTATGCTTCGGTGAGAATTGGCCACAATTATTTTTTAAACAAATTAGAAAAAACATATAGTTTATCATAGTGGGATAAGAAAGTCCTAGTATATATTGAATTTTGGAATAGTAGTTCAAGAAATTGGAAATAGTAGCTTAAGATGTACCGGATATTTATTTAAAATTTACAAGATTTTCATGAAAAATCTATGAGAACTGGTTATCTATGAAGAATAAATTTTTATGCTTTATATACTAGTGCAGTAATAAAATGTCATAATAATGATGAGATAAGCATAGCTTAGATACAGCAATATTATGACTTTATCCTCTCTGAAGTATCACCAGGGTATTGTCCTGAGTTTTGGATCTCGAAAAACTTGTGCTCTTTTGTTTATAAACAATTTAAGTTTTCAAAACGCCTTTCTTGAGCATAAATGTAAATAAACTCGATTATATAAGTCGGATCGAGACAAAAAAAAAAACTTTTCGTAATGAAATTTTCAAGAAATCCTCGGTCATTTTCACGTTAACGAAAATGATTTTGTTTTTTAAATAATGTCTCGCGATTTACTATCAGATGTGATAAAATTTTTCAATTTTTTTTTTCAAAATGACCAAAAAAACGCATTTGTTGTTATTTGATTAATAAACAAATGCAAACAAAAAAACGGTTAAAATGACTTTAAAAAAATTTTTTTAATGGCATCGGAAAGCTGGCGTCGAGATCTATATTTTGAAAAAAAAAGATCCATTGTGGACTAAATAACAAATTCAATGATGCCCACTGGGTTCAGTATTTTTGTACCAAAATTTTAAGGTATTTTGCTATAATAAAAGGCATATTTTCTGAAAGTTTCAAGCCGATCGTACAAAAAAAATGAGAACAAAAAACAGTTTTTGCCTAATTGATCAATTTTGTAGATTATGTACGCACTTGAATGAAACTTAAAACTAACGAGAATTTGTTGGTAAGTTCATTACGAAGATTTTTGATTTTTTTTATTTTTTTTTGTCTCAATCCGACTTATATAACCGATGTTTATTCACATTTTAAGCTCAAAAAACGTATTTTGAAAACTTAACTTGTTTATAAACAAAAAAGCATAAGTTTTTGAGGTCCAAAACTCAGGACAATACTCTTGGTGATACCTCAGAGAGGATAAAACCATAATATTGCTGTATCTAGACTGTACAATTTCAAATGCTTTTTTTACTACACTATATTACTTTATTAGTTTACTCCTACCGAGAAACAGATTGCCGTGTGTTGTTTGTATCTGTGTTGCCCCATTTTTGGTGTTTCGTACCAAAATTGAATAAATAACCGGTCAAGCGCAAGTTGAACTTGCACAATTAGTATTCCGTACGTTGATTGGTTCTAAAATAAAAAAAAAATTGTAACGGAAGTATAAAATGATTAATGACTTCAGAAAACACACCCCAAATGAGTTATCAACAAAGTTTGTTTCCGATTTTTAATAAAAACGGATGACCTTGACATTTTTGTCTTTTTTATATGCCAGATAAATTATTAAAAGTAATGCACTCGTGATAATTTTCGTTCAATCTACAAATCTACACTCCGTGGAGAATATTCCAGAGTTTTTCCAAAATTTTTTGATCAGTAGTTTTCGAGATAAAGGGGGGACAGCGATTTTTTCGCGATTTTTTAAAAATAATACAAAGAGAAGTGCGCACAAGTATTACATTATATTTATATATATATATATATATATATATATATATATATATATATATATATATATATATATATATATATATATATATATAAGACGAACCTAGTGCCTGGGAAAAATCATTTTAGTTACATACAAAAGAATGTACAAATCACAAATATTTATAATAGTTTTCCGTTAACAGTTCGAAATCTATTTCATGTTAAAGCAAAAAAAAAATTATAAAAATTACTTGTTGAGGAAAGCATTTTACATTACACTGGATGAATTGTTTAATACTTCTGATAGGAATGAGATGGGATAAGAAATGTTTATTGTTGTTTGTTGTGATACTGGGGAGGATGTCTTTGGGTGCTTGGTTGTAGTTTTAGTTTTATTGTAATTTTGGTTTTGTTTTAACTCATGAGTTTACAATACTTATCTGTTTGTTTAATTTTATATTGTATTTTATTTAATTTTAACAATGTTCCATAGTGCTAATACACTTATTGTAACTGTATATTGTTGCTGGAAACGAATAAATAAATATTTATCTATGTAAGATTCCAACTGGTTGCCTTTTTCATATTTTTCGATATTATTGAAAGCAGCACGAGAGGTTGGTAGTTTTTTGGCTTCTTACATTTTTTGGGTATCCGCTGAATTGTAGACATTTCCAGCAGGAAGGAAATATCCCTTTCTGGATAAAAAAATAAAAAAATTCACTTCCGATTTCACCCCCCAAAAACTAACCCAATAAATCAAAATTTAACTTTCAAAACTACCTGGCTCTGATGAGGCCATCAATTCCTATATTAGTACCAAATTCTAACTTTCTATGTCAAATACTTTCGGAGAAAATCGGGTTTGACAGTCAGATAGACAGACGGACACAGGAACAGACGAAGTGTTCTTATAAGTAATCCGTATGGAACACTAAAAACGGAATAATTATAGAATCACTTCGGTGTCTGTCAATTTGTCTCTCACAGCCCATTCTTTCGGAAACTATTTGACACAGAAAGTTGAAATTTGTCATAAATATAGAAACTGATTACAGCAATATAGTTTTTAAAGTTAAATTTTTAATATTCGAAATGTGAAAAGTTTATTTTTTGTCATTCGAATGTTATTAGGTTGGCAATAAAATCAGAGTTTTTTAGGGTTGGCAGTAAAATCAAATGTTATTAAGTTGGCAGTTCCGATAAATGTCACAGCTGTTGTTTTCTGCCATTTAATATAACCTCGCAATGCAGTGTTTAACCCATGTGTTTTTTAATTCATACTGAAACTATGGCTAATCGTGGTTATAAAAACTCCCCCAACACTTTTTGTTATATATGTGGTGAATTTGTAGTTAAAAAATATCAAAAAAACCTTACTAACTTTGTAAAAAAAGTATACTTTGCATATTTTGGTGTAGAAATCGGTAATCAAGAAAAATGTTGGGCTCCTCACAAAGTATGTTATGTTTGTGTCGAGGATCTTAGGAAATAGTATAAGAAAGAAAAGAAAGCTTTTAGATTTGCAGGACCCAAGAAAATCATTCAAATGATTGAATAAGAAAGTAATTGTCTATCCTAACTTTATTTTAGTTACATGGACAGGACATGGATCGGGACTTCCTGTCCCTGAGTCACCTCAGTCTATTAATGACGTTTTACAGTTCAGTCCCGAATTTACTGAAAATCGACCAGATGTTGAGTTTCAATGTTCTCTAGAAAATTTAAAACCACAGTTGTTTACTCAAACTGAGTTAAATGATTTAGTGAGAGATTTAGGTTTAACTAATGAAAAAGCAGAATTGCTTGGTTCTAGGCTGAAAGAAAAACATTTTTTGGAATCTGGAAGATCTATTTACCATAGAATAAGAGATCAACAGTTTGCTCACTTTTTCAAGCAGGGAGAGATTTAATTTATTTCATTTCATTTCAAATTCAGTAATTTAATGGATGTCATATTGTGAGAGAACTGTGGGTGATACAAAAAAAACTGATACCACATACAGTTTCAGCACCCAAAAATACATAACACTTAGATGTATTGGTTTAAAAAGTTTTTACAAATATTTCTTTTGTTGGCCTGTATAATTATTGTAGGAGATTTTAACATAAATTTTTTGAAATGTGTAAGGGGTTACATACACCTGGGCGCAGCAAAAAGTATGTATATTTTTAAAAAAATATTTTAAAGGTTATTAAGTGAATAATACAAAAGAATGGCGATTATATATTTTTATTCTATTTTAAATTACAAGAAAAATTTTTTTTGTAATATGTTTTAAATGGTAACATTATTTTTTATCGGGTTAAATGGACCACTGATGGCGCCTGCAGGATAACTTTACAAAATACAATCCAACGGGCAGAAATAAAAATTAATCTTGTAAAATAATGTAATAGTAAAAAATTGTCGAAGGGTTTTTTTTCAAAAATAAAAAAGTTACGGTGTTTCAAACTTTATTATGTAATTTTCGACCAAAAAATGTATGTTTAATTATTAAAAAAAATTGTCTACTAGAAAAATTTAAAAAAAACCTTTCGACATTTTGTAGAAATAGTAATTATTAAGAATTAAAAAAAAGTTAAAAAATATTATAAATTGACTGAGTAATATTGTAGACATTGCATTGAGACAGGTAGCGGTCTCAATCCGACGCCAGGTCACATTTAATGCTATACAATTATAATGGAATGAAATTTTTCTTAATTTTTTTTGTATAATTCTTAGAAACATAGAGAATAAAAATCCGTAAATAAACAGAAACAAATTTTCGAAAATTCGAGTTGTATGTAGTCTATACATCTATTTAAATAGCATTAGACAAATGATAAAAGATGCTAATTTTATTGAGACAGAAATTTGATAGATAATGTGTTTTGCAATTTTCCGAATGATATAGAGTTCACGTTGTAGATAGTTTTTTTAGCCATCACAAACAAGTTTGAATCTAAATCCTAGATACTGATTTTTTGAAAACTCACTTGGGGTGTTTTTGTGAAATCACTGATCACTCGTAACAAAATTTTTTATTTCAAAAACAATCACGGTATAGAACACTAATTACGCAAGTCCAACTTGATCTTGGCCGGTTTTTTTTTTAACTTTAACTACGTATTTATGTAGTATTTCATTTCGATCTGATTTGTTAATTTTAGGAAAGTACAATTTTAATTGGGAAGGATTCACCTCCGAAATGGAACATGATCTATACGGAGCACAAAAGATAGTGTGGAGAATGATAAGAAGAAAGAAAATCGACCGGATGTTGAGTTTCAATGTTCTCTAGAAAATTTAAAACCACAGTTGTTTACTCAAACTGAGTTAAATGATTTAGTGAGAGATTTAGGTTTAACTAATGAAAAAGCAGAATTGCTTGGTTCTAGGCTGAAAGAAAAACATTCTTTGGAATCTGGAAGATCTATTTACCATAGAATAAGAGATCAACAGTTTGCTCACTTTTTCAAGCAGGGAGAGGATTTAATTTATTTCATTTCATTTCAAATTCAGTAATTTAATCGATGTCATATTGTGAGAGAACTGTGGGTGATACAAAAAAAACTGATACCACATACAGTTTCAGCACCCAAAAATACATAACACTTAGATGTATTGGTTTAAAAAGTTTTTATAAATATTTCTTTTGTTGACCTGTGTAATTATTGTAGGAGATTTTAACATAAACTTTTTAAAATGTGTAAGGGGTTACATACACCTGGGCGCAGCAAAAAGTATGTATATTTTTAAAAAAATATTTTAAAGGTTATTAAGTGAATAATACAAAAGAATGGCGATTATATATTTTTATTCTATTTTAAATTACAAGAAAATTTTTTTTTGTAATATGTTTTAAATGTTAACATTATTTTTTATCGGGTTAAATGGACCACTGATGAAAACTATGGCGCCTGCAGGATAACTTTACAAAAAACAATCCAACGGACAGAAATAAAAATTAATCTTGTAGAATAATGTAATAGTAAAAAATTGTTGAAGGGTTTTTTTTCAAAAATAAAAAAGTTACGGTGTTTCAAACTTTATTATGCAATTTTCGACCAAAAAATGTATGTATAATTATTAAAAAAAATTGTCTACTAGAAAAATTTAAAAAAACCTTTCGACATTTTATAGAAATAGTAGTTATTAAGAATTAAAAAAAAAAGTTAAAAAAATATTATAAATTGACTGAGTAATATTGCAGACATTGCATTGAGACAGGTAGCGGTCCCAATCCGACGCCAGGTCACATTTAATGCTATACAATTATAATGGAATGAAATTTTTCTTAATTTTTTTTTGTATAATTCTTAGAAACATAGAGAATAAAAATCCGTAAAAAAACAGAAACAAATTTTCGAAAATTCGAGTTGTATGTAGTCTATACATCTATTTAAATAGCATTGGACAAATGATAAAAGATGCTAATTTTATTGAGACAGAAATTTGATAGATAATGTGTTTTGCAATTTTCCGAATGATATCGACGTTCACGTTGTAGATAGTTTTTTTAGCCATCACAAACAAGTTTGAGTCTAAATCCTAGATATTGATTTTTGAAAACTCACTTGGGGTGTTTTTGTGAAATCACTGATCACTCGTAACAAAATTTTTTATTTCAAAAACAATCACGGTATAGAACACTAATTACGCAAGTCCAACTTGATCTTGGCCGTTTTTTTTTTAACTTTAACTACGTAGTATTTCATTTCGATCTGATTTATTAATTTTAGGAAAGTACAATTTTAATTGGGAAGGATTCACCTCCCAAATGGAACATGATCTATACGGAGCACAAAAGATAGTGTGGAGAATGATAAGAAGAAAGAAACTCGAAGTCGTGGAGTACACACAAACACAACAAATCGGTGAGACCCGCTGGAAAATCTACTTTGAGCAGTTGTACGCAGATGCACCAGAAAGATAAGACGAGGATGAGGAGGAAGATGAGAAAATCGAAGAACCCTTAGATATACCAGGTAAAATGACGATAAAACACGTAAAAAAGATTAAAAACAGGAAAGCACCCGGGCTAGATAACATACCAAATGAGCTACTGAAATATGGAGGGCAACAATTAATGGCAGAACTTACAAACCTATTCAATAAAATATTATCAACCAAAGAATGAATGGAGAAAAAAAAGCATAACCATTCCTATATTCAAGAAAGGAGACAAGGAATTACCAGAAAACTATAGAGGTATAACTCTGTTAAGCTCAACCATGAAGCTCTTTACAAAGATCATAGAAGCAATAATAAGTGAGCATGTAAACATATCGGAAGAACAACAAGGCTTCAGAAAAAATAGGTCAACCGTAGATGCCATCTTCATGGTCAGACAAGTAGTGGAGAAGGCCATAGAATACGGAAAACCCGCATTTATGTGCTTTATAGACCTCATTAAAGCATTTGACAGAGTAAGACTAAAACAATGCCTTTATGAATAAAAAGGCAAAAGTAAAGATACACAAAATATGTGTCAGGCCCACACTAACATACGCTATGGAAACAAGAGCAGACAATAAAAGAACAAAAAGCATTCTTCGAACAACAGAGATGAAAATACTTAGAAACATTTCAGGATATACACACTAAGACATAGGAAAAGAAACACAGACATAAGACATGAATGCGAAGTGGAAGACATAATCAGATGGGGACGTAAACGCAGAAGAGCTTGGAGAGATCACTTGGAGAGAATGACTGAGGAGAGACTAGCGAGAATCGCGCGAGATGGTAAATCACGGACACGAAGACCCCTGTGAAGACCTCCAAAGAGTTGGAAACTACAGGCCTGAAGCCTACAGTACGTGGAAGAAGAAGAAGAAGAAGAAGACAATTTTAATTTAGTATACTGATAAAGTTATGTACTTTGAACTTCCCTCGCAAATATAAATTGTACCATAATTACTGAGTTTAGCGCCTCCACACTAAAGAAGAAATTAGTCTAAGCATTGCTACCGGATATTTTTAATCATTGAATGGTACTTTTACCTACCAGTTAGAGCTTTTAAGACTTCAAAACTTATCCCAAATATCTCCGAACCAGCCGACACTTAATAGCAAAATAATTTAAAGTTAACAAAATAAATTAAAAGTATTTTTACTCAATATCTTTATTATAGTGTATTAGAATGTACATGACATATTTTATTACACTGTAGCTTCTTCAGATGGTAAATACTTCTTTCAGAGTACATACAATAAAATGTTTGGATTTTTGCTCCAATTTCGCTTTTACAGTTTTATATAACAATGGAGTTTCTAGATGATCAGTAAAACTACACATCTAGATTTTTTCAAAAATTAATAATGAAACCAATTTAATAATGATGAATTATTTAAATCAAACTGGCCATTTAATGACATATCAGAGTATTTTTTTTCTTTTTGATTACATATTCATATGCTTTTCTGTCTATTTTTGTGTGGATTAGGTCTCCAGCGATTCCACTGTCCACGCCCTTATATTTCGCAGCCAGGATATCTGCTTTGTTCCTATTCTGCGCTTTCCCCCTATTTTTTCGTCCAAGAATCAATTATAGTAGGCGATATTTTGAGTTTCTCAGCAGATGTCCAAGATATGCTGGTCTTCTTCTCTTTAAATTGACCAAGATTTCTCTCCCATCGTGCATCTTTCTCAAGATATAGAACCCTTGATTTCATTACTTTGAGATAATCAAGTAGAATTTAAAAACCTGTTTTCAGTTACTCATCATATTAATCTGATTGAGCACCCTGTGACTTCTGTCTCTTCTCCAATTTATCGGTGAAGGCAAGCGATTCGCTTTAAAAATGTCATATTTATGTTGAATTACTTATCATATTCATCTAATTTGGGACCCTGTGACTTCGTCCTCTTCTCCGATATATGGCAAAATTAATTTATTGAAAATGTTTCAAACGGCACTGAGCGTGACTCTCTAAATACTTCTTTAAGAGTATAATAAAATAGTTGGGTTTTCACCACAATTTAGCTTTTACAGTTTGACAAAACGATGCAGTTTTTAAATGGTCATTAAAACTTTCGACTTATTAAACACTCAACTTTTTCAAGCCTTAATAATAAAACTAATTTAACAATAGTGAATTATTTAAAGCAATCTGGTTATTTAGTGGCATATCAGAGTACTTGGGTTTATCAGTTCCAAGATAATCAAGCAGAATTTTGAGTCACTTATCATATTAATCTGATTTAGCACCCTGTGATTTCCTTCTCTTCCCTTACTTATCGTTGAAGGGCAAGCATCCCAGCACTATTGAAAATGTTCAATTTGTGTTGAATTACGTATCATATTCATCTGATTCGATACCCTGTGACATCTTTCTCTTCCGCGACGCATGGGTGAAAGGAAATCAATCTATTTAAAACATTCAAACGGCATTAAGCGTGATTCTCAATAGTATCTCCGACACTTAATTTAGCGAATTAATTGAGAGTCTTCTTCTTCTTGTCATCCCAAGTTTGTCTTCTCCTAGACGTAAGTCTTTTCTAATCTCTTCCATGCTTCCCTATCTTTTGCCACCTTTAACAACTACTTGCCTGCTATTACTCTTATATTATCGACCCATCGCTTCTGTGGAGGTCCCACGCCTCTTCCTGTTTCTCTGGGTCTCCATACTGTGACCATATATACCCATTTGTATCAGGATGATCTAGCCACATGACTCGTTCATCGTCACTTCATCCTCGCCGCCCCCAGACCTATGTCACTGACTTTGTTTTGTCTCCTTATCTGCTCGTTACGAATTCTGTCTCTAAGGGATATACCAAGCATGCTTCTTTCCATAGTTCTCAGTAAAGTTACTAGTTTTTATCAAAGGCTTTAGTGAGACACAGAGTTTCCAGTCAATATGTGCTGATACGTAGGACACAGGTATTGTAGACTTACTTAGTTTTTAAGGTTATGGGTACTGTATTATTTTTTAAGTGATGTCCTAGTTTCCCAAAAGCTGCTCATGCTAGCCTTATTCGCCTGGTAATTTCTACATGCTGGATCTCCTTTTCGATCTTAATAGTGTGACCTAAGTAGATATACTTGTCGACGCGCTCCGTGGAGTTATTTCCTGTATGTTTGTATCTTCAGGGCTCATTAATTTAGTTTTTTTTTTAAATTTATTTTAAGACCAACCCTTGCAGAGACCACATTGAGCTGGTTTAACATTTTCTGTAGCTCATTGGTGTTATTACCTATCACGACTATGTCCTCTGCAAACCTATGATGACTCAGTTTAGTGCCGTCGATGTTGATGCCCTTCTCATTCCAATTTAACTTTTTCAAGACATCTTCAAGGGTCAGCGTAAATAATTTAGGTGAGATAGAATTTCCTTATCGCACTCCTCCTTTTCATGTTATGTTGTTAGTACAGTTGTTTCGTCAATTTTAATATGTAGAGATGCTTACTTACTCACTTACTTCCTCTTCTAAGTAGGTCACAGACCTGTTCTACTTCGTTATTAAGCCTCTTGTTATTTGGATCTCCAGCTGTCTCTCCATCTCTGTGGTGGTCGTCTTTCTGGTCTTGCTTGATGTGGTTTTTTGTTCATACATATTTTTATCATTCTCGTATCTTCCATCCTTTGTACATCTTCACGCCACTCTCTTCTTCTCTTTCTTCCCCATCTGACTATATCTTCTACCTTGCATTGTTCTCTTATGGTGTTGTTAGTCACTCTGTCTAATAAACTTTTTCCTGTTATTGCACTCAGTATTTTCATTTCATTTGTTCTTAGTAGCTATTTGGTTTTGTTTGTATCTGCCGCAAGTTCTATATATTCTTGTTTTTGCTTCTACACATATATCTTTGTTTTTCCAAACTACATCTCTGACGGCCCCCAATATTGCTGCTGTTTTATTTGTTTGTTGTCTCACTTCTTCTGTTATATCTCTGTAGCTAGTAATTAGTACTCCAAGATATGGGAATTTCATTATTATTTCTAATTTACTCCTTACTGGTTCTTTAACTATTGTGTTACTGTGTTTGAGTTTTTGGATTATTTGTGGTTTTGGGTACGGAATTAAGTATTTTATTAATTCTAATATATCTTTCAACCTGGCTCTGTCGAATGCTTTCCTTAAGTCGATGAAACAAAAAAATGCTGGTTTCTGGTATTCTATAGCTTTTTCTCTTATTTGCCTTATTGCAAAGATAGCGTCTTTGGTTGATCTGTTTTGGCGGAACCCTAGTTGCTCTTCGCTTATGTATATATTGTTTTCTATTTCACTTTTCAGAATACTTATAAACACTTTCGTAATACTTGCTAGCAGTGTTATTCCTCTGTAGATATATATATATATATATATATATATATATATATATATATATATATATATATATATATAGTATAGATTCTTCTTTATAGATATTCTCTATTATTTTTATATATCTGTAACCTATTCTTGCATATGCCAGGGACTTTAGAACGGACCAGATTTCAACAGTATCAAATGCCTTGTGAAAATCAATGAAGGTCAAATGTATTGGTAATTGAGAGGACCAAAGGCTATATTGAATTATTTGAATAATTGTACAAAGTAGCCAGGCTACAAAACAGTTAATATAAAGAAGAAGAGATTTAAGAAGTGACGAATCGGCCTCAAACGAAGACTACGAGAAATTAACAAATAATTATAATGTAAATATCAAAAGCGATAAGGCGCGACATAAGGATATATAACAAGAGTCAAATACAGCAGACCATAGAAGACCATAACAGCTTGAAGTGCACGCCAAAAACTTAGGAATGGAAGAGGACAAATAACTAAAATCAGGGATAAAGGAGTGATTGAAGAATTTTATCAGCTACTGTATAAAAGCCAAAGCGATACTAACTTAGATCCAAACTCAGAACCAGATATAATTTCAAATAAGAAAGTTATTGTAAACCAGGGATCGGAATCATTGCCAGATATCACCTTGGACGAGATAGGGTCGGCCTTAAGGAAAACAAAGAATAACAAAACCCCTGAAAACGATATTGTAGTTGCAGACGCCATCAAAATCGGTGGACCTTGTCTCCTAGAAATAAGATCATTGTTGAATCTTTGCCTGTTTAATATCACGATACCAGATAAGTGGCATAATTCTGTCATCATACTACTTCACAAAAAGGGAGATGCAGCGGAATTAGAAAACTACCGGCCCATAAGCCTTCTGAGCCATCTCTACAAATTGTTCACTCACAATCACAACAAGAGGACAGAGGACCAGTTAGACTTCTACCAACCAAGGGAGCAGGCTGGCTTCCGGGCCCGATTCGGAACCAATGACCATCTACAAAGTATTAAGATATAAATTGAGAAAAGCATTGCATATAACAGACCACTTGCTTTGACCTTCATAGATTTTCCATAAGGCTCTTGATAGGGTCGAGCTGGACTCAGTATTAGAAGCGTTACAAGAGTGCCGTGTTGACTATAGTTATACAAAGTTGATTTACAACATCTACAAAAATGCCTGTTTGACGCTGAAACTCCACGAAAACACCAAATTCATACTAATTGGCATGCTTTCAAGAAATCAACTGCGTTTTGCAGATGGTATAGTCCTGATATCTGACAGTTTTAGAGAGCTTGCAGTAATGCTTCAAGAACTTCGAGAAGTATGTGCAGACGTGGGGTTGGAAATGAATGCTTCTAAAACAAAATATATGACAAACTTGGTTCCAAGCGAACAGATTAATGTCGGCAATAAAGAGGTAGAACTAGTGGACAAATACACATATCTTGGTCATGAGACACGTATCACAAGGGACAACCAAACGTGCGATTTGAAGAGACGTAAAACACTCGTTTGGGCAGCCTATGAAAGACTTAAAGATGTCTTTAGAAGTGATCTTCCTATCTGCCTAAAAAGGAAGGTCTTTGATCGGTGTGTGCTTCCAGTCATGACTTATGGAGCGGAAACTGTAACCTTAACTATTGCAACTGCTAAAAAGCTTAGAATAACACAGAGCAAGATGGAAAGTCAATGATTGGAGTGTCACTGCGGGATTATATTAGAAACGAAGTTATCCGTCAAAGAACCGGCGATGTCGGATGGGAGATGGACTTGAGTGGAGACCTAGGAGCGACAAGCGTAGACTTCCCACACGCTGGACTGACGATATTAAGCGAGTGTGTTGTAACTGGAAGCGGAGAGCCCAGTGGGCTGTGATGAGGGAGGCCTATGTTCAGCAGTGGATGCAAAGGGTTGATGATGATGATGATTTTCCCCGTGTTTGCAAATATCTTCTGATATTTTACATTACTTCCAATAATTTTAAATATTCTGACTTAACTCATTATTTTAATAATCGTCAAACAAACTGAAATTCTAAGAAAAAATTTGTATCCATTTCAAAACACATTTATAATAAATAGTGAATTTAGAATAGTTTATGGCCTCTGCTAAACCTGTCGTCGCATATGTAAATCATTCATTCAAATATTCCGTCTAGCGTATTGAACATCCTACATTTTTTTTCTCAGGTTGCAAACACACTAACAACCACATTTTTCCATAGATCACGTACGGACGCATTCTAACGAACCAAATGTAATTAACACGTCCGCGAATCGACTAATAAACTTTCCTAAATTTCACTGCCAACTTTGTTTCTTTCTTTCCCCATAAATGGAAAGTCAATATACCCTCAAAATAATCGAATCGTTTCTTGTTTGATGTCGTTTCTTTTTTTATCATTAACTAAATGCTTAATTTGTTAGTTCTTGGTGTTGGTGTTAAAAGGCTTATAGAAAATCTTTTCTCCCGTGTTTGAAAATGGAATATACGAGGAGCGCACGTAAAGTTTTTATAACAGAAAGAACAATGGATAGCGATAATTATACATCAGGAGACTTGAAAAGAGGAAGAGTCGAAGAAAAAGAAGAGCGATGGGATTATTCAAGAAGAGTAAAAAGCTGATAAGAACACCACAGAAAGAGAAAAACGAAAGAGTAGATAACATAGACAATTTAATAGAAATGTCAGATATAAAGGATATAAAACAAGACCAGAAGAGATACCAACAAGAGTTGAAGGAACTAAGAAAGGAGAATGAAGTATTGAAAGAGGAAAATAAGATAATTAGAGAAAACATGAGAAGTATGGATTTGAAGATGAGTAGACTAGAAAAAGACAACGTAAGGAATAATATTGTAATATCGGGAATGCGATTTGGAGCGAATAGCCAACCAGATCTGAAAATGGATGTAGAACATTTTATGGAGAGGAGTATAGACACAAAAGTACAGATTAAAGATGTGATAAAAATAGGGGCGACCATATAAAAGATAGAACTTAGAAACATGTGAGATAAAGAAGCTGTGATGAAAAATAAAAACAAACTGAGAAACCTAAAAGAGAGAGTTTTCATAAACAACGATTTAACAAAAGATAAACGGGAAATTCAAAAGGAATTGAAGCATATAGCAGAGAACGAGAGAACGAATGGAAAAAAGGTGAAAATAGGATATCAGAAAATCATAATCGAAGGAAGAGAATATAAATGGAACATTGGGGAAGAAAAACTCAAAGAACAAACAAAGAATATTACGACCATCAAGTCAAAAAACTGAGAAAAAGGAGAGAAATAGATAGATCGATGACGACCCTGGCTAAGATAAAGGATATGGAAGACTAGTAAAAGGAATACAAATAAGAAGATGATCAAAAAAAGAAAGGAAGAAAGAAATGGGAAATAATTATCAAGTTATTAGATTGAGAACACGGAATAATAGGGGTATAAACGGAAAAAGGAGGAAACTGACAGAAAAACAACAAATGCACTCTGTAGGAATCATAGAAATAGAAAGGAAAGGAAATGGATGCAAAAAATTAGGAGGAAGTGTAATAAAAGAAGAAGACAAAATTATGGAAATACGGAGGGAATACTATAAAGATCTATTAGATGGGAATGACATAGCATACAAGAATCAACATAGAGACCTAATACCGGAACAAGATACAAAACTCTCATAAACAGAAGAAACTAATACAGAAGAAACAAAAGAGGCAATGGGCAATTTAAATAGGATAGAAAGATATAGAAGGAAATATGGAAAAAAGACAAATATAGAATAACTCAACTCCACGGGCCTTACATTCCTAAAAAAAGGGGTAGAAAGGCATAAGGATTAAATAAGTAAGTAAGAAAATCTCTGTCTTGTAAGTTTTTATATACGAGATGTCACCCTCGTATAGTAATATTTCTTAAAAATACTGTCACTTAAATCTGAATCACTATGTTCTCGGTACTGTCCTAAACGAGGGGTTAATATACTTATCACGGTTCGGTGTATTGTCTTTGTCTCCGTGATTATTCTGCCAAATATTTTCTTCTAACCGCTTTTAAAGGTTACCAGAATCGTTGTTGTATATCACTTCTGGAAATACATTTAATTGAAAGGATTTGTCGGGATAGCCTCAAAAGACAAATTTAAATTATATAATGTCGACTCATCCTATCAAAACTAGGTTCTCTAGTTATCATTTTTGAAATTCTTTAAAATGTAAAAAAATTCTCAATCATCCTCACAGATCTCTTCGAATTATCCGTTGTAACGATACTGCAGCCCAAGTCGTTGTTTTAGGGATGTAAAAACTATCGATGGTTGAGTTTTGGAACTGTCCGACTTCAATAACGACAATTCTGTTTATTGCCGTGGTTGTCAAGATGGTAATGTACAGGGTGGTCCAAATTGGACACTTTTTAAAGGTAAACTCCTTTATCTAAAGGAGATAGACGAAAACTGATGTCGGTGTCTGAGGCTCAATTTTTATGATAAACTCAATGGTGAAAACCGTATATTGATATTTAGTACCATTTCAGATATACAGGGTGTTTTTTTAAAAATCTGCATTTTGGAAAAATGTTTGTAATTCTGTATATTTTTCCTTATCCGAATAGAGCTTTAAAATACCATTCTAAAAATATAGCACACTTTATATTTTGCTTAAATTTACTTTAAAATATAAAGGTTTTCAGTTTTTATGCGAGTTTTAAATGCACATTTTGTGAAGTAGGCTTTGGACGGGTAATATCAATTGTCAAATCGCAAAAAAAAATTCCCAGAAGTAACTATAATGAAATTTACTAAATGTTATAGTACTTTAAACTATGTAGAAAATAAAACAAAACACCAATAAAACAATTTATTCCACGTAGAGCAAACTAAAACAAAACAATTTTCTATAAGAGATGTTTTGAAATGTCGACCAGTTTCATTTACACATAGGCGGGCACCTTTTCTGGACACTTCTTACCGAGTTGATTAGTTCAAGAGGAGTGAGAGCTGCAAAACTTTGTATCACTGCGACTTCTAACTCTTTCGTGGTGTTTGTCGGCAATGAGGCAAAAATGAGGTCTTTCAATCTTCCCCAGAGATAGAAGTCCATGGGTGTTAAATCCGCTGACCTTGCTGACCAACGGTTCGGAGCTTGGTTGGCTATCCAGTTATTGTCGAAATTGGTCGATAAAAAATTACTGATAACTGCAGCGTTATGAGGGGTTGCCCGTCGTGTTGAAAAAATATATTTCTAAGGTCCATTAACGGCAGTTCATCAACAAGAGGTTCTATTTGCTGCCTTAAAATTTCTAAATATCTCTGAGAGGTGAGGTTCCTTCGTAAATAAATGGACCTATAACCCTGCCTCTAAAAATTCCTGTCCACACATTAAATCCAAATCTGCCTTGATTTCCTTGCTCCACAACTAAATGAGGATTTTCTTGTGCTCACGTATAAGAATTGTAACGGTTAAAAATACCTGCATTGCTTACATAAGCTTCGTCTCTCCAAATGCAATTTAATGAAAAATGCGGAACATGGTTACAATTCTCCAGAAACCATTGCCAAAAATCCATAGGCCGTTGAAGATCTCCGTCTCTAAGTTGATGAACTTTTCTTGTTCTATATGGCCCGAATTTGTGCTTCTTCAAAGTCTTGGTAGTCCAGTGGGTTATTTTAACTGTCGGGTTAAAGTGTTGAGATTATTTCCGATAATTCCCAAAACTACTATTTCTTCTAACTCCTTATCCCTGCTTGATGCATAATTTTTAGGTCGTATCTTTTCAAACTGGCCACTATTAACTAGGTTATGTCGCAATCGAGCGAATATATCCTTGAAGGGTTGACGCCTCTCTGGATACCGTTCGTTGTACAAATTACTTGCCGCTTCCGATTTTTCTCCGGTTTGTATGAAACACACTATCATATCAACATTTGACAACTACGAGTAAACAATTGAATTAAACCATATGGCCGCTCCGTCCAAAACCTACT
This sequence comes from Pachyrhynchus sulphureomaculatus, assembly GCA_019049505.1. Lineage (NCBI taxonomy): Eukaryota > Metazoa > Arthropoda > Insecta > Coleoptera > Curculionidae > Pachyrhynchus > Pachyrhynchus sulphureomaculatus. The sequence goes on from CM032449.1 coordinate 190,148,203, forward strand.
TCACAAAATGTGCATTTAAAACTCGCGTAAAAGCTGAAAACCTTTACATTTTGAAGATTTAAGCAAAATATAAAGTGTGCTATATTTTTAGAATAGCAATTTAAGGCTCTATTCGCATAAGAAAAACTATATAGGGTATTCCATTTAATAAATATATTTTTGCGTTAATAACTATTAAAATATTAGTTGTAAAAAATGAAACTTACACTGTTGAAATCCACGTGAAAAAGTGCTTTGAGAATGTTTTTACAGTAATCAAAAATTTTCGATAGGAAAATAAACAAAAACAAACATTTTTCCAAAATGCAGATTTTTGGAAAACACCCTGTATATCTGAAACGGTACTAGATATCGATATGCGGTTTTCACCGTTGAGTTTACTGTAAAAATTGAGCCTCGGACACTGACATCAGTTTTCGTCTATCTCCTTTAAAAGTGTCCATATTGGACCACCCTGTACATCATCCAAAAAAAAGAAGTTTGTATATGTTGAAAAGCATTCAAACATTTGATTAAAGAAGTTGGGCCTCTGAACAGACTGAGGCACTAGCTGTTTCTTGTACTTGTACGGGCATGGATCTTAACGAAAAATAGCTTCTAATGACCTCTTGTGTAAGACTAAACTCGCTTTTAAACCAGACATACTTGAGGTATTTCGGCCACCTCAGCAGAAAACATGAACTGGAGTCACTGGTCATATAGGGAATGGTTGAAGGTAAAAAAAAATCGAAGGAGGGGTCTCACCCCCCACGAACCACCGCCGGTTCCTGAACGGAGTTCCGGCGGTGCCCCTTCTTACTACAACTGAATTCAAACCAAAATTTTATTCTTATTCCCCATTCGATTTTTTTACTCTACTTATAGTTTTCATATTCATAAAGTAACTATTTTGTTTATTTATGGTGAGGTGCCCGTCCTCAAATGTGGGACACTACCCCGGGATACCTTCAACCCCCACTCCTATAATACTGGTGCTTAATAAATAAATTTTATTATGTTGACCAGAATGGTTTATTAAGCTTTGTGCAGATCTATTACTCTGAGTGTGCAAACTAAAGACATACTTATTGTCTATTTTTGGCCCAACTTAAAGAAGTAATCCTAAAAATGACATCACCGGCTATAGCCGGAACGAAATCTTCGATCTTTTCTCTTCTGTAAAGTTCTTCCAGTAACGTGCTCGGTGCTATGTCGTTTACATCCTCTTCTTCCAGCATCTCCTTTATTCTGTTTCTGGGTTCTCCGAAGAATTCACATTAATATATCCTACGTAGCGGTCCGTCATCGTCGTCCTCCATTTGCGTACAGTCTCGGCATTTTAAGTTTGCCGTCTTGCCAATTCTTCCATAAAGGGTGGCAAATTGTCCGTGTCCTGTTAATACTTGTGTTAATTTGAGCTTAAAGCGAATATTTAATTTCTGTCTTGAAGGCTGAAAATAAGCGCTGCAGAAGTAGATCACCTTCACGTTGGGTGGATCAGATAAAACAGTTAGCCAGGAAATCATTGTATGAAGCATCAGAGCATGGATTGAGCTATAATCTGCCACTGTTCTCGATTCTCTGCATGCTCTGATGCTCCATACAATGACTTCCTGGTTGCAGAGATGGACTTAAGAATTTTATATCATTAATGCAAATAAATAAAATTATAAGTGTTTTTGGAGATGTTTATTTATAGATGCATGTAAAAAAAAGTGGATAAGAAGTACATACAGTTTGAATGAATCGGGTTTACAAGAGGGGACATATTGTATAAATAAAAATATATTTTAACTTAAGCCTAATTCGGTTTCACTATCACTGTCATCAGCTGAGGTAATTATCAGTGGTTTTATATTATTTATATAAATATATGAATCTTCAACTTTAGCAACATGCTGAATGGAATTCTTCCAGCGTTCACAAGGTATATCATTTATAATTTTTTTTTTACTAATTCGACCACTGACACGCTTAAAGTAGGAGAAACATTTTGTGCTCTTATTTTTCATTTAACTCGATGCCAAATATGTTCAATTGGATTGAACACACAGTAATACGGACGAAGCCGCAAAGCAGTGTGTCTCATTTTCTCAGCCATACTATCACAAACATATTTCTTTTTCAATTCATAATCTTTCAAAACTTCGAAAAGATCCCTTTTTTATAACTAAAGTTAAAATAAATGTCATTTTCTAACATATATTCCTATATTTATTCTTATTTAGTAGGCGTCTATGGTAACTTGCATTGTCCATAACTACGACACTCTGTTCGAGAACATTTAGCAAAAGGGAATTTTGAAACCAATTTTCAAAAAGTTCTGCGGTCGTGTCTTCGTGATAGTCCAAACTAAAATCTTTTATGTTTTTTGCAGATAATAGTAAACAATTCGAAACCCAGCCCTTTTCAGATCCAGCATGCAAAATGGTTATTCGTTTACCTTTATTTAAAGGTGCGTTAGTCTGACATTTTGTACTGCTGCCAACTCACCCTTTTTTGCACAGTGTCATGGCTATCGAACCATGTTTCGTCAAGGTAAAATATTCGCCAATTCTCTAATCGATACTTTTTAATTTCTTGTAAATAAGTATATCGCAAGATTCGTAATCTTTGTGACTCCATCACTATTTGCTTTTTGTTGATTTTTCGGAACATGAATCCCATTCTTAAGAGAATTCTGTGAACGGTTGAACGGCAACAATGTATGATGGACCCGTCCTGCACCAGTCTTAATTTTATTTGGTCTAGTGTCGGCACCAACTGCTCTTCATACATAGAATATATTTTTTCTCCTGATGACGTCTTTTTCAAAATCGTCTACATGATGCATTTGAAAATCTTTCCGTTTTTCCTGTTCCTGAGTAATGATTTTCCTACAATACCCTTAATCGTAGAAATTGGGGTTTTTGTTAGCCCACTGGTTTCTTGCAAAACACTTTGTTCATTCAAATTTCTTTTTACCAAAATGTCGTAAACATTTTTCACTATTTGTTTAGCGTAAAGTGATAAATGTTTTCTCTTGGGATAGCCACTATTCCAATTTTCTCACGGACGCCACATAATTAAAATAGAACCGTTACGTTGTAGGTTGTAAGTACAACTAAAAATAAAAATAATAAAAAGTATCTTTCGAATCGTAATGGGGACCTGTGGTCATTAAGCCTAGATTATCAAATACTTAAAGGGCTCCAAACCGGGATGCCAGGTAGTAAATATATAGGTGAAAATAGATCCAATATGATTGCAGATGCAAGTGAGGGCGGTATACATAGCAGGTAAAATAAAAATATACGTTTATCTTAATACCTGGCAACTATGCACAAAACCTTAATAGGATCGTTTATTCCCCCTTTAACCAGTAAAAAGGCAGGATCTTATATCTTTGGATGTATATATATATATATATATATATATATATATATATATATATATATATATATATATATATATATATAAATATATATATATATATATATATATATATATATATATATATATATATATATATATATATATATATATAAATATATATAAATATATATAAATATAAATATATATATATATATATATATATATATATATATATATATATATATATTGACTGGTAGTGCTTGGATTAAGTTACTATTTATCTTGAGAAAGTCGAATTAAGTGCTATTTTGGAACGTACGTACGTAAGCTGAATCTATTTACCGATTTTTTTTTGCAGTTGTATAACAAGAATTAAAAAGGAAAAAGACAGGAATATTCTATAAACGTGCAGATTTTATTCAAGGAAATAATATAATGGATATTTTATGTAATTTAGCAATACCTTACAGAAAAATACTCTCGATTGCATCTAGTTACGAAATGCTAGTAACTATCAATCCAACCCATTTATTAATTGTATAATTACAGAATTTACATTATTTGCCCATCATGGTAAATCACTACCCTGTTGCAATAGTTCAATCAGTGTCTATACATTCAGTACACGTTTCATAAATATAGGTAACTTTACTTTCTATAAAATTAGTTATTCGGAACAGGGAAGGAATGTATGCTTCATCGGTAAAAGTAATAGCCATTCGACGAGTTTGATTTAGTTTGGAAAAAATTTGGATTACATTTTGGTAATTGTATGTATGTATTGAAATTTGAAAATAAAATGTCGAAGCTAAATGAATTTTTCCTGCAACTGTACGAAAATAACAATGTTTGAGCATTAATATCAGTGCGCAAGGCGGTATTTTTTAGTGTTCCGTACGGAACGCTTATAAGATCACTTCGGTGTCTGTCCGTCTGTCACACCCCGATTTTCTTCTCCGAAACTATTTGATATAGAAAGTTGAAATATAGCACTAATATAGGAATTGATGGCCTGATCAGAGCCGTGTAATTTTGAAAGCTAAATTTTATTAGGCCATCAAGTGGGGTGTCAAATGAGAGCTTGTAAATTCGTAAGAAAGATAAAAAGTGCTTTATTCAAAGTATGCTCCATCGCTTGTTATACGTTTTTTTCTTCCCATCTTTCGGGCTATTTGTGAATACCACGCCAGTAAAAATCTTCCCCTTTTGCTGCGAACCATTCACCGAGCCATTTTTTCACATCTTCGTACGAACCAAAGCGCTGCTTAGCAAGTGCGTGAGCCATCGATGCAAACAAGTGGTAGTCGGAAGGAGCCAAGTCTGGTGAGTAAGCCGCATGGGGTTGAACTTCCCAGCTGAGTGCTTCCAACGTGTCGCGAACTGGTTTTTCCGTATGTGATGGAGCATTGTCATGAAGAAAAATGACTTTGTGTTGCCTTTTCGGTAGCGAACGGTTCAAATCGGTCGAATGTTGTTGGTAACGTTTAGAATTAACCGTTTTTAAACAGCTCATAATAGACCACGCCCCTATGGTCCAACCAAACACAGAGCATCATCTTTCTGCCAAAGCGATTCGGTCTGGCGATCGATGTGGATGGTGCGCCTGGGTCTACCCATGCTTTTTACGCTAGGAATTCTCAAAATAAATCCACTTTTCATCCCCTGTAACTGTAGGATGCAAAAAACGACTTCCTTTTGTACCGAGAGAGCAAAATGTCACTCATGTGACTAACGCCCAATTGCTCGGCGAGTTGTTTTTCTGTTTGTGAATCATCTTCGTCCAACAATGCTTGCAATTCCACATCTTCATATTTTTTTTGGCGGTTTTCCATGTTCCTTGTCTGCAAAATCGAAGTCGCCAATTTTGAAACGCCGAAACCATCGTTCACACGTATCTTGCGATGGAGCATGTTCACCATAAGCTTCTCGAAGTAATCAGTATGATTCAACAGCAGTTTTCTTCAAATGAAAACAAAAAATTAATGCTGTCCGCGAATGCTCTTTGTTCGGTATAAATTTCGACATATTAAACACAACAACACAACACTATGCACACACTTTTCGAATTTATCAGTCGTGCGCATCTGACAGTTGATGACACAACAATGGCGCAGGTCAAATCGTTATAGCACAAACTGCATCGGTGCACCATCTGTTGTCTGAAATCCGCCTTTCATACTTGTACACCTGGTATATACACACACATATATATATATATATATATATATATATATATATATATATATATATATATATATATATATATGTATATATATATATATATATATATATATATATATATATATATATATATATATATATATATAAATAATGTAATACTTGCGCACAGTTTTGTTTGTATTATTTTGAGAAAATTCTGAGATGTTCTCCACAAGGTATAGATTGGACGAAAAGTTTCACTAGTGCATTACTTTTAATAATATATCCGGCATACAAAAGAAACCAAAATTTCAAGGTCATCTGTTTTCAGTAAAGTAAAGAAAAAACTTTGGGATGTGTTTCTCAAAATATTCGCCTTTAAGATTTATATACTTTTGCATGCGTATCAATTCTCGAAATATTTTTGCCAATGTAAAGTTGGTACCTCAAAACCATGGTTTTAGAAGGTTTTAACAGCTTCTTGAGGTGTTGAAAATTGTTGTTCACGGATTTTTTTTTTTTTGGCATTCGGGAACAAAAAGAAGTCGTTACGCGGTAAATCTGGTAAATATACCAGGTGTACAAGTATGAAATGCGGATTTCAGACAACAGATGGTGCACCAATGCAGTTTGTGCTATAAAGATTTGACACTGCGCCATTTTGTTTTGTCATCAGCAAGTGTCAGATGCGCACGAGTGATAAATTGGAAAAGTGTGTGCATAGTGTTGTGTTGTTGTGTTCAATATGTCGAAATTTATACCGAAAAAGAGCAATCACGGACAGCATTAATTTTTTGATTTCATCTGAAGAAAACTGCTGTTGAATCATACCGATTACTTCGAGAAGCTTATAGTGAACATGCTTCATCGCAAGATACGTGTGAATGATGGTTTCGGCGTTTCAAAAGTGGTGACTTCGATTTTGCAGACAAGGAACGTGGAAAACCGCCAAAAAAATAAGAAAATGTGGAAGTGCAAGCATTGTTGGACGAAGATGATTCGCAAACACAAAAACAACTAGCCGAGCAATTGGGCGTTAGTCAACAAGCTGTTTCCAATTGGCTACGAGAGATGGGAAAGATTCAAAAGACCGGTAGATGGATACCACATGAGTTGAACGACAGGCAAATGGAAAAGTGCAAAAACACGTATGACATTTTGCTCGCTCGGTACAAAAGGAAGTCGTTTTTTTGCATGGTATAGTTACAGGGAATGAAAAGTGGATTTATTCTGAGAATCCCAAGCGCAAAAAATCATGGGTAGACCCAGGCACACCATACACATCGACCGCAAGACCGAGTCGCTTTGGCAGAAAAACGATGCTCTGTGTTTGGTTGAGGGGCGTGGTCTATTATGAGCTGTTAAAAACCTGGGGAAACGGTTAATAGTAAACGTTATCAACAATTGACCGATTTGAACCGTTCGCTGCTTGAAAAAAGGCCAGAATACCGAAAGAGGCAACACAAAGTCATTTTTCTTCATGACAATGCTCAATCACATACGACAAAATCAGTTCGCGACACATTGGAAGCACTCAGCTGGTAAGTTCTACTCCATGCGGCTTACTCACCAGACTTGGCTCCTTCCGATTACCACTTGTTTGCATCGATGGGTCACGCACTTGCTGAGTAGCGCTTTAGTTCGTACGAAGATGTGAAAAAAATGGCTCGATGAATGGTTCGCAGCAAAAGAGGAAGATTTTTACTGGCATGGTATTCACAAATTGCCCGAAAGATGGGAAAATGTATAAGAAGCCATGGAGCATACTTTGAATAAAGGACTTTTTATCGTTCTTCCAAATTTAACATGGTTTTTTCGAAAAAAAAATCCGCATTTCATACTTGTACACCTGTGTAAGTTTCGTGGTGTGCAATGAATCTAACTTGCTCGACACAAAGGAGATATAAAACCTCTTGAAATGATGCTAAACAGATTTCTAGACAATTTAGTGTAAATATAAATATAAATTAGAATCCACATACACATATATACATGTTTTGTATGCTAATCACAAGCCATGTTTTTAAATTCATGCAAAGCCACTCGTAAATGCTTCTAAATTTTCGAATAACTATTTTATCTGTTTGCAACTTATTTTAATGATGTGTTAGTGAAGGCATAGTAATATAACAATCTGTTAGCAATTTTTTTTTAACAGTAAATTGGTTGATTATTTCTGTCTGAAAAGTAGTAAAATTGTCTTTAGCACTTTTAAGAATGGATACATAGATTATTGCTAATGACCTAACAAAATACACGTAAATTTCTTGAGAAACGATATTGCTTTTTCGAAAAGTGGCTTAGAATTAACCAAAACTTTTATTATAAATTTTTAGCTTATCTATAATAAAATGTAGACCACAAGTACACCTACTTTTATGTATTTTATATTATTCGGTTGCAAACTTAGGAGATCAAAATAAAGCTCTATATCAACCAGAATTCTATTTTTATTATGGGAATAGCACACGTGTTGCCGGAAAATCCTTAAAGTGCTACAAGAGCGGCACATGTGCAGAAAAAGCGATTTTTTCTTTATCTTGAATAGCTTGTAACATTCATTTTTTCCTAGATTTTAGGATCATGTTACGTCACTGTTTTTCTCCCTATAATTTACATTTTTCCTCCATTTTATATTTATTGCAGTGTTTGCTAAACTTTTAAACAGTGTAGTTCACTCGAATTTCTGAGCCGTTTATATTACAGTGTGCATTGCGGGTTATCTACTGGTTTTATTTAATTCGTTTCTAATGCGTCGATTGGCTAAATATTTGTATCCGGGAAGTAGCCATCTTAAAGACGTGATTTTTACGGAAGGGAGAAAAATATTTAAGGGTCCGGATGACAAGGATCTTGGTTTTTTCCAACATGAAGCCGTAGTAGGCTTTTTTCCATCAAGTAGCCGTAGTAGGCCTTTTTCCAACATGAAGCCGTAGTAGGCTCTTTCCATCACGTAGCCGCAAGACGCTGTTTCCATCGTATAGCGCAGCCGGTCTTTTTTCCCAGCCGAGATGAAGTAGGACAGATATTTGTGAAGCCAAAGTAAGGGCTTTTTCTTCAGAAAGCCGTCCAGTAGGCTTTTTTTATCAAGTTGCCGTACTGATATATTACTGATGTAGTAGTACAAAAACGGTGTTCAAGTTCAAGGCCTTTTTCCTTGAAATATACTGTTTATTCCCAGACCTTTAGGGGCTAAGAATAGTTTAGTAGCCCAAAGAGAATTGGGGTAGCCAAGGTGGAGACATCAGTGTTATGAATATCCCACCAGGACAGGCCAAAAACTCACAGAAAAACCGTAAGTCATCAATATATCAATTCGTAGACCTAGCTTCCCGTTGACAAGTGCGTTTTACATCGTATCGAACTGGTAACTTGTGAAGTGAAACGCAGGAACCTTCAACACCGTGTTTAACAAAGCTTTAATTAAAAATTCTAATTTAAAGGCCTATTTAATAATACCACCTACTAGGCTAAGGGATTTTTTTAGTAATAAGAGTAATAGTTAGCAAAGTTAGAACTTTTAATTTTGTCATTAATAAACCTTTTTTCCTTATTTAATGCTAGTGTTTCACTGAATCACCTATTTTACTTTTCAGGACAAAACGGTTGCACCATATCAAAATTATTCTTAACAGCTACATAACCCTTCAGCATTTTTTCATTTTTTTAGCTGAAGTTAGATCCTTTTTATTTCAAAATGAATGGTGCCCAAAAGCCGTACAACCAAAAATTTTGAACAACCATAGAGACTATTTTCAAAAGACGTACAAAAATTGTCTCTTACCCATATTACTCTACCAAGAAAAACTGAGCTAGTGTAGTTTAATTTCTTTAGTTCTTTTAATATTAATATCCACTCAATCCATTCTCAGAAAGTATAAGAAAAAAAAGAAAGAAAATTTAAGGCCACAAGCTGTAAATTGTACTCGGTACTGAACCTCATACTGTACTTCCAAACACTGATGTAAGGGTACTATACTATACTATACTATAAACCATAACATTTTTCGTTATTGCTTTAACCTAAGCAAAAAAATAACTGACGAAACCATGGGTCTTAAGTCTACAATCAGACAAACAGCTTTCTTCAAAATAGAATCTACCAAATATTGAATATGTTTTGGAGCAGATCCCCAAACATGGCAGCAGTATTCCATCCACAGTTCAATTTGTACTTTGTATGGGGTTAAAAGGCGCTGTGGAGTATAGAAACTTCAAACTTTTTATTTTGCCTCTTGTTATATACAACATATACATAAAATTATGTAATTAGCACGTCCAATGTAAGGTTAAAAAAATATAACAGTAAAAATAATATTATAGTAGAATTATAAAAAATAAAGACAGGTAAATAATAATAACACTGGTAAACAAAATTGTAACTTTGTCGTGCCACATGAACATTTATGTATTTTTTACTTTAATAGGTGGTTAGCAGTAAAAACAAACATTAAAAAAAATCTGTTAGCCAAGAATTTGATTCTCTTAAGTAATTTAAAATATTTCAAAAAACAATGACCTCCTAAACCAAAAATGTAAAAAAGTTTTATTATGAAGTTACGATCTAAGATTTTCTAGCAAATTTAGATCCTGGTTGGTCTCTTTTGATTGTCCAGCAGTAATCTGCCAACATATTTGGGTTTACGATTTCGAAAATAGCTGATTTTAGTTTCATGATGTAGCAAATTCCTTCCTTTTAATCGAGATTCTAATAGTTCTGACTGCTTTTTTGACAAATTTAAATCGCGAACCAAATCGTTTAGGTCTCCTTGAGTTATCAAGTGTGGCTTGGTTAGAATTTCTTCAAACTCAGAGTCATCGTCCTAATCAACACATTGGTTTGAAGTGGAGGATTGTGTATCGTCAATCCTAACGGACGCAGATGCGACTGGTATAGGCAAATTTTCACTATGAGGGACTGGTCTCATGGCTGAAGGTAAATTAGGGTAAATAACTGTGTTTTTTTTCTTGAAATTTATACCATTTACATCAGTAAGACAAAAATAGCATTCCGAAATGTGATCTCTTGGTTCGGTCCAAATTATGGGTACAGCAAACGGCATATGACGGGACCCCTTCTTCCAATCGGTTAAATTCTTCACACATGTTATGCAACAAATATGACGGGCCCAGGATTTGTCTTGATACTGATAACTCTCCAAGACTAGTTTTGTGAAATTTCGTTTTTGTTTTTTGAAAGTCAGTTTACCACAAACATAACAAAAAGAGTTAGGATCGTTACTATACTTTCTTGGCATGTTAACGCAGTTAATAAATCACAATATTTTGATGAAATCACAGACAAATAGTTTTATGACTATTTCTTCGCAAACGTTCCTTTGCTTTTATTGCCGTAGTACTAGTTATAAGTATTACCATATCACAAGAAAACTGAGGCTAATTGAAACAAAACAACTGCAGTTTAATAATGAGGGTAGTTAGCTAAAACAGTATTAGCTATCAAAATTCGTGTGGCATGACTAGTGTTGACCAGTGTAATTAATAAACAAAATACAATATAAAGTAAAACGAGTTACTAAAAGAGTTCTTTGTACCTCTTGTCAATTATTCAACCTAAAACTTAAGTTTATACTTAAAAATAAAGATAGCAAAACAACAGTGACGTATACAGAAAGGATAAAATAAAAATTATTCTTAAAAACTACACAGTATCAACTTAAGATCAAGGGTGAACAACATTTACATCAGATTTTTCCCTTCTAACCTATTCCTGATATATTCGTGCCAGTATTTTCATTTATTTCATGAATTCATTAATGCAATAGTATGCATTTTCTACCAGTATTTTATTTTGGTTTTAAATTGGTTCACGCTCTATGTCTCGGAATGATTAAAAACCTTCCTGTTTCGTGTTTGGCAGTTATAGCAACCTCTACTGGAACCAGATGGCATTTATTAAGGCAGAAGGGGAGCGTTCAGAAGCAATATCGATTGAGCATGGAATAAGGCAGGTTGTGTCTTGTCTCCATTATTGTTTAATATATACCCTGAGCAATATTGAGAGGCACTGGAAGAGGCTGGTGAAAAAATACTGTTTAATGGGGAGCGAATAAATAATATTCATTAGGCTGACGATACGGCGGGTCATGACTGGTATAGTATTTTTCAAGATCTAAGAAAGTGATTTGGCAAATTGATGTAATAAAAACATTAAACGACCGTTAGGATCTTTGCACGTACCTGGATGTAACAGGGTCGTAACTGATATATATATATATATATATATATATATATATATATATATATATATATATATATATATATATATATATACGCCTCCCTTTCAATCTAACAGTCGTTTTGTTATTGTGTTCTCCGCTCTGGTTTCTATCGCGTACGTTATGATCGGTCTTACGCATATTTTGTATATACTTACTTTGCTCCTGGTGCTCATATATTTGTTTTTCCCAAATTATATCTCTTAAGTATCCTGATATTAATGATGCCTTTGTTGTTTGAGTTTTTACTTCCTCCTTAAGGTTCCTGGTACTTGTTATGTTTGCCCCTAGATATTTGAAGGACATCACTTGTTCTACACTCTGATCATAAATCGCGAGTTTGCATCTTTTCGGTTCTTTAGATATTGTAAGCGATTTTGTTTTCTTTACAGATATTTGCATATTAAACACTTTTGCTGTTTGTTGGAACCTATATAGGAGTCTTTGTAAGTTATCTTCGTCTTCTGATATGATTACTGCATCATCGGTGTAGCATATTATTTTTATTTCTTTGTCTCGCAATCGATATCCTCTCCCAGTTTTCTTTACTTCGTTTATAATTTCATCCATTATGATGTTAAATAAGATTGAACTTAGGCTATCTCCTTGTTTAATTACGGTAGTCATAGATATTTTATTGCTTAATTTATTTGCCACTCTTACATATGTGTGGTTATTGATGTTCAACTCTTCGATAGTTTTTTTTTATATTCGGGTGAATTCCCCTTTTTTGTAGTAGGGTTATGACATCAGTTAACCGTACCCTATCGAATGCCTGAGTAAGATCAATGAAACACATAAAGGTTATCTTATTAAACTCTATGGCTTTTTCGGTAATTTGGCGGAATATAAATATGGCGTCTATAGTAGACCTGTTCTTTCTGAACCCTTGCTGTTCTTCACAGATTCCGGTTAACATTATTCCATTCCATATTTGATCATTTCATTCTTAATTTCATCCATGCCCGGGACTTTTCTGTTTTTTAGTTTCGCTGCCATGTACTGTATTTGATTCAAGGAAATGGTTCTATTTGGTTGGGCAACATTTTCATCTTCATGCTATATTTCGTGTGTTAATGAATTGGTTTCTGATGGACTATAGAGTTTTTTCGAAATATCTTTTCCATTCTTCCACCGTAATTTTTATATTTTTTGTATATACTCATTTTATTGTTTTTTTTTTCTATTTCTCAGTAGATTCCATATATTTTTTTGTCCTCCGTACAGATCATGTTCCATATCGTTCGAAAATTTCTCTCTCTTTTGATTCTCTGGATATTCTCGTTGACCCTGTTTTTTACATTTTTATAATCATTCTATGTTATAGCATTGGATCTGTATTGTAGGTACGATTTCTTTTTTCTTCAGCTAATGTCTTAACTTCTCGTTTGAACCAAGGCTTTGTGTTTGGTTTTCCCCCTTTCTTTATAGTCCTTCTTCCAAATGCTTCTTCTGCTGCTTCTAGCAAATTAGTTTTTAGTTTTGTCCATGCCATTTCTATGTCATCGGACTCTCGAATATCATTTGTGGCTATTTTTTTTGTTAACCTTTGTTGATATAGATATTTGATTGAGTCGTCGGATAGAGATTCTATATTGATTTTGCTTATTTGTTCGACGGGTTCGCTACGAAGTCGTTGCATGGTTGTTCGTATTTTTGCTATTACAAGATGGTGATTCGTTCCAGCATTGGAGGAAGCTAAAGTTCTCACGTCCTGTATTCTTGTTGGATGAATATTTCTATTTGTGATTACGTAATCAATTGTTGATCTTTGTCCACGTGTATTTTCGAAGGTGTGTTCGTGTTGTGGTTTATGCGGATAAAAGGTGTCGTTAGTTCTAAGTTCATTTTATATGCATAGTTGTATCATTTTTCACCACTATCGTTACCTCTTGTCAATTAATCAACCTAAAACTTAAGTTTACACTTAAAAATAAAGATAGCAAAACAACAGTGACGTATACAGAAAGGACAAAACAAAAATTATTCTTAAAAACTGCACAGTATCAGGTTAAGATCAAGGGTGAACCACATTTACATCAGATGTTTCCCTTCTAACCTATTCCTGATATATTCGTGCCAGTATTTTCATTTATTTCATGAATTCATTAATGCAATAGTATGCATTTTCTACCAGAAAGTATTTTATTTTGGTTTTAAATTGGTTCACGCTGAAGTTTTTAATGCCTAACTTATTGGATAATATTATGGTATTTTAATCCAAACAGTCGTTCTATGTTTCGGAATCATTAAAAACCTTTCTGTTTCGGATTTGACAGTTATAGCAACCTCTACTGGAACCAGATGGCTTTTATTAAGGCAGGAGGGGAGCGTTCAGAAGCAATATAGATTGAGCGTGGAATAAGGCAGGGTTGTGTCTTGTCTTCATTATTGTTTAATATATACCCTGAGCAATACTGAGAGGCACTGGAAGAGGCTGGTGAAAAAATACTGTTTAATGGGGAGCGAATAAATAATATTCATTAGACTGACGATATGGCGGGTCATGACTGGTATAGTATTTTTCAAGATCTAAGAAAGTGATTTGGCAAATTGATGCAATAAAAACATTAAACGACCGTTAGGATCTTTGCACGTACCTGGCTGTAACAGGGTCGTAATTGATATATATATATATATATATATATATATATATATATATATATATATATATATATATATATATATATATATATATACCTCCCTTTCAATCTAACATTTATTGGCTACTTCGTGTTTATACATATAAAGAATATTCTTCATTTTATCTGCAGTATTATATTGAAATAGTGTGTATTACAAAGTTTAATAGTGTATTAAAATGTCCGAAGGCCTTGTTGATAGTTAAAAGAGTTTATTTAAACTTAGTGCAGCAAGGCCATGAAAAGTACTTTTCATTGATGGAGACATCAGCTTTAACAAGCATCCCTGAAAGTACAGTTTTGGAAAAGTGTAAATAATTCGATAACGTCTAAAAAAACACGAAAAGACAAAGGTGCGTCGAAATGTATTGATTTCTGTCAAGAGGACTTAATCCGTTACAAAATTTATGAAATATATGCAGAACAAAAAGTTCCTATGTCCTATGTCATTGTCACTTTCACGGAGGCTGTCCGAGGATAGCTGTGACATAAAATGTTCCACTACAACTTTATGGCGTATTCTACGTCGTTTGAGGTTTTTATTCAAAAAAAATAGACAAAAGGCAAGTTATAAGGGAATCACGACGCTTACAACAACTCAGCATGGAATATCTTGAAAAAATAAATACAGAGAGATCGGAAACTCGAAGGATATCTACCTAGCTGAGACTTGGTATGACGCCCAGGACACACCTAGTAAAAGATGGATTGATAAATCTAAAAAATGCCACACCAAAGCTCCATCAAATAAAGCTAAAAGAATAACTATTTTACATGCGGGGTCAGAAGAAGGCTGCTATTTCTAGCAGCCAAGAATATTTCAGATTTCAGCTTGGATTATCATTGTGATACAACTGCTTGAAGTTTTTGAAGATTGGCTTCAAAACAAATTAATGCCGAATATATCACCGAATAGCTGTATTGTGGTGGATAATGCATCCTATCATAGTCGCCAAATGAATAAGGTACCAAGCCTTTTTGTGCAAACGTGACCTATATTTCCATGAAAGTTATACAGTTAAACAATTGTTAGAAGTTTTAAAAAGTTACAATATTTCAAAGGAATATGTTTGTGATAAAATTGGAAATGAAGCAGGACACGAAATAATTCGGTTTCCACCATATTATTGTATCTTTAATGCGATCGTGTTGATATGGCATAAAAAAAGTTTAATATACGTGCTCACAATAATACACCCACTTTAAACAGTAGTGTGATTGATTTGATAAAGACAGGAGTCAAAAATGTAACCGTTGAAAACTGGAGAAACTTTATTCAACACTTCAAAAAAATTGAAAACTCATATACATGTTTGTACATAAATATAAATAGTTAAGAACCTGTAAAAAAACTTATTATTGATTTGCAAGATAGTAGCGATAGCGAAATTGAACTAGATGTCAATTAATAACTAAAATTGTAATAAATAACGCAAGGAAACTGTACACTGTTTTAATATATTTGTGTAATTACTATATTGTGTATTAGTCATTACATAAAACATTAAAATTCAACTGTCTTATCACAATAAAATTTTAAACCCAACAATGACTTGTCATTAAATAGCTATAAATTAATCACTTTCGAATCTTGTTGAATTTCGAATGAGTATAGGCAGCTAAGTCACTTTCTAAGGTCGTGAAAAAGACTATAACTCAAAGGGTCTACAACATCTTATGAAAAAAATAAACGAAGTTAGCAATCGATTTAATATTAGCAAAACAAAGTACATGATAATCACCAAGTCTCCGGTTTCTGCTACCCTGTTGATGGTTAACAATCAACAAATACAAAGAACTCCACAATATTCATATCTAGGCGCCATAATAAACGAACAGTAGGATCACTCGCAGGAAATTCGTTGCAGTATCGAAAAAGTTAAAGCAGTATGCCTCAAAACGACATCACTTTTCAAAAGCTCAGCAATAACATTAAGCAGAAAGATAAGACTCCTAAGATGTTATGATTTCAGTGTTCTTTACGATGTGGAATCTGGGACGCTGACTGAAGCCACTTCTAAGAAACTTGAATCATTTGAATTATTGCTAAATCGCAGAATTTTGAAAATTTCTTATACTGACCATATTTCCAACGAGGATGTCTTACGTAGCATGAACAAGAAATTGGAAATTATGAAAAGTGTTAAAATGAGTCGAGTTTCAGACCGCGATATGTGTACACGTGAATCGAACGCTCGGCAATAGTCAACTCGTTCAACGAGTATTATTACGGCAGTGTTTCGATCTATTTAATTATTTTGTCGATTGCAAGCGAAGGGACTAGAAATAAAGCAGAGTGTAATGTTAGATTAAGACAATAAGTAAAAAATTTGGAGTTTTATGAAAATAATTTTGTGAAATTGTAAAAGCTAACGAAACGATAAGCGACGACTTTGATCATTTTACTGTTTACGATGATAAGAAATATAAACAACAATTTCTTTTTCTTTTTCTGCCGTGTTTGAAAATGGAATATAGGAGGAACACACGAAAAGTGTTTATAACAGAAAGAGCAATGGATGATTATACCTCAGGAGACAGGAAAAGAGGAGGAGTCGAAGAAAAAGAAGAGCCAAT
This sequence comes from Pachyrhynchus sulphureomaculatus, assembly GCA_019049505.1. Taxonomy (NCBI): domain Eukaryota; kingdom Metazoa; phylum Arthropoda; class Insecta; order Coleoptera; family Curculionidae; genus Pachyrhynchus; species Pachyrhynchus sulphureomaculatus. The sequence continues at coordinate 190,165,154 of CM032449.1, forward strand.
GGGATTATTTAAGAAGAGTAAAAAGCTGATAAGAACACCACAGAAAAACAAAAACGAAAGAGTAGATAAGATAGAAAATTTGATAGAAATGCTCAGAGAGCTAATGCCAGATATAAAGGATATGAAACAAGATTCGAAGAGATACCAACAAGAATTGAAGGAACTAAGAAAGGAGAATGAAGTATTGAAAGAGGAAAATAAGATAATTAGAGAAAACATGAGGAGTATGGATTTGAAGATGAGTAGACTGGAAAAAGACAAGGTACGGAATAATATTGTAATATCGGGAATGAGTTTTGAAGCGAATAGCCAACTAGATCTGAAAATGGGTGTAGAACTTTTTATGGAGAAGAGTATGGACACAAAAGTACAGATTAAAGATGTGATAAAAATGGAAGCGACTATATACAAGCTAGAACTTGGAAAAACGGGAGATAAGGAAGCTGTAATAAAAAATAAAAACAAACTGAGAAACCTAAGAGAGAGAGTTTATATAAACAACGATTGAACAAAAGATGAACGCAAAATTCAAAAAAAATTGAAGCATATAGCAGAGAACGAGAGAAAGAATGGAAAAAGGGTGAAAATAGGATATCAAAAGATTGTAATGGAAGGAAGAGAATATAAATGGGACACTGAGGAAAAAAAACTGAAAAAAACAAATAAAGAATACTACGATCATCAAGGCAAAAAACTGAGAAAAAGAGAGAGATAGGTAGATTGACGACGACCCTGGCAAAGATAAAGGATACGGAAGAGAAGACTAGTAAAATGAATACAGATAGGAAGATAATCGAAATAAATAGATAGGAAGAAAGAAACGGGAAATAATTATCGAGTTTTTAGATAGAAAACACGGAATAAGAGGGGTATAAACGGAAAAGAGGATGAACTGACAGAAGAACAACAAATGCACTATGTAGAAATCACTGAAACAGAGAGGAAATGGATACAAAAAAATTAGAAGGAAAAGCATACAAAAAACAGCATAGAGACATAATACCGGAACAAGGTACAGAACTCATACAAACAGAAGAAACTAATACAGAATAAACAAAAGAGGCAGTCAGCAATTTAAACAGGATGGAAGGATATAGAAGGAAATATGGGAAAGACAGATAGAGAATACTACTCAGTATATATCACAACTACACCAAACACTTTATTTTTGCACTCGACGTGCGTTTCGCTAACCATATTAGCTTCATCAGGAGGATGATTGAGTCAATCATCGCTCCTGATGAAGCTAACATGGTTAGCGAAACGAGCGTCGAGTGCAAAAATAAAGTGTTTGGTGTAGTGGTGATATATACTGAGTAGTATCATTGTGCCAAAGATTCCACATTCCCAACTTAGATAGAGAATAACTCAACTCCACTGGCCTTACACTCCTAACAGGGGTAGAAAGTCATAAGGAATCGGAAATCGGAGTATATAGGACACATAATGAGAAATTCCGCCGGATGTGGATTACTACAGCAAATACTCCAAGAAAATGTTTTGGAACGGAAGTAGGACGCAGACGTATCTCCTGGCTAAACAATCTGCGAAATTAGTTCTCAACAAATACTACCGGTCTTTTTAGAGCTGCAGTGGATAAAGTAATAATAGCTAGAATGATTGCCAACTTTTGATCCGAATAGGCACCGTAAGAAAAAGACACTTATAAATATAAATACAGGGTACAGTTTAAAATTTAAAATTGTCGAAAAAGTCAGCTGAAGAATTTTTTTTTAAATATATTAATTTTAGATGCTTCACTACACTTCACTACATAGCTTGGTACTTTTCAAATATGGAAATATGCTAATCCGTACTAAATATTCAGTAAAGCATTTTTATCAAACAGTCTTCCAACAGAAGGATGGCAGAGTAAGCACTACTTGCCATGACAAATTGTTATTGATATAAGTACCTAGAAACTTTGCACTAGCACTCAAAGTTATTGGCGTGTGACGCAAAAGCTCTCGGAGGTTAAAATTCAACTTTCCAGTACGAACTAATATACGGCGCTTCTGAGGAATTTATTTTACTAAGTATGCAAGATAATTTGTTTTCAGGTTAAGGCCCAGTAAGTTAAATGATAATACTTATAATACAGATTGTCCAGACATATCTATGTCAGGTTCTGTAGGGCTAGGCTGCGTACTGTGTTTTCGTGACATTAAATTCTACTTGATTATCGTCACCACAACACAGATTTTTTTTCAGGTCTTCATCAACTTATATAATTTCCTGCTGCTGCGGAAATTTTCAAGGGGAGCTAGAGTTGTGCGTTTAACATGAATGAAGAAGCAAGCTTGTTATCATGAGCAAGCCTCTAGACTGGAGTTTTGGCATTTGGCAGCAGATTGTCTATATTAAAAAAGAGGGTGTAAAACATCTGACAGCCCTGTAATAAACCAACGGTGATAGTATAGGTGTCGAAAACAAAGAAAAAAATTTATACTGCTATTTTAAATTAATATACATCATCAGTTTTTTTTACGATTTCTTGTTAAAGAATAACATTATTCTCATCACCTGAACCCTGAACCTATACGATGAGAACCTAAAGCAATTAAATCATAATTACTTTTATTATTATAAACATTATTATTCAAATAAAGTATAATACTTTCTTCCTTATTACAATACCGGATTGTACACTATGAGAATTGATTCAATGAAGAAGAAAAGTGCAAGGTTAATGCCGAAAGAGAGAAAAAGAAAATAAAACAATACGTAGTGGGGAGTAGGTGGGCAAAGCAGGAGAGTATACTTTGTTTTAGTTCTTCCACGTGATCAGCGAAGAAATGAAGAAATGAAATTAATAGTGGTATAAACGAGTTGAGAGTAAATTGATAATAATCAATAGCTAATTATTAAATTCACCAATAATTTAGCTACTTTTTGACATTTATCGTTTTAAACTTACAGTGTTTTATATTTATTTTATGTATATTTAAATTTACAATGACTATATAATAATATTTTGTGAATGAAATACAATTCGTAGAGTTTTCAGGAAAAAAAATGTGATTTATTTACTTGTTTTTGTATTGACAGTTAAAGAAAATTTCAACTATTTGAAAGTTAATTGAAAAAATACAGGGATCAAATTTACTGGTAAGTTAATGTGTTCATATTGAAAATCGTATTATGTTGGGAATGTGGAATCTTTGGCACAATGACACTAGACACTACTCAATATATCCCACCACTACACCAAACACTTTATTTTTGTACTCAACGCGCGTTTTACTAACCATGTTAGCTTCACCAGGAGCGATGATTGACTGTCAATCATCGCTCCTGATGAAGCTAACATGATTAGCGAAACGCGTGTTGAGTACAAAAATAAACTATTTGGTGAGTTTGAGTAGTATTAATATAATATTTAAGCAATTAAATTAAGTAAAATAATTTTGGTATATTAGAGAGATTTTGCAACGCTTATTTTTAACATACCTTTATCGTTATCGTTATTAAAAGCATGCGCAATACAAATGTGAGAGGAAAATTGTACATAAAAAAAATTTTGCAACTTTTAAAATGAGCACTTTCTTATTAAATGCCTTTACGGAAACGAACTGGAGAAGTTAACATAACTACGTTTTTTGGTTTCGTTTTTGTGTTATTTTTGTGATTTTTCTTTTTAGTGTTCCGTACGGAACACTTATAAGATGACTTGGGTGTCTGTCTGTCCGTCTGTCTGTCCGTCTGTCTGTCACACCCGATTTTCTCTGAAAGTGTTTGTCATAGACAGTGGAAATTTGGTAATAATGTAGGAATTGATGGCCTCATCAGATCCATGTGGTTTTGAAAATTAAATTTTTACTTAAGGGGTTAGTTTTGGGGGTGAGTAGGGATTTTTACCCTTTTTAGTGTTCCATACGGAACACTTATAAGATCACTACGGTGTCTGTACTGTCTGTCCGACTGTCTGTCCATCTGTCTGTCCGTCCGTTTGCTCGTGTGTGTCTATCTGTCAAACTCGATTTTCTCCGAATCTATTTGACATAGAAAGTTGAAATTTGGCACTAATATAGGAATTGATGGCCTCAACAGAGCCGTATAGTTTCGAAAGTTAAATTTTGACTTAAGGGTTAGTTTTGTGGGGTGAAATCGGAAGTGAAAAGAAAAAATTTTTACTAGGTCATCGAGTGTGGTGTCAAATGAAAGCTTATGAAAACACGAGTAAAATATATATATATATATATATATATATATATATATATATATATATATATATATATATATACAAGGGCTGGTTTGAAAAGTCTGTGCAAAAATAAAAACTACTTATGTGTTTGTGGTAAACCTTTTTTCGACATAGTCTCCTTTTAGGCTTATACACTTCGTCCAACGATGTTCTAGTTTGTTGATCCCTTCCGAATAATAGGATTTGTCCAAGTCTGCAAAATATCCATTAGTGTCTGCAATCACCTCCTCGTTTGAATAAAATCTTTGTCCCGCCAGCCATTTCTTCAAATTGGGGAACAAATAGTAGCCCAAGGGAGCCAAGTCTAGAGAATAGGGGTGATGTGAAACGAATTGGAATCCTATTTCCATTAATTTTGCGACCACAACTGCTGAGGTGTGTGCTGGTGCGTTGTCGTGATGGAAAAGGACTTTCTTGTGGGCCAATCGCGAGCGTTTTTCTTGCAGCTCGGTATTCAAACGGTCCAATAACGATGAATAATATTCACCTGTAATAGTTTTACCCTTTTCCAGATAGTCGATGAGGATTTTCCCTTGCGAATCCCAAAAGACAGTCGCCATAACCTTTCCGGCCGAAGGAACGGTCTTCGCCTTTTTTGGTGCAGATTCCCCCTTGGTAACCCATTGTTTAGATTGTTGTTTGGTCTCAGGAGTATAGTAATGTATCCATGTTTCATCCACAGTGACGAAACGCCGCTTAAAGTTCTCCAGATTCTTCGTGAACAGCTGCAAACTATCCTTGCTACACTTCACACGATTCCGTTTTTGGTCAAGCGTGAGCAATCGCGGCACCCATCTTGTCATGTCCAAATGTTTATGCAAAATATTATGTACCCGTTCTACCCACAGCACTAGCAATCTCACGCACCTTAACTCTTCTGTCATCCATCACCATATCATGGATTTGATCAATGATTTCTGGAGTCGTAACCTCCACAGGCCGTCCAGAATTCAGCGTCACTTGTGCCCATATGGCCAGTCCGAAAATTTTGAAACCACTTATAAACTGTTCTAATCGAAGGTGCAGAGTCACCATAATGTTTATCAAGCTTCTCTTTAGTCTCCTGAGGCGTTTTGCCTTTCATAAAGTAATGTTTAATCACCACACGAATTTCTTTTTCGTCCATTTCTTGAAAATCACTCGACTTCCTTGATTCACACGAATACCAAACACAAAGAAATAGACCAATATGGCTGAAACTTGGTGTGCGTTCATTCAAGAGATGCTACTAACTAAACATGACCTCGATACGCGCCAGTGGTGCCATCTCTCGGACTTTTCAAACCAGCCTCGTATATATATATATATATATATATATATATATATATATATATATATATATATATATATATATATATGTATTTAATGTAATACTTGCGCACACTTTTCTTTATAATATTTTTAAAAAAAATCGCGAAAAATCGCTGTTCCCCCTTATCTCGGAAAGTACTGATCAAAAAATTTTGAAAAAATTCTAAAATATGCTCCACGGAGTGCAGATTGAACGAAAATTATCACGAAAGCATTACCTTTAATAATTTATCTGGTATATAAAAAAAACAACAAAAAGTTTCAAGGTCATCAGTTTTCAGTAACGATTGGAAACAAACTCTGTTGAAAACTCATTTGGGGTGTGTATACCTCCGTAACAAAACTTTTTATTTTAAAGTTCAACTTGCACTTGACCGGTTATTTTATTTAAAAAGTGGATCAACAAATCGGAAATGTGTTAAGAATATCAAAATGGGTTGGTTACGGAGGTATAAACTGATCAATAACTCCACAAAACACAACCCAAATGAGTTTTCAACAAAGTTCGCTTCCGATCTTTGTTGAATACTGATGACCTTGAAATTTTTGTTTTGTTTATATACCAGATAAATTATTAAAGGGAAAGCACTCGTGATAATTTTCGTTCAATCTACACCCTGTAGAGAATATTCCAGAATATTTTCAATATTTTTTAGTCAGTACTTTTCGAGATAGGGAGGAGGATAGCGATATTTGGCAATTTTTTAAAAATAATACAAAGAAAAGTGTGCTCAAGTATTATATTATATATATTTTTAAACTCGTGTTTTCATAAGCGTTCATTTGTCACCCCACTCAATGACCTGGTAAAAAATTTTTTCTTTCACTTCTGATTTCACTCCCCAAAACTAACCCTTTAAGTAAAAATTTAACTTTTAAAACTGCACGGCTCTGATGGGGCTACCAATTCCTATTTTAGTGCCAAATTTTAACTTTCGATGTCAAATAATTTCGGAAAAAATCGGGTGTGACAGATGTAACAGACAGATAGACGGACCCAAGTGATCTTATCAGTGTTCCGTACACTACACTAAAAATTATATCTTTGCTGTATTTATCCGATTACGGTAAACTAAGGACTCTTGAAAAAGAACCGACACACATATGTGCTAGTTAGAATGACAACAATTATTCAGTTGATACCATACAGACAGCATTCATTGCAGTAAGTAGAGGAACAAATTCATCATTTTGCGACTAAGCATGCTTCTAATAACGTTAACAACAAGGTCTTTATATTAAATTTCTTCCCTTTAATTTGATGCTTGCTTAAAATGGCGATAACGACTAAAGCGTGCCAAAGTATGCGTTGCAAAATCTCTCTATAGTATGACTGGCAAAATTTTCAATTTCTAAATGAGAATTGTTTTTCGTTAAAGTTAACAGTTTTTTGCGCCAAATAGACTAGTTGCTAAAAAAAAACATGTGCACAATAGTTTATCTGGACGGCAATTCCAGAACCAAAGGTAGTTAAACGAACATCCAAAGGATTTTTATTTTTAGTGTTCTGTACGGAACACTTATAAGATCACTCGGTGTCTGTCTGTCCGTCTGTCACATCCGATTTTCTCCGAAACTATTTGGCATAGAAAGTTGAAATTTGGTAATAATATAGGAATTGATGGCCTCATCAGAGCCATGTAGTTTTGAAAGTTAAATTTTGACATAAGGGGTTAGCTTTGGGGGGTGAAATCGGAAGTGAAAAAAAAAATTTTTTTACTAGGTAATCGAGTGTGGTGTCAAATGGAAGCTTGTGAAAACACGAGTAAAAAATATATATAATGTAATACTTGCGCGCACTTTTCTTTGTATTATTTTTAAAAAATCCCGAAAAATTGCTGTCGCCTTATCTCGAAAAGTACTTATCAAAAAATTCTGGAATATTCTCCACGGGGTGTAGATTGAACGAAAATTATCACGAGTGCATTACCTTTAATAATTTATCTGGTATATAAAAAAAAAACAAAAATTTCAAGGTCATCAGATTTCAGTAAAGATTGGAAACAAACTTTGTTGAAAACTCATTTGGGGTGTGTTTTGTGAAGTCACTGATGATTTTATACCTCTGTAACAAAATTTTTTATTTGAAAAGCAATCAACCTATGGAACACAAGTTGAACTTGCACTTGACCGGTTATTTTTTTAATTTTACTTTCATTGTTAAAAGGAAGTTGTATTCCTGGAAAAATTACATTCCAAGATTTTTATATTTCTTCACGTTTCCTAGAACAGGAAAAACATAGTTTACTAGGGCCGCTGGTTTGTTTTTTGGTCTGTCTTTCTGGCTGTATAGTATTAAGGCACCGTTCCTTATTCGATAACGATAACTACAGTTCTATCGTTTTTTCAGTTATCTCTAAACGGCTTAGGTTAGATATAACTGCAGAGTTAAGTAAATTCAGTACAATAATGTTTGAAGTACATTTAACAAACATTGAAGTTAAATACAGAAAATATATTTAGTTCAAATAATCAGGAGACTTTTTAGTGTTCCGTACGGAACTCTTATAAGATCATTTCGCGGTCTGTCCATCTGTATGTCCGTCTGTCTGTCCGTCTATCACACCCAATTTTCTCTGAAACTACTTGACATGGAAAGTTGAACTTTGACACTAATATAGGAAGGAATTGATGGCCCTATTAAAGCTGTGTAGTTTTAAAAGTTAAATTTGGACTTAAGGGATTAGATGCAAACAAGTGGTAATCGGAAGGAGCCAAGTCTGGTGAGTGAGCCGCATGGGGTAGAACTTCTCAGCTGAGTGCTTCCAACGTGTCGCGAACTGATTTTGCCGTATGTGATGGAGCACTGACATGAAGAAAAATGATTTTGTATTGCCTCCTTCGGTATTATGGCCTTTTTTCAAGCAGCAAACGGTTCAAATCGGTCAATTATTGTTGGTAACGTTTAGTATTAACCGTTTTAACAAGGTTTTAACAGCTCATAATAGACGACGCCCTTCTGGTCCCACCAAACATAGAGCATCGTCTTTCTGCCAAAGCGATTCGGTCTTGCGGTCGATGTGAACGGTGCGCCTGGGTCTACCCATGATTTTTTGCGCTTGGGATTCTCAAAATAAATCCACTTTTCATCCCCTGTAACTATACGATGCAAAACGACTTCCTCTTGTACCGAGCGAGCAAAATGTCACACGTATTTTTGCGCTTTTTCCATTTGCCTGTCGTTCAACTCATGTGGTACACATCTACCTGCTTCTGAATCTTTCCCGTAGCCGACTGGAAATAGCTTGTTACTGACGCCCAATTGCTCGGCAAGTTTTTTTTTGTGTTTGCGAATCATCTTCGTCCAACAATGCTTGCAATTCCACATCTTCGTATTTTTTTGGCGGTTTTCCACGTTACTTGTCTGCAACATCGAAGTTACCACTTTTGAAACGCCGAAATCATCGTTCACACGTATCTTACGAAGAAGCATGTTCACCATAAGCTTCTCGAAGTAACCGGTATGATTCAACAGCAGTTTTCTTCAAATGAAAACAAAAAATTAATGCTGTCCGCGAATGCTCTTTGTTCGGTATAAATTTCGACATATTAAACACAACAACACAACACTATGCACACACTTTTCCAATTTATCACTCGTGAGCGTCTGACACTTGTTGATGACACTAGAAAATGGCGCAGTGTCAAATCTTTATAACACAAACTGCATTGGTGCACCATCTGTTGTCTGATATCCGCATTTCATACTTGTACACCTGGTATAATGTAATACTTGAGCACACTTTTTTGTATTGTTTTTAAAAAATTGCAAAAAATCGCTGTCCCCTCCCTTATCTCAAAAAGTACTGACCAAAAAATTTTGAAAAAATTCTGGAATATTCTCCACACGGTGTATATTGAACGAAAATTCTCACTCTGATTATTTATCCCAAATATAAAAAAAAAAATAAAAATTTCAAGTTCATCAGTTTTCAACAAAGATCGGAAACAAACTTTGTTGAAAACTCATTTAGGGTAACAACATTTTTAGTGTTCCGTACGGAACACTTATAAGATCACTTCGGTGTCTGTCTGTCTGTCTGTCTGTCACACCCGATTTTCTCCGAAACTATTTGACATCGAAAGGTGAAATTTGGTAATAATATAAGAATTGATGGCCTCATTAGAGCCATGTAGTTTTGAGAATTAAATTTTGACTTAAGGGGTTAGTTTTGGGGGGTGAAGTCAGAAGTGAAAAAAAAATTTTTTTTACTAGGAAATCGAGTGTGGTGTCAAATGAAAGCTTGTGAAAACACGAGTAAAAAATATATATATAATATTATACTTGCGCGCACTTTTCTTGGTATTATTTTCAAAAATTCGCGAAAAATCGCTGTCCCGGGCCTTATCTCGAAAAATACTTATCAAAAAATTTCGAAAAAATTCTGGAATATTCTCCACGGGGTGTAGATTGAACGAAAATTATCACGAGTGCATTACCTTTAATAATTTGTATGGTATATAAAAAAAAACAAAAATTTCAAGGTCATCAGATTTCAGTAAAGATTGGAAACAAACTTTGTTGAAAACTCATTTGAGGTGTGTTTTGTAAAGTCACTGATCATTTTATACCACCGTAACATAAATTTTGACTTAAGGGGTTCGTTTTGAGGGTGAAATCGGAAGTGAAAAAACATTTTTTTTACTAGGTCATCGAGTGTGGTGTCAAATGAAAGCTTGTGAAAACACGAGTAATATATATATATATATATATATATATATATATATATATATATATATATATATATATATATGTATATATATATATATATATATATATATATATATATATATATGTATATATATATATATATATATATATATATATATATATATATATATATAATGTAATACTTGCACACACTTTTCTTCGTATTACTTTTAAAAAAATCGCTGTCCCCTACCTTATCTCGAAAGTACTGATCAAAAAATTTTGAAAAAATTCTGGAATATTCTCCACGGTGTATAGATTGAACGAAAATTATCACGAGTGCATTACCTTTAATAATTTATTTGGTATATAAAAAAAACAGAATTTCAAGGTCACCAGTTTTCAGTAAAGACTGGAAACAAACTTTGTTGAAAACTCATTTGGGGTGTGTTTTGTGAAGTCACTGATCATTTTATACCACCCTAACAAAAAATTTTATTTTAAAAACAATCAATGTACGGAACACTAATTGTGCAAGTTCAACTTGCACTTGACCGGTTTTTTATTTTAAAAGCAATCACCGCTCGAAACACTAATTACGCAACGGCGACCGGTTTTTATCCTAATAGTAAATAATAGTATACATTTTTGGGTTTTAGGTTTTAACCTCCAAATGTTTAAACTATCTCTGTAAAAAGCATGTTACTCACATTACTTTACTTTGAGGATATTTTATTATTTGTTTAAAGATACCAAAAATACATGATCTTTAGTTACTAGTAGCATCAAATCTTATTTTTCTATTTTTTCTGGTTTCCAAATTTCTCTTACTTATTATTTACTTTATCCCTTACCAATTTCCGTAGTGTTCAGCCAATGATCGATATCACCCTTTTTTCCGATAATTCGATAATCATATCGAATTTTGGTCTTGCTTTTAAACGCAAACACACTTACTGACGTGTTCAACTATCTATGCATCATTTCAGTATTCCTGTAAACAATTCCACAATATCCAATACTGAAGCACACTATATAGATAAATACAGAACAGCTCTATATTTTTCATTTACAAAGAAGATAGTTATATTTGTCGCTAAAATTCCATATTATTCCGTCCATCGATTGATCTGAATTTCCAGCTTGTTGTTATTATTCATATCTAATGAATTTTTAAATCATTTTTGTAGTTTATGCTTTTTATTTTGGTTAATACAACGAAATTTTTTTACATAACAATAGAAACGAACATGTAAATTACAAATTTTATTTTCACTTTATCGATACTTTACCCATTCCTTGCTTATGTCTCGCTATCGTCGGCCAGACGATATTTTCATTATGAATAGTATATGTACGGCCAATGTTCGTAGCTTATATTTTCTCTTGGTGAATTTATAATACTGTTAGTAATTTAGGTGCAATAACGCCGTTAATTTAATTATTTTTAGTGTTCCGTAAGGAATAATTACAAGATCATTCGGTGTCCGTCCGTCTGTCTGTTACACCCAATTTTCTCCGAAACTGTTTGACACAGAAAGTTGAAATTTGGCACTAATATAGGAATTGATGGCCTCATCAGAGCCATGTAGTTTTGAAAGTTAAATTTTGACTTAAGAAGTTAGTTTTAGGGGGTGAAATCAGAAGTGAAAAATTTTTTTGGGATATGTTTTGTGAAGTTACTGATCATTTTATACTTCGATAACGAAAATTTTTATTTTAAAAGCAATCAATGTACGGAACACTAATTGCGCAAGGCCAACTTGCACTTGACCGGTTATTTGAATTGATGTGTGTTGAAGAACAACAGTTTTTTAACCCTAGAAATGCCTTCAGTGCTTGTTAATAAAGTGTAGGGATTCACATGTACTTTATGTTAACACGGTGTTTCTAAATCTTAGTTTTTTTTGTTAGAGACAGTAAACATCCTAAATTTGTTCAACATCCAATCATTCTATGAGAAATACTTACCACAATAAATTATAAAAATATATTTTGTGTACAATGATCTAGACAATTTTTTCTATAGATAATTAATTCTTAAATTTAACAAAAATGAAGTAACTATCATTTTAAATATTAGATTGAAATAGGAATATATTATGAAGCTAACAGTTAGCTTCGAACGGCAGCAGCAGCAAAATCATGGTATCGAGTAGTAGCTGCAGAAAGAGCATTTGAAAATGCCAAATGAGATTTTGGCGGAACGTCGTGCAAATTCATTGTTAGACGAACGGATTGAAACCGGGAATTTTAACGTATTACATTCCACGTTACTTACAAAAATAACTAATAGATTGACGCACAAGATGGATTTATATCAATCTCCGGAACAGACAGGATTTTGAAAGAGATTCAGCACAATAGACCACCTACCTACAGACACTACGTACGCTTAATGAGAAAGCCACGGAATATAATATACCCTTACACTTGGCTTTCGTAGACTACCAGAAAGCCTTTGACTCTATAGAACTGTAGGCAGTTTAAAGAGCCCTAGATAACGTTAGAATGGTCACCAGATACTCGACTCTTATTAAATATATCTATGACAATGCATACGTCCAAATACTAGTAAATGAAGATATGAACACCCTAAATATACCGATAAAAAGAAGAGTACGTCAAGGAGACACAATCTCACTAAAACTGTTCAAACTGGCAATGGATGGAATTTTTAAGACCTTAGACTGGCAAAATAAGGGGATTTACATAGACGGAGCACGACTCAATCATGTACGATTTGCGGACCATATCGTTCTCATCGGTACTACACTCAATGAATTAACAACTATATTGAAAGAACTGCATCATGCATCATCACGAGTTGGACTGAAAATGAACCTAAGCAAGACAAAGATAACGAGCCCAGAGCAAATAACGATTCCAATCAAAAATCGGCAATTAGAGAACATATCTATCAGAATATATATAACTCAGACAAAAAATAGTACTAGGAAAGGAGTACCAAACAGCAGAAATTTTTCAAAGAGTGGGTCTTGGTTGGGCCGCTTCTGGAAAACTTGGGTTTATTTTCAGATCACGAGATATCCCTGTGAATCTCAAAAGGAAAACGTACAAATCGTGTGTACTTCCAGTTCGCACGTAACGTCTTGAAACGATGTCGCTAACACGTAAGTCGATGAACAGACTTCCAATGACGCAGCGTGCAATGGAGAAAGCTATGACTGGAGTGAGTTTAAGAGTTAGAATCTCAAATGAGGAAATCCGGAGAAGAACACGGATGACGGATGCTCTGGAAAGAACGACTCAACTAAAGTGGAGATGGGCCTACAAGCTTACAGTGTGGCGCCCAAGGGAGAGTAAGAGGAGTGTGGGAAGACCTGAAAGAAGGTGGCGAGATGACATCTAGAATACCGCAGGAAAAAATTGGAACACAACGGCCATGGACAGGAAAAGTTAGAAAGATTTGGAAGTGACCTATGAATGAATGAGAGGAGGCTAAAAAGAAGAAGTATCTATTTTATTGTAGTTGTAATACTTCTGATGCCGAGAAGGATTAGCGAAATATAGAGTTTTAAACAACTAAACAAAAATTTTACTACATAGACCGCTATCCCGATGCTTTTGCCTCATAATCTTTATTACGGTCGAGAAAAAGAAACACAATATATATATATATATATATATATATATATATATATATATATATATATATATATATATATATATATATATATATATATATGTATATATATATATATATATATATATATATATATATATATATATATATATATAACACATGGGCTGAAAAGTCCCGGGCCTAACACATAGATGGCGCTAGTTTTATTGCAGTCACCTTTTTTTCAGTTAATACTAACCTTCAAAAGACAGCTGTTAAAATTTCATGATATTCTATTCATTAGTTTGTGAGTTATTGTGCTAAGAGTGACGCTACTTTTGTTATTTTCAAAACAATGGATCAAAAACAATTTCGTGTTTTAATTTTACACTGCTTCTTGATGGGAAAAAATACCGTTCAAGCGAAGCAATGGCTTGAAAAGTGTTATGGGGACTCCGCTCCATCAGAAACAACAATAAAACGTTGGTTTGCTGACTTCAAACGTGGTCGTAGAGACACCGATGATGCAGAACGCAGTGGACGTCCAAATGAGGCGGTAACACCAGAAAACATCAAAAAAATCCATAAAATCGTTTTGAATGATCGAAAAGTGAAGTTGCGTGAGTTAGCTGACATCGTAAAGATATCAAAAGAACGTGTTGGCTTTATATTGCATGAGCATTTGACTATGAGAAAGCTCTGTTCAAAGTGGGTGCCGCGTTTGCTGACTGTTGATCAAAAACAAGAACGTGTTGATGATTCTGAGCAGTGTTTGGCCATGTTTAAACGTAACAAACCGGAATTTTTGCGTCAATATGTGACAATGGATGAAACATGGATCCATCACTTCACTCCGGAATCAAAACGATCGTCATCTGAGTGGACAGCAACTGGTGAACCTCGTCCAAAGCGCCCGAAAGCACAACAATCGGCTGGAAAGGTTATGGCCTCGGTATTTTGGGATGTGCGTGGTGTAATATTCATCGACTATCTTGAGAAAGGAAATACCATCAACAGTGAATATTATATAGCGTTATTGGAGCGTTTGAAGGCCGAAATTGCAAAGAAACGACCGCATATGGCAAAGAAAAAAATTTTGTTTCATCAAGACAACGCACCGTATCACAAGTCAATCAAAACAATGGCAAAACTACATGAATTGAACTTCGAATTGCTCCCACATCCACCGTATTCGCCAGATTTGGCTCCCAGCGACTACTGGCTGTTCGCAGACCTGAAAAAAAATGCTCGCCGGTAAGAAATTTCGCACGAATGAAGAGGTTATCGCTGAAACTGAGGCCTATTTTGAGGCAAAAGATAAATCGTTCTACAAAAGTGGTATTGAAATGTTAGAGCGGCGCTGGAATGATTGCGTTGCTCTTGATGGAGATTACGTTGATGAATAAAGCTAATTTTGAACCAAAAAAACAGTGTTTTCTTTGTTAGGCCCGGGACTTTTCAGCCCATGTGTTATATATATATATATATATATATATATATATATATATATATATATATATATATATATATATCTATATATATATATATATATATATATATATATATATATATATATACAGTTCAGCCGGCTCACGGCCCACGGTTCAGCCGATACCTAAAAAAGGTAAGAAGACCTTGCCAAATAACTACCGACCAGTTGCACTGCTTTCAATAATATCGAAAGTGATGGAAAAGGTTTTCAATGAGCATCTTCTAAAATATCTTGAACGATTCAATATTATTAGCGATCACCAATATGGTTTTCGTAAACATAGATCAACAGGAGATCTTCTGACTTATGTAACACATGTTTGGAACAACGCAATTGAACACTTTGGAGAATCTCGAGCGGTTGTTCTTGACATATCCAAGGCATTCGACCGTGTTTGGTACGATGGACTGTTGGCTAAGTTGCGCTCTTATGGTATGTCTGAAAGGTTCTGTTTGTGGCTCTCATGTTTCCTCAGAGAGCGTTCTTTACGAGTGGCGGTCGACGGATTTCTTTCTAACACCCTCACTATCAACGCCGGTGTGCCCCAGGGCTCCATACTGTCTCCTACTCTCTTTCTCATTTACATTAACGATCTGCTGGAAAAGACCGGGAATCCAATCTATAGCTTTGCAGATGACAGTACGCTTGTCTCTTCATTCACCTTGAACGCTCGGACATCGGCTGCTCAGGCGAATATCCGCAGACAGCAGGAGGTCGTTCAACTTAACAAAGACCTGGAAGAAATTCTATCTTGGGGTGACAGTAACCAAGTGGAATTTAACGCTACAAAAACCCAAGCGGCAGTTTTTTCTAAAAAAGTTAACGTTGCTGAACCCGACAGTTATGTCGGGGCACTCCATTCCCCTAGCATCGTCGCTCAGTTTGTTGGGCGTTAGTTTAGGAGCAAATATGTCTTGGCATGAACATGTTGCAGGCATAGCAAGGAGAGCTTCTCAAAAATTGGGAATATTATTTAGAACCAGAAAGCTTTACACCCCACAGCAACTGTTAATTCTTTACAAAGCCCAAATTCGACCAACTATGGAATGGAAGGATGTAGCCCGCTTAATTCCTCCCAAAGCGGTGCATGTTAGAAATACACGTCGCGCTGGTGCTTCGCATCCGTATGAGGTTCAGCTTGTTACTCCGCGTACGACGCTTTTCAAGCAATTTTTATATGGAGAACGTCATCCCTTTGGAATAATTTGCCCAGCGCTGTGTTTCCCACCGAGTACAATTTACAGCGATTCAAGAACAACGTGAATCGCTTTTTCCGCACTCGTGCCGCTTCTGGAGCGCTTTAGGGACTTCTCTGCAGCACGTGTGCTAGACTAATAAAAAAAAAAAAAAATATATATATATATATATATATATATATATATATATATATATATATATATATATATATATATATATATATATATATATATATATATATATATATATATATATATATATATATATATATATATATATACTAGCTGATTCATTAGATTTTCTCTAAGGATCTACAAGAAACTAACAATTTTACTGTTTTATTATTTACAAGATTAGATTGAGTGTAACAACCATTCAGTATTGTCAAAATAAATTGGATCTTTTTAGCAAAAAAGTTTTTTTTTTCAATTAACAAAAAAGGTGACGTACAAATCCTCTGGCATATAAAGCTTCACACTTGACCGCTTTATTTAAATTCAGCACTTAAAATGTTTTATGCAAATTCGTAATGACTAAAAGATTACTATTTCTGTAATCACCAGACTGTACGAGATATATTTGTTTAAGATAAAATCGTTTAAAATAGTAATATTTACACACTATTGTGGACATATCCGTGAGAAAAAAATCTAAAAATGTTAATATTTCACGTTTTTACAAGAATTTTACTTTACCTTTGTTTGTTGCCTTCTTCTATATTGGCATTTATTTACGCATAAAAATAATGCCATTAGATCGTTGAGTACTTTAATTTATTCAGAAGTGATTTTTCTTGTATTTTTCTTATTGCACAAAACACCTAGATGAGTATCTTGTTAAATCTGGCATTCTGTCTATTCTCATGTTTTACTCCAGGTATGTATTGTTCAACTTCTTTTGCCCTACAAGGGTCCTACGATATAAGATCTACATCGTGGCGACCAATTGCCACATGAGAGACTTGAAAGGACGCTAATAAACCTTTTTAAAGGGACGACAATCATGTAACCAAAAGAGGAGAGCACCATAAGACAAGAGGGTACAGTGTACAAACAGGTACAATTGCCTACCCAGCCTGCAACTTACCTACCAACCAACCAGTCATCTTTCACCTTCGTTTAATTTAGCACGATGAGTTCGTTATTGTGTTGAGAGGTTCTCCTCATTGTTTTTTTTTTGTTCATATTTATATTCAGCTTTATTTCTTCTGATACTTGGTTTAGCTTTTTTTATCACTTTCTGCAGTTCCAAATAATCCTTCGTAAAAAGCACAAACGATCGAAAAGTTTCAGCGATATAGAGTATCAGGGCATTATTCCTCTTTAAATTTAATTTTTTTCTTTTTCGAATGTAGTTTTATATACCAGTTACTTTTTCCTATATGTTTTCGATGAGATCGATATATTTTGAATCTACACAGTAATACATAGTTATGTCGGGGCACTCCATTCCCCTAACATCGTCACTCAAATTGCTGGGCGTTAATTTGGGAGCAAATATGTCCTGGCATGAACATGATGCAGGCATAACAAGGAGAGCTTCTCAGAAGTTGGGAATATTATTTCGAACCAGAAAACTTTACACTTCACAACAACTGTTAATTCTTTACAAAGCTCAAATTCGCCCAACTATGGAATACTGCTCCCATGTTCGGGGCTCCGCTCCTAAACATACACTGTATTTGTTGGATTCTAATCAGAGAAGAGCTGTTCGTCTGATTGGAGACCCGGAACTGACAGGTGGCTTTGATTCGCTGGAACATCGAAGAACGGTTGGCGACTTGAGCCTATTCTACAAGTATTTTCATGGAAAGTGTTCGAAGGTTGTGGCCCGCTTAATTCCTCCCAGAGCAGTGCATATTAGAAGTACACGTCACGCTAATACTTCACATCCGTATGAGGTTCAGATTGTTACTCCTCGTACAACGCTTTTCAAGCAGTCATTTATATGGAGAACATCATCCCTTTGGAATAATTTGCCCAGAACTGTGTTTCCTACCGAGTACAATTTACAGCGATTTAAGAACAACGTGAATCGTTTTCTCCGCACACGTGTCGCTCCTGTAGCGCTTTAGGGACTTCCCTGTAGCACATGTGCTAGACCCATAAAAAAAAAAAAAAATTTTTTTCATCATTTATAATTGTCCATAATTCCATTGGGTCAAAAACCTTGTTATACACTGGTGAGCAAAAAAATCGACTCAAACTATTTAGCTTCATTAAACACAGGTACTAGAATTTAGTGTTCATATATGTTTACGGATCTTAGTATCATTTTAAAGCCTATTTATTATATTCTCTTTCTAATGACACCAAATTTCATAGCATACCTCATGCTTTTTACTGATTAAAATGATTGTGTGGAATTCTCCCCCACTCTTCCGTCATCACAATCTCACAATCTTTAAGTCTCTCAGCGATACAGGGGCTGGATTTATGGCTCGAACCCTTTTTTTGAGCTTATCTCACATGTGTTCGATTGAATTGAGGTCAGGACTCCGCACTGGCCAGTCTAATGTGGGTATTAACACTTCCGCTAGGAATTGCCGCATCGATGCAGCAGCATTGTGGTGCATTTGTACCATCGCCAATAAGCCCAGCGTAAGGAACGACGTGTTCCTGCAGGATATCCTCGATGTACCGGTGAACTGTTAATCTACCGCTACGAGTCTCATCAGTAACAAAAACCAAATCGGTTTTCGCATCCAGTGAGATCCCTCCCCACACCATGATAGAACCTCCTCAGTAGGCGACCGTTAAGTAATGCAGCATTGCGCTAGACCTGCTCCCCAGGCCTCCTATAAACTTATCTTCTTTCATCATTGCCATGTCGGCACATTCGGGACTCATCGAAGAATAAAACGGAGCGCCATTGCTCCAAGGTCTGGTCGACATGTTCTCGGGCAAATCTGAGTCGCGCTTGTAGATGGGCTGGGCTAGGCTTCTTTAAGTCTTGTTCTGACTGTCCAATGACGAACAGCCCGGTGACGAACTTGTCGGAGCTCCTGCTGGACCTCAACGCCGGTCAAGTGACGTTGTGTTGACAACGAAGCGGTCATCACCTTCTTTTTCCGGATCGTAGTCTCCGACTCTGGAGACAACTGACTGGCTCAAGTGCAGTTGCGCAGCGACTACACGTTGGCTATGCCCTTCTTGCAATAGGGCAATGACTTGTGCCGTTTCTTCCGGGGTGGTATCCATATTCCGACGACGTAATTAGTGAACATGTATAGCAGAGATGTTGACGGTTCAAGTTCTGATAAAGAAATGATAGGAAAATGCAGTTACATGTATTTTTCTACGGATGAATAGTGCGCAGCTAGTACGTTGCTGAGCGAACAAAAACGGTTCTATTGAGTAAAACCGTTTTAATGAATAAACCATTTTGGAAATCAAAATGAGTAGACAGCATTCTAATGATACCAAAAATGATGTTTGAAAATTAAATTTAACGATCGGTGTTACATGAAGCAAAATCGTTTGAGTCCTTTTTCTTGCTCACCATTATAAGTCCTTTTTTTATTATTATGGTCCAATACGTAAGGAACTAACGAGGTGTGCTGGAAGATTAGTCAAGTTGTTTCTTATATATCGCATTATATCCCCTTTTTAGAAATCTTAGAGTTGAGGAATCTAAAAATTATATTATTTTTCATTTTAACAGAAATAGTATGTATAGGAGAAGGCTGGTTTCAATATCTCTGAAGCCCTTCCTCAGCTTGTAATTAATCTCTTACCATAAAGTACTATATTTCTCATTTAACATGTCAACTTGTAGTGCTTGGTTTAAGTTATTCTTTAGTGTGAGACAGTCATGTTCGCTACTTATTCTGGAAATACGTGTTTTAAAAAAAAAGTACTGGATCACGTAAATAACTTTACTGATTTTTTTTTGACAGGGAATTATCCACTAAGACAATTCACTTTTGGAAATATATTATACTATTGTACAAACCATTAAATTTGGAGTTTTAAAGGTTGTCCAGAATTTTGAGTATTGTTAGTAGCAATGTTGTTATTCTTTTGACGGTCTTTTTCCCTGGAATCGAGATACTCTGTAGATTTTCACATTGAGCTTTGATTGTTTCTGATATAACCGGGTAGTTAATCAGACTTCGGCCATCTTCTAAACCGCTTACTTTTCTGATGGGTGTAGCACACGTGCGTCCCTAAAGCGCTCCAGGAACGGCATGTGTGCGGAATAAGCGATTTCCGTTGTTTTTGAATCGCTGTAAATTGTACTAGGTGGGAAACGCAGCCTTGGGCAAATTATTCCAAAGAGATGATGTTCTCCATCCGCGTTGTACGCGGAGTAACAAGCTGAACCTCATACGGATGTGAAGTATTAGCGCGACATGTATTTCCAACATGCACCGCTCTGGGAGGAATTAAGCGGGCTACATCCTTCGAACACTTTCATGAAAATAGTGGTAGAACAGGCTCAAGTCGCCTACCGTTCTTCGATGTTCCAGCGAATCAAGGCCGCAGGCCAGTTCCGGGTCACCAATCAGACGAACAGCTCTTCTCTGAACAGTATCTAACAAATGCAGTGTGCGTTTGGGAGCGGAGCCCCAAACATGGGAGCAGTATTCCATAGTTGGTCGAATTTGAGCTTTGTAAAGAGTTAACAGTTGTTGTGGAGAGTAAAACTTTCCGGTTCGAAATAATATTCCCAACTTTTGAGAAGCTCTCCTTGCTATGCCCGCAATATGTTCATGCCAGGACATATTTGCTCCTAAATTAACGCCCAATAAATTGAGTGACGATGCTAGGGGAATTGAGTGCCCCGGCATGACAATGTCGGTTTCAGTAAGGTTAACCTTTTAAAAAAAAACTGCCGCCTGGGTTTTGTAGCGTTAAATTCCACGTTACTATCACCCCAAGATAGAATTTCTTCCATGTCTTTGTTAAGTTGAACGATCTCCTGCTGTCTGCGGATATTCGCCTGAGTAGCCGAGGTCCCTATTATATACTATATACTATATAATATTGCACCTCTCGCCTTTCAAGTGTTTGTTTATTTTTGGACCTATACTTCTATTAGTTTAGACCAGGGGTCGGTAACCTATGGCACGCGTGCCATCTCTGGCACGCCAAGCAATTTTGAATGGCACGCGTACCTATTCAAAGTTTACACATTAATTCTGTAATCTGTGACATGTTTCGAAATTAAGTAAATAATCGAAGACAGTATTACTTTAACGATACAAACAAAAACGATATATTATATAGATCACTAGGTATTATTACCAAAAACTATAAAATATATATTTTGTAATTTATAATTTTACTGAATGCATTGGTTTGGCTTTAATTTCGGCAAGTAATAAAGACGGCAAGCCTCAAAATATAAGCCTAGGAAAAAACACAAATAAACGTCCTCAGCTCAGATCAAAAGTGCCGCTATAAGGCGGTTTTGTTTGACTTGACTTTTATATTGCCGAACTTTAGTTTTTGTTAGATTTAACTTCTAGGCGGCCCTTTGATTGCAATGGGTTCGTTGTAGATAATAATTTTTGTTCTAAGAAATTTAATAAACGTAACTATTGTAATTTTCTGCAAACATTATTTTTCTATATATAGCAAGGGGCTACACGTTTGGATCATTTATTATAGAAGTAACATCCGTTCCAGTCAATAGTCGTCGAAAAGTTTAAAAATTAAAATTACGTTGCGTTATGGCTACGAAGAAACAGAAGGTAGACGTTCGATCATTTCAAACTTCATGGACAACAGATTACGGTTTTGTACAGCAAAACGTTCGGGCCATTTGTATCCTATGTCGGGAAAGCGTAGTTTTCCGGACATCTAGTGTTCAACGACATTTCCAGATAAAACATGAATCGTCATTGAAAGGTAACGCTGATAAAAGGGAGGCAATACAAAGAGCAACTAAACAATACGAGAAACAGTTTCTTTAGCAAAGTTTTCCAAGGAAAAAATCAGGTAACTGAATGCAGTTTCAAAATTGGCACAAAAGAGTAGGCCGTTCACTGACGGAGAATTTATGAAGCAAACGTTTTTGAGTACTGGCGAGATTTTATTCGACGACTTGCCCAATAAGGATACAATATTGGCCAGGATTAGGGATATACCGGCATCAGCATGGACCATCGAGAGACGAATTACCGAAATGACAGCAGAGAGACGCTATCAAACGGAGATTTGTATTTAGTGTAGCATTGGATGAAAGTGTCGATATTAATGACATTGCCCGTCTGGCAATCGTTGCGGGATACTTCGATGATGGCAGTGTGTATGAAGAGCTGATTTGTCTGCTCCCATTGCAGGGAACTACAAGAGGAGAGGATATATTTTCAGAATTTGTTAAACATTTTGAAAAGCGGAACATTGATTTAAATAAAATTTTTTGCGTAACGACAGATGGCGCTCCTGCTATGATTGGGAGACATAAAGGATTTGTTTCCCTTCTTATTGAACGCATGGGTCGATCAGTTTTGAATTTTCATTGCATAATTCACCAAGAGAGTTTGTGCGCTAAAATCTCCGCTAGAAGTTTAAAATCCGTGATGGATAGGGTGGTTAAAACAGTTAACTACATTGTCGGTCGTTCTTCACTGATCCATAGATAATTTAAGGCGTTTCTGCAGGAATTAGAAAGTGCATATTCAGATATACCATTGCACAATAATGTGCGCTGGCTCAGCCGTGGTAAAGTGCTATCTAGATTTGTGCAATGTCTGGGCGAAATTAAATCGTTGTTGGAAAAAAACCAAGTGGATGCTTATCCTGAATTAGAAGATAAGAACTGGATCTGTATGTTAATGTTTCTTACTAATATTACAAACCATCTCAGTGAACTCAACTTAAAGTTACAAAGTTCAGGCAAAACAGTTCTGGATTTATACGAATCCTGGAAATCATTCAAATTAAAAATAGATTTATTTATCAGCGATATTACTACAAACACATATAAATATTTTCCAAATTTAAAAACTTATATATCCAGTGTCGACGATGGTGCACTAATAGACGGAATTCTTAAATATATGACTAATTTAAAAGAGGAGTTTATCGAGAGGGGTCAGGATTTTGATAAACATGGTCCTATGTTCGGTTTTTTAATCAAACCAGATTTAATGGATTTTTCCAACAGTTGCTTTGACATATCTCTTTTCTCATGGATGGACATTAATGATTTTGATCTTCAATATATTGAATTTAACAGCTCCGAGTTATGGAGCACGAAATTTGTAGAATTAAGAAGGGTATTAGAAGGTGACTGCCAGAACCATTCAAACGAGATACTCAGTTGTTGGATGAGTTTACCAGAGAAATTTATTTGCCTTAAGTTTGCCATGCTTACAGCTTTCGGATCATCCTATATCTGTGAACAACTTTTTTCCCATATGAGAGTGATTTTAAACCCCGTACCGAAGCAGGCTGACAACAGACAACTCGGAAGCATGTATGACACTGAAAATAACCAGACACGAACCGGATATAAGAAAACTCTCTAAAGAACTCCAAGCACAGGGTTCACACTAGGTCCTAGGACTAGTATAATAAAATTATTTGTTAAATGTTAAATTTTTTTTGTAATTAAACCTTCTAAAAGCAATATGTTAAGTTAATTTAAGTTACTTTTTGTTAATTTTAGTTGTAGTAAGTACCTATGTCGGCACGCAAAATGTTGTATGGATGAAAACTGGCACCCCTTAGTTAAAAGGTTGCCGACCCCTGGTTTAGACCTTTATCGCTATCTCTTTCCTACCAAAAACATCGCAAAACATCACAAAATTATTAATAAGGTTGAAATGACTACATTCAACAACTTGCCTGCAAAAACAATACTAAAAGAAACGTTAATGACTTCTCATCTAACAGTTTAAAGATTATACCAAAGCAATACTTCATCTAATGTCAATGATAAGTAAAAAAACCAACTCATCATAGACAATAAACACGAATTAATTACCATTTTTTCGAAAATATCCGTAAAGGTCTAAACCGTAAATCTCAATGGCACACCTTATCTGACAGCGAAGCCATTTATTTTAAATCGTAAAGACATGACCGGGATTAAAATTGGCCAAAATTACACTGACCGTAAAATAAGAGTTAAGGATAGTTCTTTCTTCCCTAAATTAGTTGCGAAATTAGTGCGTCCGACGTCGTGCAGCACTAAATAACTAACCAAATTTCCTTAAATTATGAGTACACTAATTATTTACTTTCTTCAAAAGTTCCAAATAAAACTGAAAGTATTTTTATTGTTTGCAAAATGAACATTCAATATTTAAATTTGTGTGTAATTACGTATGAGAATTGCGTTCAAAATAAAATTAAAAAACCCGGCCAGGTGCAAGTCAGACTTGCGCAGTTAGTGTTCCGTACGTTTTTAAAATGAGTTTTCAACAAAGTTTTTTCCAATGTTTACTGAAAACTGATGATTTTTTCTTTTTTTTTATATATATCAGATAAATTACACTACTTAATTACTTTGTTAACTGTCACTAAATATATTTGTAAAGATTTTACAATTGCGTTATCGCGATCTCGTAGTACAACTACATACATTGTCAAACGCTTAACTAAGACTAAAACAGATTTTTGGTATTTTATGTTTATATGATGAACAGATGTGGGTCTATTATATGTTAAAACAGTTGGAGCAAAACAGAATTTGCTACGTCTAACTGACTATTCAGTAAATTTATATTATGGTCCTTTGAATGTCTGTAAATTTCTATGGATTCTAAGAAATTTAGTTTTGACCCTTTAGGTGCCATATGGAGTATTTGTAAACAATTGATATTCTCTTACGGGGTAGATTAAGCTGAAGGTGATTTGTTTTCGTTTACGGCTTGAACTAAATTCCACTTTAAATCACCTAAATAATTTACACCCCAACATAAAATTCACACTTGAAAAGGAAACAGATAATAAAATAAATTTCTTAAATGTTACAATTTGGAAAAAAAGAAATAGACTAGAATTCGATATCTTCCGCAAACTAACCTTTTTAGATGTCACCATCCCAGCTGATTCAATACACCCTAACTCCCATAAACTGGCAGCCTATAGATCTATGATCAATAGAGCCTTCAATATCCCTCTTAGTACAAAAAATTTAAAAAAGAACTGACACAATCAAAAATATAGCACTCAATAACAGCTTCCAATCTAAAATAATTAATACCTTAATAAGCCGTAAACGAAAACAAATCACTTTCAGCTTAATCTACCCCGTAAAAGAATACCGAGAAAAGAAAACATTCATACCTCTGACATATTTTGGTCCCATCTCGGATAAAATATCCCAGGTTCTCACGACCGAAAAAACAAGAATGGCTTTAAAACTCGCTCAAAAATTATCCAATATATTTTTTTAATGCCAAAGATAAAACTAATAAATACAATAAATCAGGAGTTTATAAACTTCATTGTCAAGAGTGCAATAGCTGTTACGTAGGCCCAACGGGACGGAATTTCAAAACAAGATCCGCAGAACACAATGCCTCTTCTAGGTTAAAAAATGAAAAATCACACTTTGCTAAACATTTCTTAGAAACAGACCATACTTTTCCCAATATCAATTGTTTACAAATACTCCATATGGCACCTAAAGGGTCAAAACTCAATTTCTAAGAATCCATAGAAATTTACAGACATTCAAAGGACCATAATATAAATTTACTGAATAGTCAATTAGACGTACCAAATTCTGTTTTGTTCCAACTGTTTTAACATATAATAGACTCATATCTGTTCATCATATAAACATAAAATACCAAAAATCTGTTTTAGTCTTTGTTAAGCGTTTGACAATGTAGTTGTACTACGAAATCGCGATAACGCAATTGTAAAATCTTTACAAATATATTTAGTGACAGTTAACAAAGTAATTAAGTAGTTTTATTGTTAAATTACCCTAGTTTACAAAAAAAAATACTTATTTTTGTTCATCGAACGAAACATATATTTTTTAAAAAAGCTAAGTAGGCTAGTTAATAAAGTATTTCTGTTTTCCGCTAGCACGTCATAATTCTCAGATAAAACCGTCTGTTTCTCATCTACCCGAAGTAGTTGTAATGATTTCTTTGTTTGATTCTGTAAACAACGAAGTGAAGTAAATACGAAACATTGTTCTAGAATGTCATCTAGAATGTGTAAAATTATTTCAAACCGATTCCGCTACGTTTGTTGCAAAATTGTTCAATTAAATCGAGACTATCCTATAATAAATTCACTGCAAAACGCCTATTTATATTATTTTGGATTTCCGGTATCACATTAAGATAAATACTGGATTCCTCATGTGATTTGCACAAACTCCTCAACTACTGGTATTCAGGTAAAAACAGATCTTTGAACTTTTGTAAACCAATGATCAAATAACCACGCAACCGACTGTTACTTTTGCTTGACTAAAACTATTGGTTTCAACTCGAAAAACAAAGATAAAATAGAATATGCAGATGTTCCATGAGTATCTAATCCTGTGCCTCATTCAAAGGATTTGCCAGATCCTACACCACCCAGCAAAAGTGACCAAACCCGAAATGTCACACCTACATCGAGCAGTATTCCACTGCACCAGAGTAATGACAGTGAGCATTCCAGCTCGGATAACTTTGACGGCGAAGAGGACAGTAGTCCATATTTGATAACTCATACTGAACTCAACGATCTTATAAGAGATTTGCAATTGTCTAAGTCTAAAAGTGAATTACTTACCTCAAGGTTGCAGCAGTGGAAGTTGCTTGACCCTGACACAAGAGTTAGTATTTATCGCTCCAGGAGTAAGAGCAATGCTGCTTTTTTGACAAAAGAAAATGAATTTTATTATTGTCATGATGTTAATTGACTGTTCGAAGAAATGAAACAACCATACAACCCAGAAGAATGGCGCCTTTTTATCGATTCCTCGAAGACAAGCCTCAAAGCTTGTACAACGGAAATGAAAAGCATTCTATCCTAGTAGGTCATGCAGTGAATTGTAAAGAAATCTATGAAACAATGTCCATATGAATTAAATTGATCAAATATGAATGCCACAATTGGTATATCTGTGGTGACCTAAAAGTCATTGGTATGCTCTTGGGTTTGCAAGGCGGCCACACAAAATATTGTTGCTTCTTGTGCTTATAGGACTCGATGGCAAAGAAGGATCACTATAAAAAGAAATTTTGGCCTATTAGAACCGAATATGTTCCAGGTAAAATGAACATTAAAAATACATGTTTGGTTAACCCAAAAAAAATTATATTACCACCGCTTCACATTAAGTTAGGCGTAATGAAAAATTTTGTCAAAGCTTTGAATAAGACAGGGTCAGCGTTTCTGTACTTATGCAGTGTATTCACGAATCTTTCTGAGGCTGATAAAACATTTGAGAGTCATTTGACGGACGTTGAACAGGCTGCCTGAAGTTTCTTCAAACTTGTCGTTTGAGCTTTTTTAGGTAATAGAAAAAATTACAATTATCAAGAGATCCTTGCAAATTTATTGCATTCCCATCTGTTTTTTTTTTTTGCGGAAAACCTTGGAAGTGTGAGTGATGAGCATGGCGAGCGGTTTCATCAGGATCTAAAATTATTTGAGCAAAATTATCAAAGTTTTTGGGACCAGAACATGCTAGGAGACTACTGTTGGTCTGTTGTAAGAGATACAGATACAAGTATTTACAAAAAAGAGCAAAAACATATAATTTTTAATTGTTTATTTCTACTTTTTTTTTGTAAAATATTTCTTATTAAATACTTAAAAGTTTGACGACCTGAGTATTTTCGAATATTTTTTCTAAGTTGGAGGACACTTAAAATAAACAAAACATATATGTTTTATTTTATGAACAAAAAGCTTGTAAATTAGTGCTATTAAAGGTAATGCACTCGTGATAATTTTCGTTCCATCTACGCCTTGTGGAGAATATTCCAGATTTTATTGATAAGTACTTTTCGAGATAAGACAATTTTTTAAACGTAATACAGAGAAAAGTGTACGCAAGTATTACATCATATATATTTTTGAACTCGTGTTTTTACAAGCTTTTATTTGACACCTCACTCGATGACCTGGTATTTTTTTTTTCACTTCCGTTTTCACCCCCCAATACTAACCCCTTAAATCAAAAAAAACTTTTAAAATTACACGGTTTTGACGAGGCCAGAGCCAAATTTCAACTTTCTATGTCAAATACGAGGCTGGTTTGAAAAGTCCGTGCAAAGTCCGAGAGATGGCACCACCGGCGCGTATCGAGGTCATGTTTAGTTAGTAGCATCTCTTGAATGAGCGCACATCAAGTTTCAGCCATACTGGTCTATTTCTTTGTGTTTGGCATTCGTGTGAATCAAGGAAGTCGAGTGATTTTCAAGAAATGGACGAAAAAGAATTTCGTGTGGTGATTAAACATTACTTTATGAAAGGCAAAACGCCTCAGGAGAATAAAGAGAAGCTTGATAAACATTATGGTGACTCTGCACCTTCGATTAGAACAGTTTATAAGTGGTTTCAAAATTTTCGGACTGGCCATATGGGCACAAGTGACGCTGAACGTTCTGGACGGCCTGTGGAGGTTACGACTCCAGAAATCATTGATCAAATCCATGATATGGTGATGGATGACAGAAGAGTTAAGGTGCGTGAGATTGCTAGTGCTGTGGGCATCTCGACTGAACGGGTACATAATATTTTGCATAAACATTTGGACATGAGAAAGCTATCCGCAAGATGGGCGCCGCGATTGCTCACGCTTGACCAAAAACGGAATCGTGTGAAGTGTTGCAAGGATGGTTTGCAGCTGTTCCAGAAGAATCCGGAGGACTTTAAGCATCGTTTCGTCACTGTGGATGAAACATGGATACATTACTATACTCCTGAGACCAAACAATAATCTAAACAATGGGTTACCAAGGGGGAATTTGCACCAAAAAAGGCGAAGACCGTTCCTTCGGCCGGAAAGGTTATGGCGACTGTCTTTTGGGATTCGCAAGGGATAATCCTCATCGACTAGCTGGAAAAGGGTAAAACTATTACAGGTGAATATTATTCATCGTTATTGGACCGTTTGAAAACCGAGCTGCAAGAAAAACGCCCGCGATTGGCCCACAAGAAAGTCTTTTCCATCACGACAACGCACCAGCACACACCTCAGCAGTTGTGGTCGCAAAATTAATGGAAATAGGATTCCAACTCGTTTCATATCCCACCTATTCTCCAGACTTGGCTCCCTCGGACTACTATTTGTTCCCCAATTTGAAGAAATGGCTGGCGGGACAAAGATTTTATTCAAACGAGGAGGTGATTGCAGACACTAATGGATATTTTGCAGACTTGGGATCAACAAACTAGAACATCGTTGGACGACGTGTATAAGCCTAAAAGGAGACTATGTCGAAAAATAAAAAAGGTTTACCCCAAACACATAAGTAGTTTTTATTTTTGCACGGATTTTTCAAACCAGCCTCGTAGTTTTGGAGAAAATCGGGTGTGACACACGGATAGACATTGAAGTGATCTTATAGGTGTTCCATACGGAACACTAAAAAAAATGCAGAATAATTAGTCGAAAGAAAATATCGTCCGGGCATCGCGAGGTTACAGCTGTCGTTTAGTGGATTGTCGTGCAAAGTTTAATTGCCTAGATGGAGGGCAGTTAATCAAGTATGATACAAATGACTGACGGCCGAACGTATCATCCTTATATACTACAGAAAAATGAAAACCAAATTCTCCTGATATAAATCAAAATTGAATTTCTATAAATTGTATAAGTAAACTTGCACAAGAGAATTTCTATCCTTGACATTACCGTGCTATCAAAATAAACGTGTCCCGAAAATAACGCATTCCTTTCAAGGGCTGATAGGCCAGCTCAGAATATGCAAATATGGCCTTAGCGAAACATTTTTAGGTTTAGAGGTATTGACACTTTTATGAATTTCGTAAAAACCTACACCTTACATCAGTTTATCGAGTCCCATAACTATGGATTTCCATTTTCTAAGATTGTAATTATTGTTTCGTAATCCCGAATAACTAACCACTTGTTAATCACACTTCAAAAAAAAACTAATTGTGCTAAGCTCGTGGAAAAAAAAACATTTTTGCAAGTATCGTTAGAAAAACATTTTAATTAGCTAACTTTGACTCTTCATACTCTAAAAAAAATGTATCAAACTAACCTGGTCATATTGACTGCTGAGTTATGAGCTGGTCTATCAGCCTTCGAAGAGAGCACGTTGGTGTTTGGAATACTCGGTATATATATATATATATATATATATATATATATATATATATATATATATATATATATATATATATATATATTTTGTTGAGTGTAAGGTTCTTTGATCTTGGTATATATATATTTTTTATATTTTACGTGTTCTTGGAATTAGATCATTAAAACTGTTCTTGGTTCTGTTATATATTTATTAACGTTTCGACCTTCGGAAGAGGTCTTCTTCAAAATTTGCTCTAAAAGATTACATTAGAAGAATTAAATACAGCTAGTTTTAATCCGTTTGTTGTATATCTCGGGGTTAAATATTTATGTCTTTTCGTAGTTTTTAATTTAATAAAATTAACTGTATACATTAATGAGGGCCTTACCTTAGAAAGTAGTTCATTTTGTTGGATGTTGAGTTTAAAACACTATTAATATCACATTTTTTCTTTCTACAAACAAACCACTTAACTTGAGGGACTTTATATGACTGGTAGGTAGATACGGTTTAGGTTATTTACATCTGTTTTTTCGTTTATTGCAGTGGGTGTCAACCGAATATGAACGGATTCGAGAATTTCTCTTTTTTTTGTATTTATTTCGGTGTTGATAATTTTGATGTTTTTGAAATGTGATGTTTTTTTTTGTGAATTCGGGAAAATCTGTAATCATAGGTCTAGCAGATAGAGCAATCAAGCTTTCTGACACAGAATACAGAGAGAGTGCAATAACCAAAGCTAAAGAAGCATTAACACTTAACAAATATCCGATGTACCTTATAAACAAAATCTTCAAACAACGAATACATAACTTTTACAATACCCCAATAAGTAAAAAACCATCCAACAACAACCATAAAACATATATTGCACTACCGTTTATAAATGGCCTATCCCAACCACTCAAAAAACTTTTTGAAAACTACAAAATCCGGTTATGTCATAAATCATATAATCTGCTCTCATCCAATTTTTCCAGGCTTAAAACCAAAACCCCAAATAATAAAAAAGTAACATAGTCTACGAAATCAAATGTAATAACTGCGAAGGAATATACGTCGGGCAAACAAGCCAATATCTAGAAAATAGAATCAAAGGCCATAAATACGACAAAAAAAATAGTACGGCCCTCACGAATCATGAAATAAATAAAAACCATACCTTTGATTTCAAAAACATCAAAATTATCAACACCGAAATAAATACAAAAAAAAGAAAAATTCTCGAATCCGTTCATATTCGGTTGACACCCACTGCAATAAACGAAAAAAACAGATCTAAATATCCTAAACCGTATCTACCTACCAGTCATATAAAATCCCTCAAGTTAAGTGGTTTGTTTGTAGAAAGAAAAAATGTGATATTAATAGTGTTTCAAACTCAACACTCAACAAAATGAACTACTTTCTAAGGTAAGGCCCTCATTAATGTATACAGTTAATTTTATTAAATTAAAAACTACGAAAAGACACAAATATTTAACCCCGAAATATACAACAAACGGATTAAAACTAGCTATATTTAATTCTTCTAATGTAATCTTTTAGAGCAAATTTTGAAGAAGACCTCTTCCGAAGGTCGAAACGTTAATAAATATATAACAGAACCAAGAACAGTTTTAATGATCTAATTCCAAGAACACGTAAAATATAATATATATATATATATATATATATATATATATATATATATATATATATATACATATATATATACATATATATATATATATATATATATATATATATATATATATATATATATATATATATATATATAGATGTTGAATACCTTACTAATCGAATAAGCAATCTAATTAGAAAATTTTATCTTCTTAGGCATGTTATGAGCACCGATACTCTTATCGTCATTTATAAGGCTCTCATAGAATCTTTGATTAGATATGGAGTTTTAGTTTGGGGAGGATTACACAATAATGCCCTATACAAATTAAATATTATTCAAAAATACATATTAAGAATCATATAAAAAAGAATAGGTTATACCCAACTGAATTGCTTTTTTTGGAAGTAGTGTGAGGGCATTATATACTGTTACCATTGTTTTGTTTCTCTTAAAAGAGAAATTCCCTAGAAATATTGTAAAACATAACTACCACACCAGAGCAAAAATTAACAATGAGATGGTTATCCCCGTAAGTTATAGGACCATTAATCTTAGAAGTATACATTACCTTGGACCAAATATATATAATATTCTACCAGTTACACTTAAAGGAACCCAACAGTTTTACAAGATCAAAATAGAGTGTAGAAAGTATGTATATATATATATATATATATATATATATATATATATATATATATATATATATATAGGAATTTTAAAATATTTGATCTCCTTTTTAAGTGACTAAGTAATCTTGCTTGGAATAAATTTAAATCTAGGATAGATACATGGAGCCAGTAAATTTTAAACTGTAAAAAAAGAGTTTTTTGTAATTACAATGGTACATACTCAATTATTTAGGTACCTACTAATAATTAAGCATTTTGTAGAAAAATTGCTAATATAGATGTAATATATATATATATATATATATATATATATATATATATATATATATATATATATATATAAATCGTTTAATATATTGAGATAGGTGACTCCTTGTGTCAATTGAAGACACACTTAATACTTATTTTTATTAAATTTGAACAAAACTTTATATGTAAATCCGTGATTTGCGAAAATTTATAAAATAATACGCGTCGTCACTGACACAGCTAAAATGAACATTGGGATGCCTGAATGAGAGAGAGGTAGTTTTAAAAGCTAGTTGAAGAGAGACTACAGACACACATAGGTGAGATATCAAGGACGTCCTATATGTTTACGTCTGCAAAACGTGTTTCAAAAATCAATATTCTTTTCGTGAAATATTGCAAATTGATAATACACAAAGTGCTCTAAGTGCTTCACTGGTGTTGTTGGAGATTAACGATAATTATATTTTGTAACAGTTTATTTAATTAAACAAAAACACTGATGTGTTAATCAGGGTACATGACATATAAATTTTAATCTATATGTATTGTTTTATACTCATTTTTACTAGGTAATTTGTAATAGATAAGAAGAAACAAGTTGTTTATTACATATTTTGAAGCATGCAAATAGTAAAACAGTAAACTGATTGCAATAATAAAATATGTATCGGTAGCTAGTTTGTAATTCATCAGACAGGCAGGGGCGACAATTGAAAGTACGAAACCTCTTTAACCTATGGAACAGTATCGAGATCATCCAACTAAGTTGGGAATGTGGAATCATTGACACAATGACACTACTCAGTGTATATCACCACTACACCAAACACTTTTTTTTGCACTCGACGCGCGTTTCGCTAACCATGTTAGCTTCATCAGGAACGATGATTGACTAAAGCTAAACTACAAATCTACCCTATTTATACTTAGCCTTACTCTTGAAGAGGGGACTATAAGGAATAGGCCCTCTGTCTTTATTTAAACTATTTTTACATTTTATAATATACATACTTTCATATGCGTTCAACAATCTTCTATCACATAGATTTTTAATTAATGTTAGATTATCTAACGTTACGATATGATCAGCTTCAAGGGCATGTTCGGCAATACGAGACTTTTCTATTCTACTGTATTTTAAGTGTGCTAAACGTTCTTTAAATCGTGTTTTCCTAAGATATTCTTCAGAATGTTTGATGACTTATAGACTAAAGAATTTCATAAATTCCATTTTTCTCACAATTAGGAATGTTATCTTTGGGATATATTCCTCAGATTATCTGATGTTTATAGACTAAGGTGAGGCCTAAATTATTAAATACCTTATTGAGTCCCCTGTTATATTTCGAATTATATGGTATGGAGACATACTTAGTCTTATTTTCTTCGCGTGTAAAAAAGGGGAAATTCTAAATATTTAACCTGAACATGTCTATTTATTAATTTGTTTACTAAGTCATCATCATAACCATTAACTCTATATTTCTAATACGATTTCTTTCATTATATTGAAGTTTACTTTATTCAGAGGAAAAGTGACCAAACGATGAACTATAAATTGTATATATATATATATATATATATATATATATATATATATATATATATATATATATATATATATATATATATATATATATATATATATATATATATATATATATATCAAATTCTAATCTATTATTATTTTTTAATAATTAAAATATTTAGAAAAGGCAGTTCTCCCTTGTTCTCAATTTCGTAAGTGAATTTAATTGAATCTTACCGGCTATTTAATTTGGAAACAAAAATCATCTATATTTGCTTTCTTTGCGTCAAAAATCGAGAAAACATCATTCAAATACCTATACCATACCCTTGGGAAATATTCAGATTCTTGACTGGCTTCGGTTTCAAACTTAATCATGAATAAATTGGCTATGAAAGGTGATAAGCAATTACCTATAACTG
Source organism: Pachyrhynchus sulphureomaculatus (assembly GCA_019049505.1). NCBI lineage: Eukaryota > Metazoa > Arthropoda > Insecta > Coleoptera > Curculionidae > Pachyrhynchus > Pachyrhynchus sulphureomaculatus. The sequence goes on from CM032449.1 coordinate 190,200,250, forward strand.
TTCCTTCTTTCTGAACATAAAAATGTTATATTGAAAATAATTTTGTTCCATACAAAGTTTAGATAATATTAAGTATTCATGAATAATTTCGTCCTCCATAATTCTTCGAGATATTGTAAAGTTTGTGGTATTGGCACACTTGGGAACAAAGAACTAAAATCAAAAGAAATTAGGATGTCAGCTTCAATAAGAACTAGATTTTTTGTTTTATTAATGAATTCTAAAGAATTCTTTACTGCAAAAATATATAATGGTAAATTCTCAAGTTCTTTTGATAACCATTTGGATATCAAATATGTGGGTGATCCGACCGACACGCTAAGAAAATAAGACTACGTATGTCTCCATATCATATAATCCGAAATATAGCAGGGGATTCAATAAGGTATTTAATAAGGTAGGCCTCACTTTAGTCTATAAACCATCAGACAATCTGAGGAATATCTTAGGAAATCCCAAAGATAAGATTCCTAATTGTGAGAAAAGTGGAATTTATGAAATTAGTTGTAATGACTACGACAAAAAGTATGTTGGGCAAACTAAAAGGTCAATTAAAATACAATTTAAAGAACATTTAGCATAATTAAAATACAGTAGAACAGAAAAGTCTCGTATTGCCGAACATGCCCTTGAAGCTGATCATACTGTAACATTAGATAATCTAAGATTAATTAAAAATGTATCTGATAGGAGATTGTTGAACGCATACGAAAGTATGGAAATTATAAAATGTAAAAGTAGTTTAAATAAAGACAGAGGGCCTATTCCTTATAATCCCCTCTACTGGTTACTTGACCGGAACTGAGGGACTCGCCTATTCCATTAGTTCCGCCTGAGTAATTCAAGGGTTAGGCTAAGTATAAATAGGGTAGATTTGTAATTTAGCTTTAGTGAATCATCGCTCCTGATGAAGCTAACATGGTTAGCGAAACACGCGTCAAGTGCGAAAATAAAGTGTTTGGTGTACTGGTGATATATACTGAGAAGATATCATCCAAGTCATCCCAGAGAGGACAACACAGACTAATTAACGCTGCAACCTTCGATCCTGACATTATATGTGTAGCACGCATAACTCAAAAACTCTCAAAACATGGTCAACTACAGACTAGTCTGAGATTTTAGCCACACTTATCTCCATCCGTGAATCTCTACGCAGTAACATAGTACAAACACAATGTTGGGACACCCGATACCTCTAGCAACGCCACTCAACTTAGTGGGCGTTAATTTGGGAGCAAATATGTTTTGGCATGAACATGTTGCATGCATAGCAAAGAGAGTTTCTCAAAACTGAAAATCTTCTTTTGTACCAGGAAGCTTTATAATCCATATCAACTTTTATTCCTAAACAAAGCTCAAATTGACCAATGTTGGAATACTGCTTCCATATTTCGGGCTCTATTCCCAAAAATACCTTGATTTCGAACATCGAAGAACGATTGGCGACTGGAGTTTGTTCTACAAGTACTTTCATGTAGAGTATTCGATAGGTGTATCGAGTTTAATTCCTCCCAGAGCGGGTGCGTGCTAGGAATACTCGTAGAGCTGAGACATCACATTCGTATAAGGTTCGTCTTGTCAGTCTTTACTCATTTACTCAGAACTGTGCTTCCCACCGAGTGCAATTTGCAGCAATTCAAGACCAACGAAAATTGCTTTTTGGGCACACACGTCACTCCTGTAACGCTTTAGGGTTTTCCTTTCAGCTATGTACATAAAAAAATCCTCTTTGATTATGTTAGCCGATACTTGTTGGAAATTCATAATAAAATTATATAAAAAACAACACTACGTTTTAATTTCCAATATATTTAAAGTCACTTGACAATTGTTTCACCATACAATGGCTTCTTCAGAAGCAAATAAGAAAAAAAATATTTGGTAGTAATCCTGGTTATATAGTGCTTAAAACTATCCTTAATTATCTAAGATTATGCTTATCATTTTATTATATTATTTACAGATAGAATTATTTTAAGAATGCAAATCTGTGGTACTATTTCCGAGAACTAATAAAGATTAGGTAAGGGTGAATGGTTTAAGTCTAGCTGTTCGTTTAATAATTGATTGGAGTTTTTCCGTTTGTTAATTTCAAGACATTCAAGTAAATTTAATTTTTTAGATTTATTTTCTACATCAAAATTATGGGATTCGTTTATTATATGGGTTGCGTAATGTCAATTGTTCTTATTTTTTAAATAACTATGTTTATGTTCTTTAATGCGAGTTTCAAAAGATCTACCAGTTTGTCCAACGTAGGTTTTAGTATAAGATCCACAATTTAATTGATAAACTCCTGATTTTAAGAATTTCTTAGATTTGGTTTTGATATTCAAAATTATACTCCCTAAGGAATTACTGGTTTTGAATGCTATTTTATTGTTCTTTTTTATTAAATGTTTGGAAATTGTTCTAGTTATTTTCCCTGTGTATGTGAGTGTACTAAATTTTCCTTTTTTGTCATTAATTGTGGGATAAATTAGAGAGATTGCTTGTTTAAAGGATTTTTTATTCAAGATATTATCTATATATATATATATATATATATATATATATATATATATATATATATATATATGTATATGTATATGTATATATATATATATATATATATATATATATATATATATATACATATATATATATATATATATATATATATATATATATATATATATATATATATATATATATGTATAAATATATATATATATATATATATATATATATATATATATATATGTATAAATATATATATATATATATATATATATATATATATATATATATATATATATATATATATATATATATATATATATGTTGGGGTCATATCCATTATTAATCGCTATTTGTTTGATTATGTTGAATTCTTTGTTAAAATTAGTTTTAGTCATAGGGATATGTAACAATCTATGTATGAAAGAGTTAAAAGCTGCCATTTTGTGAGGATAAGGGTGGGATGAATTATTGTGTATGGATTTTTTATTCAAGATATTATCTATATATATATATATATATATATATATATATATATATATATATATATATATATGTATATGTATATATATATATATATATATATATATACATATATATATATATATATATATATATATATATATATATATATATATATGTTGGGGTCATATCCATTATTAATAGCTATTTGTTTGATTATGTTAAACTCTTTGTTAAAATTAGTTTTAGTCATAGGGATATGTAACAATCTATGTATGAAAGAGTTAAAAGCTGCCATTTTGTGAGGATAAGGGTGGGATGAATTATTGTGTATGACTGTATCAGTATGTGAAGGTTTGTGAAAAATCGAGAAATCGTGTTTATTGTTCACTTTTGATATAGATATGTCTAAGAAATTTATAGAGTTATTGGTTTCTAATTCTATGGTAAATTTAATATTAGGATGTAAATTATTTAGGAAGATAAGGAGGATTGTTAGTTGTCTATCTGTTCCCGTGAAACAGGAAATGATATCGTCAACATATCTATACCAGGAAACAATATTTTTGCTTACCGCGTTTTGATTAATTTTTAGTTCTAAATGATCCATGAAAATTTCCGCTAGTAATGGGCTTAAAGAATTACCCATTATTAGACCTTCCTTCGATGTATAAAAGTTATCGTTGAATTCAAATAGTTTTGATCCAAGCACGTCGTAAGTAAATCTAAAACATCCCGTTTAATAATTTCGTTTACTTTATTCTTGATTAAGAGCTTATCTACTAATTCTATGACTTCATATGGTGGGATACTAGGAAATAAGTTTTGTACATCAAATGAGATAACTTACCGGAAAATTCTAGAATTATTTAGTACATTCCCATACACAGGGAAAATAACTAGAACAATTTCCAAACATTTAATAAAAAAGAACAATAAAATAGCATTCAAAACTAGTAATTCCTTAGGGAGTATAATTTTGAATAACGAAACCAAATCTAAGAAATCCTTAAAATCAGGAGTTTATCTATTAAATTGTGGATCTTGTACTAAAACCTACGTTGGACAAACTGGTAGATCTTTTGAAACTCGCATTAAAGAACATAAACATAGTTATTTAAAAAATAAGAACAATTCCCATTACGCAACCCATAATTTTGATGATACGCTAAAAATCCTACATGTAGAAAATAAATCTAAAAAATTAAATTTGCTTGAATGTCTTGAAATTAACTTTATTAGTTCTCGGAAATAGTACCACAGATTTGCATTCTTAAAATAATTCTGTCTGTGAATAATATAATAAAATGATAAGCATAGTTTTAAGCACTATATAACCAGGATTACTACCAAATATTTTTCTTTCTTATTTACTTCTGAAGAAGCCATAGTATGATGAAATAATTGTCAAGTGACTTTAAATATATTGGAAATTAAAACATAGTGTTGTTTTTTATGTAATTTAAAAAAAATCCTTGTTAAAAATGTTTACATAAATCGTGGGCGACCGCTTTTCGTACTCGCCCTGTACTTTCTTTTACAATGATATGTTAATTTTTCGCCATATACCGAATCTGAGAACGGCTAATCGCTAGACAAAGGAACATCATGGGGGGTACAACGTTATAAATTGTGAGAGATTAGTTTCTTCCTTGTCTACAAGTAAGGTACCATACCGTTAACCAGTTTTCAGTTATTTTTTGTTTACTTAAGTAACATTTATAAATTATGATAATTTGGACATCAAATGAGTGCCGACGAACGTCTATTAGATGGTTTAGGCTAGGTTTTATTTGTCATAGTTAAATTCAATATTTAAATTAACCTGAGAATTAGACTAACCAATGTTCGTTCTTTGTTTTATTGTTTAAACTAGAAAATAACCTAAGGAGGTGTCAAAACTTTACATTTTTACCTTTATAAATAATAGTATTTGCCCAAGGCTTAACAAAATCAACTTTCAAAAATACAAAAAAATAACTTCTTTAAAAAGATGACAATACGAACAAATAACTAGTATCGTGCAGCAAGAAAAGTATTATTTAACAATTAGCCGTGCCCGTGGCTCCGCTCGCGTGAACTTGATTCCGTAATAAATATAACGTAATAAGATATATCCTATAATCTGGACAGAGAACATATATACTTTATAAAAAAAATAACCGGTCAAGTGCAAGTTGAACTTGCGCAATTAGTGTTCCGTACGTTGATTGCTTTTAAAATAAAAAAAATTGTAATGGAAGTATAAAATGATCAGTGACTTCACAAAACACACCCCAAATGAGTTTTCAACAAAGTTTGTTTCCAAACTTTACTGAAAATTGATGACCTTGAAATTTTTGTTTTTTTATATATACCAGATAAATTATTAAAGGTAATGTACTCATGATAATTTTAATTTTCGTTCAATCTGCACCCCTTGGAGAATATTCCAGAATTTTTTTGATAAGTACTTTTCGAGATAAGGCGGGTGGACAGCGATTTTTCGCGATTTTTAAAAATAATACAAAGAAAAGTGCGCGCAAGTATTACATTATATATATATATATATATATATATATATATATATATATATAAATATATATATATATATATATATATATATATATATATATTTACTCGTGTTTTCACAAGCTTTCATTTGACACCACACTAGATTACCTAGTAAAAAATTTTTTTTTTCACTTCCGATTTCACCCCCCCAAAACTAACCCCTTAAGTAAAAATTTAACTTTCAAAACTATATGGCTCTGATGAGGCCATCAATTCCTATATTATTACCAAATTTCAACTTTCTATGACAAATAGTTTCGGAGACAATCGGGTGTGACAGACAGACGGACAGACAGACACCGAAGTCATCTTTCGTACAGAACACTAAAACCACGTAAATCGGATAAGTGGTTCTTGAGAGCTAAGCGCACTAACGGACAGACAGACAGAGAGACGTTGCGTTTTATATATTATAGGCATTTTTTGACAAATATTAAGTTACGAATTAAAAAAAAACACGTAAATCGGATAAGTGGTTCTAGAATGATAAGCACATTAACGGACAGACAGAGAGACGTTGAGAGATTATGTCGAGAAATAAATATTTGGTTTTGAAAAAAGTGTTATTTACCTTGTTTTTACAAGATATTTCAATATGCTCTCGGAAAAAAATTCAGTATCTGTTTTACAACATCAAGGTTAATTAATGGTCATAGTCTGCATATGACTTTTTAGAATAACAACAGTACATATATTATTTTATATGACTAATATAGGTTTTCTCTTTGTTAGTGGCACACACCCTGTACATACACAATTTTACAAGTAGTAACTGTATTACCTATATACTGTTTTACATGATTCATAAGGGTCAAAGTTTTCTCTTGTTAAAGGAATTTTAAAAATGAAAAGCTCAATAAGGATAATTAGTCTTCCGTACGGAGCACTTATAAGATCACTTCGATGTCTATCCGTCTGTCTGATCTGTCCGTCTATCTGTCTGTCACACTCGATTTTTCCCGAAGCTATTTGACATAGAAAGTTTAAATTTGGCACTAAAATAGGAATTGATGGTCCCATCAGAGCTGTGTAGTTTTGAAAGTTAAATTTTGACTTAGTTTTGGGGGGTAAAATTGGAAGCAAAAAAAAAAATTACCAGGTCATAGAGTGGGGTGTCAAATGAAAGCTTGTAAATAAACGAGTTCAAAAATATATATAATGTAACACTTGGGCACACTTTTCTTTGTACTATTTTTAAAGAATTGCAAGAGTACTAATCAAAAAATTTTGAAAAAATTCTGGAATATTCACCACAGGGTATAGATTGAACCAAACCTATCGCGAATGCATTACCTTTAATAATTTATCTGGAATATAAAAAAATAAAAATTTCAAGGTCATCATTTTTCAGTAAAGATTGGAAAAAAAAACTTTGTCGAAAATTCATTGGGGTGTTTTGTGAAGTCACTGATCAATTTATACCTCCGTAACAAACATTTTTATTTTAAAAGCAATCAACGTACAAAACACTAATTGCTCAAGTACGACTTGCACTCGGCCGGTTATTGTATATTATTGTGACACACTCAACATTCAGTTTTTCCAAATAAAATGTAGCCTGTAGGACGAACTACATCACCATGCGAAATTTTGCCATTTTTGTATGATGCCATTAGAAGACGGAGGAAAAGTCTTCAAATGGTTGTCTTGGGTTGTATAGACATTGAATAATACTTACCAGTCACTTTCTTGCAATAATGATTAACATATAGCTTTTGTTACGATTATAATGTATACAGAATAATGTAAAAACCTAAATCAATCATTGTTCTAAGCAGTGAGAATATTATGTTATTGTACGTTTTAGTTCTCACTGTTTCTTTGATTGTGGGATAAATCCTTGGAACTGTTCAAGTCTTGGGGACACTTTACTAAATAAATTATTTAGCTCAACCCTTTTACCCATAGACATAGAGATATAGGGACCGAATGTAAGCCTTTACTTTAGGTGAGGGGTACTCACTTTTCCGGGGAGGGTAGTGGCGCCCACTTGTCACTAGCTAGGGCTCTGCGCATGTTCAGTTCCGCGAAATTCGAACAACGTCATAGTTCATGGGTAATATTCTCGAATAAAACACTGTTTTTTATTGGAAATTAAAGGAACAAAATGCCAAATAAAACAACTTATATTATTTTTGTGAACGTTTAAATGCTGTAATATCTCATTTTAATTGTCGACTTCTGGAAAAAATCTTGTGATTTCGGTTATTAATGTGGAAAATGATATCTGTTTCAATACATTCGGTAATGGTACGAAATTACGATTTTAAGAAAGTATTTGTAACAAAATTTTGAGTTCAATTCTACATCACAATTTTTTGTACAAAATTTGTAAAATATTTCAACTGATTGAATCTATTTCATTAATCATATTATATTAATTTTAATGTAATAAAATTATATTTTAAATTATAATACAATAATATTAGGAAATATATGTATATATATATATATATATATATATATATATATAATATATATATATATATATATATATATATATATGATTAATATTACCAGTGAAAAGTGATTTTCCTGATCCTTTTTAATATTCGATTGCTTTTTCCAGTGGCGATGATCCGTCCAATTTTGACGTGATGTGATCAAACACTTTCCCATTTTAAATTTTCGACAATCAAAATTTGTTTACAACAAAGTCGCAAGTGCATGCATATAAAACGTCATATAATACTTGTTGATTCTCCCAAGTGCGAAAACACGCGTACTGCGCTTGCACAATATCGGCAGGAAATAATAAGTGGGCACCACATATATATATATATATATATATATATATATATATATATATATATATATATATATATATATATATATATATATATAAAGAAAGAAAGCAAAAAGTTGCCGTATCTACCAAAATTATTAAAAATACAATCTTAATTGGGGAATTCGGCAAGTTAGGGCGTGATAGGAGATCACACAATTTTCATTAAGCCGCCAATATTTCGGTCCTGGATTGGGACCTTTTTCAGGGCAGAACTGAAAAGAAGAACAGAGCGTATTCACTGATAGTGTCTGGGACAACTTTAAATTAATGATGTTATCATTAGGTTGTTATAATAAATAAATTAGTGTGGAACAAGAATAAGATATTAGTAATAATAAGTTAAAAAACTCACATGAGAAGTGCAAAGATTTCGTTAGCCTGAATGGCCGTAGGTTATACATAAAAAAGTTGTTACATATAAAAGTTGGTTAATCCATAAAATATACAAAATACACATTAAAACACTGTAGACAAATTTCTAAAAAACAAATTTAATACATGGATGTAATTGGGAACCTTGGATGTTGAGAACATCGTTATTATTTCACTTGTGACCACTACATATGGCCATCGCCATTTAGGAACAAATGACAAGAACGACAGGAGACAGCTACCCGACAGAGATAAGGGGTTTAGTCAAGAAAACTCAACCAACTAGAATGCGGGGTCGACACCTGGATGGAACCGATAGAAAAGGAAGTAAAAATATTGGACCCGCGGCCGCTACTACATACCGGGTGGTTTTGGTCGCTCAATTGGCTACCTCTCTCTCACTTAGGGTCCAATATTTTTACTTCCTTTTCTATCGGTTCCTTCCAGGTGTCGACCCCGCATTCTGGTTAGTTGAGTTTTCTTGACTAAACCCCTTATCTCTGTTAGCTGTCTCCTGTCGTTCTTGTCATTTGTTCCTAAATGGCGATGGCCATATGTAGTGGTCACAAGTGAAATAATAACGATGTTCTCAACATCCAAGGTTCCCAATTACATCCATGTATAAATTTGTTTTTTAGAAATTTGTCTACAGAGTTTTAATGTGTATTTTGTATATTTTATGGATTAACCAACTTTTATATGTAACAACTTTTTTATGTATAACCTACGGCCATTCAGGCTAACGAAATCTTTGCACTTCTCATGTGAGTTTTTTAACTTATTATTATAATATCTTATTCTTGTTCCACACTAATTTTATTTATTATAACAACCTAATGATAACATCATTAATTTAAAGTTGTCCCAGACACTATCAGTGAATACGCTCTGTTCTTCTTTTCAGTTCTGCCCTGAAGAAGGTCCCAATCCAGGACCGAAATATTGGCGGCTTAATGAAAATTGTGTGATCTCCTATATATATATATATATATATATATATATATATATATATATATATATATATATATATACATATATGCCACACCAAAGCTCCATCAAATAAAGGTAAGAGAATAACTATTTTACATGCGGGGTCAGAAGAGGGCTGGATACCAGAATGTCTATTTCTAGCAGCCAAGAATATTTCAGATTTCCAGCTTGGATTATCATTGTGATAGAACCGCTGAAATTTTTTGAAGATTGGCTTCAAAACAAATTAATGCCGAATAACCCACTTTAAACAGTAGTGTGACTGAATTGATAAGGACAGAAGTCAAAAATGTAGCCGCTGAAAACTGGAGAAACTGTATTCAACACGTAAAAAAAACTGAAAACTCATATAGATGTATATGCATAAATATAAATAGTTTAGAACCTGTAAAAAAACTTATTGATTTGCAAGATAGTAGCGAGAGCGAAATTGAACTAGATATTAATTAATAACTAAAATTGTAACAAAGTACGCGAGGACAAAGTAAACTGTTTTAATACATTTGTGTAATTACTATATTGTGTATTATTCAGAACATAAAACATTAAAAATTAAACTGTCTTATCACAATAAAATTTTAAAGCCAACAATTATACAATCAGGTATAGTGCGGCGCTACACGATGCCTTGTCATTAAACAGCCATAAATTAATCATTTTCGAATTTTGTTGAATTTTGAACGAGTATAGGTAGCTAAGTCACTTTCTTAGATCGTGAAAAATACTATAACTCAGGGAATAACGTACGGATTTTATGATTAATGAATATTTTTTTATTATCAATTTAGTGCAAAATTTTTCGTTATTTTTTTTTGTTTTGTTCATTGGTCTGCCAAATTAATAAAAATCAATATTTTTTCATTTCCCTGTCATTGCCTAGATTTTCACTTATAAAATAAAAATATTTTTATTTTTTCATTCTAGGTTCATCGCTTTGTGAGAAATATTTCCGGAAGTGCAAAAAAGGGGTTTTTGTTCACCGAGGGCCACAGCCTCCATTTTATATTAAAAAATTCTGAAAAAAACCGTGTATATTCTTTGATAAATGTATAATCAAAATTTTTTAATCGCAAGTCGCTATCTTTTATAGTTCTTCGTAAAAAAATTCTTAAAGTTCACCTTTTTTCTTGACCTCTACAGTGGTGTTCACCCTTAAATAAACCTTTAAAAACAACCTTGTTTTAAATCGCTATTATGTGTTGACCAAATTCTTTAAAAAACATATACAATCAATACAGAAGTATTATAATAATAAATTATATATACTGTTATTGTATAGATGACACATTAATAGAGTTTTAATATGCAAAAATAAAAAGTAAAGTTGTATATTGTAAATTAAATCATAACTGAGAATTTATTGATCAAGAATAAAATAACGTGGGTGGGTATTACGACTGGAGATCTATATGTGCCCACCGAAGCCGTATTGTGTAATAGAAAGTGGGTGAAATTACAATCAGGTTTCAAACAGGCATAAAGATAACGTTATATTCGGAAATAATTTTAATAATTTGAAACTCTTACTTATTTCTCTCAAGTCCTTTACAATACGGGTCCACTCTTTATTACCTGGTAAGCGATTCTGACAGTTCTTATATCGTCAGCAAAACATTAAAAATCACTGACACAGTAAGGAATCCGCTATATTACTATGTATAACGTGTGTTCGGCAAAATCTCTCTTGGGCTCCAATTTCTGAATTGACAAATCAAACACCGTGACAGATGGTCATGTGATAGCAGCATCGGTGCCAATTTATGGACACCCACTCGGGTGTCCGCCCACGCGGCCGGTTCGGTTCTCACGGCCGAAACTACATAATGAGTGCTTCTCGGTGGTTCCTCTGAAATAATTGTTGCTTATCCGCTAAGATTGAGAAAAATGAATAAGGCAAAGTAGGTACGGAGCCTATTTTTAATTTGTTTAGGTTGTGAGTATAATATGTCGCTATACACACTATGTCTAGTTTCTATTCTTGAGAGAACTTTCTTACAGAGTATCAATGAGAAAAATAGTGACTGAAAATATTACATAAGAAGATAAGGAGAAACGTCAAGAAAATAACACGAGGTAACGTCAATGCATAAAACTGCTGCTTGGCAGCAAATAATCGTGAATGTTACAATAATACGTAAGTTCATTACATATTGTGGTTATAAAACTTTGTACAATGTCATGTTCTAGAAGAGCTTGAAGTTTTGACAACTCGGGCGGAGATCCAGACATTCTGTTACCAATCAATTTATTTAACTCTCTCTCTCTGTCTCTCCCTCTCTCTATCTTTAGCGTTGATAACACAGCCCCACAAAAAAAAAAAGTGGGGTATACTTTTGATGCGATATATCAGATCCGTAGTATTTTTTGCCCGCTGATCACGAATCTGACGTCAGAATATCGCCATCACATCTCAATTTTTTTCTAATCTCAAAAAATAGGTAAAAATTAGTAAAAATTAAGAAAAATATACTCCTAAAAAATTGATTCAAGCTTTTTCATGAATCCAAAGATGTATTAATATGTATTCAGACACGCTAAGCTAATATTCATCGGTTGGATTGAGCCATACAGTTCTGTTTTCTTTCTAACCTCAATAAATCAGACAGATATAGTGCTTCTCGAATGCAAAAAACGAATTCAAATTAAAATTCAACCGATCCTTACCAAATTTGGTACACGGGGTTTTTTTGGGTCGCTGATCACGAATCTGAGGTTGGATTTGCAAAATTCAAGATGGCAGATGTTTTCGCGCCATTTTGAACGCCGAGAAAATTCATCGGTCGATTTTTATTCTTCTACCTGCATCCAGGGCAACTCAACGTGGTGACGGTGGGCAACGGTGTTACTCCACTAGCCGGTAGAGTCCCTAGATGACGGCTTAGATGCCGCCATGGCAGGTAGAAGAAAGAGAATTACGATGCAGGGACTCGGAAACCCAGTATCGGCGGTTGGTCAGGGTGGGAAAGCGGGCCCGCAGCCGTCGTCATCCAGCGACCGTAGCTCTTCATGTGTGGGTGACTTGGCTCATGTAGAGTATAATGCTACAAGAAAACGGTCTCACGGTACAAGGACTTTTCATAAGTGCGATAAAAACAGTGATTCATTTTGTTATATTTGCTGTCAACACGTATTGAGTATAATGGGGTCACCGATAACGGATAAGATTAAAACCTTATATAAGGATTGTTTTAAACATTGAAATACAGCACCAGGATACAGATTGGGTTCCCCACATCATTTGCAGTTCTTGCAAAATAATGTTGTACATCAATAAGAAGGCGATTAAATATTCCAGACCAGCAATATGGAATAGACCATACAGTGAAAATGATTGCTACTTTTGTATGAATGTTGTATCTAGGCATAACCGAAAAAATAAAAGCACTATTACTTATAACGATGTTTCGACAGTAACAAGACCAACTAAACTAATTCCGCCTCCTGAACCACTTGATGCTGATGTTATGGAAACAAATGATTTTCACCTTATCAGTTCATGCCGAAAACATTGAGACTGTCGAAAAAGATTCAAACACTGTTACTAATGAATGTTCTAGTGACAACCTATCATATACTAGTGACACAGATAAAGAATTTCTACCATACAACCGTAAACCAGAACCAATACTCGTATCACAGTCAGAACTTAGTGATCTAGTCAGAGATTTAGGCTTATCCAAAGATGGTTCAGAGCATCTTGCTTCCTTTTTAAAGAAAAGACATTTACTTAAGCCAGAAGCTACGATTTCTTATTATAGAAACAGAGATGAAGAATTTCGAAAATATTTCACAATGGACGAGGAATTGTCACTTTCATATTGTACCGATGTAAAAGGTCTAAGGGATGAATTTCAAAATAACTCATACGATCCTGAAGAATGGAGACTGTTCATTGATTCTTCTAAACGGAGCATTAAGGCAGTTTTGCTGCATAATCCAACGTTTACGCTCCCATTCCGATTGCTCATTCCACAGTTATGGAAGAGCAATATGAAAAAATGAAGCAGCTTTTGATAAAAATAAAATATGCTGATCATAACTGGGAAATTTGTGGAGATCTGAAATTTGTAACAATATTGCTTGGCCAACAGTCAGGGTTTACACTTTATCCCTGTTATAAATGTCTATGGAATAGCAGAGACAGGGAACGTCATTATAAGAAAAAAATTTGGCCAACAAGAGAATCGTTCACTCCTGGTGAAAATAATGTATTGTTTCCACCATTGGTAGATCCAGGAAAAGTTCTTATTCCCCCGCTTCACATTAAGCTTGGACTTATGAAGCAATTCACGAGAGCATTAGATACAAACGGCCCATGTTTCAAATATTTGCATAAAAAATTTCCGAAATTTTCTGAAGCTAAAATTAAGGCAGGCGTATTTGACGGGCCACAAATAAGAAAATTGTTTCAAGATTCATTATTTGTTAGTAAAATGAATAAAGTTGAAAAAGCTGCTTGGCTTAGTGTTAAAGAAGTCGCAACAAACTTTTTGGGAAATAATAAAAGTCCTAAGTACAAAGAAATAGTCGAGAAATTGGTAAAAAATTTTCAAACATTAAGTTGCTTAATGAATCTAAAATAACATTTCCTGGACTCCCACATCGATGATTTCCCAGATAATCTTGGTGACTACAGTGAGGAGCAAGGGGAACGTTTTCACCAAGATCTGAAAATCATAGAAAATCGGTATCAAGGACGATGGGATGACCATATGCTAGCGGACTATTGCTGGTCGCTAAAAAGAGAAACAAGTCCTCAAAAGCGTTTGGGCAGAAAAGCCTTTGAATAGGTCATTCGCGGAAAAAAAGAACAAGATACAGCCAAAAAAAGGAAAGTTAGGCGCGGGTCTAACCTTCGCAATTCTAGGGCTTAAGGGTCTACTATTTGAGAGTATATGGTTTAAAAGTCCTGGTTTTGAGTTTATTGGATCTCATTTTTAAAGTTACAGGGTTATTGAGGTCTATTTTTGAGGTTACAGGGTGTGGGAGTCTAAGGTTTCAGGGTTTAGGGTTTAAGAGTATCAGGTTTGAGGATTCCCCAACTGTATACCAAATTTGGTAGGAATCGGTTGGTTTTCAAAAATTTTGTCCGCCATCTTGGATCCGCCATTTTGAATTTTGCAAATCCGACCTCAGATTCATAATCAGCAACCCAAAAAAAACCCGTGTACCAAATTTGGTAAGAATCGGTTGAATTTTAATTTGAATTCGTTTTTGCATTCGAGAAGCACTATATCTGTCTGATTTATTGAGGTTAGAAAAAAAACAGAACTGTATGGCTTAATCCAACCGATGAATATTAGCTTAGCGTGTCCGAATACATATTAATACATCTTTGGATTCATGAAAAAGCTTGAATCAATTTTTTAGGAGTATATTTTTTTCTTAATTTTTACTAATTTTTACCTATTTTTTGAGGTTAGAAAAAAATTGAGATGTGATGGCGATATTCTGACGTCAGATTCGTGATCAGCGAGCAAAAATACTACGGATCTGATATATCGCATCAAAAGTATACCCCACTTTTTTTTTTGTGGGGCTGTGTAATATAAGAGGTTGGATTGAAAATCCTTGTAAAAAATAAGGTAAATTACATTTTTTTGCAAAAACAAAAAATTTTTTCTGAATATAATCTTCATGGCGCTCAATACATTTGGTCTAGCGAAACTGTAATTTTTTTATTTCCTCAGAAAAAAAAAATTGTGCGTGTGTGTGTATTAAAAACACGGGTAAAAATTGAAAAATTCAAAATAAATGGAAAATTATTAGAAATAAGTATATGATAAAGTTGGGGGATTTTGTGAAATTTATTAGAAAAAATAGTAATATACAGGGGGCCATTTAAAAAAATTTGAGATTTATCAATTTAAAATTGTCGAAATGTATAAATTTATTTTGAACATCCTGTAGCATCTAACACAAATTTCTTTAGATATATCTTTTTTTTTTTTTCATCTCTATAGAAGGCTCGTACCAATTATGAGTATTCCACCTTCAGAAAAAATGGCGCTACTGGCAATTTTTTATAAAATTGAAAACTAGTATTTCTAAAAAAAAAATTGAAATATTAGAAAAATTACTAGGTTGAGGTATATAACATTATTAATAAAAAGTTATAAAATTTTAGGCAGAATTTAAAAATAAATTAGAAAAAAGGATGTTCCATTTAAAAAAACATACGTTATATCGGCCACACTTTTTTGAAGTACCCTGTATACTCAAAAATAATTTTAAACTGTGCACCTTAACATTCCTTGCAACTATAGTATTTAACCTTTTTCGTCATTCTCGAAACAAATGGGATAATTAAGTTTACTCTATCGTTGACCCACCCTGTACAATAAAATGAAAAAAAAAACAGTTTTTTTGCCGGTTTTTTTCCATTTTGTAGGTTAAGGAAGTGAAAACTAACGAGAATTTGTTGGAAATTTCATTACGAAGAGTTTAACCGAAATTATTTACATTTTAAGCTCAAAAAAACGCGTTTTGAAAACTTAAATTGTTTATAAACTATATCTAGACCGTACAATTTTAAACGATTTTTTTACTAAGCTGATAGTATTTGTTATATCTGTCAATATTTGTCTACGTATACTATATATATATATATATATATATATATATATATATATATATATATATATATATATATATATATATATATATAAATATAAATATATATATATATATATATATATATATATATATATATATATATATATATATATATATATATATAGTGCCACCTCGATAATCCGGATCTCTATTAAACCGGATTCCTTAATAAGCCGGACAAACATTTCTATTGCATTGTGTCCTTTATAATCCGGATTTGATAGTACTAGGTAATCCGGACCTGCGTTTTTAGACATCTACTTAATTTAAACTACATGGGAACACTGAAATCGATAGTGAGGGGATTCCCCTAACTTCCAGTCTCATACATCTGGGATTCACACAAAATGTAGGTACCTTTGATTTGCCTACAACGCATCGCGTATCGCGTCTAAAGGTTAAGGACTTTGTAGTTGTTTGTTTATTGTCGCAAGTACAACATACCTACGTTCTATTTTACTTTATGTGGTTCATATAAGTATGTAAACGTTTTTTTGTATATATGTACCTACATATTAAAATGCCTTCTGAAAGAAAACATATTACGCTAACAATAAAACAAAAGTCCGATGTATTAAAAAGACTAGTTCTAGGTGAAAGCGGAAAAGTGTTGGCAAATGAATACGGAATAGGAACATCCACAATTTCGGATATAAAAAAGAAGCAAGAGAAAATCAAAAGATATGTATATATGATTTATTTTAAATATAATTTTGGACACTCACTATGGACGTGTAACTTCTTTTAGATTTATTTCCAAATGTGATTGCGGTCCTGGCGTCAGAAAAACCTTACGAAAAGCCGAATATCCAGAAATGGAAACTTGTTTGTATACATGGTTTTGTACGCAACGATCAAGGCACGTCCCAATTTCCTACGAAATTTTATCAGGCAAAGCAAAACCGTTTTACACTGAAACCTACGGGAATGAGATAACTTTAGAGCTAGCAGAGACTGGATTTCTAGCTTCAGAAAAAGACATGGTCTGCGTACTTTAAAAGTTTGTGGCGAAAAACTATCCAATGATGAAAGTGCCGTCGATCCTTTCCTAACTTTATTCGCAGATAAGAAGAAAGAACTAAACCTTGGACCTACTCAAATATACAATGCAGATGAATCAGCTCTGTATTGGAAAATGTTGCCTGAAAAAACACTGGTTCGTTCTCAGGAAAAGACCGCACCAGATCGAAAAATAAACAAAGAACGTGTTAGCTTTCTAGCATGTTGCAATGGTCATGGATCATAAAAATTAAAGTTGTTAGTGATAGGAAAGGCAAAAAATCCAAGGGCTTTTAAAAATGTAAACATACCTGTTGAGTACAAATCATCTGCCAATGCATGGATGACTACAGCAATTTTCTTAGACTGGCTTCATCATTCTTTTATTCGTCAAGTCAAAAATCAGTCTCAACTTGCTTGAAAGAGCCATGCTAATCATTGATAACGCTTTGAGCCATG
>CM032449.1:190218089-190243163 GCA_019049505.1 Pachyrhynchus sulphureomaculatus
TGAAAACACGTTGTTCTTTCGTGTAGCGCTCCATTTTTTAATAACCCTGAACTGTCAGCTGTCATGCTATGTTTTTTTGTTTTGTTGGCAACACTTTACGATACAAATGGCGCCCAATTCAAATCTTACGTGAATTTTGGGACACCCTTTATCTACACAAATTTGAGAAAGCCAGAATTCCTATAACGTTTTTTCATTTTTCAAAACTGTAACGAAAGCTTTCATGCTTTCATTTGGAAATCTGCTTCTCAAATTTCATCAAGTCATGCTTTAATAGCGACTTATTTAGCATTTTACATTTTTAAAGGCGAAATATTATTCGTACTACATGTAGCAGAAGCACTGGGCATCAACATTATATGACAAAAGTATTGTACGACAAAAGACAGAAAATCATGCTTGTACACGAATCTATTAAATATGATCAATTTAACAAAGACTTAAACAAAAAGGCTTCTTATTCCTTTTTAGTGTTCCGTACGGAACACTTATAAGATGACTTCGGTGTCTGTCTGTCTGCTGTCACACCCGATTTTCTCCGAAACTATTTGTCATAGAAAGTTGAAATTTGGTAATAATATAGGAATTGGTGGCCTCATCAGAGCCATGTGCTTTTGAAAGTTAAATTTTGACTTAAGGGGTTAGTTTCTTGGGGGGGGGGGTGAAATCGGAAGTCAAAAAAAAAATTTACTAGGTCATCGAGTGTGGTGTCAAATGAAAGCTTACGAAAACACGAGTAAAAAATATATATGTAATGTAATACTTGCGCACACTTTTCTTTGTATTATTTTTAAAAAATCGCGAAAAATTGCTATTCCCCCCTTATCTTGAAAAGTACTGATCAAAAAATTTTGAAAAAAACTCTGGATTATTCTCCACGGGATGTAGATTAAATGAAAATTATCACGAGTGCATTACCTTTAATAATTTATCTGGTATATATAAAAAAAAAAATCAAGGTCATCAGTTTTCAGTAAAGATTGGAAATAAACTTTATTGAAAACTCATTTAGGGGTGTGTTTTCTGAAGTCACTGATCATTTTATACCTCCGTAACCAAATTTTTTATTTTAAAAGCAATCAACGTACGGATCACTAATGGCGCAAGTTCAACTTGCACTTGAACGCTTATTTCTAATTGGCTGATCTGAGATATGACCTAGGATTAATAAAAAATAATACTAACAAGAAGATTATTAAAAAATAAATAAATAAAGCGAACAATAAAGTTTATTCAGTAATGCCTATTAAAACAAACTTAAAACTACAGCAAATATTGAGAAAAACAACCCATCAAATATCTAGTTAATAACTGGTGATTACCAGCAAGTTTCATACCCTTTATTCGCTATTACTTTGGCACATATCTGAGACCCTAATTAAATTTTCTGTCAAATTTTAGTGTTATCTTTCATATTTATTTGAACTGGTAATTGTTCCAACTAATTTTCGATATTTATTTTACTATTATGTTCAAAAATTAAAGGGGTTAATTTTTAAAAATATGGCTCGCTATTTCTATCTACTAAACTATTTGTCAAGCCTAGTAAAGCACTAACCACTCTGGGCGCTTGGAACCGGCATTAAACTGTAGGTCCTCGTTGTTTGTGGAAACACTTTAAAAAGTTACAGGCAAAAGGTGAGAGGGCCGCCTACGACAGTATCGGATGTGGCACTTCAAAAAAAGTATTTGTGTTTTGGATTGGAAGAACTGGACTGACAGAAATTTTCATGACATTTGCTCTATTAGGTTAGAAATAAAAGAGTGTTTCGTAAATGTAAAATTTATTGCTGGCGATTTGTAAAAAGAATAAATTTACTGAGCAAAAAGTCTACATTAAACTTTGTCTTAAAAAGAAATTTCGTAAGCCGTGTGCTAGACCCATAAAAAAAAACAGAACCTGTACGAGGGTGGATTGGAAACGCTTGTAAACAGCAAAGAAAAAACAGAATTTTTCTGCAGAAACAAAAATTATTTCTCAACATAATCTCGATTGAGCATACATTATTATACATTTGGTCCAGCGAGATTCAAATTTTTTTATTTCCTCAGAAAAAAATTATATCGAACTGTGCATGATACGCGTTTCCAGCACGGATAACCTCCTCATTCAACGAAAATTTCTTCCTCCTAAGCCTATTGTTGAGATAACAAAAAAAATCATTTGGAGAGAAATCTGGGGAATAGGGTGGGTAACTATTTGGAAGACTAATTCGTGCACTTTTGCAACGTTCGATGTGTGAGCAGGCGCATTGTCCTGGTGAAGGAGCACTTTTTTGGGCGGGAGTCTTGATCGCTCCTGCTTCAACTTACTAGGCAAATCTACTAAATAACGTTTCGTTGTAAGAGTCCTTGTTTTACCTTTTTTCAGATATTCAAACGTGATGATGCATTGTGAGTTCCAAAAAATAGTTGCGATCGCTTTTTCCGCCGATAAAACTGTTTTTGCTTTTTTCGGCGCACTTGCATCTTCGTCAATCCACTATTTTGACTGCCGTTTTGTCTCTAGTGTAATGGTGGAATCACGTTTCGTCTATAGTCACAAAACGACTTCAGAAATCCTCCGCAATACGCTGCCACTTTTCCAAACATGATTTTGGCCTGGAGTCAATAAACGTGTCCTCACGTCGCACTCAGTTATTTTATTTCAAATAGGATAGGACATTCATATGAGGTGCCTATCATCTCAGCGACCACATGAAGCTTAATGACACGATCTTTTATTATGATAAGACGAATTTTATTAACCATTTCTTCAGAAGAAACCACAATCGGGCGTCCTGAGGGTGCAACATCTTCAGTGCTCGTACGAGGGCTGCCTTTTAGGTTTTTACAAACGTCCACTAGATGGTGTTATTGAGATGAGACATTACCATTGTTGTAAAATTTTACATTTGTTATTGCTGAAACAGTGGCAGCTCAGAAATTGGCCCCGTACAGTGAGCGTTTAAAAAAAACAGTTTTCTAAAAAAATGGAAATTTCACGTGGTAAAATGCCTCGAATCGCTTCGTTCAACTTTTGGTAAGAATCATCATCAGAAAACTATTTACAATTGGTTTGCAGAATTTCATTATAGTCGTGTTTCCGTCAGCGACGAATTTCGTGAAGGTCGACCAAAATTGTTTGTTATTCCAAAAAATATCGATGCTGTACACAACATGATTGAAGCAGATCGGCATGTGACTTACCGTAAGACAGAGGCATATTGAACACTGCAGCACATTTAAATTTGCATGAATATTTAGCTGTGAAAAAGATCTGTTCCCGATCGATTCCGCATAATTTGACCAACACTCAAAAACAGAATTGTGTCAATTGATGTAAAGAAATGCTCTAAAAATTCGACAGAAGACATGTAAAATCCGTATACAACATCGTAACAGAAGATAAAACTTGAATATATTCGTACGAGCCGGAAACTAAGCAACAATCAACTATTTGCATGTTTCAGGCTGTACCGAATCCAACAAAAGTGGTTCATTCGCGAAGCACTTTCAAGAAAATGATCTCTTATTTCTTTGGTTCTACTGGACATGTTGCAACCAATATTTTAGTGTAACGAAGAAGAGTTAATGCTGAATGGTATACAACAATTTGTTTGCCAGAAGTGATTTATGAAATCAGAAAAAACAACCGAAAATATCGCATGATCCTTCATCATGACAATGCCAGCTCTCACCCAGCACGTCAAACAGTTGATTATCTGACGGAGGAAAAAACCAACGAATTAATGTCTCATTCCCCGTATTCACCAGATTTATCGCCTAACGACTTCCTTTTGTTCCCGAATGTCAAAAAAAACGCGTAAACAGCGATTGTCATCACCTCAAGAAACTGCTGAATTCTTCCAAAACCATGTTTTTGAGGTACCAAGTACAGAGTGGAAAAAATGTTTCGAGAATTGGTTCGAATGCATGTAAAAGTGTATAAATTTTAAAGGCGAATATTTTTAGAAACAAGAAAACGATTTGTACCAAAAAAATTTTTTTTCTGTCATTGTCTTTGTAAAAACTTAAAAGTAGCCCTCGTACGGCCATTTTAAATTAATTTATCCAGTAATAAATGGTCTTGAGTGCTGGTGCTGATACAGAGTCCCCATCAACTTCTTTCAGTTCGGTTTCTATCTAGACCGCAGTCCAGTTTTAAATAAAAATATTTCATAGCTGCACGATACTCGGCTTTATTCATTTTTACAAAATGTGTGCTTGAAACTTTGAATACTACCGTTACAGCTCTGCCAATTACTAAAACATCACTATCTGCACACAATCAATAGCAGATCACAGTTTTATATAATCTAAACAATAGTTACTAACATAAATAATTTGTTGAAAATTAAAACTCTAATCTAAAAACTCCGTTTTGAAGTTTTGAGGCGATTTTCAAGGCAGCTTCCAAGCTTCCTAACTCTTAAGAGGCAACTAGGGCGTGATTTCTTAATTCTGAAATGGAAAATACCACTGATAAATCAAAGGTCTAGAACTGCCTTAAAGAACGTGTGTGTGTAGCGGCCCGTGGCGTAGTAACTTGCTTGCGGTGCAGAAGGTCTCGGGTGCCAATCCTGGCAGGTCGGTATACTTATTTATTAATTTATTTAAGTATACTTGGCCTGACCACATAGACAGGTAGTAGTTATTTGCGGAAATACAATAACGTCCGTGGCAGCCACTACCGCGTTGTCTAAAAGGTGCTGTGATATACAAAAATGTATGTTCGGCACTTGGACAACCTTGACGGGCATTACGACATCCCCGCCGATATCCTCAAGATATGAAAAAATAATCGGCCAAGTGCAAGTCGGACTTGCGCAATTAGTGTTCGGTACGTTGATTGCTTTTACAATACAAAATTTTAAGGATGAATAAAATGGTCAATGACTTCACAAAACACACCTCAATTGAGTTTTCAACAAAGTTCTTTTCCGACTTTTACTGTAAACTGATGACCTTGAAATTATAATTTTTTTCATATACTAGATAAATTATTATTAAAGTTAATGCACTCGTGATAATTTGCGTTCAATCTACACCCTGAGGAGAATATTCCAGATTTTTTAAAAATTTTTTGGTCAGTACTTTTCGAGATAAGGGGGGCAGCGATTTTTGGCAATTTTTTCAAAAAATAATACAAAAAGTGTGCGCAAGAATTACATTATATATATTTTCGAATTCGTGTTTTTACAAGATTTCATTTGACACATCACTCGATGACCTGGCAATATTTTTTTTTCACTTCCGATTTCACCTCCTAAGACACTCCTTAAGTTAAAATTTATCTTTCAAAACTACACGGTTCTGATGAGGCCATCAATTCCTATATTAGTGCCAAATTTCAACTTTCTATGTCAAATAGATTCGAAGAAAATCGGGTTTGATAGATGGACGGACGTACGAGCAGACGGACGGACAGACAGCCAGACACCATAGTGATCTTATAAGTGTTCCGTACGAAACACTAAAAAGGGTAAAAAATCCCTACTCAGGCGGGAAGGCGAACAATAGAAAAAGGAATATAGGTCCAAGGAACATTCCTACCATACTTCATTTAGTCTTATTTATAAATACGTGCTTGTTTGAAAGTCTTTTTGATTTTTTTTTTTTTTTTTCATTTTACACCTTTTTCAATTTTCTACTTAATTCAGATCTAGTGACAGATCATTCCAGTGCAGTGTTTCTTGAAACTAATTTTGCACGATAAGATAAATAAATTTATTACTATTGAAAAATAAAACTTATTTTGTATCTATGATATTAATGGTCTAAGGTTGCATGAATAATTATAAATTCTAATCAATGCAAATTGAATCATTATTGCCAATTAAATTTAAATATTGATTCGTTCACGTGAAGTAATGTTTGGGTTAATTATTAAATGAAGAACAAATTTTACTATTTGCCTTTAAAAGATGCTAAGCTAATATTTTTCTTTTTTCCTAATATACAGGGTGTTTTCGTCACTTTTTTAAAATGTTTATAGTCAGCGCGTGAATTTTCAGGCTTTCATTTCCGAGATTACGCGACTGACGAATACCATCTCTTCTCTAAAATCTCTAGTGAAACTTTAGAAATTTAAACCCCTCCAGTAAAGTAGCAAAAAATAAATAACCGAAGGGAACCTCTAGAAAAAAAAACCTTTCTTTCTCAATCGGGCTAAATGGGGTTTTTAGAACCATCAATATAAAGTCAATGGCCAAGGAGGAGACAACGGTCAAATAATAGCCGTTTTCGGAAAAACAGCCGTTCTTGGATATAGTATCACGTAAAGCAAGTCCATCGGTAAATATAAGAGATATAGATGTTAAAAAAATATATAAATCTAGATTGCTAAAAGGCTTCCACATCTCGCTAATGACCGTGGACCGTTCTCAAGAAAGCATTTGCTGACAAGAAGTTTTGCAAGAAGTGAAACACTAGTAAAATTTCCACTAAATTTTGTATTTTTGACACCATGACATGACACCAGTGAAGTTGAAATCAACAATATTTTAAACTTCCTTGATCTAACAATAAAAAGACATAATAACAAACACAGTTTTTCTATTTGCCATAAATCGTTACATACTGAGATAATTATTCATAATACCTCATGTCATCCACCAAGTGACAAACTTGCAGTTTTCCATAAAATGCTTTACAGACTAATAAATATTCCTCTAAGCCAAGACAATTTTCAAAAAGAACTGAATATTATAAAACAATTATCAGTAAATAATGACTATTCACCATCCATAATAGATAATATTCTCAAGAAAAAACTTTACAAAAAAGTCATTAGTACAGTTTTTCCGAAAAATAAAGAACCTTATAAAAACGTAAAGTCAATAACGTACTATGGTAGATGCAGTACTAAATTAAATAGTTTCTTGAAAATTAAATATTAACACTGCATTTAAAACATCCAACACACTTGGCAAATTTTTAAAAAATAACAAATCTAAAACAGATAGAGACAATAGATCCGGAGTATACAAATTAAATTGTGGAAATTGGTCAAAAACATATATAGTTCAAAGAGGAAGAAGTTTTTCAAAAAGAATAAAAGAACATGCTTTATCATACATCAATAGAAAAAATAACTCAAATTACGCAAATCATTTAATTGAAAATAAGCACCAATTCAACCAAAACTTTGAAGTATTACATACTTGCATAAAGGGCCTGAAACTTAATTATATAGAATCTTTAGAAATAAACAAATTAAAAAATTCAGATTCCTTAATAAATGAACAATTAGACTTAAATAATTCACCATTACTAAATCTATTTTAATTAAATTATTTTATTACCTGCCATAAAATGTGAACCAACCATTAATTATAGTAATTTTATCCTGATTTTGTAACAAACCATCTGAAGAAGCTGTCGTACAGTGAAACATGTCATGGTGTTAAAAATAAAAAATTTAGTGGAAATTTAAGTAGTGTTTTACTTCTTGCAAAGCTTCTACTTATGGATTTCCACCAAGTATCGGCTGAATCAGTTCAAATTAATTTGCTGACAATTTGCACACTAGTTCCACAACAGTATGTTAAGGTTTTTAAGCGCTTTCATCTTTGACGCAAAAGGTATATTCGAGAAATAGAGAGTCGAAGACAGATTCTTTTCATGGGCTAACATCATTTTTTCGAAGTGATTCTTCGCTCTACTTCACCACTTCAACGGAACAGAGAATTACCGGAATTGCCACCATATTTATAACAGCAACTTTAATATCACCTGAGAATTCTGACGAACAGATCTTGTGTAGTTATTCTCTATACTTGTTACGGTGGACAGATTTGACTGTTACTGTAATGCAATATTATACAATGTCTAGGCATTTATAAGTTTTTCAGATAACTAAATGCTGTAAAATTATTCTTCAGTCTAATAATTGCTCAATTTCTGAATGCTCATAAAAATTTCTTCCTTCTAATTTGATGACGGCACAGTTATCCAATATAAGCTACATACCAATATTCTATGATCTTTCTTCGTCTAATTTAAACGAATGATTTAAGTACGATTTACTGGTGAACCACAGTTACATCTAAGGGTTTGGTGTTAAAAAACAAAATACATAATAAGAGAGATCTTATGGAATTACCTTGAAAACCTTCTAATTTTCTTTTAACTACTTACTTAACGACTACTAGTATTATTATTATTATTATTGTTTCAGATCATGCGACAAAAAAGCAGATGGAAGTTCCTTTGGTTCTTAGTTTTCATTTTTCAAGTAGTATCCTCCTCAACATTAGAGAGAGATATAGTACATAACAGAAACGGTAAGATAATTGCATTACATTATATACAAGGTGTCCCAGTATTCTGTGCACATAGAGTTACTGTGGATTTCTGGGATGAAAATATGACCATTTAATCCAACTTACCTTAGTCCAAAAATACGTAATTTTTGAGATACAGGGTGTCAAAGTTATACTTTTATTTTAGTTTTCCTTAAGTAGCTTCCTTAATAATTGTACTATTTGTACAAGATTCGGTGCTAGGGGTTTTCTGAGATGAGAAACCAAAATCAGCTCAAAGTTTTGTTGTAAATTGTAGGGGGTGCCACTTATTGCACTGTGAATACATTTAAATTATCATAACTTTTTTGTACCACTCTGTATGATATTTTTAATTAAATATTCATATTTTCCGCCTTCCCCTATCTAAAAAAGCTCTCTTGGTAAATGTGGCTCCGAGCAACAGTTTCTGAGATAATGGAATGTTTGTTTCCATTTTTTAATTCCATCCACACTTCATCCAGGCTTAGGACAGGTCTAAAAGAATAGTCTTTGGAATTTAGAGCATGCTTAAAGGCAAACAGGCTAACAACAATAACTAGTTTAAAGACCAACAGGCCAAAAACACTAAAAATGTAAAAACCAACTGGCTAAAGGCATAAAAGATTACCCACAAACTGATAAATTTGTAATCAATAAATAAGAACATCCCACTATCTCAGAAACTATTGCTCGGAGCAATATTTCCCAAGAGAGCTTTTTTAGACAAGAGAAGGTGGAGAATACGAATATTTAATCAAAAATGTCATACAGAGTGGTATAAAAATGTTATGACAATTTAAAAGTATACACAGTGCATACAAAGTGGCACCCCCAACAATTTAGAACAAAACTGTGAGCTGATTACGATTTCTGATCTTATAAAACCCCTTAGCACCGAATCTTGTATAAATAGTACAATTATTAAGAAAGTTACTTAAGAAAAACTAAAATAAAAGTATAACTTTGACACCCTGTGTCTCAAAAATTACGAATTTTTGGACTAACGTAAGTTGGGTTAAATGGTCATATATTCATCCCAGAAACTCACAGTAACTCTATGTACACGGAATACTGGCGCACCCTGTAGACAGTCTGTCAAGTAAGAACGTGTCCTCGATAATTCATTTTTGGTAGATGCAATTTTTGGCGATTCAACAAAAAATCGGTAGAGGGAATCTTTGCCTACGACGCATTTTAGTAAAAATATCAGTCTGTTCCGAACTTGGTCAAAATCACGTAAAATCCACAATGGGTCACTTGTTTGCGCGTCGGTTCGAGGAATTGTTTCTTTGTTTCCACCCAAAGGGGCCACATTCTGCGACCGCTAAATATATTAAACAGTCGGTATCGTTCGTGAAGAGTCTTTCTTTGTTCCCATCCAAAGGGACCTAAAATGACATATTCCACGGACCCTAAATATATTAAAAAGTCGGTGTCGTTTGTGAAGAAGCGGGTAAATCATTTTAAACGAGACAAAAAATATCGACGACTTGTCAAAACGTGGCTTGGTAGGCAAAGTCACTCCGAAAGTCGAAAAACGAATCGTGTCTTTATTTTCACAGGACCCGAAATTAACGCAAAATTAAGAAAATCGGGTTTGAATGGGTCCCATGAGACCATTCGACAAAATCTTCGTGCTCATGATGTCAAATTTCGAAGCATGTTGAAGAAACCTTTACTGGGCGAAAATCAAGTCGCGAAGCGGCTCGCTTATGCCCACGATAAGATACTATAGTGGCTCTCACAATCACCGAACGCCATCTCTATTGAAAACATATGATCCCTTGTAAAGAAAAAGCTCAGAGGAAAGACTCTGAGGACTTTGACTCGGTTGTATGCAGAAAATCTCATCGACAGCATCCCTCGAAGTTGCCAGGCGATTATTGATACAGGGGGCGATTGGACAACTTACTGAACTCTTCTCGAAACACATTTTTTTAAGAATACAAGCGGTAACGTTCTTACTTGACAGACTGTATTAAAACAAAGCGCTATACTAGATGGCAATACAGTTAGAAACATGTTGTTTTCTCGTAATTAAGATGAAAAACGAATGAAATTTTACTGTTTAACTTGACTTATTTCATTTTTAATTCGAATCAAATAACGTCGACAGATCTCATTTTTCAAAGTAAATATTAATAATTAAACACAAAAAGAAAGATATTCATATAAACATCAACTTCTTTTTCTCAATTTGATATTTTTATTTTAGCTCAAAAATCCCTCTTCACCCCTCGGATGGACTACAACCAATGGAAACCCTTAGGACGCGGCGACCCCTTAAAAAACGATCCAACGTTTGATTACGTTCCTCCGGTTTTAGACCATGTTCACTACTGGGTGGACCCAGAACCACGCCCCCAAACTATTCCTAATGGAGAAAATGGACAAAAAACTGAAATTTTGTTATTAGGAGTCTCCTCGAAAAAACCTGCTGCGACCAGTGGACAAAAAAACGCCCAAAACCAACCTCCACCTACAGCAGAAGATAGGAAAGATACTGTTTATGAACCTTATTCAAAATATTATCACGACAACGGCCCAAATCACTACAATTACCATCCTAATCAAAGAGTTGCTCGTCCTAATTATTTTTCGTCAATGACGTCACAGATTATACCATCAATCATGTCTTTAGCAAATAAAGTATTTGATAGAACTACTTATTCTAAAGAGCAGGATTCTCCAATTCCCTTTACAGTTTTAAAACCACCTCCAATAGTAGCTCAAATTCCCGGTAGCCTAAATCCGTTTCCCGATCACCTATTAACAACACCTATAACTCAGAGACCTCTTCCATATGAACCTTTTACTTCAAGTCAGCCTCTACCGGCGAAGAATCAGCATTTTAGCTCTTCGATACCTCCAAAGGTTCAAAATGGTGTAACAGTACAAGAATCCAATCTTATTTATCAATCAAGTAGTCTTGGAAACCAACAAGAATTTGAATCTGTTCCTTCTATAAATTGGGAATTACCTTCTACAACTGAATCTAATAAAAATAATTTTTTGTTTAATCAGAACTTAAGTCCACCACAATCTCTTAAGAGAAATCAGTTCTCCAACCCAAACCTCACGAACAAAATATTGAAGGCTTCAGATAGTAACCATAATATAAATTATGTAACTCCGCCACCCCTTAGCGACGATCAAGTGATGTTTAAAGGCATTGTTAGTAATGACAACGATTTATCTGATAGTTATGTGAAAATAGAGAAGCCAGAAGCTCAAATGGATCACATGGGTGTAGAAATTAATAATATACACTCAAGTCCTATAATTGTTCCCCAGGTAGAAGCGTTTAAACCACCTAATAACTTGCCTCCATTAAGTATGCAAACTATAAGAGATATGGAAACAATGAAGCCACCTCCAGTTACTCAAAGTCCTGTCTTCACTAGACCTATTACTCAACTTCCTTTTCTTCAATTACCTGAGCTTCCATTTTCTATCAGTAAAAATCCAATCTTTACTAGTCCTATCAAATCATTTCCTACTACTGAGAGTCCTGCACCTTTCAGATCTAAAAATCCTGTATCGAATATACTTAAGAAAGAGCATGTGAAAGCAGATTTTGAGTCCACGAATTTTATAGGTAGCAGTTCATCTATAACCCACACTTTTGTCACGACTCCAAAAAGTGATGATGACTCCTTAGTACTATCTACGCTATCAACAGTATCTCCAGATGCTAACACAATGACTGTAAACTTTCCTGATATGACCACTCTACCTCCACCAAGTACTACAATGACTACAACTGAAGGTGTAACTACTACGCAAACTCTAACCACGGATCCATTATTTAAGCATTATAAACAACCTGCAGAACCTATGCGTGGTCCTCTATACCTGATTATACAAGGTCACTCAAAAGTAAAGACTTACAAGCCTGCAAAACAAATAGATGGAATTATGGTTCAAGAAACTAACGAAATACCTTACTATAAAGATCGTAATGTTGATTATTCCATAAAACATCTACACGGATTTGAAAGTAAAGAGGATTTTTTAGCAAAGTCGGAAGCTATAGCAAAGCAAAGGCAGGCTAGAACTGGAAATCTTCAAACATTGAAGCACGTTGTACAAACTGGGCTTGGTGCTGTGGATTTTAGTAAGGAGGAACAAGAAATGCTGCGGAGGAGTGATATGGATTTGCAGGAAGCGGATTTAGAAGGCGGGTATGAAGTTATTGATAGTAAGGAGGCTACAAGTGAAATGTATCATAAAGGTATTGTCGAAAAGGCTCGAAAGCTACAGACTTAGAAAAGTGACTTTTGATCAATTTAACGTTGTTAGCTTTATTACAGTGGATATGTATACGTTTAAGGATATATATTATATAAGGTATTTCATGTTGCCATAAAGAATTAGGTAATTTTTGTATTCGTTGTGAGAGATAGCCTTAATAGGATAAAATAAAAAGCAGTGCTAGATAATCCACTATATTTTTAACGAATAAAAAAATTAAAATTATCACGTATGTTTTATTTTATAATTATCCTTTGAAGATAAGAATGGTGTGGAACACTCCTTGCCGACATTACTGTGCTAATCAATATTTGTATGTAGTTTAAACATAAAGTTTCTCATACACGAACAATCCGTGCTGATAATCATTTATATTTTAATAATTCATCAAGGTATATTATTGAACAAAAATTTTAGATTTTGGATACGAATTAAATCGTATTTAACGAACATAATTACGAGGGTCGCCTTTTAAGTTTTTACAAACGGTCACTAGATGGCGCTATTGAGATATAACATTACCATTGTTGTAAAATTTGACATTTGCTAGTGTTAAAACAGTGGCAGCTCAGAAATTGGCAGAGTAGTTTGTTGTGAGCGTTTAAAAAAAAAAAAAACAGTTTTGTGAACAAATGGAAATTTCTCGTGAAGGTTTTCGTTGGATGGTTTTTTACGATTTTACTAAAGGCCTAGCTCAACAATAATGCCTCGAATCGCTTCATCCAACTTTTGGTAATGAATCACCATTAGAAAAGACTGTTTACAATTGGTTTACTGAATTTCGTCATAGTCGTGCTTCCGTCAGCGATGACTTTCATGAAGGTAATATCGGTTGTTGTTCCAAAAAACATCGCTGTGACTTACCGTGAGATAGAGGCATCCTTAGGAATATGGAAGACTGCAGTACATACGATTTTTCATTAAGCTCTGAAAAAAGATCTATTCCCGATGGATTTCGCATAATTTGACCGAAACTCAAAAACAGGCTCGTGTAAATTAGTGTAAGGAAATGCTCGAAGAATTCGACCGAGGACATGCAAAATCCGTATACAACATCGTAACAGGAGACGAAACTTGAATATATTCGTAAGAGCCGAAAACTAAGTAACAATCAACTGTGTGGGTGTTCTAAGATGAACTGGACAGCGATTTTCATCATCTCAAGAAGTTGTTGAATTCTTCCAAAACCATGTTTTTCAGGTATCAATTCCAGAGTGGAAAAAATGTTTTGAGAATTTTTTTTTTTTTTAATAAAAAGCTTTATTTACTATAAGAGACATACAAAAAAATAAATCTAAACTAGGAGTCAGCTTGTTCTAATATAACTAAGCACTATTACAGAAAGACACAAAATAATGAAAAAAAAAACAAAAAACCAAATACAAACCTAAAACAGCAAAACAGAAATTCAAATTCAAAGATTGTTATTTCTTTTTTCTTTCCCTTTTTTAAGAATTAACAAATTTAAATTTATAGGTTCTAGCGCGGTCAACATAACGGTATAATAATATACCAGGTGTACAAGTATGAAATGCGGATTTATTTCTAAAAAAACATGTTAAATTTGGAAGAATGATAAAAAGTGCTTTATTCAAAGTATGCTCCAATGCTTGTTGTACATTTTTCCCATCTTTTGGGCAATTTGTGAATACCACGCCAGTAAAAATCTTCCCCTTTTGCTACGAACCATTCATCAAGCCATTTTTTTTTCACATCTTCGTACGAACCAAAGCGCTACTCAGCAAGTGTCTGACCTATCGATGCGAACAAGTGGTAATCGGAAGGAGCCAAGTCTGGTGAGTAAGCCGCATGGGGTACAATTTCCCAGCTGAGTGCTTCCAACGTATCGCGAACTGGTTTTGCCGTATGTGATGGAGCACTGTCATGAAGGAAAATGACTTTGTATTCTGGCCTTTGTTCAAGCAGCGAACGATTCAAATCGGTCAATTGTTGTTGGTAACGTTTAGTATTAACCGTTTCCCCAGCTTTTAACAGCTCATAATAGGCCACGCCCCTCTGGTCCCACCAAACACAGAGCATCGTCGTTCTGCCAAAGCGATTCAGTCTTGCGGTCGATGTGGATGGTGCGCCTGGATATACCCATGATTTTTTGCGCTTGGGATTCTAAAAATAAATCCACTTTTCATCCCCTGTAACTATAAGATGCAAAAACGACTTCCTTTTGTATCGAGCGAGCAAAATGTCACACGTGTTTTTGCGCTTTTCCATTAGTCTGTCATGTAGTACCCATCTACCGCTCTTCTGAATCTTTCCCATCTCTCGTAGCCGATCGGAAACAGCTTATTGACTAACGCCCAATTGCTTGGCGAGTTGTTTTTGTGTTTGCGAATCATCTTCGTCCAACAATGCTTGCAATTCTACATCTTCGAATTTTTTTGGCGGTTTTCCATGTTCCTTCTCTGCAATATCGAAGTCACTACTTTTGAAACGCCTAAACCATCGTTGACACGTATCTTGCGATGGAGCATGTTCACCATAAGCTTCTCGAAGTAAGCGGTATGATTCAACAGCAGCTTTCTTCAAATGAAAACAAAAAATTAATGCTGTCCGCGAATGCTCTTTGTTCGGTATAAATTTCGACATACTGAACACAACACAACACTATACACACACTTTTCCAATTTATCACTCGTGCGCGTCTGACACCTGTTGATTACACAACAAAATGGCGCAGTGTCAAATCATTATAGCACAAACTGCATTGGTGCACCATCTGTTGTCTGAAATCCGCATTTCATACTTGTACACCTGGTATGTAATATAAAGAAAAAGAAAGAAAGCGAAACAACCAAAAACACAATACAAGTTAAGAAATCCTATACAATGGCACTCCCATACTGAATAATACAATCATGATACAAAAAAAGAAAAAAATATATATACCATATGATAGGCGTTAGAACTCATAATCGACTGAGAATAAATTGTTTTAATTTAACCTTAAACTGTTTTCCACTTTTACTTTGTTTTAGGACCTCAGGTAAATTATTGTATAATTTGCAACCTTGATAAAAAATTGATTTATGGTCAATATTTGTCTTTATTTGTGATAGATATATACTGTTCTGTTACCGCGTTGAATGGCTATGTATATTTCTAACATGAACAAAATTTATATTTGATTTCTTTTCCTTACCCTTTATATAGTGTACAAACAACAATATCTTATACTCACAAATCTTTGTTAAGCTAAGAAAGCCACTAGATCAGAGGTTCCCAAACTTTTTTTTCTCGTAGACCACTTTCAAAATTTTTACTGGTTTCGGTGGACCTCCTGCTGCTACATTTCTACCGTATTTCCAAAACTCGTCAAAAAATGTGAGGAATAGATCTAACGATGGAAATTTGCGTTGTGGCTGAGTTCCAACCCTAAATTCGGAATGGTAAAAATAAAAAGAAAAATAATATATTTTCTTGTGTTCTATTTATTAAAATAATATGATAACAGATTTAATAGAATTAAAATTAAACATTAATAAAGTACCGTAACTTCAATCAACAATTAAAAAAAAATAGTCATGCATTAACAGGAAATTATCAATATTTGGCTTCAGTTTTTGTAAGGAATAAGCGCAAATCTCCCCGTTCTGTGATGTTCAATCTGCTCCTTTTTTTGTTAATAGGTTTGTAACGACAGTAAAACTTTTTTCGACAAGGTATGACGAGGGAAACGCTATCAAAAGTTTTCTCGCAACTTCCCACAGCCCAGGATATTTTTCGGGTATTTCTGCCCGCAGCCAAAATGTTTGATAGCCTTTTTTAAATTTCACCTTCACTGCTTTAATCACAAATTGAAGCGATTGGTGCAATCTATCACTCAAATTTTTCGCTACCAGGTGTTGTGGGTGGATGACACAGTGAATTGCAGTTACTCCTGGTATAATTCTTTTAAGATGGCTTATAAACCCACGATATCGCCCGAAGATGGCAGGAGCTCCATCTGCTGCCACCGAAATAATGTTTGTAAATGGAATCGATTTTTCCTTAAAAAAATCACTCAGGACATTAAATATTGATTCGCCTTTAGTGTCCGCCTCCAAAGTTTTCGCGAATAGCAACTCATGGATTTCTTCGTCCATAACAAATCGAACATATGCCAATAATAATGCTTCATTACCAGGTAAAGTTGACTCGTCCAGTTGAATAGAAAAATGAGTTGTTTGCAGATAATTACACAAGAAGCTTTCAATATCAGAGCTCATTTCATCAATAAGTCTTTGTACAGTGTTGTTACTCAAAGGAATTCTTTTGAGTACGTCAAATGGAGGTTTGTGCAGAACAGTTTTTAAAACCTCTTCAACATCGGGTAAAATTAACTGTTCTCCGATGGTATGCGGTTTTCCAGATTTCGCTATAAGCAATGAGATATTGTAAGATGCCCGCAGGCCATAATCGTTACTTTGAGACGTTGAAGCGAACATACTGTGCACGGTGGGTCTCTTTTCATATTTTTCCTTCAATGTTTGAAAATATTTTAAATCTTTACCTATTTTATCAGGATGACACCTTCTTAGATGATCTTCGAGTTTCGATGGTTGCACAGAGTCATTGCTCAAAACTTTGTTGCATAAAAGGCATATGGGCAATCGTTTGTCTGCTTTTGATGGAAGAAAACCAAATTTCAAATAATCAACACTGTACTGTCGACATTTCTTCTTAGATTCAGCCATGTTTCGTATCAGTTACCTAACTGTAAAGAAAAGAATGTTTGTTTTAGTAACCATAAGGCGACTTTAACAGGATATGGTTATTTTAACAGAATAAAATAGGATTAATTAATTATTGCAATGAAAAAACCAAAATGCCGGCGGCAAAACTGATTTTAAATATTAAAAGCAATAAACTGCTAAGACCCATATAGAGGTTTTCACAAAACGGCTGAACCTCTTTTAATGTAATATAAAATATTTTTTGATTAATTATATTTTGATACATTTCTGTAAATTCGAGAGAAAATACTTTTAAAGAATATTTTGACATCAAAACTCCGCGATTTGAATGATTTATTTATTATTTTGATGTACGTTACGAGTGGTACATAAAGACACGTATGAAAATATTTTTAGTCATTTAGCATTGGCAACTACGAAGGCACTGAAATATGTACAAACATGCAGGTCAATCATATATCTCTTCTTCAGTGAATCACCACAGTCGGGTAAATAAATAATTTTATACTAAAAAGTACTAAAAGTTCAATCTTTCTCGGCTTTTCGTTCTTTTATAGAAGTATCGAATAATGGCCCTGTTCAGTATTTAATTTTTATTACGTACCTACTACACGCAAACATAACAAATATAATATTATTACAATATAAAATAAAAGTATGAATAACAAATAGGCAGGTACTTACTTTTTCCGGCACTGGCAAACTCTGACATCGATTCACTCACACTTTTCTTTTCAATATTCCGGAAACAAATGAGTAACGTTTGTCCTTGGCATTCGTATTTATATTGGTGAAAAATCAAACAAGTTCATGCAAGATTGCAAGCACAGCACAAGTCGTATTTCGTCCCTTTGCACGTCTGAAAGGGTTGCGTTGCGGGCGGGCGGGCGGCGCTTTGCAAGTCTCGACGCGCGTTGTACTGAATATCGAATATGCAAGTTTTTACAAGTAACAGTCGCTGACCTTCTTAAAATACACTACTCAAAAAAATTAAGGAAGGTTTTAAAACAAGGAAATTAATGCTAAATAAACAGGCTATCTGATCCATATGCCGGCCTAACTGAAAAATTTTTTTCAAGCCCGTGGACCAAAAAAAAAGCAAAATATTTGCAATATTATTTTTTCGCGTTATCTGATAGGATTGCATGAGAACCGTAGCTCCTAAAAAATTTTAGCCAAAAAATCTGAAAATTAGAATCTTAAAGCTTCAAAATGCTTTTTTAAGTCTCAGTACGACCATTTTTCACCGAAATACAGCCTGTCAAAAATCACCGAAAAATTTGGAATTTTTTTTGCTCCCTTAATTTTTTTGACTAGTGTGTTATCTGCCTACATTGATAGGTAAAGCCAAGCCAACATTTTTGTTCTTTACTATTGAAACCCGATAAATTTTCGTGGACCCCCACTTACAACTTGTGAACCCTCATTTTTTTTCACGCTAACGTAGACCCCCGTCGAGGCTCCCGTGGACCCCTGGGGGTCCACCTGAACCACTTTGGGAATCACCGCACTAGATGAATACAATTGATCAGTGGGATACTTCAGGGGCAACCTGAAAAGATTTTTTAGAGCCCTGTTCTGAAGAGTTTTTTAATGGTTTTAGCAATGAGGTGCTAGCAGTCCCCCAAACAGATATTAGGTAATGAAGGTGACTATAAATATGTACATAGTAAAGCTGCTTACGCAATCCATGGTTTAACAAGTAACTAACTTTGTACAACACTCCCACATATGATGCAATTTTTTTTCTTACATATTCCATATGTTGAGTCCATAATAACTGAGTGTCTATATAAAGCCCTAAATATTGAATTACAGATAGATTTTGTAACAGCTGATTCTCAAATACAATCTGTGGATTGTTTTTATTAAGATTTCTATGTCTTAAAAACATATATGAAGATTTGGCAATATTTGCACTCAATTTGCGAGATTTCAACCATAAGCTTACAACTTTTAAGTCACTGGCAATATCAGAATTTATTATATCAACATTTTTGTTAGAGTGGACTAATGTTGTGTCATCAGGGTATAGTTTCACTGTTTCTTTAAGTGGCAGTTTACTAATGGAATTCACATAGATCAGGAACAGCAAAGGCCCCAGGATGGACCTCTGAGGAACTCCACATTTTATTGTCTGTAACGAGCCATCCACATTATTAATACAAACATATTGTTGCCTATTTTTCAAATAACTACTGAACCACTGCAAGGGAATACTTCTTATGTCTATACGCTCGAGTTTCAAAAGAAGTATATTATGGCCTACTGTGTCAAATGCCTTCTGCAAGTCTAGCGACTTAAGGGTACAAGTAAAGCCACTATCTATGTTAGATTGTATATAAGAAATTAAGTCAATTGCGGCAACCTATGTGTCACTATTCTTGCAAAAACCATATTGACCCATACACAAGAAATTGATTCTGTCTAAAAATTTCTGAAGTCTGTGTTTAGCAAATATTTCACATATCTTAGAAAACACCGGCAGTACAGATATTGGCCTGTAATCTGAGACTACTTCACAGTCACCACCTTCAAACAAAGGTTTAATTTTAGTTATTTTAAGTTTATCCGGCACTATTCCAGTTTCGAAAGATAAGTTTATTATTTTGGCTAGCACAATGGAAGATTAACTGCCTAGTTTTTGCACACTGTAAACACTGATTCCATCAGTCCCACTGGCTTTGTACTTATCCATTTTCTGGATAATTTCTGCGATTTCGAAGGGTGTCACAGATGATAAGAAAAGTGAGTCCCCCGGTTGTTCTTCTGTATTTCGGTAAGGGATATTTTGAATATTTGCACTTAGTTGGTTTTCCAATATTTATAAAAAAAAAGTCATTTATTCCATTTGCTATGTCAAGATTTTCAGTTAAAGTGTCACTATTATACTTCAGTGCAGGTATAGAGGGTTGGTCATTGCTTCTGTTGTAAAGTATTTTGTTGACTACCATTCAGGTCTTCTTCTCATTCCCAAGACTCCTCTCAAATTGAATGCTGTACATCCTCTTTTTTTTCCGATTGAATCTGCTTTACTACTTTATTATTATATTCTCTATATTTGCTATTATAATAATCATTGCCTATATTTAGCTTTTTCTTCTTGTAGAAATAATCCCTTTTTTTAATTAAACTAAGAACCTTATTTGTAATATAGTCTTTGTCATCGATCTTGCATAATTGATTTACTTTAACAGTAATATTTGTTTTGAAGATGGATACAAGGTCATCACAAAGTATTATGGTGTCAGTATAGTCCTCCAGATTGCGGATTAATCTATTTAAGTCCCTTCTTGCTTGTTCAACATTCAGAACCTAATATTTTAGTCAACTTTCTTATAAGCACTTGGTTTTCGGAAAGACAGAATCTGCACTCTATGATCAGTTGAACAGTGATCAATCACGGACAAATCAAACCTCTGGTTGCCGGAATTTGTCAAGACATGATCAATAAGGAATGAATCTCTTGACACTCTTGTGTATGTTCTAATTATATCATTATCCTTCAACAAATCAATATTAAAATCCCCTATTATTAGGCGTCCTGATACGGCCACTTCATCCAAGGTATACTCCGGCTGTTGTAAGAAGCTTTCCATGCTGTAACTAGGTGGTCTGTAGATTATTGTTACATACAGCTTTAAATTGTTTATATAACTGGTCAGAATGGATAAATCTGTGTTGCATTCACTCACCCTACTAATGTTAAGGGAAGAAAACAGGCACACTCCACCCCCGTGCTTATCCCGGCTAACATAAAGAGCATTATAATCAGGTATATTATAGAATATTTCTTCGCCTAACTTTAACCAGGTTTCTACTACTACAATCAGATGTATTCTTATACCACAACTGTGCACAATGATTTGCAGGTTATCCAATTTATTTCTCAGGGATCTAGCATTAAAATATAAAACATTTACATCCTGATGGCACTTTGTTCGAACGCATGCAAAAGTATACATATCTTAAAGACAAATATTTTGAGAAAAAGTCAAACGATGTGTACCAAATTTCTTTCGTTGTATTTGTAAAAACCTAAAAGGTAGCGCTCGTATAACAAATGAAAATAGGTTTTTCAAGCAAGATGGACCGTCACGAGGGACTTTTAAAGTTATAAGACATAGGATATAAGAATAGTAAAATACTGTGTGGAGCTTAAATTATGTTTTCCGTTTCATTGCGTTCTCTTTTATAAATAATGGTAATAAAAAAAGAGTTAAAGACAGTGTACACAGGTGTTTTAAAACAAGTTCTAATACATAGAGATAAAATTTCTACTGTTTTGTTAATGCTTTTAAATCCGATTTACTTATTATCTGCAAATCTTCATTAAGGAGGCAACATGCATAGATAATATAAAATATAACTTAAAACTATCTTCTTCTTCTAATAGTGTTTCATCTGTTCCGGACACTAGCGATTAACAGAGCTATTCTAACTTTATTAGCAGCAATACGAAAAAGGTGTATCGAACTAAGACTGAACCAGCCTCATAGGATTTTCATCCAGGAGTGACGTCTTCTGCCTGGCCCTCTTTTTGTTTCAAGCTTATCCTGAAGTATCAGTTGCAACAGTCGTTACTGGCGATGTCTCATGACGTGTCCAAGGTATTCCTATCTGCGTTTTTTCATCATTCAGTTTGGTTTCAGACCCTTTCCCATTTTCCTGAGCATCTCGTTATTAGTTTCATGTGGTGTCCAGGGAATTTTCAGGATACGTTAGTATAATCACATTTCGAAGGCATTTATTCTCCTCATTACTGCTTCGTTGGTCGTCCACGATTCGACTCCGTAAAGTAGAACAGAGAAGACCTAGCAGAGCAACATTCTGACCTTCAGTTGCAGACTCAGATCTTTCGAAGTGAATAAGGTCCTCATTTGCAGCCACTATATATATATATATATATATATATATATATATATATATATATATATATATATATATATATATATATAATATATATATAATCGTATATCCCTTCTACCGTATGGTGTAGGGTAGTTACATATTTTCCTTTTTCCCTCTCAATCTTCACGTATAAACTTCTTTCAGCTGCCTCTATTCTTTGCCATTTTCTTTGCTTCTTTCCAGGATTGTCCCTTCTCTCTAAGTATACTTCTAATATTCCTAGTCCAGGTCTGTGAAGGTCTTCCTCGCTTCTGTTTTCCCTGCGTTCGAGCTTCATACACTTGTTTCACTTGTCTATCATCCTTCATTCTCTACACATGTCTCCACCATCCCAGCTTTTTTTGTTGTATATATTCCATAATTGCTTGTATTCTCAGTCTTCTCCTTATGTCTGTATTATTTATTCTGTCTTTCCGTGTAACTCCTTGTACTGCTCTCAGGTATTTCATTTCGACGGCTTGTACAGTAATACCCCGCTTTACGCGAGGGATACGTTCCGAAAAAAATCGCGTTAACTGAAATTCGCGTATATCGAGGTTTATGATTAAACATAGTCAAAATTTAATACAAAAAATACGAGGCTTGGAGCCTCTTCTATGTTGTGAATAGACTTCATAATGTTGTATGACTTCCACCACTCTCGCATAGACTGTCTTCCTTCCCCGTCAGTTTCATGAATTAGTTGGCTAAAAGTGCGGCGATGGTAATAAGCTTTGAAGTTTGCTATTGCTCCCTGGTCCATAGGTTGTAATATTGACGTAGTGTTTGGTGGAAGGAACTTTACGTACACTTTTAAGTCTCTGGGCGTATCAAGTGAGGTTGGATGTCCTGGGGCATTGTCTAAGAGTAATATAACTTTAGGTTCAAGCCCATTTCTGTCACAGTATGATTTGACTGATGGGCAAAAACTATTAGAATACCATTCTTGAAAAATTTCCCGTGTAACCCACGCCTTTCTGTTTGATCGCCACACAACTGGTAGACTTGTCTTGTCTGTGCCTCGCATTGCACGGGGTGTTTCTGAATGGTACACTAGTAAAGGTTTCAGTTTGAAATCACCAGTGGCATTACCACCCAGCAGAAGTGTTAGTCGATCTTTCGCAGCTTTGAAACCACTGGCTTGACGTTTCTTCCTTAGAAATGAATGTTCGAGATGGCATTTTTTTCCAGTAAAGTGCGGTCTCATCAACATTGAAGATGAGACAAGCAGGAATTTTCTCTCGTCTAACGAAGTCTTGAAACTTGTCTGGAAACTCAGCTACAGCTTGAATGTCCGCGCTGGCCGCCTCGCCTGTTATGTGGATATTGTGAAGATTAGAACGCTGCTTGAACCGATGGAACCAGCCTCTGCTGGCAGCAAAAGTCGGAGTGGCACTCCCTTCTCCTTCTTTTGTTTTCAGCATCTCATACAAAGATTTTGCTTTTGTGCATATGAGATCTTGACTTAGTGGTGTGTTCTTCTTATTCAAATCTTCGATCCAGACTGACAGTAATTTCTCCATTCTTTCTAAGATAGATGATCTCGAACGAGAAAGTTTTGTTGCACTTATAGGTGTTGAACCTTCGCTGGAGATTTTAATTTTTTTCCCGATTTTTATAAATCGTTCTCACAGTCGATTCTGAGAGTCCAAAATCTCTCCCAACAATTGTTGCTTTGCCTCCATTTTCCATTCTTCTTAACACTTTCATCTTCAATTCCAAAGTGACGCTTTTACGCTCTTTTTTCTTTACAGGCGGCATTTTTAACGTAGGGTTAAATTATGTATGTATGTATCTCCAATAAATATTAAAACAAAACTGCCAGCCGACCGAACTAACATTACGGAACAAATGAACACACGAAACGAACGAGGAAATCCCCATAGAACAAAGTCGAAGGACAGGGAATTCCCAATTCTTCAAAGAGAATATTCAGAGAAAGCGGGGATCCCCCCGCGACCATAGAGAAGTTAATGACTACATGAGCGCGAAATTTGAAATTCGCGTTATAGTGAAACCGCGCGTAACGGGGTCGCGCTAAGCGGGGTATTACTGTATCTTGTTTTTCTACCTGTTTCGCATCCATATGTTAGGATTGTCCTATAAATTGTCTTGAACACATTTATTTTTGTTTGTTTCGTCATTTCTTTCTTCCTAATGAATTTATTATTTATTGCATAGTAAGGATTGTTCGTTTTTTCGATTCTTTCATTAATTTCTTTGTCTTGTTTTCCAGTTTCGTCCATTATCACTCCCAAATACTTGTACTGTTCCACTTGTAATTTATTCCTTTCGATGTAAATATTCGTTTGTTATATAAAAAAAAAATTAAAGGCTGAATTGGATAGAACAGTCTCTACCAGAGTTAGTAAATTCAAAAAATTCTAGTTTGTTATTTTAATAAACTTTATTAAACTGGACGAACATTTTTTGTAAGGGCGATCCTGTCACTGCCTTCAGCTGCCTCCTACTTTCTTTCTCATTTACATTAACGATCTGCTGGAAAGGACCAGGAATCCAATCTATATCTTTGCAGATAACAGTACCACAGTAAACATAAACACAGTAGCAACAGTCTGACTCGGCACCTTTGATCTCAAGGGGTTCGGGCTTGTAATGATCACATGACCTGTCGCCATATTGCTGATATGATGCCCACGAGTTTTTGAAATATTCAAATTCTTTCTTTCGAGAAAAATCCTATTCCATAGAATAAAAATGAATGTTGCCGATTGAAAGGAAGAAAAAAACACTTTTTTATTAAGTTCTTATTAAAACAGATATACAAAAAACAGGGAAAAAGGAAAAAAATACAAGAAAAAGAAATACATTTGGTTTTAACGCTTTTTGCATGTTATTCATTTAAATATTTCATTGTTCAATTTATATATGCCCGGCTGATTGGCGCAGTGGGTTAAGGCGTTAGACTTGCCCACTGTTGTCCGGGGTCCGCAGTTCGATTCCGTGTCTGG
>CM032449.1:190243263-190248263 GCA_019049505.1 Pachyrhynchus sulphureomaculatus
CCGATTGAAAACACCTTGTTGACTAACACCCACTTGCTAGGCGAATTGTTTTTGTGTTTGCGAATCATCTTCATCCAACAATGCTTGCAATTCGACATCTTCGTATTTTTTTGGGGTTTCTCCACGTTCCTTGTGTGCAACATCGAAGTCACCACTTTTGAAACGCCAAAACCATCGTTCACACGTATCTTGTGATGGAGCATGTTCACCATAAGCTTCTCGAAGTAATTGGTATGATTCAACAGCAGTTTTCTTCAAATGAAAACAAAAATTTAATGCTGTCCGCGAATGCTCTTTGTTCGGTATAAATTTCGACATATTGAACACAACAACACAACACTATGCACGCACTTTTCCAATTTATTACTTGTGCGCGTCTGACACCCGTTGATGGCACAACAAAATGGCGCAGTGTCAAATCTTTATAGCACAAATTGCATTGATGCACCATCTGTTGTCTGAAATCCGCATTTCATACTTGTACATCTGGTAGAAAGAGGGTATTTTTTTCCTGTTGAAAATGCGCTGCAG
Source organism: Pachyrhynchus sulphureomaculatus (assembly GCA_019049505.1). NCBI lineage: Eukaryota > Metazoa > Arthropoda > Insecta > Coleoptera > Curculionidae > Pachyrhynchus > Pachyrhynchus sulphureomaculatus. The sequence goes on from CM032449.1 coordinate 190,243,795, forward strand.
TTCAAAAGATAAACAAAAAAGGAAAGAAAACCGTGCCAAAAAAACTACCGACCAGTCGTACTGCTACAAATACTATTAAACGCTATGTGAAAGGAGATCAATCAGCATCTTTTAAAATAACTCGAAGGATTTAATATTATTAGAAACCATCAATATGGCTGTGGTAAGCAAAGATCAACAGGAGATCTTCTAATTTATGTAACACATATTTGGAACAACTCAGTTGAACATTTTGGAGAATCTCAAGTGATTACGCTTGATTTAACCAAGGCGTTTGACCCTGTTGGGCATGACGGATTGGTGGCTAAGTTACGTTCTTATGATATGTCTGAAAGATTTTGTTTATGATTCTTGGGGTTAAAATTCTGACCTATAAATGTCTATTATTTACATTTTAATTTTCGTACAAAAATTAATTTTTTGCAATGTTTCAACCGCCTTCTTAAAGATGGAGCATCTAAAACGCAAAGAATATGTTTAATTTCAGAATATTTGTACAAATTTTAATGAAATGATATTGAATGATGAATTTTAACTGGTTTCAAATCAAATGCCAATTCACTTCGGAGGTTAATATTTATTAACTATTTATGACTTTGAATGAATACAAAATAATTGAGACAGTATTTTATCAAAATAAAATCTGAGTAATGTTATCTAATAAGGAATTTTTGTTTGGCATGTACACAAATTACAAAAAAAAAACAAATTACTGTTCAAGAATAAATAATTTTGCTTACCTGGAAGAATGTAATCTTCTTTTTTAAAATGTTTAGAACAAATTTAAGCATCAATTTGGATTTTTCGTTCAATTTGGAGAACTTTTTTCAACACTTTCAGTCTGTCAACTATTACCACTGGCCCAAATGCATTAATAATATTTAAAAACATTTAAATCTTTTTACAGGCGATTTTCACAATTGTGAACACAGCACAAAAGCCTTTTTTTTTTGATTTTTCACAAAAGCAAAATTCTCGGTATTCATTTTTAAGAAAACTTGTAATATTAATTTACACAGACGTATACGATAGATTTAAAAAGTTTCTGCTGGCAATTGGTGTCAATAGTTAAACGTCAACATCTTAGAATTGGTACACTTAATATGCATAAGTAGCTAACAAAAACTAAATGAGTAATTTCTGGAATTGGATGGTCTCTTTAAGACGTTTAGTCTACGATTACTTCAGTGATCCTTACTCATGGAGATTACTGCAAGCTGGTGTAGTTATTCTAGGTAGAATTAAATATTTTTTAAGAAGGAAAATCACGTCAATATCAAAGCATATATGTGTCTTGGAAAGGACCTAAAAACTATGACAAACAATATTTTAATGGACAGTTTCAGAGATCCACTCACAGTGAAACTTTTCCTATTTCCATTAAAATTGCTTTAAGTAGGCGTCCTCTAGTTCACAAAACTTAAATATTATTTAAGAATATGTAATGGTCAATGTCGATAATACAGAAAATTGATTAAGTTATTTCAGATAATAAAAAAGAAATCTACATTACCCTCTGTTCTTGTGTTGTCAATATTGAGACCGACGTTTAATCTTCCTGTAAATACATAACCTTAAATTAACTAATAGTTGTGTTTATATGTACAAAGTTTTAGTTATAATAAAAGGTGCTGTAATTTGTAAAAGCAAATATATTTAAATTAAATAAATATATCTGTAAATGATTACCCAATAATTACTGTCATAGAATATAATTTTTTAATAATAACAGCAGTAAATTAACTAAGAGGCACGAAAAAGTTTTTATTGAAATGGATTTTACTCTAGGTAAGTAGAAATGTAGACTAACTGATTTTAGAATAATAAACATATCTGCAGTCTACCATTTGAGGTATTTATTTGAGGTTAAAGTGATTGCCATAAAGTAATTAGTTATGTACCACCCGTGTTGCTAAATTTTCTACCAAAATAATGAAATTGGTTTCTGCAGATTGAGTTGTTAGATGTATATTTGAATGCATATTATAAGACGCTCTGTATAATATATTAGGTAACTATTAAGCGGTCACTTAGCCAAAGGGCCCCTAGGCCCCTATGGATTGAGAAAATAGTCTCTTTCACCTCTTATAAGTGGAATATTTGGTTAGAAATTCTTTTGAGGGAGGGTGTAAGTTTTTAAAGTCTCAGTGTAAGAGAGGTTTTTTTTTTTATGTTTCTTCCCATCAACTGATATTTTTCTAAAATATTGAGAAGGCTTTTAGCATTAGGAGGAAATTCCTCCCCTAATCATTGTTTTTTTTATTGTATTGCTTCAGCTTGTAAAGTTCCATTTTAAGAGAAAATTTTCTTTGCCAAAAGGAAGTATTTTTATTTAGGCTATTGAGAAGAGTTCAGATTTTTTTTGACTTTTCACCGATGGTTACTCATCTTTTTTTGTACTGTAAAAATCATCTTTTTTATGCCCTTGTGCCCATCCCAAGAACTCTCCGCTACAATCCAGTCAGGATTAGAAGCACTCAATTAAATGCTGTAAGTAAATGTATGCATGTTTCGATCTATTTAATTATTTTGTCGATTGCAAACGAGAGGGCCTAGAAATAAAGCAGATTGTAGTGTTAGAAAAACGAAAAAGTAGATAAGATAGACTATTTGATAGAAATGATCAGAGAGTTAATGTCAGATGTAAAGGAAATAAAACAAAATCAAGGATACCAACAAGAGTTGAAGGAACTAAGAAAGGAGAATGAAGTATTGAAAGAGGAAAATAAGATAATTAGAGAAAACATGAGAAGTATATATTTGAAGATGAGTAGACTGAAGCAAATAGCCAACCAGATCTGAAAATGGATGTAGAACATTTTATGGAGAGGAGTATGCACACAAAAGTACAGATTAAAGATGTGATAAAGATAGGAGTGACTATATACAAGATAGCAAACATGGGCAATAAAGAAGCTGTGATGAAAAATAAAAACAAACTGAGAAATCTAAGAGAGAGAGTTTACATAAACAACGATTTGACAAAAGATGAATGGGAAATTTAAAAGAAATTGAAGCATATAGCAGAGAACGAGAGAAAGAATTGAAAAAGAGTGAAAATAGGATATCAAAAAATCATAATCGAAGGAAGAGAATATAAATGGAACATTGATAAAGAAAAACTGAAAGAACAAACAAAGAACACTATGACCATCAAGTCAAAAAACTGAGGAAAAGGAGAGAGATAGGTAGATTGATGACGATCCTAGCAAAGATAAAAGATACAGAAGAGAGGATTAATGAAAGGAATACAAATAAGAAGTTAATCAAAGAAATAGATAGGAAGAAAGAAATGGGAAAGAGATATCGAATTATTAGATTGAGAACACTGAACATTAGGGGTATAATTGAAAAAGATGATGAACTAACAGAAGAACAACAAATGTACTATGTAGGAATCACAGAAATAGAAAGAAAAGGAAACAACTGCAAAAAATTAGAAGGAAATGTCATAAAAGAAGAAGACAAAATAATGGAAAGATGGAGGGAATAGTATAAAGAACTATCAGATTGAAACGACATAACATATAAAAATCAACATGGAGACATAATACCAGAACAAGATACAGAACTCACACAAATAAAAGAAACTAACACAGAAGAAGCAAAAGAGGCAATCGGTAATTTAACCAGGATAGAAAGATATAGAAGGAAGTATGGAAAAGACAAATATAGAATAACTCAACCCCACGGGCCTTACTCTCCTAAAAAAGGGGTAGTAAGGCATAAGGATTAAGTAAGTAAGTAAATGTACACAGTCTTTTTTTAACATTTATTGATTTACTGGTGCCTTTGAACATTATATCTGTTACAGTCCATACATAACAAAAGATTAGTCAGTGGTGTAACAAGGGTCAAGAAGCCGGGTGTGGTATAGGGATACAGATGGTTTTAACAACACAAAAAGAGAACACTAAAAGCTAAACTGCTTATAGAGAGGGCACAAATTAATAATCAGGGTTGTAACAAATGACAACCAAGAGGTGAATGCTCTTGTTGGAAAAAACCCTCTTGCTCTGGAACTTTGGAAACTTGGGCCTTTTCCAATAATCTAAAAATCAGTAACAGAGGAGTTGAGATTTTTCACAAATAAAAACCCCCAATAAAAAATCTTATTTCTAATGGGGTTTATATCCTACATCTATAGGGGTGAGCCAAAGATATTAAAAAAAAACAGTTTCTTTAATTTTAGTGAAGGAATAGAATGAATATTGAGTCCACTGATCTATCTGACAATCCTATTGAACCAATACCAAAATCAGAATCAACTAATATGACAGTATCAAGTGAATTAGACAATATTATAAGATCACTGGTTGCAAATTCAAATATCATTTTTAAAAGTCAACAAAGAGGTGAATCTGAACCGAATGAAAATGAAAAAACCGAGATAGCAGTGAAACTTTTTAATGAAAACAAGCTGAATTTTCTAATGAAATTTGGGCGATATTTGCACAATGAACAATTAG
>CM032449.1:190253263-190514063 GCA_019049505.1 Pachyrhynchus sulphureomaculatus
CTATATCTCATACTCACATCTCATAATGATTAAAAATCATTAGCCTTTTTTTTGTATAAATTAGAGTACGAAATGTCACTGGCCGGAAACTTTTGCACGCCACTGTATATACATCTATGTGTATTAAATACATAAAGATTATGCTAACAACATCACAAGCTAAAAAGGAATATCAGACAGAATTGCCTACATCACCATTCAACTGTCAACAAGGAAGATCATGAAAGTCATACAGGTATATGCGCCCACAAGTGAACATGAAGAGGATGAAGTAGAGAAATTCTACGAAGACATAACGAGTTGTATTAAATCAAACCCAGTGAATTACATCATAATAATAGGAGATCTTAAGGCAAAAATACGTAGACAACGGAATGAAGAGACAACCATAGGGAAATTTGGACTCAGGGACCTAAACGAAAGAGGCAACCTTCTAATCAATTTTAAGGAAACACATAACGTTTATATAATGAATTCTTACTTTAAAAAAAGCGACTATAGGAAATGGACATGGAGAAGTCGCAACTCTGAAACAAAAAATGAAATAGCTTTGTCATTTCCAGCCACAGAAATATAATACAGGATGTTACTCATGTGAGCTAGAGTATTCACAAATTTGAAAACTCTAAGAGCAAAAGCATTTATCAATAGATCAAGACCAGTTGACACCCTTAAGTTATCAAAAAAGAGGACAGAGTACCAGCTAAAAACAACAGAATCATTACAAGATATTAATGATAATACAATTGAAACAATAGATATAAAAGCTGAAGAACTGACATCCATAATTAAAGCAGCCTGCCGTAGCCACAGAAACTGGAAAACAAAAGGACAAAATAAGTGACAACACGAAACAATTCATGGAAAGAAGAAATATGAACAGAGATGAGTACAAAATAGGGTTGACAGAGCTTAACAAGTTAATCAGAAAAGAGATTAAAAAATATATAGGGAGTCACAAGCATAAAATGATACTGGAAACCATTGAAGAAAATAAAAACCCGAAAGTAATAAGCAAGAAACTGAATAATGGAAGAAAAGAGATTATTAAACTGCAAAATAGTGAGGTACAAGTGTTAACGAATAGGGATAAAGTAAACTCAGATATAAATACCTACTATAATGAACTCTACAGGTCTAAAACAACACCCAATGAAGAACAAAGGAAGCAGACTAGAAAGAAAATACAAAATATAGGTTCAAAAGAACTACCAGAATTTACTGTAAAGGAGGACAATAATGGACTGAAGGAAAATGAAGCATAATAAAGCATCAGGCAGGAGGTTTTTTATTTGTGCTGCCATCTCTCGGAAAGTCTCGGAACTTTTCACCCCACATAGTACCTTATATGGTTTTTAATTTTAGTGAAAATTGGTCTTTTTTCTCACACGCAGGAAGTTTTATGAACACCTTTAGCTTATAATAATAATAATAATGATAGCTTTATTCCCAACAGTAAGAACCATTTACAGGGAAAACAAGAAAGAATATGAATGAAATTTTCTCTTAAAACTAAGGTACTAAAGTAACAACAAAAATACACAAATACAACAAAAAAAAAGAAGGAAAGAAAAAATATTGAATAAAGAAATTAAATGAATCAGCGCAGTACAAATTAGAATAAAAGTGAAATAAAACAAATATTAGTAACATACATCCAACAAGCAAAACGAGCTTCTAAAAGAATTTTTATAAATGTCCTATCAAGTGAAATGATCTAGACATATTGACCGAATCTTATTTTCGGTGTCTGCAAAAATGTCAAATTCATTACTAATTAAGTTAAATTTATTGCACATAACATTGATTGGTTCAATTAACCTGAGATTAGTCCTAGCACGTGAACAGACAAAAGTAGCAGTATTTCGTGAATTAATTCTAGGCACCAATATAGCCACCTCCGATAGCAGCTGAGGACAGTCGATGACTCCGTGCAACAATCTATACAAGAAAATTACAGACGAACACTCTCTGCGAGCCTCAAGTGATTGAAAATTAAATCTCTCCAATAACAAAGAGTACTCTATTCCTCTCATTGGATAGACACCATCTACCTTATATGATAAATATTTTAGAAATCTTCTTTGAACTCGTTCTAGCATTAGTTTGTAGCATAAATAATAAGGGCTCCAAATAAGAGAGGCATACTCTAGTTTGGATCTCGCATAAGACTCATATAGCAGTATTAAAGATCGTTCACTATTAAAGCTTCTACAGTTGCGCATTATAAAACCAGAAAGAAAGAAATTGTGTCTCTCAAGTATTCCCCAATTTAATTCGGTACCTGGTTGTAGTACCGGATATATATAGAGTAAACAGTACCATCTACTGATGGTTCTTTATACCATCTTATGTTTGATTTGTGTTTCTAAAACAGTTAAAAGGGCGCTCCCCTAAAATCAAAACTTGTTTTTAAATCCTTTGAACTTTACAGATACGAAGCACTACAAGAAATGGTGAAAGAAGGTACCTATTTTTCCGAAATAGAAATGATGAAAAGACATCCCTTGTTATATGAGCAGTTAGTTGGCCAGTACTTGACAGATGAAGAAAAAAGAGAAAGGGATAAATTTGAGATGAAAGAGGACATTACCTTTGTTAAAATTTTAATGGAAGGTATAGAAAGGTTTGTACTATAATACCGCAGGCATCCTAAGATACACTTTAGTTTTTCAAAAGGATTAAACTCAATATATATAACATATTTTCTATTCAGTGAATAATGTCAAAATTTTTATTGTGTATGAAAAACAAAGCCTAATATTTACAAAAATATTAACTTCTGATCTACCTTTCTCCAGAGACAATGCAGAATTTTCAAGAAAAATGCAGCAACAAAGAGAAGATAGCCAAATGGAAGAAAGCGATTCATCAGATGAGGAGAGACCAGTAGATGAAATATCAGTATCTACAAGAAGTGCCCGACCATCTACATCTAGATGGGGAGAGTTTGAAGAGCACAAACTTCAGGTAAACATAAATACTACAGTGATCAAAAAATAGTAAGACTTTTAAATTTAAATCGCCCGGGCATTTCCAAATCGGATTAATTTTTTTTCATTAGGTTGGTAGGACCTTAACTGCCATCTGTGTCAAATTTTAGGACCATAGCGTCAGTAGTTAATAAAATTCGCTTGCATTCGTTCAACAACAAAAGTGCGTTTTTTGATTTTTAACATGAGTGAAAAAATTCAGCAAAGAAGTTGCATTAAATTTTATTCAAGCGCACCATTACGGGAGATGAGACATGGATTTACGCATTCGATCCGGAAACTGCCGACTAATCAAGCGAATATCGTGCTAGAGGTGAGCCCAGACCGAAGAAACCACGCCAAAGGAAGTCGGAAATCATGGTGATGTTAACAGTTTTCTTCGATTATCGTGATGTTGTTCATTATGAATTCCTTCGGCCGGGCCAAACTGTCAACAAGGAATATTATTTGAGTGTTATGCATCGTTTGCGCGAAGCTATTCGTCTCAAGAGGCCGGAATTATGGGCCGATAACTCTTGGTTTTTTCGTCACGATAATGCGCCTTCTCATACAGCATTGGTTCTTTACGACTTTTTCATCAAAAATTCAACTCATATCATTCCGCAATTGCCCTATTCGTCTGATTTAGCTCCGTCGGACTTCTGGCTATTCCCTAATTTCAAAAAACCGCTTCGAGGACATCGTTTTGAGTCGATTGAGGAGATTAAAAAAGACCGAATCGAAGAAGGCTTTAAAGGCCATTCCAGAAATCGAATTCAACAACTGTTTCGAAGACTGGAAAAAACGTTGGCATAAATGCATTGTATCCAAGGGGGATTATTTTGAAGGGGGCGAAATAAATTTGGAAAAATAAATAACCTGTTTGCGTTTTATTTCAGAAGTCTTACTATTTTTTGGTCACAGTAGTATACAAGGATGAATTGAAAAGTCTTGTAAAAGACAAGATAAATAATATTTTCTTGCAAAAACAAAAATTTTAGTTTCCAACTTAATCTCCATTGAGCTCAATACATTTAGTCCGGAGATATTTCAGTTTTTTTATTCCCTCTAAAAAAAGATTTTTTAGAACTGTGCATAATACTCATTTACAGCACAGATAATATCATCATTCGACGAGATTTCTTTGCCTCATGCCAATTTTTGAGGTTATGAAACAAAAAAGTCCCTTGTGGTGTACCCTGGGGTATAGGATGGGTGGACAACTATTTCAAAGCCCAGCTTGTGCACTTTTGCCATTGCAATGGCCGAGCCAGTCACTGTTTTACCCTTTTCCATCTTGGCAATTATGATGATATCCAGTGAGTCTGAAAAAACAGTGATCATCACTTTTCCCGATTTTTTCAGTGCACTTTTACTTTCACCAACTCACTATTTGGACTGCGTTTCGTCTACAGTCACAACACAACGCCGGAAGTTTTTCGGATTACGCTGCAACTTTCCAGACACGATTTTGGAATGTTCTTCCTCGTGCGTTTTTGGTCGGGAGTCAACAAACGCGGCACCTATTGTGCACTTAGCTTTTTCATTTTTAGAAATTTATGTATAATATTATGTACCCGCTCTTAGGAGGTACCTACCATTTCAGTAGTCTCACGAAGCTTAATGCGACGATCTTTTATTGACCATTTCTTGAAAAGAAACTTTAATTCTGGCGTCCTGAACGTGCAGCGTCTGGAGTATTCTAACGGCCACGGTTTAATTCATTTCTCATGTAATAAATGGCCTTTAGTGCTGGTGCAAAATCCCCTTAAACTTTCTTCGGTTCAGTTTCTATCGGCGCCGCAGTCCACTTTTTCAAATAAAAACGTTTTATTACTGCACTATACTCGGCTTTTAACCATTTTTATGAAACGTGTAACACCACTCACTTACGACGTCTGCCAACAAATGATTGCGCGTTGCATCTGTTTGGTATTTTGAACACAACCGTAGAAGGTGTTATTTGTATAATTTTGTCTATCGAATTTTTAAATTTGGACAACCCCAATACCTCGGAGAACAATTTAGTGTTTTTCTACATCCGCACGATATGAAAAACATTAATTCTTTTAGAGTTCCTCAACACAGGAAGGCTTCCTTTCAAAAGTCCTTCATTTTCGTTGCTGTGCATTTGTGGAATTCTTTATCACAAGAGGTTAAACATTTATCACCAGGCAAGTTTTCTTCCTATGTAAAACACCAACTTATTAACAAGCAAAAGAATTCTAATTTAACGTAATATTTACCTACTTCTTTGTATATAATTTTTTGGGATCCTTTTAGAGGTGGTACCACTTGCCTACCATATCATATTATGTAAAATTTACTCTGTTTATTCATATATATCTCCCCGCGCCTCCGCCGCCCGTTTCGCTGCGTGCTCGCCGATCCCTCTTTGCACTCTGCTATTTTTGTTTTTATTTTTAGAATTTTTACAATTAGTTTTTTATTTATTTTTAATATATATGTTCGCTACAGGGTATCCTACACATGCCCAAATAGCGAAGGGCTTGTGGTATCGGCTATTTATAGTCGCTGTGCTACCTTTTTGTCGTATTTTGAGCAAAATTAATTTTTGTTACTGTATGAATTTGTAGATATTGGCAAAGAAACTGAATTTGAATTTGAGATATTATTAGTATCTATGAGGGTAAGTACCTGGCCTCGGCCAGAGATGGCTTTACAACTATTTAAAAAATTGTACTTTTCATAAACATTTCCTTTCACAAGAATCCTGTCAAATTTTTACGTTTCTGCGTGATTTAGTTTATGAGTGGCAGCCATTTAAATAAAACAACTTTTGTGATTTTACAACAATGGAAAAAATTGAATGATTTGTACTGAGCAGTAATAAAATATTTCTTTGTGGAAAACAAAACGAATGATGAGATAAAAGCGGAACTCCAAATTTGTAAGAACTCTGCACCTTCGTCATGGACCATAAAATATTGGAGAGCTGAATTCAAACGCGGCCGTACAAGCATTTTTGATAAAGATCGTCCAGATGAGGTCACCACATCAGAATTGATTGAAAAAATCCACGATATAGTGATAAATAATCGGAGAGTGAAAGTTCGTGAGTTTGTTGAGCCTGTGGGTATCTCAATTGAACGGGTGCAGAACATTTTAACAACTAATTTGGATATGAGGAAGGTTTCCGCAAGACGGGTGCCGCGATTGCTCACAACTGACAATAAACACGCACCTGTGTCAACTTCAAAAGAATATTTGGCGATGTTAAAACGCAATCGGAATGATTTTTGGCATCGAGTCATAACTGTTGACGGAACATGGATTCATCACAGCACACCAGAAACCAAAGAACAGTCCAAACAGTGGCGAACGTTGATTACCTTGAAAAGGGCAAAACGAATAATGGAGAGTATTATGCCAAATTATTTGGTCGTTTCAATTATGCTGTGAAAGAAAAACGTCCGCATTTGGTAAAGAAAAAATTTTCTTTCATCAAGATGATGCACGCGTGCATACTTGTGTTATTGTCATGGCATAATTCCATGAGTTAGGATACGAATTGCTTCCGCATCCATCATATTCACCAGATTTAGCCCCCAGCGATTATTTCCTATTTCCGAATATGAAAAAATGGCTCGGCGGAAAAAATTTGGCTCAAACGATGAAGCGATTTCTGAAATAAACGCCTATTTCGAAGCGTTGGAGAAATAGTATTTTTTAGATGGGATACAAAAGATAGAAAAAACGTTGGGCTAGGTGTATCGAGCTAAAAGGAGACTATGTTGAAAAATAAACTAAATTTTACGCATAAAAATGTTTTCTTATCAAGGCCAGGTACTTATCATACAACCCTCGTATTATCTTGTGTTGTAGGCAACCAAAAGTAAAAAGCAAGTTCCCATGGTAACAGCTACTGAAAGACCATTTACTCAGAGAGGAATTTATTTCAACAATGTATCAGAATTTTTTAGATGGAAAGGATGGGGAGTTTTTTGACTATTCAACTGTTGATGATAATTCGAGGTGAGTTAAAAACACGAAAAACAAGTAGTATTTCCTAAAATTGCAGGTTTTACTGCTCAACTCATCATCAGAGTATATTGTGTGTAATATATGAGCACGTTCAAGTTCTAAGGTTTCCTAATTTTTTTTTCTGACAAACTGCGTACACAAGAAACGTCTATATAACATAATCTACTTGTAGGTGTACACATTTTTCATAATGTCGATGCCAGGATTTCATGTATCCCGGGAGCTATTCTGCAGTGCCCGCTTTTGCCTACTGGTAGCAAAAGCGGTCAGGGTAGTCCTTCATCATTACAAAAAGCCAAAAATCGCTAGGAGCGAGTTCAGGTGTGTAGCGAACATGAGACATCACTTCAAAGTTGTCGTTACAAAGAAATTCCTGAACTAAGATTCCCTGATGCGTTGTCTTGACGGAGAGGCACACTCGCAGCCTTTTCCGGTCATTTTTCCTGCAGTGGTGGTCCTCAAAATGTGTATTCTTATAAGGCAATCATTATCATAGTGCTCTTCTAACATAATGGGTGGAGACCACACCTTCGCTGCCCCAAAAGACCACCATCATTTTCTTAGCACTGGCGGAAACTAGAAATTTCTTCTATGGCGGTAAGTTGTGGTGCTTCCATTGGGCAATCTCTTTGGTTTCAGGGGCATCCATGTCTGATCCATTATAATAATTGATGAGAAAAAGCACCATTGATGCCGTCATCATGTGTCATGTCTCAACATCGCCTAATAAATTGTTACCCGCGCAGCTATGTGTTCGTTAGTCAGCGGTTGGAGCACCTACCTTGAAGAAACTTTCCAAATCCCCAGTAACACCCAATCGGCAGTCTTCCATAACAGCTTACTCCACTGGCACAAGCATCTATCTGTCAGCTGGTTTGGGGCCGGAGCTTGTTGAGGTCGTTGTCACATGACGTTCGGCCTTCTTTAAACTGTCACACCCAGGAACACACATTTTTTACGTCTATAATACATTTCAAAAGATTTCAATGGTTTCTCTGATCCGTGGTCAAGGGTCCAGCACTCATATTTATATAATAGCACGGAGAATACATATGCTCTCAACATTTTTCATTTGGAGTTCAAGACTGAGACTTGTGCGATGGAAATTTTTATTCATATTCATGTACGAGGCTGGTTTGAAAAGTCCGTGCAAAAATAAAAACTACTTATGTGTTTGGGGTAAACCTTTTTTATTTTTCGACATAGTCTCCTTTTAGGCTTATACACTTCGCCCAACGATGTTCTAGTTTGTTGATCCCTTCCGAATAATAGGATTTGTCCAAGTCTGCAAAATATCCATTAGTGTCTGCAATCACCTCCTCGTTTGAATTAAATCTTTGTCCCCGCCAGCCATTTCTTCAAATTGGGGAACAAATAGTAGTCCGAGGGAGCCAAGTCTGGAGAATAGGAGGGATGTGAAACGAGTTGGAATCCTATTTCCATTAATTTTGCGACCACAACTGCTGAGGTGTGTGCTGGTGCGTTGTCGTGATGGAAAAGGACTTTCTTGTAGGCCAATCGCGGGCGTTTTTCTTGCAGCTCGGTTTTCAAACGGTCCAATAACGATGAATAATATTCACCTGTAATAGTTTTACCCTTTTCCAGATAGTCGATGAGGATTATCCCTTGCGAATCCCAAAAAACAGTCGCCATAACCTTTCCGGCCGAAGGAACGGTCTTCGCCTTTTTTGGTGCAGATTCCCCCTTGGTAACCCATTATTTAGATTGTTGTTTGGTCTCAGGAGTATAGTAAATGTATCCATGTTTCACCCACAGTGACGAAACGACGCTTAAAGTCCTCCGGATTCTTCTGGAACAGCTGCAAACCATCCTTGCAACACTTCACACGATTCCGTTTTTGATCAAGCGTGAGCAATCGCGGCACCCATCTTGCGGATAGCTTTCTCATGTCCAAATGTTTATGCAAAATATTATGTACCCGTTCAGTCGAGATGCCCACAGCACTAGCAATCTCACGCACCTTAACTCTTCTGTCATCCATCACCATATCATGGATTTGATCAATGATTTTCTGGAGTCGTAACCTCCACAGGCCGTCCAGAACGTTCAGCGTCACTTGTGCCTATATGGCCAGTCCGAAAATTTTGAAACCACTTATAAACTGTTCTAATCGAAGGTGCAGAGTCACCATAATGTTTATCAAGCTTCTCTTTAGTCTCCTGAGGCGTTTTGCCTTTCATAAAGTAATGTTTAATCACCACACGAAATTCTTTTTCGTCCATATCTTGAAAATCACTCGACTTCCTTGATTCACACGAATGCCAAACACAAAGAAATAGACCAATATGGCTGAAACTTGGTGTGCATTCATTCAAGAGATGCTACTAACTAAACATGACCTCGATACGCGCCGGTGGTGCCATCTCTCGGACTTTGCACGGACTTTTCAAACCAGCCTCGTATGTTACTCAGGCTTGTTCAATTCGGGAATATATTTCCTTTCTTGGGTTTCACTTATCATTTATATTGGAGCCCAAAATTTGGAGACCTGTTTTACAGTGTGGTTTCTTGATTTCGAGGGATTCTGGTGGTAGGTTTTTCTTATATTCAGAGTTAATCCAAATCTTTTGCTGGCTGTTACGACTCGATTGATCAGTTGCTGGAGATCTTTGATATTATTTGCTAATAGAACAGTATTGTCAGCATACCATATGTTGTTCAATATACTCCCATTAAGTGTTATTACTTTGGCCTCATTAAACCCAGCATCAGAATAAACATTAAACAAAAATGGTAAGAGAATGCATCCCTGTCTTTCATTTATTTTCATTTCCGGATTTTTCTAGTCCAATTTTAAGTTCCACTGATTGATTCCAGTACAGATTTTTAATAATATTTAGATCTCTTTTGTCTATATTTGTTTTTTCTAGAATTTTTATTAATTAATCACACAGTCGAAGACTTTATTGTAATCTGTAAATCATAGATATAGATCTACGTTCATATTTTTACGATGCTGGACAAGTACATTTAATGATAATTAAGCTTCCCGTGTACGCATGCCTTTTTGGAATCCTAATTGTGTGTTATCTATTTCTGATTCACATTTTCTATATATTTTAGTATCGATGATTCTTAGGAAATTTTGAGAACGTGAGACATTAAACTTATTAAGCGATAATCATCACATTTCATTGATTTTGACTTTTCTAGGAATTGGAATTAAAGTCGACTTTAGCTAGTTAAAAGGGATTTGTCCAGTATCATGTTAAAGATTACCGGTCGATTAATAAATGAACTTTCATCTGAAAATATTTTGAGGATTTCTCCCTTTATCTCATCTTGAGCAACTGCTTTTTCATACTTCTGTAGTTGTATAGCATGAATAACTTCTCTCCTTATTTCTGGCTCTGTCTCATTATCCCGGTTTAGGTGTAAGTTTTCTGATCTATGTCCATTGAAAAGTTGTTCTACCCCCATGGCTTTATGTTGTCCTTAATATGTTGTGTTGGTGGTGTTCGACAGTTTGAGCAAAGTGAAGGATCTAGGAGTAATATTTGATTATCGACTCTCTTTCTGTGATCATTAAGTGTAAGTCCAGTATGATTTTGGGACTTATATATAGAAATCTCAGGGATTTATCATTGTCCTCATTAAGGGTCCTGTACTGCACGTTGGTGAGGTCTGTTCTGGAGTGTTCAGCGGTTGTCCGGTCGCCAATGTTTGAAGTACATAAGTACAATCTCGAAAAAATTCAGAACAGGTTTCTATGACTGTGTGCTTATAAGAGTAATATGACAATAGCTGACCATGATTATGCTATTATTAGGAATCATATGAACTTGAATCTGTTAGCTCATAGACGTTTGGTGAGTGATCAGTAGAGACCGGATTATATGCATTTGCATATTTTCATATGCATTTGCATATTTTTATATGCATTTGCATATTTAGACCATTCTCACCGATTATTGCATATTTTACCCAAAATCTAGTATATTTTACAATATTTCTCGGTATTACTAGGCAATTGAATTGCTCAGGGGATTGTTTATGTCGCCGTCTGAAACCGATCTTATCGCCGGGACATTACCTGCAATAGTCTAAACATCGATTAGGTTATAGTGCCAAGGGAATACCCAAAATTACGACGGTATTATATTTCTTTGTTTCTTGGTCGGGATATTAAGTGATAAGTAGTTAGTTTCTAAGAAGATTTGTTTGAGCCTGGATCAAATAAACAATTTTCTCGAAGACGAATTTTTATTTTAAAACAAGAAATCAGTTTTAACATTATTGTTGACGCGCTTGTATCAGTGTAGTCTTTTTGCAATTTTTTAACGTGTTGTGTTAAAGTTTAACGTGTCCCATGCCACCCCGCAAAAAAAGTGTTTCTTCGTGGGTAGCTGATTATCCTGGAACATTTACATACAACGGAAATGTTTTATATTAACGAGTTTGTGAGAAAAATGTTTCATGCACAAAAAAGTTTCAAATTGACCAGCATGTCAAGACAAGTCTTCATATTGCAGGATTGAAAAAAAAAAGGCCTATGACAACAACTTATAACAGCAGCAAGTAGCAGTGATTCCACTTCTATAGGCAAACAAAAAAAACACTTTAGCATGGATTTATGTGAAGCATTGCTTGCAAGTAATATTCCTCTCCTCTGCGAAATATTGCTTGAATCAAAAATACCAGACGAATCAACACTGCGTAAAAATTACACACCAACAATTTACCAACATGTTCGGGAAGAAATACGTAATGAACTTAAGGATGACATTATTTGGATTTCAGCTGATGAAACTACCGACAGTTGTGGTCACTATATTGCGAATTTAATTGTGGGTGCATTAAGATTAGAGCCTTCTTTTTCCTATTTGGTGGCCTGCAAAGGACTTGACAAGACAAATCATTCTACGATCGCCAGATTTGTGAATGAGGATATTAAAAAAATATTTTTTGAGTGGTAACTCGATGGGGAACATGGATTAAAGCTGTACTATTTTACAATGAACATTTCGAGGCCATCAGAGGTGTAGTAAATGACTTCGATAGTGCAGAGGCTATGGCAGTTCGTCAATCCAAGGAAGCATTTAACGATTCTGATATTAAAAAAAACACAGCTTTGATTAGCACTCACTTTTCCCACATACCTGCGGGTAGTAAAAAAGCTTAAAACTCGAGTTATGGCGTTGACCGAATCAATTCAGTTAATGAATAAAATCCGTCAAATAAACTCCACATTGCCAGATGTATTCCCGCGTAGCGGGGACCCAGGCTTTGAACCTTTATGTCAAATTGATAGTTTTATTAATGGGGCGGGTGAACTTTTGCCAGAAACAATAAGTGCTAACCTAGCACCCAAATTCAAATACTGCCCAGTTACCTCAGTGGATGTGGAACGGTCTTTTTCCACTTATAAAAATATTTTAAGTGATCGAAGACACAATCTTACTACCCAACATTTGGAACAATACCTTATTGTTTACGTGTACAAGAATACAAATGTTAAATAATTTTAAAAAAATGTTAAATAATTGTTAATTAAATTTAAACAATCTTCAATAACTTGTTAATTTTATGCTGATTTTGAAATAAAAAACTAAAAAATTACTACTTTTATTGTTATTTAATATTGCATATTTTGACCCTTTTCATGCATATTTTAAGTATTTTTCATGCATATTTGCAAGATTTTTATTTTATGTTGCATATAATCCGGTCTCTAGTGATCAGTATTTTCTGTATAAGATAATTAACGGGTTGATAGATTCTCCCACTTTATTGTCATTCGTAAAATTTAACTTTACTGGCTTCCACAGAACTGATTATGGTTATCATTCACCACTGCTGAGGCATGATTCATGAACCAGTGCCGGGAACTGAACATTTTTTTAGGTTCTCCCTCTCACCTTTCCTTTAGATGCTCTGACGTTGATTGTTTCACGGTAGGAGTGTAAGCCGGTCTTGTGTGTTTCATTCCACATTTTCGACGGTTCTGTTATTGATATGGTTTTATTGTAAAGTATTAAAAATACATTGTAAAAAGGGGTACACCCGTATATTCTCAAATAAATAATTCATTATTTCCATTTCTCAGAATTGTTTCTTTTTTTTTTTTTGTTTTTTTCCTTCCAATTCCTTCACCTTCTTATGTAGGTTGAATGTGTAATGTTTCTCTTGCAGTTCCTCTATTTCTCGGCATTTCTCGCTTAACCAGATTTCTCTACGTATTACTCTGTTTAATTCGTTGTATTTTAAGCTCAACCGCATCTTCCTTTAGTCCTAAAACTTTCTGTTAGTTTGTAATACTTTTTAAAAATGTTAAATTGAATCTATTTTAGACATTTTTCATTATTTTTTAGATACGATAATATTACCGAAATGGAGCACGACGCTGAAGACAAATACTTTGACAGTGAAGATCCCGATGAGGATCAAATTATTCGGGAAGAAATGCGGCAAAACGAAAGTAGTGAAGATGAATTAGATATTTATATGAATGCTTTAAATCAACATCCATCTGTGTGCGAATTGGCAAAAAATATCAATCAGACGTTATAGTTTTCCTTGTGTATTTTCTAAATTTGTAAATATTTCTAATTTAAATTTGTTTTAGAACATTTGTGTATTTACTTTTACCTATATTGGGTAGAAAATAGGCCATCAAAAAACAAATCATTTTGTTAGGATACATTAATTATAGCTCTTGCTGTTGTTTTGATCAATTCAAATTTTTCGATAGATAAATAGATTTGTAAGCAAGGATTACCAGTTGATCTTCTGACTTATGGAAAATACATGTTTGGAACAACGCAATTGAACACTTTGGGGAATCTCGAACGGTTGCACTTGATATATCCAAGGCATTCGACCGTGTTTGGCACAATGGATTGTTGGGTAAGCTACGCTCTTATGGTATGTCTGAAAAGTTCTGTTTATGGCTCTTGTCTTTCCTCCAAGAGCGTTCGACGAATTTCTTCTAGCACCTGAACTATCAACGATAGTGTGCACCAAGGCTCCATACTGTCTTTTAAGCTGATTTTACACTATTTCACTTTTGATGAACATCAAAAGTGAAAGTGAATAGTGAAAAATTTTGTGTTTACACATTTTCATCCGTTGAACCCTTTTCACTGCCAGTAAATAGAAAATGGAGAAAATAGAAATCTGAAGAGCTTGATTTTGGAATGCAGACATTTCATAACAAAGCATCAGCTTCCTTGAACCAGGATAACGGGGGTTCATAAACGTCATCTGCCCCTATTCCGCTTTTTTTCTGAGCTTTTTATCTTGGTAAATTCTGATTTGTGTCAGGCCTAGTCAAGCTCTCTCACTTTGACCGTTCTGTGGCACACTTAAAAAGGCATCAACTCCAGGGAAAGGCGAGAGGGTCGTCTACGTCCGTATCGGATATTTTACTTCAAGAAGAATTTCTAATACATATCGCGTTAGAACACTTCTTATCTTTGGTTTTGTGTCAGCCACAGTTAAATGAGGTAAATTCAGCTCTGTTAACATGAAGGAGTATCCTTTGTCCCGAAAATGTGTTTTACTGTATTCACTCATTTTCTGATTCCACAAACATTCCTGTCTTTGATGAGCTTCCAAAAACAGTAGCATATGATAATCGTTCCACGTAAAAGACATTTTATTAATAAATTATACAAATTTATTTTTTTATAAATAAACTGTTTTATAACAGCCCCACAAAAAAAAAGTGGGGTATACTTTTGATGCGATATATCATATCCGTAGTATTTTTGCCCGCTGATCACGAATCTGAAAGAGAATTACGATGCAGGGACTCGGAAACCCAGTATCGGCGGTTGGTCAGGGTGGGAAAGCGGGCCCGCAGCCGTCGTCATCCAGCGACCGTAGCTCTTCATGTGTGGGTGACTTGGCTCATGTAGAGTATAATGCTACAACAAAACGGTCTCACGGTACAAGGACTTTTCATAAGTGCCATAAAAACAGTGATTCATTTTGTTATATTTGTTGTCAACACGTATCGAGTAAAATGGGGTCACCGATAACGGATAAGATGAAAACCTTATATAAGGATTGTTTTACCATTGAAATACAGCACCAGGATACAGATTGGGTTCCCCACATCATTTGCAGTTCTTGCAAAATAATGTTGTACATCAATAAGAAGGCGATTAAATATTCCAGACCAGCAATATGGAATAGACCATACAGTGAAAATGATTGCTACTTTTGTATGAATGTTGTATCTAGGCATAACCGAAAAAATGAAAGCACTATTACTTATAACGATGTTTCGACAGTAACAAGACCAACTAAACTAATTCCGCCTCCTGAACCACTTGAAGCTGATGTTATGGAAACAAATGATTTCACCTTATCAGTTCATGCCGAAAACATTGAGACTGTCGAAAAAGATTCAAACACTGTTACTAATGAATGTTCTAGTGACAACCTATCATATACTAGTGACACAGATAAAGAATTTCTACCATACAACCGTAAACCAGAACCAGTACTCGTATCACAGTCAGAACTTAGTGATCTAGTCAGAGATTTAGGCTTATCCAAAGATGGTTCAGAGCATCTTGCTTCCTTTTTAAAGAAAAGACATTTACTTAAGCCAGAAGCTACGATTTCTTATTATAGAAACAGAGATGAAGAATTTCGAAAATATTTCACAATGGACGAGGAATTGTCACTTTCATATTGTACCGATGTAAAAGGTCTAATGGATGAATTTCAAAATAACTCATACGATCCTGAAGAATGGAGACTGTTCATTGATTCTTCTAAAAACGGAGCATTAAGGCAGTTTTGCTGCATAATACCAACGTTTACGCTCCCATTTCTATTGCTCATTCCACAGTTATGGAAGAGCAATATGAAAAAATGAAGTAGCTTTTGATAAAAATAAAATATGCTGATCATAACTGGAAAATTTGTGGAGATCTGAAAATTGTAACAATATTGCTTGGCCAACAGTCAGAGTTTACACTTTATCCCTGTTATAAATGTCTGTGGAATAGCAGAGACAGGGAACGTCATTATAAGAAAAAAATTTGGCCAACAAGAGAATCGTTCACTCCTGGTGAAAATAATGTATTGTTTCCACCATTGGTAGATCCAGGAAAAAGTTCTTATTCCCCCGCTTCACATTATGCTTGGACTTATGAAGCAATTCACGAGAGCATTAGATACAAACGGCCCATGTTTCAAATATTTGCATAAAAAATTTCCGAAATTTTCTGAAGCTAAAATTAAGGCAGGCGTATTTGACGGGCCACAAATAAGAAAATTGTTTCAAGATTCATTATTTGTTACTAAAATGAATAAAGTTGAACAAGCTGCTTGGCTTAGTTTTAAAGAAGTCGCAACAAACTTTTTGGGAAATAATAAAAGTCCTAAGTACAAAGAAATAGTCGAGAAAATGGTAAAAAATTTTCAAACATTAGGTTGCTTAATGAATCTAAAATTACATTTCCTGGACTCCCACATTGATGATTTCCCAGATAATCTTGGTGACTACACTGAGGAGCAAGGGGAACGTTTTCACCAAGATCTGAAAATCATAGAAAATCGGTATCAAGGACGATGGGATGACCATATGCTAGCGGACTATTGCTGGTCGCTAAAAAGAGAAACAAGTCCTCAAAAGCGTTTGGGCAGAAAGCCTTTGAATAGGTCATTCGCGGAAAAAAGAACAAGATACAGCCAAAAAAAGGAAAGTTAGGCGCGGGTCTAACCTTCGCAATTCTAGGGCTTAAGGGTCTACTATTTGAGAGTATATGGTTTAAAAGTCCTGGTTTTGAGTTTATTGGGTCTCATTTTTAAAGTTACAGGGTTATTGAGGTCTATTTTTTGAGGTTACAGGGTGTGGGAGTCTAAGGTTTCAGGATTTAGGGTTTAAGAGTATCAGGTTTGAGGATTCCCCCAACTGTATACCAAATTTGGTAGGAATCGGTTGGTTTTCAAAAATTTTGTCCGCCATCTTGGATCCGCCATTTTGAATTTTGCAAATCCGACCTCAGATTCATGATCAGCAACCCAAAAAACCCCCGTGTACCAAATTTGGTAAGAATCGGTTGAATTTTAATTTGAATTCGTTTTTGCATTCGAGAAGCACTATATCTGTCTGATTTATTGAGGTTAGAAAGAAAACAGAACTGTATGGCTGAATCCAACCGATGAATATTAGCTTAGCGTGTTCGAATACATATTAATACATATTTGGATTCATGAAAAAGCTGGAATCAATTTTTTAGGAGTATATTTTTCTTAATTTTTACTAATTTTTACCTATTTTTTGAGGTTAGAGAAAAATTGAGATGTGATAGCGATATTCTGACTTCAGATTCGTGATCAGCGGGCAAAAATACTACGGATCTGATATATCGCATCAAAAGTATACCCCACTTTTTTTTTTGTGGGGCTGTGTAATCTATAAAAATAAAATCCTAAATTTTTAACATTAAACAAAACACAATGTCGCAGCGCCGAGCGAGAAACACTGATTTGATGAACTCAAGTTGTCTTGGACGTATTTACACTTGTCATTACACGTTCACTCCCGATGAATCGTCCGCTTAATGAACGTTGGTTTCAACAAAAATAGGAAAAGGATCTATTTCTTTCATCATTCCTTCCTGATGCATACTTTGGGTGAATTGAAAGTGAAACTTAATTTACATTTGTCACTTTGGATGATTCATCATGATGAACATCCAAATTGAAATAGTGTAAATGAGCCTTTACTCTCTTTCTCATTTACATTAACGATCTGCTGGAGAGGATTATATATCCGATCTCCAGCTTTGCAGATGACAGTACGCTGATTTCTTCATTCACTTTGAACCTTGAACATCGGCTACTCATGTAAATATGTTCAACTTAATAAAAAACTATCTTGGAGTGACAGTAACCAAGTAGAGTTTAACATTACAAACACCCAGGGGAGTTTTTTCTAAAAGGGTTAAAGTTGCTAACCTCGACATAGTGATGTCGGAGCACTCCATTCCTCTAGCATCGTCACTCAATTTGTTGAGTGTTAATTTGGGAGAGACCTTCTCAAATACTGGGATAAGATTTCGAACTAGAAAGCTCCACAATAATTGTTAGTACAAATCTCGAATTCAACCAACGATGGAAAACTTATCCCATGTTGGGGGCTTTACTCCTAAGTATACACTGCAATCTTTGAATTCTCTTTAGGAGAGCTATTCGCCTGATTGGAGACTCAGACCTGACTGGCAACCTTGATTTTTTGGAACATCGAAGAACGGTTGGCGATTTGGGTCTATTTCAGAAGTATTTTCATGAAAAGTGTTCATTCCTCCCAAAGGAGTACAAGCTTCAAATACATTTCGCGTTAATACTTCACATCCGTATAAGGTTCAGCTTGTCGCTCGTCATACAACCCTTTTCAAGCAGTCTTTTATATGGAGAACCCTATCCTTTTGGAATGATTTGCCCAGAACTATGTTTCCCACCGAATACAATTTATAACGGTTCAAGATCAACGTGAATTACTTTTTCACGCGTCGCTCCTGTAACGCTTTAGTGATTTCCCTGCAGTTGAATGAACAAGTAAGCATACTGTCCCAACAATGTGTCCCAACAATTTCAGGTCCTTTTGGGCAGTCGCTAAGGCAGTTAGTCAAAATTTTACCAAATCCACCATACCACCACTCACACGGCCAGATAATTCCATTGCAACCACACCTGTTGAGAGAGCGAACTTGTTGGCTGAACTCTTTGCTGCACATTCTACTGTCGATTTCCAAGGAAAAACACCACCTACTATTCCCATATTGCAGTCAAGGATGCCCGATGTTGTCTTCAGACAGCGCATCATAAACCGTATTTTAATGAAGCTAGACACCAAGAAAGCTTCTGGCGCTGACGGAATACCTGCCATAGTTCTCAAAAACTGTGCAAGGGAACTAACACCAGTTTTCTGTAGACTTTTTAACCTATCCTACAGAAAGGGAATATTTCCGTCCTGCTGGAAATGTGCCACGGTTCAACCGATACCTAAAAAAGGTAAGAAGACCTTGCCAAATAACTACCGACCAGTTGCACTGCTTTCAATAATATCGAAAGTCATGGAAAAGGTTATCAATGAGCATCTTCTAAAATATCTTGAACGATTTAATATTATTAGCGATCACCAATATGGTTTTCGTAAACATAGATCAACAGGAGATCTTCTGACTTATGTAACACATGTTTGGAACAACGCAATTGAACACTTTGGAGAATCTCGAGCGGTTGCTCTTGACATATCCAAGGCATTCGACCGTGTTTGGCACGATGGACTGTTGGCTAAGTTACGCTCTTATGGTATATCTGAAAGGTTCTGTTTGTGGCTCTCATGTTTCCTCAGAGAGCGTTCTTTACGAGTGGCGGTCGACGGATTTCTTTCTAACACCCTCACTATCAACGCCGGTGTGCCCCAGGGCTCCATACTGTCTCCTACTCTCTTTCTCATTTACATTAGCGATCTGCTGGAAAAGACCGGGAATCCAATCTATAGCTTTGCAGATGACAGTACGCTTGTCTCTTCATTCACCTTGAACGCTCGGACATCGGCTGCTCAGGCGAATATCCGCAGACAGCAGGAGGTCGTTCAACTTAACAAAGACCTGGAAGAAATTCTATCTTGGGGTGACAGTAACCAAGTGGAATTTAACGCTACAAAAACCCAAGCGGCAGTTTTTTCTAAAAAAGTTAACGTTGCTGAACCCGACATAGTTATGTCGGGGCACCCCATTCCCCTAGCATCGTCGCTCGATTTGTTGGGCGTTAGTTTGGGAGCAAATATGTCTTGGCATGAACATGTTGCAGGCATAGCAAGGAGAGCTTCTCAAAAGTTGGGAATATTATTTAGAACCAGAAAGCTTTACACCCCACAGCAACTGTTAATTCTTTACAAAGCCCAAATTCGACCAACTATGGAATACTGCTCCCACGTTTGGGGCTCCGCTCCCAAACATACACTGCATTTGTTGGATTCTGTTCAGAGAAGAGCGGTCCGTCTGATTGGGGACCCGGAATTGACCGGCGGCCTTAATTCGCTGGAACATCGAAGAACGGTTGGCGACTTGAGTTTGTTCTATAAGTATTTTCATGGAAAGTGTTCGAAGGCTGTAGCCCGCTTAATTCCTCCTAAAGCGGTGCATGTTAGAAATACACGTCGCGCTGGTGCTTCGCATCCGTATGAGGTTCAGCTTGTTACTCCGCGTACAACGCTTTTCAAGCAATCTTTTATATGGAGAACGTCATCCCTTTGGAATAATTTGCCCAGCGCTGTGTTTCCCACCGAGTACAATTTACAGCGATTCAAGAACAACGTGAATCGCTTTTTCCGCACTAGTGCCGCTCCTGGAGCGCTTTAGGGACTTCCCTGCAGCACGTGTGCTAGACCCATAAAAAAAAAATAAATACTGTCATCCGTAGATTGGATTTCTGGTTCTGGTTTTAAAACCCAGAGCTTATGATGTATTTTAAAGAGCTTTTTTGTAGTAGATCTTGGCTACAGTTAATTCGTTATTATATTTTATTCGTTATTATATTTTTACCGTATTATTCGCTGCATACATCTAATAATTATACCGATACACATGTAATGAAGACAATATTTCACGTTATTTTATGGGGTTGATTCCGGAGGAAAAATGATGAATATTGCGGGTAAAATATGACGGAGCGACTGCGATACGGTCATAATGCGTAATGCGCCATTAGTTAGATCGGTTGACACATCGATAGTTATTATTTTTCAATAATTGCCTCTATTTTCCATTTTTATGAGATGGCTTTTGAAGGAAACCCTGCAAATGGAAAGTTCCTTCGAAACGTGGTAATACTTTATGAGTAATAAAGGCTTAGTATTCGCTATGAATATAACATGCATAAAAAAGAAAGCTTCTTAAAAGCTTATACTAGAAAACTGTAATCTAATGTAAATGAGAAAAAAAGTAGGAGACAGTATAGAACCTTGGGGCACATAGGGTTGATAGTGAAGAAAGCGTGTACAAATAAGTTTCTTCGCTTTGCGACTAATAAACTTAATATTAACTTTGATCATTACCATATAGCTATGCTATGTTGCATAGGTTGAGCTTGGACACTCTGGACAATTTGATTTGTGCTTTGTCTTCAGACTTTCCATAGATGTTTTTTTATGAGTCTAGCACACGTGCTACAGGGAAGTCCCTAAAACGTTAAAGGAGGGACACGTGTGCGGAAAAAGCGATTCACGTTGTTCTTGAATCGCTGTAAATTGTACTCGGTGGGAAACACAGTCCTGGGTAAGCTATTCCAAAGGAATGATGTTCTCCATATAAAAGACTGCTTGAAAAGCGTTGTATGAGGAGTAACAAGCTGAACCTCATACGGATGTGAAGTATCAGTGCGACGTGTACTTCTAACATGCACCGCTCTGGGAGGAATTAAGCGGGTTACATCTTTACTCTCCATGAAAATACTTGTAGAATAGACTCGAGTCGCCAACCGTTCTTCGATTTTCCAGCGAATCAAGGCTGACGGTCAGTTCTGGGTCTCCAATCAGACGAACAGCCCTTCTCTGAACAGAATCCAACAAATGCAGTGTATGTTTGGGAGCGGAGCCCACCTTTTTTACACGCGAAGAAAATAACACCAAGTATGTCTCCATACCATATAATCCAAAATATAGCAAGGGACTCAATAAGGTATTTAATAAGGTAGGCCTCACCTTAGTCTATAAGTCAACAGACAATCTGAGGAATATCTTAGGAAATCCCAAAGATAAGATTCCTAATTGTGAGAAAAGTGGAATTTATGAAATTAGTTGTAATGATTGTGACAAAAAGTATGTTGGGCAAACTAAAAGGTCAATTAAAACAAGATTTAGAAAACACTTAGCACACTTAAAATACAATAGAACAGAAAAGTCTAGCATTGCCGAACATGCCCTTGAAGCTGATCATACTGTAACATTAGATAATCTAAGATTAATAAAAAAATGTATCTGATAGGACATTGTTGAACGCATACGAAAGTATGAAAATCATAAAATGTAAAAGTAATTTAAATAAAGACAGAGGGCCTATTCCTTATAGTTCCCTCTACTGGTTACTTGACCGGAACTGATGGCCTTGCCTATGTCATTAGTTCTGCTTGAGTAATTCAAGGGTTAGGCTAAGTATAAATAGGGTAGATTTGTAGTTTAGCTTTAGTCATCGCTCCTGATGAAGGTAACATGGTTAGCGAAACGCGCGTCGAGTGCAAAAATAAAGTGTTTGGTGTAGTGGTGATATATACTGAATAGTTCCTACTACAAGTTTATAAATTGTAAAAATGGATTAACCCGTGAATTTAATAAATAAAATCTGTCTACTGCCACTCGTAAAGAACGCTCCCTGAGGAAACACTAGATCCATTAACAGAACTTTTCAGACATACCATAAGAGCGTACCTTAGCCAACAATCCATCGTGCCAAATACGGTCGAACTGTTTGGAATTCTCCAAAGGGTTGAATTGCGATCTTATTGAAAGCAGTGCGACTGATCGGTAGTTGTTTGGCAAGGTTTTCTTGGCTTGGACCAGAACTATCCGATCATCAACATAACTAAGGGTAATAAATGATGGTTTTTGAATTGGAACACCCGTTCTATTGTCAAATTTAAAATATAATGGTCAAAAGTTTATCAACTCTTGGATTAAAATGAAAAAGATCGTTTTAACACAACTGTTAGTAAATAAAATTTGATCAGCAATTATAATGATGCCAATGTCAAAAGTTCATTCACGTAATGATAACAAAAAATAATAAAATTTCGTTCTAAATTCCAATTAATAAGCCTAGTATTGTTAATTACCAATATTATTTGCAATATTAGCAAATGTTGAAATGAAAAACGTGCTTCTGTCAACAATTTTATCGCTGTTGCTGGTGCATACATCATTAATCAACTCAATTAGTGGCGGGTATGTGATTAATAGTTTGGTTGCATATCAGATTCACTTAAATAAAACAAATACTTTAACTTCTGGAAATGGTACATTTATTTTGGGCCCGAGAAGGATAATAAGCGTAAAAAACAAGTGTCCGGCTGGAAAAGTGTATAACTCTATTTTGAAGATTTGCCTGACGTTTAATTAGAAAACATTGAAATCTTATTATTTGAGATATTGCTATTTAGGTTGTTCCCGTAGTTATAGGTACGTATTAGTAGCTTTAGGTAGGAATGGGCGACAATGCCTTTTACACATTAATAGGCGAGAGAAATCTACCTGGCGGATAGTCCTCGTGGAGAACTAACATGAACTTTTTTTTATCGTTCACTTCCCCGCCTGAGTAGGGACTTTTGCCCTTTTTTCATATCCTGAGGATATCGGCGGGGATGTCGTAATACCCCAACGTTGTCCAAGTGCCGAAAAATACATTTTTGTATTTCACGGCACCTTTTAGACAACGAGGTAGTGCTGCCACGGACGTTATTGCATTTCTGCAAACAACTGCTACTTATGTACGTGGTCAGGCTATATATATATATATATATATATATATATATATATATATATATATATATATATATATATATATATACTCAAAAGTATACTGACCATTTGGGATTGGAACCCGGATGTTTCTGCACCGCAAGCAAGTACTATGGCACGGAGTCACGGGCCGCCATTAACTAAACTAAATTAAAACGAAAAAATTAATTTTTTGTTTACGAGAGTATCCAGTCTCTTATGGCGTTCTTCGCCTTCCGGTTCACAGTTTCCATCTTCTTCGATCTTCTCAATCTCCGGGTCTTTCTCTCTGACATTGCACTCTGAACACCTCTTAACCTTGTTGCTCTTGATTTTCCTCTTCTCTTTTCGCTTGGAACTCACTTTAGAATCATCTTTGGTATTCGTTGTTCTTCCATTCTTTCCACGTGTTCGTACCATATAAGTTGCCGTTGTTGAATTTCGTCAATAATCGTGATTTTTTACTTTCAATACACCCCTTATTCTTTCATTTCTAACTCTATCCATTCTTGACACTCCAACCGATCTTCGCCAGTAATACATTTCGAGTGCCATCCTTTCGTCAGTTGCCAAGTTTCACAACCCTATAACATGATGCTGCATTCTAAATGAGGTGCTTTCTCTGTGATGTTATGTTCTTCGACCACAGAACAGAGTTCAGGTGTCTTATGACGGCCTTTCCTTTACTTATTCTACTCTCCACTTTTTTTTTTGTTCTACCGTCTTTACTTATGTTAGTTCCGAGATATATATACTCTTCACAAGCATCAATGACCTCACCAGTATTTAGAGTAAGGCTTTCTCCTCTCTCCTATTCACAAATATTTGGTTTTCATGCAGTTAACTGGTAAATCTCAATTTTTATAACTTTGAGACAGTATTCTTGTCATAAATTGAAAATCTTCCTTGTCCTCAGCAATAACCACCTGATGGCCGGCAAAATGTGTGTACAATGTTGTTTCGTCGGTCAGCTGTATTCCCATTCCTCCACATTCTCTTCGCCATCTCTCTAACGCCTTATTCAGATAAATTTTCAATAACAGTGCAACACATAAAATGTAAACTAAATTCTGACTTCCGTTTCTGAAAGCTATCAAAACCCTATTTGGGTTTTGATAGCTAGTTCGAATTTTTTGCTCGAGCTTTGGTTTTGCACTGCTATATCTCGTAAATGATTGGGAATTTCTCAATGCAATCTTCAGACGAAATGTTCTTCACACCAAAATACACAATTTTTGTGAACATGTCGAGGCCAGAAAGCCCGAAGAAATGCAATTTTTTCACATTTTCGACCATAACTCACAAACCGTGCATATATTTAGCACAAATATGAAGGAAACGTATGAAACACTGGGCAGTATATTGAAGGAAATCAAATATGGAAATGGAAGATTTGCTGTGACCTAAAAGTTGTATTGTTACATTCGATGACCTCGAAAATGTTGCACAGTGTAATGTAAGAGACAGACAGCAACCCTGTCTGACATCCTTTGTTACAAAAAAATTGAAGAGAATGTTTCTCAACCTTATACGGAAACGTGACTGGTCGCACAGCTGTTTTACTGCGACGATTGCTGTACTGTTTATGGTTGATCGTTTTAATATTTGCCATAGTTTTTTTACTGGGACGGTATCATACGCTTTGGTTAGGTCTACAAAACAGTAGATGGAGCTCTTTGTTTTAAAAAAATTATTTTTACAATAAAAAATCAAAAACAAACTTATTTTCCTACATATCCTTTACAAAACACATGTTTCCCACTGAAAAGCAAGTTTTTTTTTATACCGTCATCGTAAAATGAAACAGGTCGCGTTAGAAGCACGTTGCGCACGAACGATTCTACGCCTTAGTCATCTTCGAAATGCTCGTCTCCCAACGGTTCTTTCAAAGGGTCAAACAAATAAAAGTCGCAAGGCAACAAATCCAGACTGTACGGAAGGTGTTCCAAGGGTTTCCAATGCATTTGTTCCAATATTTATTGAGTCAAAGCAGCTGTGTGGGGCCGGGCCGTGAAGCAGCTTCACACTCCCAATAGGCATGTCTCGCTGAGAATCTAACTTGATGGAAGAGTTGGCAGTAGTAGACATCGTTAATGGTACGTTATGGTAATCTCAAAAACAGAAATGAGAACTTTCCCAGCAGAGAGCCTAGTTTTCGCCTTCACAGGTGCTCTTTCCTCGGTTTTTCTATACTTCATGTTTGCCCTCTTCGATTCAGGAGAGTAACGGTGTATCCAGGTAGCAAGGTGCCTCAAAAATTCTTCGTCTGCTTGATATCGTGCCAAAAACCTGTCACACGTTCCGAGACAGGTTTCTTTATGTGTGTCTGTAAATAAGCGAGGAACCCACCTTGCCGATATTTTTCGCAAACTTAAGTCATCCGTGATAATTTTTTATGTACTTCCGAACGATACTACAACCTCCGAAGTGATTTCAGAAATTGTCGGGCGCCTGTCGCCATCAATTCCGCGATGCTGGTCCGAGGTCGGCAGGAATGACTAAGATTTTACACTGTTTTCCTGCCATAGGAAAATTTCTTGTGCCATTCATAAACTTGGGTTTTCAAAAGCGTC
The DNA here is from genome assembly GCA_019049505.1 of Pachyrhynchus sulphureomaculatus. Taxonomy (NCBI): domain Eukaryota; kingdom Metazoa; phylum Arthropoda; class Insecta; order Coleoptera; family Curculionidae; genus Pachyrhynchus; species Pachyrhynchus sulphureomaculatus. The sequence continues at coordinate 190,279,294 of CM032449.1, forward strand.
TTTTTACGGAACTGTTTCGCCAGTCTTTGTAAAATTTCAAAAGGTTTTTACTTTTTCTAGTGTTAAAAATTTGATAATAATGCGTTACTCGATCGATATTGCTACCTCCTGCTCTGACATGGCGCTGCTGACGACAATCAAGTGATCTCTCCTACTCCTGATACCCCTATCCAACTAATAATGGGAGGGTGAGGGGATCGGATTAACTCACGAGAGTTGAGACAAGAACTCCGGGTTATATTTGATTTGCCCTTATATATCTAGATCTATATTATAGATTTAAATATAACTAGGTTCTTCCACTGCTTAAAAATTGTATGTTTCTCATGTGCCGTCATCTATTATCTAGAACCTGAACACTTTTAAAGAGCCGTTATCTATAATTATAATAAAAAGTAAAGATTCAGTCATAGATCGGTGTAGTTTTAGTTACTTTATTTGATTTTTTCGCGTGAAGCGTGCTTTAACAGGGATCGACCCTCTTAAGACTGACTTAAATTGTGCACTGTGATTCGTCAAGAGCGTTATGTCTTCTATTATTGTGGACTTTAAGCCCTACCACTTAAGTTGGCACGTTGCATATGTAACTGTAGGTCATAGGTCATTATGTATGCATATTTCTTTGTTTATACTAATAGTATAAACCCTGATACAGTTTATCAAGTAAGAACGTGTCCGCGATAATTCATTTTTGGTAGATGCGAATCGAGCCATTCAACAAAAAAATCGGTAGAGGGAACCTGTGTTTACTACGCATTTTAGTAAAAGTATCAGTCGATTCCGATCTTTCGTCGAAATCACATAAAATCCAAAATGATCCACTTGTTTGCGCGTCCGTTCGACGCAGTCTTTCTTTGTTCCCCTCCAAAGGGGCCTAAAATGACACATTCCGCGGCCGCTAAATATATTAAAAAGTCCGTATCCTTTGTAAAAAGTGGGTTAATCGTTTCAACGAGACAAAAAAATGTCCACAATTTGTTAAAACGTGGCCCGGTATGCAAAGTCACTCCGAAACTCGAAAAACAAATCTTGTCTTTGTTTTCACGGGACCCGAAATTGACGGTGCGTTAAGGAGCAGCAAAATTAAGGGTCGTCATGTCCGTGGTTTACCATCTCGCGCGATTCTCGCTAGTCTTTCCTCAGTCATTCTCTTCACGTGATCTCTCCAAGCTCTTCTACGTTTACGTCCCCATCTGATTATGTCTTCCACTTCGCATTTATGTCTTATGTCTGTGTTTCTTTTCTTATGTCTTAGTGTGTATCCTGAAATGTTTCTAAGTATTTTCATCTCTGTGGTTCGAAGAATGCTTTTTGTTCTTTTATTGTCTGCTCTTGTTTCCACAGCGTATGTTAGTGACACATGTTTTGTATATCCTTACTTTTGCCTTTTTATTCATAAAGGCATTGTTCCAGATGATGTCCCGAAGTGCGCCTGATATTCGGCTGGCTTTGTTTGCTGGGTCTTTCACTTCATTTGTTCTATTTTGGCATGAGGTGATTTGTATGCCTAGGTAGTTAAATGACATGACTTGTTCTATTGTTTTGTTTTCCAGAGCAAGTTTGCATCTTATTGGCTCTTTAGATATGACGAGGGTTTTGGTTTTTGTGTTGGATACCTGCATGTTGAAGGCTTTAGCTTTTGTGTATAATGAGTGCAGAAGCCGCTGTAGGTCGTCTTCGTTCTCTGCCATGATCACAGCGTCGTCTACATAACAGACAATGTTGATTTTACCCGTTGTAAGTGAATATCCTTCCTCCATGTCTCTGATATGGGTTATTATCTCGTCCATTATTAAGTTGAACAGTTGCGGTCTTAAAGAGTCCCCCTGTCGGATTCCGGCTGGCGTTTGTGTTTCCTCTGTCAGTCTTTGATTAACTAAGATGTGAGTACCTATATTGTGGTTTAGTTGTTTTATGATGTCTATTATGTTTTTTGGCACATGTTTTCTTTTTAGGATATCAACTACGTTTCTTTAGTGAGGTCTATAAAGCACATAAATGCGGGTTTTCCGTATTCTATGGCCTTCTCTAGTACTTATCTGACCATGAAGATATCATCTACGGTTGACCTATTTTTTCTGAAGCCTTGTTGTTCTTCCGATATGTTTACATGCTCACTTATTATTGGTTCTATGATCTTTGTAAAGAGCTTCATAGTTGAACTTAACAGAGTTATACCTCTATAGTTTTTTGGTAATTTCTTGTCTCCTTTCTTGAATGGTTATGCTTTTTCTTCTCCTCATGATGTCAAATTCCGAAGCACGATGGAGAAACCTTTGCTGGGCGAAAATTACGTCGTGAAACGGCTCGCTTGAGCCCACGATAAGATACTAGAGTGGCACTCACAATTGCTGGACGCCAACCCTATTGAAAACGTTTGGTCCCTTGCAAAGAGAAAACTCAGAGGAGAGACTTTGATGACTTTGACTCAGTTATCTCGCGAGATTCAAACAGTCATTGCCAGAGTATGCAAAAAATCTCGTTGACAGAATGCCTCGAAGATGTCAGGCGATTATTGATGCAGGGGGTGATTGGACAACTTACTAAGGTAATTGCATCCTTATTAGTACACCCAAGAATACATTGATGGCAAAAGATATTCTCGAAACACAGAATACGAGCGGTCATGTTCTTACTTGACAGACTGTAATACCTGAAATAAATTCTCTTTTTGCATTAGGGAATTGATTCACATTGGATGGCTGCAGACCATAATTAGTGTAAAACACAGTCTTAGGGGATTAATTCAAAAGGGGCGAAGTTCTCAATCAGTGGTGCAGCCAGGTTCTAGTGGCGGAGGGCAGATGAATCCAAAGGGCGTCTTTGAATGAAAATAAGAGAACACACAGCTTAAGAGGGGGGACAGGCAAGAAAAGTCGTAAATAAACTGATGTCCAAAAGGGATGAAACCAGTGGATTTGTTTTTCTTGAGAGAATTTTGAAATTACAGCTTATAGTTAAAATCCCTGCTTCCTAGAATAATTAAAAGAAAATATCCAGCAAGAATTATAGCAGTGATGAATAATTTTACAGCAGCTAGCTTCAAAGAGTGCCGTAACAATTCACTTTTAAATGAATTTTTTTAACGAAAATTTTGTTTGTGGTTTAGTTTCTTATACAAAAGTTTTTGTTTAATTTATAAATTTGTTTTTCGGTATCAACATTTAAAATTAAACTATTTCATGAGATACCTTGTACCTTCAAAATTCTGCATAACAATTTATTTGTTTTCCTGTTTTGACATCATTATTTTTATGGTTGTTGTTCTGCGAACAATAAAATGCTATAATCTGATTTCTACTTAAGGTAACGTAAAAGGATTTATCACAGTGCTTCTGCTGTAATAATAAAATATTCTAATTGCAACTGTACTCAGCTGTGCTTCGGATATTTTCAATAACTACTTGTCATGGAAACGTAATTATTTAAATTATTGCCGATGTAAACATAACCTTCCTTTTGACCCAGCAAAATGTCATATATTACCTCTTCATCCGTTAGGAAGTAGTTAAACATCTTCCGAGGCCGCTAACAAACGCTGCGCTGTAAAACTTTGTAACACTGGCGTCGGTCATCAATTTATTAAGACAGTACAAACGCGTACTGCTGCCGTTTGTTACTTTTAGCAGCTTAGAAAGGAAATATGGTCCAGATCGTTTTAATATGGCTAGATGGAACTGATAAATAATTATATATCTTTCTAGTGTTCCGTATGGAACACTTATGGGATATTTTGGTGTCCGTCTGTCACGCCTGATTTTCTCCAAAACTATTTGACATTTGAAAGTTAAAATTTAACTCAAATATAGGAATTGATGGCCCAATCAAAGCCGTGTAGTTTTGACTGAAGAGGTTAGCTTGTCGGAGGAAGTAAAAAAAAAATTCTAAGCTCTTCGAGTGGTGTGTCAAATGAAAGCTTGTGAAAAAGTGAGTTCAAAAATATATATGATGTAATACTCCATTTTTTTTATATAACTTTTAAAAAAATGGCCAAAAATCCCTGCCCCCCCCCTTATCTCGAAAAGTAATTTTCTAATTATCTTACTATTTTACTAATAAAATTTCAATCAATTAGCCCTTGCTTTTAAGAACTTTCTGACTACGAAAAGTATGAAAAAAGCACCTAACTTTTTAATATTAAAGCCGTTTTCTCGGAAATTACACCGTGAAAACCTCTAGTGTAATCTATTGTAACATATATATATATATATATATATATATATATATATATATATATATATATATATATATATATAAATATATATATGTATATACATAATATATATATATATGTATATATATATATATATATATATATATATATATATATATATATATATATATATATATATATATATATATATATATATATATATATATATATATATATATATATATATATATATATATATATATATAATATATATATATATATATATATATATATATATATATATATATATATATATATATATATATGTATATATGTATATATATATATATATATATATATATATATATATATATATATATATATATATATATATATATATATATATATATATATACACACAATATTATGCGGAAAAAATTGATGTTTTAATTACAGCATGTTACTGCCAAATTTGACCAGCAATATTGAATTTTTATGGCAGTGTTAACAAAATCTGATCCCATATTCTGAAAGATCATACTTTTTAGTGTTCCGTACGGAACACTTATAAGATCACTTCGGTGTCTGTCTGTCTGTCTGTCTGTCTGTCTGTCTATCACACCCGATTTTCTCCGAAACTATTTGACACAGAAAGGTGAAATTTGGTAATAATATAGGAATTGATGGCCTCATCAGAGCTATGTAGTTTTGAGTATTAAATTTTGACTTAAGGGGTTAGTTTTGGGGGGTGAAGTCGGAAGTGAAAAAAAAAAATTTTTACTAGGTCATCGAGTGTAGTGTCAAATGAAAGCTTGTGAAAACACGAGTAAATATATAATATTATACTTGCGCGCACTTTTCTTTGTACTATTTTTAAAAATTCGCGAAAAAATCGCTGTCCCCTACCTTATCTTGAAAAGTACTGATCAAAAAATTTTGAAAAAATTCTGGAATATTCTCCACGGGGTATAGATTGAACGAAAATTATCACGAGCGCATTACCTTTAATAATTTATTTGGTATATAAAAAAAAACAAAATTTCAAGGTCACCAGTTTTCAGTAAAGATTGGAAACAAACTTTGTTGAAAACTCATTTGGGGTGTGTTTTGTGAAGTCACTGATCATTTTATACCACCCTAACAAAAAATTTTATTTTAAAAACAATCAACGTACGGAACACTAATTGTGCAAGTTCAACTTGCACTTGACCGGTTTTTTATATAGAAAAATACTATTTCGGTAATATTTCTTGAGAGATATACCATTTTTGCACGTTGACAACCTATCGGTAATATAATTTTGGATTGAAAAAAATTAGGTAATTTAAATGAAATCTATAGTTTTAAAAACTGACTTTTCTTAACTATTCCTCGAGGAAATTTTTTATATTTTTTTTTCAGTTACTAACATGTGTGAGAATAGAATGCAAAAAAGAGTTTCATGTTCTATCACTTTTCATTTAAAAGCGCTTCCCCCACCGTGATATGTTATTAGCCATTAAAATAATAAATAAAAGTGACAACACCCCTACGGTATTCAAAGCGATTTGTACTACAAAACTGATAGCCATTTAGTTTTCTTTGGGAATTGCCATGGACGTGGACTACAGTAACTTATCGTTTAGACGGAGTAAATGTCAGACTGGGTTATAATTTGCTTCGATGTTTTTTACCTCTCCTTATCACAATTTACCGTTGACTGATTTAGGGAGCGACGATTATATGAACGACACGATTTGTCTTGAGCATGGAGGTGTATGGGGCAAGTATATCTATTGAAATATTAAAATTTAAAAATTTTCGTTTTTTAAACATTTTATTTATTGTTGTTATAGATATAAATTTTTTTAGGGTTTCTCTGGTATTAATATGTCAATCATTCTTATTATTAAATATTTACACTTCATTGCGCTTTTCCGGTAAACAAGTGATTCATAACCACAGGTTTTTAATAAAATCTATTAACTTTACATGAATGTTAACAAGAAAATTATCTTATTAAGGAGGAGACAAAACGACTGAATTGCTTAATTAATTGAAAATAATATATATATATATATATATATATATATATATATATATATATATATATATATATATATATATATATATATATATAGTGAAATTCCCCTTCGTGGACACCCCTCTTACACGGATACCTCTCTAGAATGGACAGTTTCTCATGGTCCCCCCGACCGACTCTCATAATTGGCATTGTGTTAACTCCCTCTTGGACGGAAATTCTCTTGAACGGACGCGGACATAAAAAAATGTTCTCTTAACTGGACAAAAAACAATAAAAAATAAAACGCCTTGTTTCATTTTTCTGTGACGAGTATCGCTATGGCGTTTCTCAACCGCGCCGCGCGCCAACTTCGCTGCCCGCCTTCACTGAGGGACTTCCCCGAGTAAACCGGGGATTTACCGATCTCAATTTTTCGGTACACGCTGAGATTTAATATTAGTCTGACGCCTATGCAAAAAAAGAGACACAGTGGGCGATAAATTCATTGTAGAAATGGCTCCAAATAGAAAAATTCTCACACTTAAACAAAAAATTGAGATTGTTGAAGTTCACAATAAGGAAAAGTTAAGTGTAAGGGACTTATCCAAGTGTTTTAATATCGGAAAAATACGAGCTGCTGATATAATTAAATATAAAGAAATCCTTGTAAACAAGTGAATGTCAAACAGTAATTTGAATGAAAAAAGAAGCTTTTTGACTGGTGATGGTAACAAAATTGACAAGTTGTGTTATAACTGGTTCATAGCAGCTCACCATAAGGGATTCCTTTGACAGGTATGCACATGAATTATTTTTTTTAGTTAAGGTTTTCTGGAATTAGTGCGTTTATTTTCTTTTCATGTCAATTCAAAGAATGGATAAAAGGGGTGAGAATATCAGTAGGCTTGTCGTAACAAAAATGCAAAAAACTTATTGTTAATGTTTTTTCAGGTCCGCTGATACGATGCAAAGCAACAGAAATAGCCGATTCTCTGGGACATTCTACATTCAGTGCTTCTTCTGGTTGGCTTAATAAATTTAAAATCCGCCACAACATAAGTTTTAAAGCGATTTCAGGAGAAGGAGCTTTAGTTATCGCTGAAGATGTTTCATCATTCTGGGAAAAATGCCCTTCTTTAATTAAGGGATATTCACCGAGAGACATCTATAATGCCGATGGGACAGGCCTGTATTTTAGGGCTCTACCCAACGCTACATTAAAAAAAGAAAAATGGGTTGGTGGTAAATATCCCAAAGAGAGGTTTACAATTTTGCATTGTGCAAATATGGCGGGAGAAAAAGAAAAAACTCTTAGTCATTGGTAAGGCAGCTAAACCCGGATCATTTAAAAATATTAACATAAACGACCTGCCTGTAACTTGGAAATATAATAAGAAAGCTTGGATGACAGGATAAATTATGACAGAGTGGTTACAAGACCTTGATTGGAAAATGACAAAAGAAAAAAGAAACATTTTGTTATTTTTAGACAATGCAGGATCTCATCCAAAAGAAGTCCGCTTAAAAAAATATAAAAATCTTGTTTCTGCCCCCTAAATGTGCATCAGCTTGTCAACCACTTGACCAGGAAATTATAAAAAATTTTAAAATTTATTGCCGAAGTTTAATACTAAAACACCTGATAGTACTTATTGAAACTGCTTGTACAGTTTTTGAGTTAATTAAATTTACGCCATTGGATGCAGTTTACTTTGCAAAAACCGCTTGGGAACAAGTAACCAAGGAAACAGTTAAAAATTGCTTCCGTAAAGCGGGATTTAAGCATGAAAATAAGCAAAGTGAAGACCACTTAACTAAGGCTGTTACATCTGATCCAGAAGACGATTTACCACTTAACGTACTTGCAGATATACTCAAAAATAAGAATTTGTTGGAGTTGACTGATAATGAAAATCTTAATGATTGTGTGTATGTTGAAAAACCAGATTCAGAACAATAAATTGAAAATCCAGTTGAAATACAAGGACTTTCCGAAGATTCTGATGTCGATGAGATTCCAGTACCAATAGATACTATCCCAAATTATGATGAAGCTATTACCCTAACCAAACAGCTTAAAAATTTTGCCGAAGATCACGGAGTCTTTAGAGCTTCTTTTAAAATTAGAAATTCGATTTGTGGACGCCATTTTAAAGAAAAAAAGGAGAGAAACAATTATATATAAATCATTAAAGTGACCTTTCATTTCATATGTGTAACTCTATCCTATTATAGTTTATATGTATCTAAAGGTAACAAATCTTTGTTTTTCCTTAAGTTTTAAGTTTTTTATTCATTTTAAAAAAATGTCCATACATAAGTATACATTTTAAAAGTTCCAAATTCTTTACACAGTTTTCATTAAAAAAATGATTTTAAGCGGGCACCCCTCTTGAACGGAAGCTTTCTGTCAGTCCCGTTGGTGTCCGCCCAAGGGAGATTTCACTGTATATATATATATATATATATATATATATATATATATATATATATATATATTATATATATATATAAATATATATATATATATATATATATATATATATATATATATATATATATATATATATATATATTTTATATATATATATATATATATATATATATATATATATATATATATATATATATATATATATAAATATTTATGTGTTCTTCACAACCTCTAAAATTGCGTTTTTTGAGGTTAAGGAAAAAATGAGAGGTGATAGAGAAAAACCAAAACTGAATTCATTCTTAGTGACCTCAAAAATATATAAGAGGTCTGGGCTAGTCCGATCAGTGCTTATATTTAAATATTGGCGGGTCTGAGCAAAATTGTACACATGCAGCGCCATCTACTGATTGTTTCCGAAGCTACTGAAAGTTATTGTTCTGATTCAGTAGTCGTTTGCCTGTCGGTGAATGCAGACAACAATGTCCGCGAAAATCGTTGCTCCCGCCCCAGTTGCGAAATGCGTACTCTGATTCGATTTTTGTTTGCAAGAGTATCCATCAGCTGCCCAAATTTATCAGGGGTTATGTCTAGTTTATGGACCTACAGTAATGCGTGAAGGAAAGGTTAGACAATGGTGTCAAAACTTCAAAAAAGGCCTCATAAATGTACAGAGTGGCAGGCTCAGTATTCAGACCGATGAAGTCGTTCAACAAGTGGACCAAAAACTGTGATCTAATCAACGATTGTACTTGAAACAGTGGCGTGGTTGTCAACGGTTTAAAGAAAACGAGGAACTCAAGATCGCCGTTGTCAACTGGTTCATTTCCCAGGTGAACAACTTCTATGCAAAGCGTCCACGCGCGCAGTCTTCTTCAAGCTATGTTGCCACAGCGAAAATTCACTATTAAAATGCATAAAAAAGTAATATTTATTTAATATTTTTGCAACAACTAGGTAGTAACCTGCCTTCATATTTTAACAAATGAAAATTATTTTTTTAAGTATACCTATATATATTTTTTTGTGACTTTTTACTTTTTAATGCGTGTGCTTTTGATGGAAGAAAAAGTATGGATTGCTATCTTTTACGTATTAAATATCTAAAACTTTAACAATTAATTATGGCAATATGGCGTGGTAAACCATCTTTATACTGAAGGAGTGAATGCCTGATGCTAAAATCTATTATTCCTCAAAAATTTCAAGGAAAACTACTTTTAACAGCTACTCGTAAGAAATACGTTAAAAATTTCGGTTTTTTAAACATTTCATCAATTGTCTTTATTGTTATAGACCTATACTTTTTGAGTTTATCTGGTATTAATATATTAATCATTTTTAAAATTAAATATTTACACTTCATTGCGCTTTTCCGGTAAACAAATGATTCATAATCACAGGTTTTTAATAAAATCTATTAACTTTACATGAATATTAACTAAAAATAATTTGAAAAGTTAGAAGGGTCATCTGTGACGTCTTCTTTGCTATCTTTGAATCATTTTACCCACCCGAGAACTTGAGTTCATGATAAGCAATCATCACCATACACTTCTTGACTTATCATTTCTGTAGCAGACTTTCCAAGTTTAAGATATTTCTTACGAGTAACTATTAAAAGTAGTTTGAAATTTTGAAAAATAATAGATTTTAGCATTCTGCATTCACTGCTTCAATATAAAGATGGTTTATCACGCCGTTTTTCCATAATTAATTGTAAAATTTTCAGATATTTAACCCGTAAAAGATAGGAATCCATACTTTTTCTTCTATCAAACGCATGCGTTTTTTGCTAGTAAAAAATCACAAAAAAAATATGTACTTAAAAAAATTACCCCGCTCTCGTTTGTTAAAATATGAAGGCAGTTTTAACTCCTACTTGTTGCAAAAATATTAGATAACTATTAATTTTTAATGCTGCAATAATATTAGATAACTATTACTTTTTAATGTTAATGTATTAATAAATAATCCAAAGTATCGTTTTAATTAATTAATATACATCGATCGAAATATAAATAAATAACAGCAAGCGAGAAGCTACGTTGCTACATTCCTTATACCCTGAAAATCAAATTATTTCGCGTCTTTCTCTAACATAATACTCTCTTTGTCTTCTCGTAAGAAATACCTTAACTAAAAATGTCACGTTAACTCCTTGCTCAAGATTGACAATAAGCGTTTTTTCGACGCAGAGCAAATGCACAATCCTATTTAAACTAGCAATACAGCCGAACTGGAAACTGCACGGTCATCAAAATGGCGAAATAGGTCGAAGGGGTATTCAAGCTCAACCCCCACCATTGCCAACCGCGCGGCACCAATATTATCGACGTAACGAAATCGGTCCGTTTATTTTCTAGATACACTTTGTATTCCCAGCACACAGTACTCTCAGAAGTATCAAGCGGGGTACATTCATCGAACACTTTCCATAAGAGTGTTTGTAGAATAGATTCAAATCATCTACTTCTCTTTGACGTAGTAAAGAATTAAGGTTTTGTGGAGCATATAGCTTTTTAAAAAATAATGGAAAGCCTATAAATAATATTCGGTATGCAGACGATACCGCAATAGTTGCCAATAACATGGAAGTTCTGCAAATTCTATTTAATGAGCTGAATGATATTGGCGAGAAGTATGGTCTACGTATAAATATTGGAAATACCAAAATGATGGTGATTAGTAGACACCACCAAGAGGATGCATCTCTCTTTATAAGGGATTACGAGATTGAGAGGGTTACTAAATTTAAATATCTTGGCTCTGTCGTCAACGAACGATGGGCTTTAGTTAAAAAGTATGCTGCTTCAAAGGCAATTGCCACTTGCCCTGCGCCTACGAGTATAAAATGCTATGTCTGGTCGGTCCTCTTTTATGGTATAGAGCAGGGGTGCTCAAACTTGAACTGCTGGCGATCTACCTCAATATTGTTAGACTACGATCGATCGACTCTGAGAGGCTGCAAGTAAGTGTGATGCAGGATTGTCGTCTAGGTAGGGTGTATCGTGGCATAGATATTAGTTTTTCGCACAATACGCATTTTTTAGTCAAGGTAAGTGTAGGTCTGCTCTAAAATGTCAATGAAAAAACTCATAATTATTCAAAATTGCGAGTTTATTGGTTCTTACAAAACAAACTAGTTCTAGTGTCTAAACTTAACTAAAGAGTGACTTTGGATGTTGAAGCGTGGCACTGCATGTCCTCACCATACTTTTCATAAGATGGTACGTAATTACCGAGTGCTAATCGCAAGCATGATGACATCTTCGTCAGTTAGTCGATTGCGATATTTTGACTTTATTATCTTCATTTCAGAAAATGCAGACTCGCACAAGTTGACCCAAACATTGCCGTCAGTTGAAGGGCGATTTGCCTTAGATTCGGATATTTATCTTCAGATATAAAACACCAGAATTTTGTATCAGATGCTGTGGCTTTGAGATGTATATCTGCTATAATCTGCACTAACTCATTTTCAACAGAACATGAGTCCATGTTAAACTGACTTGCTATTTCAGTAGCTAATTCCTCAATGTTTTTACACGAAAAAGGATAACTCATAAATAATGCGATGCCAGTTTACTGAAATCATAAAAACGTATTTCGAATTGGCCCAAAATATTTGATAATTCTGCCTCTTAAATATCATAATTCAACTGAGGAATCCTTGCTTTCAAAGACGGAAAATTTTTCAGATCCTTTCTTTTCAGTTGATCTATTATAAGTTGCAATTTACTTTTGAATGCGTTTATTGCGCTAATCATCTCAATAATAGTTTTTCCTTTACCTTGAAGCTCCAAATTAATGGTGTTTAAATGCATTGTGATGTCTGTCAAAAATGCCAAATCAGTCAGCCATTTTCCATTTTTCAGCATCTGAGTGTCATCACCTCTTTCGTCTAGAAAAGCTGTTATTTCGGGCAATAATTCTTGAAACCTTTCTAGGAATTTTCCGCGACTCAACCACCTGACATCCGTGTGAAGAACTAAATCAGTGTGTTCAGCTGTCGATCTTCCAACTGCAGTTTAAAGAGCCGTCGTTGCAAGCTACGTGCACGGATAGAATTCACAATTTTTATTGCAATGCCCATAATCTCCTCCATGTAGCTCGACACAATGCCACAAAACCGTTTTTGTTTCCAGTCATTGCTGGTGCTCCATCGGTTGTAATGCACACTAGTTTATATATTGGTAGCTTGTAGTTTGTTACAAAATTGAAGAAAACGTCATATATATATCTTCGCCACGGGTCTTTCCTTTCAGAGGAATCATTGTCAAAAAACTCTTCCTTAGCCGACATGTCATTGAATACCGTTCGAATAAAAATACACAGCTGGGCTGTGTCTGTCATATCGGTGGATTCGTTGAACTGTAAAGAAAAGTATGTACATTCCATGATATCATGTTTTAGTTTATCTTCCATGTCCTGAATCATGACTTCAACACGCCTTGTGACAGTCGGACGAGATAACTGAAGTTCTCTAATAGCTGACATAATCTCTGTTTTATTTTTAAAATCTCCAAATAAAGTCTCACCCGCTTCAATAAATGCTTCCTTCACAACCAATCCATCATCAAATGGTTTCTTGTGTTTTCGCCAATATATGAGATATTTTAAATCACGCGATCGTTGCAGCTTTTGATTGTTTGGCTGGTCTTGTGAACATGGTTTGTTCTTTTTTTTCAAACAAGTTATCAAATCACGTACTTTTCGTTTTCTTAATTCACTTTGTGACGGAAAATCCTTTTCATAGTTTTTATGAACCGTTTTATGATGCCTCTCTAAGTTCCTACGCTTAGGTATTGCAACTAGCGCACGGCAAATGAGACAAATGCACTTATCCTTTATCATACAAAAGAAAAATTCTTCCTCCCAATCGTTATTAAAATGATAAGTTTTACTTTTCTTCGCCGCACTCATTTTGGACTCTTTATTAATAAACTTTGTATCGATGTATCGCCTTCAAGTTACAGCTCAGACTGACTCCTATTCCTGCAGGCGCAACATTTATATCGGCGTGAACGAAGTCTCGAATGTTCCCGTCAAACACGCCGCCTGAAGTTTCTAGAAAAATCGGCGGGAATCAAAAACGCGGCTTTTCTTTGACAAGTACCGCGCGTTCCTTTGATAAAGCCGCCTTTTGCCGCTAGCGGAGGGTTATTACGATAAAAGAAAGTGATGAGGGGGTTATTCTGGCCTAATTGTGTATCGAATAAATTTTAGTAGTTTATTCATTACATTTTGTTTTAGTTACCTAAAACAAAATCTGTGAATAGTTCTATATCGGAATTTTTTTCTCGAGATCGACTCAAAAAGCACTCGACCGTTTGAACACCCCTGGTATAGAGACATGGTCGTTAAAGGTCATCATTGCTGATAACGTGGTTACGGTAAGAAATATTGACGTCTAAGTTAAACCCTAATACGCTAAGTGAAGATACTAATGTGTCCCAGAATTCAAGTTCGGCAAGGTTAACTTTTTCCGGGTTGGTTACTGTCACCTCAAAGCAGGTTCTTACAGGTCTTTATTAAGGTAACTTGCCCTGTTATATACCATTTTAAGAATAGTTAGTTCACGTAATGCTTCCAAAGCAGCCTCTATCATCATGGTACATGATAATATTTCTTGTCGGGTGACTCATAAGTTATTCTCAAGCTTTTTTGAGCACGCCATTGGCTATTTTGTTATAAACCAGCGGCTTCTTAATTTTCTTTTCTTTAATTTTCAATTTCTAACGTTTATGCTGTCTGCAACGGTTTGAAATATATTTGGCAAATTGTAATTTGAAACACACTAAATGTCGAGCCCATGTTTATATTAGTTTTTTCTTTTATTAAAACCCTAAATATTCAATTTCATTGAGTACTGCTAGGTATTTCCTAAACACTCCGTATTAGTATGTAAAACATATCTCTAGTAAACAGTCAATTAAATTCTGCTCCACATTTTTCAAGGTATAAACATGAAGTATGACTTCTTTTTAACCTTGTCATTGAAAAGAATTAACAATTGCCTGAGCCAGTCATTTAAACTGGTTGTATTCTGAGAAAGGCGTAGTTGATTCTTAGTTTGCAACTGAGAAGAATAAAGACATGTCTAAATAAGAATATCAAAAAAAAAGTAGATTTATGCGAAAAATTTTTGAAAATAAAATGAAGTATCTGGGCATATTATATTGCATAGTAAAAATAATGCAATGATAATATTTTTTGTATTAGTTAGGAATCTGTATCGGGATACTAGTACTAGGGTATTTCTTACAAGAACACAGACAGCTATATGTTAGAGAAAGGCGCGAAATAATTGGTTTTCAGGGTATAATGAATCTGGCAACATAGCTTCTCGCTTTCTTCCCACCGCACGCAATCACGTGTTATTTAGAATAACTTTGATACTTTTACATGATATACAATAAAAATTATGTATAATTAATTGAAACGATACTTTGGATTATTTATTAAAAATATATCAATTATTAGGTATTGATAATTGAATAAATGCGTGTGCGAGGCCTACGCATTTATTCTAGTATCTTTTAAAAGAAAGTTCGATCAGTGCAATGCGTATATGTGATTCAAAATTTCAAAGAACGTCCGCGCGCGCAGTCTTCTTCAAGCTACGTTGCGATAGCAAAAATTCACTTCATAAAATACATTAAAAAGTAATATTTATTTATTATCTTTGCAACAACTAGGAGGTAAACTGCATTCATATTTTAACAAACGAAAGCAAAGTAATTTTTTATGTATATATATTTTTTTGTGACTTTTTACTTTTTAATGCACGTACGACAACAACGCATGCTTTTGATCGAAGAAAAAAAGTATAGATTCTTATCTTTTACGTGTTAAATATCTGAAACTTTTCCAATTAATTATGGCAATAGGGCGTGGTAAAGAATTTTTATATTGAAGCAGTGAATGCAAAAATCTATTATTTTTCAAAATTTCAAGCAAAACTACTTTTAACCGTTACTCGTAAGAAATAGCTCAAATAGTATGCTAGGAGAATGGAGTGCCCCGACATAACTATGTCGGGTTCAGCAACGTTAACTTTTTTAGAAAAAATTGCCGCCTGGGTTTTTGCAGCGTTAAATTCCACTTGGTTACTGTCACCCCAAGATAGAATTTCTTGCAAGTCTTTGTTAAGTTGAACGATCTCCTGCTGTCTGCGGATATTCGCCTGAGCAGCCGATGACCGAGCGTTCAAAGTGAATGACGAGACAAGCGTACTCTCATCTGCAAAGCTGTAGATTGGATTCCCGGTCTTTTCCAGCAGATCGTTAATGTAAATGAGAAAGAGAGTAGGAGACAGTATGGAGACTTGGGGCACACCGGTGTTGATAGTGAAGGTGTTAGAAAGAAATCCGTTGACCGCCACTCGTAAAGAACGCTCTCTGAGGAAACGTGACTTTTCAGATACACCATAAGAGCGTAGCTTAGCCAACAGTCCATCGTGCCAAACACGGTCGAATGCCTTGGATATGTCAAGAGCAACCGCTCGAGATTCTCCAAAGTGTTCAATTGCGTTGTTCGAAACATGTGTTACATAAGTCAGACGATCTCCTGTTGATCTATGTTTACGAAAGCCATATTGGTGGTCGCTGATAATATTGAATCGTTCAAGATATTTAGAAGATGCTGATTGATAACCTTTTCCATGACATTCAATATTTATCGAATCGATTTATATGATTTTCCAGTGCTTGTCGATATTCGTCTGTGTTTTGTTTAATATTTCTGTTGGTGTCTTTATACTTGTATGCGTTATCGGTCTATGTCTTTCCTGCTTCAGATGTATTCTTATTTTTGCTCTGAGCATCCGATGGTCATTGCCAATGCTTATCGTGTTCAGGACTGTCGTGTCGATTATAATATTCTCGTCATTTGATAAGCGCATTGCGTTTGAGAATTTTTCGGGTATAAAGAAACCACGTGTCTTGACAATATCGAGGAAATTTCCCGACAGTATGGTGAAGATAAATATATTTTCAGTACCGCGCATCGCACCTCTAGAGATAAAATAATTTTATTTTATTTGTTTGCAATTAAAAAGTAGTAAATATTTGTTTTAGTCTTTTATTACTAGATTCTAGATTGATTTATTGGACATTAGGTAGCTAAAATGCTACATTATTGACTAAGAAACAACGTGAAAATGCATATTGGATCTTAAGATGGCCCAATTAACTTAGCCTAGGTAAAGATATTATTTTATTTTAAAATAAATCACGGTACGGAACACTAATTGCTCTAGTCCAAGTTTCACTTGATCGATTTCTTATTTTTAGTGTTCCGTACGGAACACTTAACAGATCTCTTCGGTGTCTGTCTGACACACCCCGATCTTCTCCGAAACTATTTGACAGAGAAAGTTGAAATTTGGCACTAATATAGAAATTGATGGCCTCATCAGAGCAGTGTAGTTTTAAAAGTTAAATTTTGGCTTCAAAGGTTAGTTTTGGGGGGTGAAATTGGAAGTGAAAAAAAAATGTTACCAGGTCATCGAGTGGAGTGTCAAATGAAAGTTTGTGAAAACACGAGTTCGAAAATATATATAATGTACCATAATACTTGCGCACACTTTTCTTATTTTATTTTTAAAAAATTGCGAAAATTCGCTGTCCCCTCCTTATCTCGAAAAGTACTGATCATTAATTTTTGAAAAAATTCTGAAATATTCTTTACAGGATGTTGATGAACTAAAATTATCACGAGTGCATTATCTTTAATAATTTATATATATATATATATATATATATATATATATATATATATATATATATATATATATATATATATATATATATATATATATATATATATATACAGTAGAACCCCGGTTATCCGAGGTAACGTGGGGGGCGCCCTCCTCGGATAACTTTAAACCGATGTCTTAACGTTTTTAACATGTAAATAGGTACATACATTATAAAACAGTGAAACAGGTATCTATGCGCTTCTGTTTCATATTGCTTCTTCTTTTTCTCGCTGCAATATTTCTCCATCTATTAAGAAGAAAAAAATCCGCTGGGGTTGCCTCTGGTTGTTGTTCGATATACCTCAAAGCTTTTTCCAAAGAAGCAAAAACCTTCTTAATTAGAGATCTTAGTGGGAGACTGTTCATCCACCGCCGCTTCGTCATCGTCATCGTCATCTGATTTTTCGGTTTCCTGAAAGGCATTCGTTATTTCTTCAATACTCATTTCTTCTTCTAAATCATCTGCTGTAATCCATTCAACAACATCGTCTCTTGTCACATTTTCGCAACCTTTTAATTTTTGCATTAATTCAAATAAACTTTTTTCTTTTTCTTCTATCTCGCTGTCAAAATTTGAACAGGACATTTCTCCATGGCTTCTCAATTTCAAAGTTAATTCATTTAATGGAGTCACTCACCTTCACTATCATTATAGTCCTCAAAGTCAATAACTTTTGACCAAGATTTTTGAATAGTGGTAGAACGCACAGAATCCCAAGCTTGACTTACCCATTAAAATAACATTTTTCAGTGTAACCTTTCTCATCCCATTGATAATATCCTCCTTTTCAGTGTATTCTAATAGATGTTCAAGATATGAACGCCTATAATTTGGTTGCATTGGTTGCATTATGCTGGTTACATTTGGAGGAAAAAATTTTACAATTTGGCCCACATGAAGTCCTTCTCCAGGGTGAGAGGAGGCATTATCCATTAACAAAATTGCTTTAATAGGAAGACGGTTTCTGTTCAAAAATTTAGTCACAGATGGCACGAACTCTTCTTCAAACCAGTTAGTAAATAAGGTCGCATCCATCCATGCGCTCTTCTGACTTTTGTAATAATCTGGTAGGGCTTTGGGTGAGATGTCGCACACGTGCAGACTTGCCAATCACCATCAGTGGGATTTTATGCTTGCCAGATGCATTGGAACATACCATTATAGTTAATCTTTCCTTACTTCGTTTGTGCCCAGGAGCTGATTTTTCCTGTCGAGATGCCAATGTTTTTGATGGAAGCATTTTATAATTCAGACCAGTTTCGTCACAGTTGTAAATTTGATCACATGTGTATCCACAATCTTCGATTTGCTTTTTAAAGTTCTGCTTAAACTTCTCAATTGATGACACATCAGCAGAAAGTTTTTCACCACATACAGTCAGTTGTTGTACACCGTACTGGTTTTTCCAGCGGTCAAGCCATCCAGAACTGGCGGTAAACTGATCTATCTCTGGGAATTGCCTACTAATCATTATTGCTTTCTGTTGTAAAATTGGACCCGATAGAGGCACACCTTTTGATCTCTGTTGGTTAAACCACATAAATAAAGCTTCGTTACCCTTTTCATGGTCGTCAGTTTTCATTGATTTTCTTCCTGAGGACGAGGAGGCTTGATTTATACACCACTCTATTTTTGTGCGGTTTCTTTTCCAGTCTCCAACTGTTACCTCACCTACTCCATAATCTCATGCAACAACTTTAATTGTCTCTCCTGCTTCAGTTCATCTGATGGCTTTTAGTTTTTCTTCAATAAGAACGACGATTCTTTTACGCTTGTTTTGCTCCATTATAATACGACAAACAAAAATTCAAACAAAGCAGTTCGTATTAATTACACTTAACTATCAGAATTCCAACCAAATAAATTATATGAGTATACTCGTACTTCTCCGTAGTAAACGCTATAACGCACTGCATTCACGCAAATTTACATGCTGAAGGAGTCCAAAAACATAAATAGGGGAACCCTCACACGGGCCAGGGGGATTCCCCGAAGGCCCCGACCATTTTAAATAGAAATATGTACATACATATTTTAGAAGCTCGGTTAATACGCAGCATAGACGCGCGTACCTCGGATAATCAGGTTCTTAGATTGGCTCGGTTAATGCAGAGCTCAGATAATCGCGACTCGGTTAATCGGGGTTCTACTATATATATATATATATATATATATATATATATATATATATATATATATATATATATATATATATATATATAGATATTGCAATGTCGTCAGTTTTCAGTAAAGATCAGAAAAAAACTTTGTTGAAAACTCATTTGAGGTGAGTTTTGTGAAATCATCGTTCCTTTCATACCTCCGTAACAAAAATTTTTATTTGAAAAGCAAACATACCGAACACTAATTGCGCAAGTCCGACTTGCACTTAGCCGGTTATTAATTTTAGTTTTGATAATAAATTTTTTGCTGCCTCCTATGTGTATAATTGTACGTCTGTGTGTGTAAATAATATTAGAAAAAAATAAATATTAGTGTAAATAAACTGATAAATGAACAATGTAAATTCGTATTTAATATTTATAATTTTATCACGAAGTAACGAACAAATCTATCAATAATATATTATTACAAGAATAAACATTTATTTTAATGATGTACTCTACAAATATGTCCCCCAGATAAATCATTATTTTTGCTACTGTTTATATAAATAACTACTGGTTAATCCTAACACATTATTTAATAAAAGACTTTCTTGCAGCTAAACCTACACAAGACAATTAAGAAAAAGGAAACACATTAAAACTATTGTTATAAAGCAAATATGGCTCCTAGTGTAAAGTTATTTGGACTTTTTGTACTTTTGTGCGTTTTAGTAGTAAATGTGCAGGGTAGGCCACAAGATGTCACTCCTGCCACCACTACTGAAAAATCTACTTGGAATAAAATAAAAGACGGCGTGGAACATGGATTTAATGTAGCCTACGATGAACTGCATTGTGGATTTCATAAGGTTAGTAACTTAGGAACTCTTATTATTTTTAACTTGTTATCGTTCCACTAAAAACATCGGATTTTTTCCTGTATTAGGGAAATTAACTACAGAAAAAATTGACTGTGACGTAATTCCAGATTTTCTTCCATAATTTCTTAGTTGAATAACTAGAATGCAAAATTTTTGGAAGCATCTTTTCAAAAATTTTGAATATTTGTGACGAAAATTTTGTTTTGCTTTCATATGTCCTATATCAGCATAATCAGTGCATAACACTATACATTTAAGGCCTTGATGCAGTAACGCGTTTATTATTTTCTGATTAATTCCCTTCTTAAATTATTATTAACCACACTATTACAAAATAATAACAATGATTTTATCATCGATGTAAATATAAAACGGCATATTAATCTATATCTATAATATATATATATAAAATGCAACGTCTCTCTGTCTTTCTGTCTGTCTGTCTGTGTTCTCTGGCCAGGTTATAGGCTATATTTTATTACGATAGGTAGCATAAGAAATGAGCAGTGACGATAATAGTGAATGAAGTCGGCAAAAAGTTTGCCGCTAGCGCGTTCCCTTGCAATACACAGCCTAAACCATTAAATATGGAATAATATTATGTAGCAGAGAATATCTATAATCTATAATATATATAAAATGCAATGTTTCCCTACCTGTCTGTCTGTCCATTAGTGCGTTTATCACGCGAGAACCACTTATCCGAGTTACGTGTCTTTTTTTTAAATTCATACATATATTCTTTGGCCAGGTTATATAATAATAATAATAATAATAATAATATAATCTATATATATCTAAAATATATATAAAATACAACGTCTCTCTGTCTGTCTGTGTGTCCGTTAGTGCGCTTATACCTCGAGAACCACTTATCCGATTTACGTGATTTTTTTAAATTCATACATATGTTCTCTGACCAGGTTATAGATATATATTTTGTTACATCTATAATATATATAAAATGCAACGTAACCTGTCTGTCTGTCTATCTGTCTGTCCGTTAGCGCGCTTATCACTGGAGAATCACTTATCCGATTTACGTGCTTTTTTTTTAAAAACATACATATGTTCTCTGGTCAGGTTATCTATCTATAATATATATATATATATATATATATATATATATATATATATATATATATATATATAGATATAGATATATATAGATATACAGTAATACCCCGCTTAGCGCGACCCCGTTACGCGCGGTTTCACTATAACGCGAATTTCAAATTTCGCGCTCATGTAGTCATTAACTTCTCTATGGTCGCGGGGGGATCCCCGCTTTCTCTGAATATTCTCTTTGAAGAATTGGGAATTCCCTGTCCTTCGACTTTGTTCTATGGGGATTTCCTCGTTCGTTTCGTGTGTTCATTTGTTCCGTAATGTTAGTTCGGTCGGCTGGCAGTTTTGTTTTAATATTTATTGGAGATACATACATACATAATTTAACCCTACGTTAAAAATGCCGCCTGTAAAGAAAAAAGAGCGTAAAAGCGTCACTTTGGAATTGAAGATGAAAGTGTTAAGAAGAATGGAAAATGGAGGCAAAGCAACAATTGTTGGGAGAGATTTTGGACTCTCAGAATCGACTGTGAGAACGATTTATAAAAATCGGGAAAAAATTAAAATCTCCAGCGAAGGTTCAACACCTATAAGTGCAACAAAACTTTCTCGTTCGAGATCATCTATCTTAGAAAGAATGGAGAAATTACTGTCAGTCTGGATCGAAGATTTGAATAAGAAGAACACACCACTAAGTCAAGATCTCATATGCACAAAAGCAAAATCTTTGTATGAGATGCTGAAAACAAAAGAAGGAGAAGGGAGTGCCACTCCGACTTTTGCTGCCAGCAGAGGCTGGTTCCATCGGTTCAAGCAGCGTTCTAATCTTCACAATATCCACATAACAGGCGAGGCGGCCAGCGCGGACATTCAAGCTGCAGCTGAGTTTCCAGACAAGTTTCAAGACTTCGTTAGACGAGAGAAAATTCCTGCTTGTCTCATCTTCAATGTTGATGAGACCGCACTTTACTGGAAAAAAAATGCCATCTCGAACATTCATTTCTAAGGAAGAACGTCAAGCCAGTGGTTTCAAAGCTGCGAAAGATCGACTAACACTTCTGCTGGGTGGTAATGCCACTGGTGATTTCAAACTGAAACCTTTACTAGTGTACCATTCAGAAACACCCCGTGCAATGCGAGGCACAGACAAGACAAGTCTACCAGTTGTGTGGCGATCAAACAGAAAGGCGTGGGTTACACGGGAAATTTTTCAAGAATGGTATTCTAATAGTTTTTGCCCATCAGTCAAATCATACTGTGACAGAAATGGGCTTGAACCTAAAGTTATATTACTCTTAGACAATGCCCCAGGACATCCAACCTCACTTGATACGCCCAGAGACTTAAAAGTGTACGTAAAGTTCCTTCCACCAAACACTACGTCAATATTACAACCTATGGACCAGGGAGCAATAGCAAACTTCAAAGCTTATTACCATCGCCGCACTTTTAGCCAACTAATTCATGAAACTGACGGGGAAGGAAGACAGTCTATGCGAGAGTGGTGGAAGTCATACAACATTATGAAGTCTATTCACAACATAGAAGAGGCTTGGAAGGAAGTTAAAATGAGTTGTATGAATGGGGTGTGGCGTAATCTTTGGCCAGATGTAGTGGAAGCACCTAGAAGAATTGTCCAGATGCAGAGACAAGTGCTTGAAGACATTGCTGCAATGATTGAGGGGTCTGAACTTGAAGATGTCACGGTAGAAGATCTCGTAGAACTTGTAGCAACGCACGACGATCCTATTAGCAATGAAGATCTGATCGAGTTACAGAATAATCCTATCTACGATGAGGAAGAACAAGTAGAAGAGAAAGTTTTATCTTCAGGGGGAAATACAAAATGCACTTTCAAAAATTTATTCAGGTTTGGACATATTGCAGAGTATAGACAATAATGATGACCGTGTCTTGACCGTGTGTCAAACAATTAAAAACAGTGTTGGGTGTTATGAACGTATTTTACAAGAACGTAAACAAAACGTTACCCAAAAGACAATAGATGTATTTTTCCGTAAAAAATAAGAGTATGTATTGCATAAAGTGTTCTTAGAATTAAAGTGATTGATTAAAATGATTTGTATTTTTTTTGTATTAAATTTTGACTATGTTTAATCATAAACCTCGATATACGCGAATTTCAGTTAACGCGATTTTTTTCGGAACGTATCCCTCGCGTAAAGCGGGGTATTACTGTATATATATATATATATATATATATATATATATATATATATATATATATATATATATATATTATAATGCAACGTCTCTCTGTCTGTCTATCTGTCTGTCCGTTAGTGCGTTACGTGCTTTTTTTTAAAACATACATATGTTCTTCGGCCAAGTTATAGGATATATTTTATTGCGTTAGATAACATAAAGAATAAGCAGTGACGATAATAGTGAATCAAGTCGGAAAAAAAGTTACCGTTAGCGCGTTCTCTTGCAATACACTGCCTAAACTAATAAATATGGAACAATATCATGTTGCAAAGAATATACTCGTAATATATATAAAATGCAACGTCTCTCTGTCTGTCTGTCTGTCCATCAGTGTGCTTATCACTTGAGAACCACTTATCCGATTTATGTGTTTTTATAAATTTATACATACGTTCTATATAATTCGATATAAGTCTAGATAATGGGAGATAAGATCAGGTAAATGGGAGATAAGGAGAAATAATGGGAGATAAAGCAGAGATAAGTCTAGATAATGGGAGTTATGGTGAGATAACGGGAAATAAGGAGAAATAATGGGAGGTAAGGAGAAATATTGCGAGATAAGTTGGAGATAAGCCTAGATAACGGGAGATAAGGTGAGATAATGGGAGATAAGGAGAAATAATGGGAGATAAAGAGAAATAATGGGAGATGAGCAGAGATAAGCCTAGATAATGGAAATTATGAAGAGATAATGGGAGATAAGGAAAAATAATAGGAGATAAGGGGAAATAATGGCAGATATTTTATTACGTTTGGTAACATGAGGAATAAGCAGTGACGATAGTAGTTAATCAAGCCACGCGAGCGGAGCCGCGGGCACGGCTAGTAAATGTATATAATCAGACAGGCACATGTTTTTAATATTTTTTCGGTAGCATATTCTACACTGATGAACAAAGAAATCGACTCAAACTATTTCGCTTCATTTAACACATATCCTAGAATTTAGTGTTCATATATTTTTACGGATTTTAGTATCTTTTGAAAGCCCATTCTATTCTCTTTTTAATGATACCAGATTACATAGCATACCTTATACTTTTTACTGATTAAAATGATTGAAAGGGGAAACAAGGAGAACAAAGATTTAAAATAGGGTTAAGAGAAAGGAAAAATTAAACAAATTTGAAGTTTAAAAATCAAATTTATTGATAAAAACCAAAATCAATATATTGTATTACCCTCCTAGTCCTTATTACTGCTTCCAGCAGTTTTTTTTTATGGAGCGGGTTAGCAGCGATGCAGAGGTTGGATTTCTGGCTCGCACCCTTCTTTTAAGCTCATTCCACATGTGCTCGATTGGATTGAGGTCAGGATTCCGCGGAAGCTAGTCTAATGTGGGTATTCCCACTCCGGTCAGGTATTACCGCACCGATACAGCAGTATGTGGCTTCGCATTGTCATGTGTTAACACGAAGCTATAGCCAACAAACCTAGCGTACGAAAGGACGTGTTCCTGTAGGCTCTTGAGACAGCTAAATGCTTTAGGTGCAGTTGCGCAGCGACTACAGTTAGCTATGCCCTTCTTTCAATAGGGCAATGATTTGTGCCGTTTCTCTTCCGGGTTGGTATCCATATTCCGACGACGTAATTAATGAGCAGGTATAGCAGAGATGTTGACGGTTTAAGTTCCGATAAAGGAATGATAAAAAAATATATTATGGTGATTTATTTAGTAAAACCGTTTTAATCAGTAAAACTTTTTGGAAATCCAAATGTTTTTGGTGTTATTGGAAAGAGTAGAAAATCGGCATTCTAATAATACCAAAAATAATACCACTGTTTGAAAATTGAACTCAAGAATCGGTGTTAAATGAAGCAAAATCGTTTGAGTCTATTTTTTTGCTCACCAGTGTATATTTTTACATTTTATGTCTAAAATAAACCAGAGATTTTTTTGTAGACTTTTCGAAAATGCGTCATAAGACACCACGAGGGTGTTTTAAGTTATCTACCTAACTATAAATAAAAACTCGCAGAGTTAAAAAATTGAAATTACCGTTTTCATTAATCAACTTAGTCCAGAGTTTCTCGAGTTGTTTTATTCGTTCTAAAAAAGATTTTTGTTGGCGCCTCAAAAAATAACGCAAAAGTTGCTCTCAATTTATTATCTTAAAAAAAAGTTTAGCCTTGGAGGTCTTTCTTCAGATGTTTAAATAAGACGAAATCGCAGGACGCTAAATCATGGCTGTAGAGTGGATGTTGTAACTAAGTGGTTGGTTCGTTGGTTGTAGGGCAGGCAGGGAATTGTGCCTGTTTGTACAGTGAAGTCTTCTGGCTCATTCCCGTAAGAAGGTTTATTAGCTTCGTGCCAAGCCCTTAATCTGTTTTTTTTTATATATATAAAAATATTTCTCGGGCCGGCTTTAGGGTGGGGCGGACGGGATGAGTGGGGCGGCCGCCCTGGATGCCACATTTTAAGGAGCGCTAAATTTTTGAGTTTCTCTGCGAATTTTGATGACTTTGCCAGTGACTGTTACCAGTGGAGAATGAAGTTTTCTAATTGAAGCTTATTAAGAATGAAGGAAGTCCACTATGTCTCAAGAAAAGCTTAATTCCTTAGCCTGGTTGTCAACTGAAAACGAAATCGCTAGTCAGCTGGATTTTTCTAGAACGATCGAGCAATTCGCTGAGGCTAAAACGTGCAAAGTGAATTTTATGTAATAAAATTGAAATAATTAGACTTTATATTTCAAAATAAAGTGTGCTTTATAATAATAACTAGCCGGGCCCGCGGCTCCGCTTGCGTGGGCTTGATTCACTACTATCGTCACTGCTTATTCCTTATGTTACCCAACGTAATAAAATATCTCCCATTATTCCCCTTATCTCCCAATATTTCTCGTTATCTCCCATTATCTCTACATAATTTCCATTATCTAGCCTTATCTCTGCTCATCTCCCATCATTTCTCCTTATCTCCCATTATTTCTCCTTATCTTCCATTATCTCACCTTATTTCCCATTATCTAGGCTTATTTCGACTTATCTCGCAATATTTCTCCTTATCTCCCATTATTTCTTCTTATCTCCCATTATCTCACCGTATCTCCCCTTATCTAGGCTTATATCGAATTATATAGAACATATGTATAAATTTTTAAAAACACATAAATTGGATAAGTGGTTCTCGAGTGATAAGCGCACTAACGGACAGACAGACAGACAGAGACGTTACATTTTAGATATATTATATTCTTTGCTACATGATATTGTTCCATATTTAATGCCTTAGGCAGTATATTGCAAGAGAACGCGCTAGCGGCAAACTTTTCTCCGACTTGATTCACTATTATCGTCACTGCTTAATCCTTATGTCACCTAACGTAATAAAATATATCCTATAACCTGGCCAGAGAACATACGTATGTTTAAAAAAAAAAAAGCACGTAAATCGGATAAGTGGTTCTCCAGTGACAAGCGCACTAACGGACAGACAGACAGACAGAGAGACGTTGCATTTTATATATATTATGGATATTCTTTGCTCCATAATATCATTCCATATTTAATGGCTTAGCATGTTTAAAAAAAAAGGACGTAAATCGGATAAGTGGTTCTCCAGTAATAAGCGCACAAACGGACAAACAGACAGAGAGACGTTACATTTTATATATGTTATAGATATCTTTTGCTACATGATATTGTTCCATATTTAGTGGTTTAGGCAGTGTATTGCAAGAGAACGCACTAGCGGCAAACTTTTTTCCGATTTGATTCACTATTATCGTCACTACTTATTCCTCATGTTACCTATAAAATATATTCTATAACCTGGCCAGAGAACATATGAATGTTTTAAAAAAAAAGCACATAAATCGGATAAGTGGTTCTCCAGTGTTAAGCGCACTAACGGACGGACAGACAGACAGACAGAGAGACGTTGCATTTTATATATATTATAGATATAGATTATTATGATTATATAACTTGGTCAAAAAATATATGTATGAATTTAAAAAAAGACACGTAAATCGGATAAACGGTTCTCGCGTGATAAACGCACTAATGGACAGACAGATAGACAGAGAGATATTGCATTTTATATATATTATAGATTATAGATACTCTCCGCTACATAATATTGTTCCATATTTAATGGTTTAGACTGTGTATTGCAAGAGAACGCGCTAGCGGCAAACTTTTTTCCGACTTCATTCACTATTATCGCCACTGTTCATTCCTTATGCTGCCTATCGTAATAAAATATAGCCTATAACCTGGCCGGAGAACATATGTATGTTTAAAAAAAAGGGACGAAAATCATATAAGTGGTTTTCCAGTGATAAGCGCACTAACGGACAAACAGACAGACAGACAGGCAGAGATACGTTGCATTTTATATATATTATAAATGTAATAAAATATATATCTATAACCTGGTCAGAGAACATATGTATGAATTTAAAAAATCACGTAAATAGGATAAGTGGTTCTCGAGAAATAAGCGCACTACGGACAGACAGACAGAGACGTTGCATTTTATATATATTATAGATATAGATTATTATTATTATTATATAACCTGGCCAAAGAATATATGTATGAATTTAAAAAAAGACAGGTAAATCGAATAAGTGATTCTCGCGTGATAAACGCACTAATGGACAGACAGACAGACAGAGAGACATTGTATTTTATATATATTATAGATTATAGATATTCTCTGCAACATAATATTGTTCCATATTTAATGGTTTAGACTGTGTATTGCAAGGGAACGCGCTAGCGGCAAACTTTTTGTCCGACTTCATTTACTATTTTACGCCACTGCTCATTTCTTATGCTACCTATCGTAATAAAATATAGTCTATAACCTGGCTAGAGAACATATGTATGTTCAAAGAAAAGTACGTAAATCTGATAAGTGGTTTTCCAGTGATAAGCTCACTAACGGACAGACAGACAGACAGAGAGACGTTGCATTTTATATATATTATAGATACACCAGTTGTAGAAATTTTATAGAAGAAGTTTAGAAATAGTATTCGTAATGAAGAAGTTGTATTTAATTGCATTTAATTGCATTTAATTTAATTTAATTTATAAGTTTTGGCTACTATTAATCATGATTATGATGTAAAAAATGATAAAAATATAGAATAGAATTTACTATATATATATATATATATATATATATATATATATATATATATATATATATATATATGTAGTGTATAAAGGGCGCTCTTTTCATATTCGCCCTGGGCGCCATTTGGCCTAAAGCAGGTCCTGAATGTTTCCTCGGGTGACAGGGGCCGATGATTAATCCCACCACCACCCACCAACTCGCTAAATGGACAGCTTTCGTTAATGTTTTGAACTATGCAAGTTTAAGGTAATATATATAACACGTGACACATAGATGTCGCCCTTTTCAAAAAATCTATAAGGTACCAACCTTCAAATGATATATGTCAAAATTTCTTAACATTTCGACGATTAGTTTACCACTGCAATATTCTCCAGAGGGTGTAGATTGAACGAAAATTATCACGAGTGCGTTAACTTTAATAATTTATCTGGTATATAAAAAAACAAAAATTTCAAGGTCATCAGTGTTCAGTAAAGATCGGACAAAAACTTCGTTGAAAACTCATTTGGTATATCTTTTGTGAAGTCATTTCTATTTATTTTTTAGGTAAAAGAACTTGTTAAACAGCATGACCATGCCGAAGGATCCGATCCCTGCGAAAATAAACCGTATCAACAAACAACACCAAAATCCATAGGTATTTAAAACTTATTTATTTTAGTTGTTAGATCTTTTATAAAGCATCATTATTTATACAAACAATATATCAGTTTACTATTTTATTTTTCATAGAAACTTACTAGCTGATGTAAGTTGATTCAACTAAAATATATCTCACTAAAAATATAAATGTAAAATGGTAAATCAGCATCATTTTTACCAGTTTTAACTGAGCCTAATTTAATACTTTTTTAGATTTGAGAATTGAAGACGTCATTCCTATAACTACAACGCCTAGTCACGTTTAGAGAATTTTAATAGCTTATTTATTGTAAAATAGAGATGTTTGACATGTTAACTTTGATGGTAATTTGCCTTTATTATTATTATTATTTTGGGTATTCTAACTTTCAGCCCATTGAAGTTTTTCAGTACTAAAAATATTGCCAAAAATCCGATTATAATTCTTTTTTATGTTTAATTTATTCAAAAATGTATCCCTTGTCTGTACAGGAAATATATCATGTAAGCATAAAATAAGAAGTAAATACATAGTCAACACCAGAAACATGTTTTGTTTTTGTTTCGTGCATTTGAAAAACTACTATTTTTTAAAGAATTATTTAAATAGTACCGTACTTAAACCCTTTCTGCCTTATTCACTAAAGGTGGTTCAAATGGTTTTAATTTTCCCTTATGATTTGAAAAATGTTTGAAATAAAAATTCCCTAACAATACTAAAAACATGAACTCACAATTTTTAATTGGCTTTAAAAAAGGAATTTTTAATACGTATGTATCAATAGCATAGCCATGTTCAGGGGGCGGAAGGAACAGATGGATAAGAGGGACGTTTCTTTAAAGAAAAAAAATAACACTAAAAAATACTTCTAGAGCGGTGGCGTCAAACCACGATCATGAAGCGCATTTCTCACAAAAAAGTACCACCCAATTCGATAACCGGGGCTTTGAACAGTTTTCACAAAAGAGAACTCCGAATAAAAAAAGGTCCGTTTTAAAGAGGCGTATTTTCTACATTCATCAACTCGTCAAAGTTAAATTGCTTACTGAGATCTTATGTTGATGCCGAACGTTATATATCTGAGCGGAAGATTGTAGGGGTGCTGAGTGGTCGTAGTTCGTTCTGCCTCTTAATCTGTAGTTTCAGTGACCTCTTTTCTTGTTAAGTGTGTTCTGTCTGTCGGTTGTCAAATTTCTTTTTTAAGCATTGATTACCATTGAGCAGTGACAAATAAGCATGGATAATGCCAATGAGATTGTGGCGAAACGTTTACGACTTACCAATCAAAACAACACCGACAAATATATATATATATATATATATATATATATATATATATATATATATATATGTATATATATATATATATATATATATATATATATATATATATATATATATATATATGCTATCTGTCAGCATTTACTGTATGGAAAAAACCCTCGTTCCGGGCCTGGTTGAAAGGAATTAGGATAGGCCGAAAGATGCAACATGAGAAGGAGAATATTATTTATTGATAATTGTTTTCAGGCAGCAATTTTATTTTATATGACAGATATTATGTTAACAGTATTTATGTAATCGTGATGAGGTTTAGGTGCCAGAAATATTTTGGTAAGCACTATGAATTTTGGTTTAGAGAGCCGAAAAAGTCGGCCAGCTTTATTAGATGTCTGAATGCAATTGTTAATAAAAGTTTATATATATATATATATATATATATATATATATATATATATATATATATATATATATATATATATATATATATATATATATATATATATATATATATATATATATATATATATATTTAGGGCGTTATGGAATTCACTGCATATATTGCAACTGGCGCCTCATTTTAGCTGGACCGATTGCAGAAAATTTACCTTAAATAGTGTATCGCAATAATAAAGGAAAAATCGAAATTATGACATGAATATTACCGTCACTGGTAAACCATACACCCACATAATAGGGTCGACTGTTAATCAGCAGGTCAGGTCTACAGTGTTTTCCTTTCCTAACAAATTTAATAAAAAAAAAATATATAAAAATTGTTACCTTTTAAAATAATTACTTCCTAATACCAACAAATTAATGACACCACTTTTGTATTACAGTATTTTATTATAACGAGTAAAAATGTTGACCCATGTAATTCATTAAAATTTTATTTGCTTCATTGTAAGAGTGATGACACAAAGAAATCGTAAGTTTGGTTGACATTATTATGCTTTCCTTTATTTTAAAACCAACAATCGACATCCGACGCCCTTAACAAAAATTTGTTGCCGGCGTCGGCTGACTTCGTCGGTAGCTTTTAGTGGAGGCTTTTTTAAACCTACTTTGTTTTTTTCACTTTAGCACTAAAAAAAATCTTACATTTCTTATAAGAAAATCGTTTCCCATATCGGTATTAAGCTTGGACAAGTTAAGAGAAAAACCTATTTGAAATTTTGTTTTTATTTTGCCCAAACCCAAATTGCTGTTAACATAAAAGCCAAAATCAGCTGCTAAGGGGCAATAATCCAGTTGTTCTGGCGCGTTAACAAGGAATTATTTCTTTTTAAATATTAGATATATATATATATATATATATATATATATATATATATATATATATATATATATATATATATATATATATATATATATATATATATATATATATATATATATATATATATATATATATATATATATATATATGTATATATATATATATATATATATATATATATATATATATATATATATATATATACGAGGCTGGTTTGAAAAGTCCGTGCAAAAATAAAACTACTTATGTGTTTGGGTAAACCTTTTTTATTTTTCGACATAGTCTCCTTTTAGGCTTATACACTTCGTCCAACGATGTTCTAGTTTGTTGATCCCTTCCGAATAATAGGATTTGTCCAAGTCTGCAGAATATCCATTAGTGTCTGCAATCACCTCTTCGTTTGAATAAAATCTTTGTCCCGCCAGCCATTTCTTCAAATTGGGGAACAAATAGTAGTCCGAGGGAGCCAAGTCTGGAGAATAGGGGGGATGTGAAACGAGTTGGAATCCTATTTCCATTAATTTTGCGACCACAACTGCTGAGATGTGTGCTGGTGCGTTGTCGTGATGGAAAAGGACTTTCTTGTGGGCCAGTCGCGGGCGTTTTTCTTGCAGCTCGGTTTTCAAACGGTCCAATAACGATGAATAATATTCACCTGTAATAGTTTTACCCTTTTCCAGATAGTCGATGAGGATTATCCCTTGCGAATCCCAAAAGACAGTCGCCATAACCTTTCCGGCCGAAGGAACGGTCTTCGCCTTTTTTGGTGCAGATTCCCCCTTGGTAACCCATTGTTTAGATTGTTGTTTGGTCTCAGGAGTATAGTAATGTATCCATGTTTCATCCACAGTGACGAAACGACGCTTAAAGTCCTCCGGATTCTTCTGGAACAGCTGCAAACCATCCTTGCAACACTTCACACGATTCCGTTTTTGGTCAAGCGTGAGCAATGGCGGCACCCATCATGCGGATAGCTTTCTCATGTCCAAATGTTTATGCAAAATATTATGTACCCGTTCAGTCGAGATGCCCACAGCACTAGCAATCTCACGCACCTTAACTCTTCTGTCATCCATCACCATATCATGGATTTGATCAATGATTTCTGGAGTGGTAACCTCCACAGGCCGTCTAGAACGTTCAGCGTCACTTGTGCCCACATGGCCAGTCCGAAAATTTTGAAACCACTTATAAACTGTTCTAATCGAAGGTGCAGAGTCACCATAATGTTTATCAAGCTTCTCTTTAGTCTCCTGAGGCGTTTTGCCTTTCATAAAGTAATGTTTAATCACCACACGAAATTATTTTTCGTCCATTTCTTGAAAATCACTCGACTTCCTTGATTCACACGAATGCCAAACACAAAGAAATAGACCAATATGACTGAAACTTGGGTGCGTTCATTCAAGAGATGCTACTAACTAAACATGACCTCGATACGCGCCGGTGGTGCCATCTCTCGGACTTTGCACGGACTTTTCAAACCAGCCTCGTATATATATATATATATATATATATATATATATATATATATATATATATATATATATATATATATATATATATATATATATATATATATATATATATATATATATATATATATATATATATACAGTCCCTGGCCAAATTATTAGACGCACTGTATTTTTTTTAGTAATTTTATGTTTTTTAAGAGTTTTTATGCAATAATGGTATATTTAAACTACAATATTATTGACTTTTATTTAAAAGAATTGTTGTAGACTACATATTTGTATTTATTTTTAACAAATGGCAACACTATGTTGACAAAGTGATACATGAACGTAAACAAGTACAAATCTGTATCAGTCGCGATCGGAATCGAGTCAGGTACGGACGTGTTACTGTGGCTTTATGGACTGTAATTGTTTGTTTAACAGTTTTATACTACTCAGTTATTAGTTTATTTTGTATGCAGTGTTTTAAAAAAGTAATTGGACTATTTTCATTATGGGTAAAAAAGGCGATCTTTCACCACGTAAAAAAGCTGAAGTGAAGGCCCTTGTGATTGCGAAAACATTTACAAACCGAGAAATATCACGAAGATTGGAGGTTTCTGAAGCTAGTGTACGACGCATAAAAAAGAAAATTGAGTCAGGGAAGGAATTAAGCCCTAAAAGAAAGAAAAGATGCGGTAGAAAACCAATTTTCACTCCACGGTCAGAGAGATGTTTGAAGAAAATTTGTGTAGAAAACAGATTTGCTACCACAAAGGTAATAAAATCACAACTTCAGGATGCTAGCGTAAATGCTTCTGAGCGCACTGTTCGAAGAAAATTGAAAGAATTAGATTTTAAGGCCTGCCGCCCCGCCAGGAAGCCCAAGTTAACAGCTGCAATGAAAGCAAAGCGCCTGAAGTGGGCCAAACAATGGCAAGACAAAGATGTGGACTTCTGGAGATCGGTAAGATACAGCAATTTAATCAATAATTGATACATTATTATCATTTTCAGTTAAATAAAGCAAATAAACATGGAAGTTTATATATTTTTCCTATTTTTGACAGGTCTGCTTCAGTGACGAAAGAACATTCGAAATTTTGCAGAATAAAGCTCAGTATGTGCGTCGTCGTCATGGAGAAAAGTTTCATCCTGATTGTGTCGTCCCGACGGTTAAACATCCCACCAAAGTGATGATTTGGTCAGTCATCAGCGGCAAGGGCACTGGACGTCTGTACGTCGTCAAAGGAATAATGAGGCAAGATCAGTACAAAGAAGTATTACAAAATCGGTTGATTCCGCAGCTCAGAGAATGGTTTCCAAATGGGGAACCATTCACTTTCATGCAAGATGGAGCTCCCTGCCACACTGCTCGGTCTGTTAAAGCTTTTTTGGCAGAAAAAAATATCCCTCTGTTGGCCGGGTAATAGCCCCATTGAAAATATGTGGGAGCTGATGAAAAGAGAAGTGGCTAAAGATGTGATTACCAACAAAACCCAGCTCCTAGAAAAGATTATTCATGTGTGGAATCATCATCCTCAAATGCAGGAGACAGTACAATCTTGCATTGCCGCGCAGAATTAAAGCTTTGATAGCGGCTAAAGGTGGCTCAACTAAATATTGACTTTTACTAACATTAATTTCACTTTTCTTTAAAACTTAATAAACTTATGCTTTTCTAAATTAATGCTGTTTTATTTATGTCAAATAAATAGGTAATTGATTGGATAATATAGAAATAAAAAACAAATCAATTTAAAATAATAAAACGGTACAATATCACTCGGTAATTAATATTTTACATGAAATCTTGCAGTGCGTCTAATAATTTGGCCAGGGATTGTATATACACATATATATTGTGTGCCCCAAAAAGTTTTATACTAGTGGAGAAAAAGTTTATCTTAGATATTATAAAAAAATTTATTCTTGATAAAAAGTGCTGCATCACATGGAAAATCATAATCAAACATCAAAAGTTTAAAATATTTGATGGTATACAGGGTAAATAAAAAATAATGATTTATAATGATGAGTAAAGTGTGTTTAAATTTAAATACAAAGCAAAATGTTAATTGAAAAAGTTAATAGGAACTAAAAAATTGTGCTCACGATGTGGCTTTTCTAGTTAAAGATTCAAAAAAACTCCGTTTTCGTTTTCTTTTATTCAATAAATAATCAAACAATTACCGACGTGTTTATTGCAGTTTTTTTTGAATTTTCAACTAGGAAGGCCATAAATCTAAACGCGGGCAAAATTTTTTAGTTCCTATTAACATTTTTAATTAATATTTTTTTGCTCTGTATTTAAATTTAAACACACTTTACTCTTCATTATAAATCATTATTTTTCATTTTCCCTGTATACCATCGAATATTTTAAACTTTTGATGCTTGATTAAGGATTTCCATGTGATTCAGAACTTTTTATCAAGAATAATTTTTTTTGTAATATATAAGATAAACTTTTTCTCCATTTGTATAAAACTTTTTGAGATACACTGTATAAATTAAATCAAACCAAAAGTACTTTATTATCATAAAAATCAATGGTTTTTCTTTGACAAAGCATATTAAATCTAAGGAATATAAAAACATCGTTATAATGCAAAAAATAGAACATAAATAAATTAACTCTACGCAAAATAAATAATAAGGAAACCTGAAAACGAAATATGTATATACTAAGCCAAAATGTAGAACATGCAACATCAAATATACAGTAGACAAACAGTAAGCCTAGTTAAGACAGAACTAGTTCCAGTCAAAGTAAAATATAAAACTAAAACAATGATTCGTAGTTGTCATTACCAAGGGAAAAAGGAGCATACGAATCACCACAGCACAGGTGTTTCACGATCAAATGAAAAGAAAGCCAACAACAGAAAAAGGGGTCATACGACCGAATCAGCATAAATCTCGCCCAGATCATAATGTGATTTGTTAATTAATAATTTTTTAAGACACTTTTAAAACACTCTAAGTGAGTTAGCAGTCTTGATGTGAGTTGCAAATGATTGAAGAATTTTCTGCCCTCGTATATTAATGAGTGCTTCGTGAGTGCCCTAACTGGAACAGGCAAAGGCAGATCCGCAGTCCGCCGGGTGCCCTTCTGAGATACTAGGCGCTGAATACTTAAACAATTCTTATATATCAGCGAGGCGGTCTCTAAGATGAACAGGAAAGTGAGGGCCAGAATTCCCAGCGAGAGAAAGATAGGTCTACAGAATTTCCTCTGATGGGCACCAGTGATGAAGCGGATAGCCTTCTTCTGCAGCAAAAACAAAATATTCAGAAGATATTGGCTGGCAAAACTCCAAAAAGGAATACCATATCTGAAATAGGACCCAAATAATGCAAAGTAAGTTCGCGCAACATCAGCGCGTTTCTCGAAACCCTGATAGCAAAGCAACCTGAAGGAAGTCTCTTACTCAACTTCATTATGTGATTCTGAAATCGCAGATCAGTATATACCCAAAAACCTAGCCGCAGGCTCCTGCCGCAAAGAGTCGTCACCCAAGTGTATCTCTTGCATACCGCATCCAAAACCAATAACATGTGTCTTACCGACATTAAAAGGCAATCGGTTAGCGCTTCACCACTTCCTAACTTCCAATAATTCGATGGAAATGTGGTGGAAAAGGGTTTTAATAACTTTATTACGCCATACAACGGAGAAGTTATCGGCTAAAAGCGTAAATTCACCTGATATTTTGATGCAAACAAGGTCATTGATGTATATTAAAAAAAGAAGCAGTCCCAGAACAGATTCCTGCGGGAATCCACGTTCTATATTCAATGTCGACGATCGCTGACCAGAAACTACCACCCATTGGCTTCGGCCCTCGAGATAGGACGCAAACCTCTCGAGCTTAGCCAACAGTATCCCATGATCCATGCAGTCAAATGCCTTAGACAGATCAAAAAACACTGTCCCTATCAATTCTCCGCGATTCATATAATGATATACACCCTCCAGGAAGCCAAAGATGGCATCATGTGTCCCCCTGACACTCTGAAACTCGAATTGCCTCTCAGTCACCATCCCATGGGATATAAAAAAAAATAATATGCCAACGTTACTTTCACTTATTGTATTTTTTGTATTAGATATTAATTACATATTGTTTAAGTTTTCTGCGGTTGCTAATTATATTTTCTTTATAAGCCATTATACTTTAATATTGTTATTATTTTATATATTATACAACTAATTTAA
The DNA here is from genome assembly GCA_019049505.1 of Pachyrhynchus sulphureomaculatus. Taxonomy (NCBI): domain Eukaryota; kingdom Metazoa; phylum Arthropoda; class Insecta; order Coleoptera; family Curculionidae; genus Pachyrhynchus; species Pachyrhynchus sulphureomaculatus. The sequence goes on from CM032449.1 coordinate 190,316,905, forward strand.
AATTTCAATTTTATGTGGTCATAGTATAAAATTATTCGCCACATTTTGACTGCTTTCTGCAAATTACCATGAAACGAGGAGACTTATCCCAAAATCCAAACATAGTAGACCGAACGTTCGTGTTAAGAGTAAGTATTTTTTTGACTTGAAAACCTTGAACTTCAAACGTTCAACGGTGAAAGCGTTTTAAGATCACTCGAGAGTAAACTTCTAAAATCGATCAATTTTATTAAAAGTTCAGTAGCGTAAATAGGGACCTCTCGATGCATACCCAATGCTTACAGTGGCGTACAAAAGTTTCCGGCCAGTGACATTTCGTACTCTAATTTATTAAAAAAAAAACCGGTCAAGTGCAAGTTGAACTTGCACAATTAGTGTTCCGTACGTTGATTGTTTTTAGAATAAAATTTTTTGTTAGGGTGGTATAAAATGATCAGTGACTTCACAAAACACACCCCAAATGAGTTTTCAACAAAGTTTGTTTCCAATCTTTACTGAAAATTGGTGACCTTGAAATTTTGTTTTTTTTTTATATACCAGATAAAATATTAAAGGTAATGTACTCGTGATAATTTTCGTTCAATCTATACACCGTGGAGAATATTCCAGAATTTTTTCAAAATCAGTACTCTTCGAGATAAGGTAGGGGACAGCGATTTTTTAAAAGTAATACGAAGAAAAGTGTGCGCAAGTATTACATTATATATATATATATATATATATATATATATATATATATATATATTTTACTCGTGTTTTCACAAGCTTTCATTTGACAACACACTCGATGAACTAGTAAAAAAAATTTTTTTCACTTCCGATTTCACCCCTCAAAACGAACCCCTTAAGTCAAAATTTATGTTACGGTGGTATAAAATGATCAGTGACTTCACAAAACACACCCCAAATGTGTTTATAACAAAGTTTGTTTCTAATCTTTACTGAAATCTGATGACCTTGAAATTTTTGTTTTTTATATACCATATAAATTATTAAAGGTAATGCACTCGTGATAATTTTCGTTCAATCTACACCCCGTGGAGAATATTCCAGAATTTTTTCGAAATTTTTTGATAAGTACTTTTCGAGATAAGGCCCGGGACAGCGATTTTTCGCGAATTTTTAAAAATAATACAAAGAAAAGTGCGCGCAAGTATAATATTATATATATATTTTTTACTCGTGTTTTCACAAGCTTTCATTTGACACCACACTCGATGACCTAGTAAAAAAATTTTTTTTTCACTTCCGACTTCACCCCCCAAAACTAACCCCTTAAGTCAAAATTTAATTCTCAAAACTACATGGCTCTGATGAGGCCATCAATTCCTATATTATTACCAAATTTCACCTTTCTATGTCAAATAGTTTCGGAGAAAATCGGGTGTGACAGACAGACAGACAGACAGACAGACAGACAGACAGACAGACAGACAGACAGACAGACAGACAGACAGACACCGAAGTGATCTTATAAGTGTTCCGTACGGAACACTAAAAAGACTAATGATTTTTATTTATTATGAGATATACGTATGAGATATAGGAAACAAAATAATATAGTAAAATATTATTTATGTTTGTGAATATATTTATTATTATTATTCTTATATTTATATGTGTAAAAGTTTCCGGCCACTTTGTACTACGAGAAAAATTATTAGTCCATATGCTCTATAATAGACTTAAATTATATTTTTATGTTAATATTTTGTAGCCATACCCTTTGCAGCGATAATAGCCGCACAACGATGTGACATTGACTCAATTAAGCGATTAATACAAGCAGGTGAAATTTTATCCCATTCTTCCTTCAATGATTTGAATAATGCGGCTTTACTTGAATATGTATGCTTTCGAACTTGACGATTTAGCGTTTCCCATAAGTGTTCTATTGGGTTCAAGTCCGGTGATTGAGATGGCCAGCTTAAAACTCTCACATTCGAAGCAGAAAACCACTGTTTTAACAACTTGGATGTATGTTTGGGGTCATTATCCTGTTGAAATATCCAATTCTGCGGCAATGTTTCTTCAGCATATGCTAACGAATTGTTTTCTAAAATGTCCTTGTAAATATCAGCGTTCATATTTCCGTTGATCTCGATCAATGGACCGACTCCTTGTGCAGAGAAAATTCCCCAAACCATCACACTTTCTCCAACGTGTTTTACAGTACCGAACATCATTTCTCGTACCAATAGGACGTCGTACATGTTGTCTACCATCGCTTCCAAAAAGATTAAATTTAGATTCGTTTGAGAAAGCTACTTTTTTTCAAACTTTGATCGTCCATTTAGGTGATCTTTGGCAAATTGTAATCGGGCCTTCTTATTCTTTTTACTGATTAATGGTTTTTAAATACCTATACGGCCAAAAAGTCCCACATCATGTAGTCTTCGTGTTTACGACTCACATCATCCTTTAGCTCGCGTGCAATTTCGGCAGCAGTTTTCTTGACATCCGCAGTTGATTTGCGTTTAATGATACGATCTACTTTTTTGGATGTTTTTTCTTGGTCTTCCACTACGCGGACGATCTTTTAAACCATATCCACAACGGTATTTTACAATAATATCGTTCACGGTTGATTTACCTATCGATAATAATGAAGAAATCTCACTTTTGAAAATTTTATTACTCTCTCACGAATTTGGATTTGCATATGACGAGCCATGTTTATGCTCCCACGACCTTTTATGAACTAAATGTGAACATTCAACGCGCTATTATTCGTAAATACGTCTTTGAACGTCCTACTGCGTCAACGTATATTATGAGGCCCGAAACTTTTGCACATCTATAATATATATAAAATGCAACGTCTCTCTGTCTGTCCGTTAGTGACCTTATCACTGGAGAACCACTTATCCGATTTACGTACTTTTTTTTTAAAACATACTTATGTTCTCTGGCCAGGTTATAGGCTATATTTTATTACGATAGGTAGCATAAGGAATGAGCAGTGACAATAATAGTGAGTGAAGTCGGAAAAAAAGTTTGCTGCTAGCGCGTTCCCTTGCAATATACAGCCTAAACCATTAAATATGGAACAATATTATGTAGCAGAGAATATCTTTGATCTATAATCTATAATATATATAAAATGGAATGTCTCTCTGTCTGTCTGTCTGTCTGTCTGTATGTCTGTCCATTAGTGCGTTTATCACGCGAGAACCACTTATCCAATTTATGTGTCTTTTTTAAATTCATACATATATTCTTTGGCCAGGTTATATAATAATAATAATAATCTATATCTATAATATATATAAAATGCAGCGTCTCTCTGTCTGTCTGTCTGTCCGTTAGTGCGCTTATCATTGGAGAACCACTTATCTGATTTACGTGCTTTTTTTTTTAAAACATTCATATGTTCTCTGGTTATCCATATATAATATATATAAAATGCAACGTCTCTCTGTCTGTCTGTCTGTCTGTCCGTTAGTGCGTTACGTACTTTTTTTTAAACATACATATGTTCTCTGGCCAGGTTATAGGATATATTTTATTGCGTTAGGTAACATAAAGAATAAGCAGTGACGATAATAGTGAATCAAGTCGGAAGAAAGGCTACCGTTAGCGTGTTCTCTTACAATATACTGCCTAAACCATTAAATATGGAACAATATCATGTTGCAAAGAATATATATAAAATACAACGTCTCTCTGTCTGTCTGTCCGTTAGTGCGCTTATCACTTGAGAACCACTTATTCGATTTACGTGTTTTTATAAATTTATACATATGATATGTTCTATATAATTCGATATAAGCCTAGATAATGGGAGATAAGGTGAGATAATGGGAGATAAGTATAAATAATGGGAGATAAGCAGAGATAAGTCTAGGTAATGTAAGTTATGGTGAGATAATGGGAGATAAGGAGAAATAATGGGAGATGAGCAGAGATAAGCCTAGATAATGGAAATTATGTAGAGATAATGGGAGATAAGGAGAAATAATGAGAGATAAGCAGAGATAAGTCTAAGTAATGGGAGTTATGGTGAGATAATGGGAGATAAGGAGAAATAATGGGAGATAAGGAAAAATATTGCGAGATAAGTCGAGATAAGCCTAGATAATGGGAGATAAGGTGAGATAATTGGGGATAAGTATAAATAATGGGAGATAAGGAGAAATGATGGGAAATAAGCAGAGATAAGTCTAGGTAATGGGAGTTATGGTGAGATAATGGGAGATAAGGAGAAATAATGGGAGGTAAGGAAAAAAATGGGAGATAAGGAGAAATATTGCGAGATAAGTCGAGATAAACCTAGATAATGGGAGATAAGGTGAGATAATGGGAGATAAGGAGAAATAATGGGAGATGAGCAGAGATAAGCTTAGATAATGGAAATTATGTAGAGATAATGGGAGATAAGGAGAAATAATAGGAGATAAGGGGAAATAAGGGCAGATATTTTATTACGTCAGGTAACATAAGGAATGAGCAATGGCGATAGTAGTGAATCAAGTCGACGCGAGCGGAGCTGCGGGCACGGCTAGTATAAATATAAGAATAATAAAAATAAATATATTCACAAACATAAATAATATTCTTTTAGTATATTATTTTGTTTCCTATATCTCATACTCACATCTAATAATGATTAAAAATCATTAGTCTTTTTTTTAATAAATTAGAGTACGAAATGTCACTGGCCGGAAACTTTTGCACGCCACTGTAGTTAGATAACTTCTAATTTATGTCTTGTAAAAGTGTTATATTAGTGTTCTAAAAATGACCAAAAAACAATTTGAACTGCACCAAGGTAATCCATGCGAATACTATACAGGGTGTCAAAGTATTCCGTGTACATAGAGTTACTATGGATTTCTGGGATAAAAATATGACTATTTAACCCAGTGATTCCAAAAGTGGTTCAGGTGGACCCCCAGGGGTCCACGGGAGACTCGACGGGGGTCTACGTTGGCGTGAAAAAATAAATGGGGGTTTACAAGTTGTAAGTGGTGGTCCACGAAAATTTATCTGGTTTCGATAGTAAAGAACAAAAATGTTGGCTTTGCTTTACCTATCAATGTAGGCAGATAATACAGTACTCAAAAAAATTAAGGAAGCAAAAAAAAAATTCCAAATTTTTCGGTGATTGTTGACATGTTGAGACTTTAAAAAAAAGCATTTTGAAGCTTTAAGATTGTAATTTTTAGGAGCTACGGTTCTCATGCAATCCTAACAGATAGCGCGAAAAAATAATATTGCAAATATTTTGCTTTTGTTTTGGTTCATGGGCTTGAAAAAAATTTTTTCAGTTAGGCTGGCATATAGATCAGATAGCCTGTTTATTTAGCATTCATTTCTTTGTTTTAAATCTCCCCTTAATTTTTTTGAGTAGTCGAAGCTCGAAGATTATCAATCCTGATAAAATAGGTAAAGATTTAAAATATTTTCAAACATTGAAGGAAAAATATGAAAAGAGACCCACCGTGCACAGTATGTTCGCTTCAACGTCTCAAAGTAACGATGATGGCTTGCGGGCATCTTACAATATCTCATTGCTTATAGCGAAATCTGGAAAACTGCACACCATCGGAGAACAGTTAATTTTACCCGCTGTTGAAGAGGTTTTAAAAACTGTTCTGCACAAACCTCCATTTGACGTACTCAAAAGAATTCCTTTGAGTAACAACACTGTATAAAGACGTATTGATGAAATGATTTGTTATGGACGAAGAAATCCATGAAGAGCTGCTAGTCGCGAAAACTTTGAAGACGGACACTAAAGGCGAATCAATATTTAATGTCCTGAGTGATTTTTTTAAGGAAAAATCGATTCCATTTACAAACATTATTTCGGTGGCAGCAGATGGAGCTCCTGCCATCTTCGGGCGATATCGTGGGTTTATAAGTCATCTTAAAAGAATTATACCAGGAGTAACTGCAATTCACTGTGTCATCCACCGACAACACCTGGTAGCGAAAAATTTGAGTGATAGATTGCACCAATCGCTTCAATTTGTGATTAAAGCAGTTAACAAAATAAGAAGCAATGCATTGAATACCCGTTTATTTGCACAATTGTGCGACGAAAATGATGAAGACTTCCAACGATTGCTCTTACATACTGAAGTACGCTGGGTGTCGAAAGGTGCATGTTTAACAAGATTTTACTCACTTTTTGAATCAGTTTTAGAGTTTGTTAAAAAAATTTAATGACATTAACTTGCAGTTACTAGGGGACAGCCTAAATTTAATAAAAACAAAGGGTGTAATTTCGGCTTTTCTTGGAAAATTGAAATTTATGAAGCAAAATATTAGTCGGCGCGAATTCTCCCAGTTTCCAAACTTGTCACAGGTAGAATGTCTTGATGAGGATATTCAGACATACGTTCAACATTTAAATGCCCTGCATGATAACTTCAAAAATAGATTTGAAGATATTCTGACGATGGAAATACCACCATGGATCATAAATCCATTTGATGAAACGGAAGTGGCGAATGTGGTATTACAAGAGGAGCTATTCGAGCTTAGCACCAATGAGGAGCTGAAGGTGAAATTTAAAAAAGGCTATCAAACATTTTGGCTGCAGGCAGAAATACCCGAAAAATATCCTGGGCTGTGGGAAATTGCGAGAAAACTTTTGATAGCGTTTCCCTTGTCATACCGAAAAAAGTTTTAGTGTTGTTACAAACCTATTAACAAAAAAAGGAGCAGATTTAAACATCACAGAACGGGGAGATTTGCGGTTATTCCTTACAAAACTGAAGCCAAATATTGATAATTTGCTGTCAATCCATAAAGTACTTCCCTCCCATTAAAATTATGACTATTTTTTTTTAATTGTTTATTTGCAATGTTGAAGTTACGGTACGTTATTAATGTTTAATTTTAATTCTATTAAGTCTGTAATCATATTATTTTAATAAATAGAACACAAGAAAATATATTATTTTTCTTTTTATTTTTACCACTCCGCATTTAGGGTTGGAACTCAGCCACGACGCAAATTTCCATCGTTAGATCTAATCTTCACATTTTTTGACGAGTTTTGGGAATATGGTAGAAATGTAGCAGCAGGGGGTCCACCGAAACCAGCAAAATTTTGAAAGTTGTTTACGAGAAAAAAAAGTTTGGGAACCTCTGATTTAACCCAACTTACCTTAGTCTAAAAATTCGTAATTTTTGAGATACAGTTTTACTTTTATTTTAGTTTTTCTTAGTAGCTTTCTTCGTAATTGTACTATTTGTCCAAGGTTCGGTGCTAAGGGGTTTTCTGAGATGAGAAATCGGAATCAGCTCATAGTTTTGTTGTAAATTGTCGGGAGAGCCACTAACTTTTTAACCCTTTGAGGCCGGAGAAAAAAAAATAAAAGATATGAAGAATTTTTTTGAAAAAATGTATTCAACCAACATCAAAAACAAAGTAAAAGTTCATTTCACGTAAAAAAATATCCTGGATTATCCTGCAGGATGTGGTTTCTAGCACTAACCACTAGGAATTAAGGCACTCAAAACTAATTTTCGTGAAATTTAAAGAAGCAATTTCTCTCCTTATTGAGGCAGAGACCAACATCACAGGTTGAACATTTCCAGGTCGTTCGATGCACATGCTTCGCTGTGCTACAATGAGCACATCTGAGAGATCCACATCTAAGAGGCATATGTGCAGCACGATCAGGACGTACCTCAGTGGGAATGATTTTTTTGTATTTGTTAGGTGCTTGTTCTGCTGATCTTCTTTTTTTTGAAATCGAATTAACGGCACCAATTAATCTTCGAGCAACCGATACACGAAATTGTTTCAATGTAATACATCATGAGTCACTTCTATTTTGAAATAAAATGAACGCGTTCACAACACAAACATCTACAAAGTAAAAAAAAATGCGGTGCCATCACTTGTGGGCTTTTCGATCGATTTCATAGATACTTTTCAGCATGTCAAATCGATCTACGTATCCCATATGTTTATTATAATGTTTGACCATAACAGGACATGGGATTTCTTCTGTATTGCCATTTTTCTGTTTTCTAGAGACAACTTCCATGATGGATGGGTCATGATAGTTTCCTAAAAACAAAACGGTTCTTCGATCCATCCACTTCAGTGCTGCTAATCCATCTGTAGAAACTCTCCAATCTATGTCGCCCCTTTTCATGTGTTTATCCACTTTGAGCTCTGGATAATATTTCCTTCCTTTACGCACAGTTCCACATGCATAGATGCCATCAGCTAACAAGTCTCTTTGCAATTCTACAGAGTTGAAAAAATTGTCGAAGAATACTTTGTGGTGCTTGCCAACTAAAGCCCTTGTTAGATCTTTTACTACGCGATGTCCCAATTTTTTCTCAACTGACTGATCAACTTTCCCCGTATAAATTTGGAACTCAGATACAAATCCAGTAGAATCAGCCCGAATCCATACCTTGTAGCCTCGTTTCGTGGGCTTCATTGGCATATACTGGCGAAGACTACTTCTCCCCTTGAATTTGATCATAGATTCATCGATTGATTGAAATTCACCAGGATTCAAAGCAGAGCCAAGAGTTTGTGTCAATTTAGAAAGTAATGGCCTGATTTTGTACAATTTATCATAATTGGCCTCACCTTTTTTTGGCTGTACTGAGTTATCATTTACATGAAGATTACTTAGAAGCCAGGTGAATCTGTTACGAGATAAAACAGAACTTATAAAATAATCCCTAAGTTCTTCTCTCGAGGACCAGTAGTCTCTATAACTTGGCATTTTTTTCAAGCTCATTAGCATGTTTACACCCAAAAATGATTTTATTTCTTTGTTGGTGGTTGGAATAAAGTAGTTGCTGCCACCATTTTTTTGTAAGGCATACAAATTTGTCTGAAAAACAATTTCAGATATGAAACAATCCGGAAACAAATACAAAAACATATCGGTAGGAGTTTCAACGTTGTCAGGAACATTGGGCCCTGCCTAAGACACAAATTGGTTTACGCGTGTTGCATGAGTGACATCATTTGTCCAAACAACTGATTTTTTTCTAAGTTCTTCTTGACGAATTACTTCTAACGGTAACTCATCCTCACTGTCCCATTCTTTAGTGACTTTCGCTTGCTCATTATCTTCGAAAATGAATGGAATATCTTCTATATCAAAAAGTTCATCCCTTCCATCATAAAGTAAATAATCTATGGGGGCTTCGTTGTCCATAGTACTCTCCACATCTGATGCAATGGACTCACAGTCACTGGGAATTTCATCCAAAATCGCGAAAACATCTGTGCTATTCATTGCTTCAAGTTCGCCAAAAGACCAACATTTTTTTTTGGAACCTGTAAAAAATGAACAAACAAAAATTAGAAAAATTATGCATAATAGTAATAGCAATACGCGTCACTTAAAAAAAAAACACTTTCACTAAAAAAAAAACATATAGTCCTAGTGGTTAGCATTTGTAACCACCACAAATAAATCTATTTATAAACTTAGCAAAACAAAAATTGCACTTGATATATATTCATATGTAGTAAATAGATATATCTTAAGTACTTACCGGACATTTTCTTAAAGAATAACCAGCTATAAGAAAAATAACAGCCTAATTGGTACTGCAAAACTCACAACTACCTACGACGTGCAATTACAAATGTCAACTAAACGCTGGTGGACATTTCAAACCCTAAGCATGCTAGATTAGACTTCTTGATACGTTAGGCAAACAATTTAACATCGTGGTTTACTGGAGAAACCGGTAGGAAAGCTACAATATAATTTTTAAAAGGTGGTTATCAGTGGTAACCACTTGTCCTCAAAGGGTTAAGAGATGATATTATTAAAATTACTAGATATTCTTATTAAAACGTTTATTTGGCGAGATCTACGAGACTAAATATAGAAATGTTAATAGCAAAATATGCTTCAAAAAAATGGATACAATGATAACTAAAGCGGGTTTAAGTTTTAACCCAATTGGTTGTAAAGATTTACATATAAGTTAATTCAAATGTATGATGTTTATAAACAACTAGAAAAACAAGAACGTAGCAAAATTTGAATCTTTTACTTTTTTTTTCAGTCAGTTGTAATATGGAAAATTGTTCAGTAATTTATACAAACTAGTTTTTGTTGATAAGAAAAATAAATAAATGAATTTTCTGTAGTACAATTTACAAGCGTGTCAGCTTCTATGTAGGTTTTACCAGGCTCTTATGCATTCTCCATTAATTTTAACAAAGGGCTTGTTACACTGTACTTCAAGCATATTACGGGTTCCAATTATCGGTGTCGACGTTTTATCTGAAATGTTAAAAATGTATATTAGTTTTATTTATTTGATAATATTCTTGAGACGATTTGCCCTCTTACATGCCTTGAGGTCATAAAAATTAAATTTTATCGGAATATCTTCCAACGGCCCAAAAATTGTCAAAATTTGGGTCCCTATAATTTGTGGGGCGCATGTTCTTCTAATTTATTAAAACATTTTGTTGTTAACGGAAAGAAATTTGGAGGAATTTAGGGAAATATAGGGGACATAATATAATTAGTTAACATAAAAATTGTTACCTGGAACTTTTTCAGAAGTCGTATCTTCAAGACTTTTAGTAGTGGTTGTAGTTGTTCTTAGTTTGGCTAAAAATACAAGTGAACAAGTTATTCCCATTCAAAACTTTTAATAAAAGTTCCAATGTGTCATAATTTGTCTAATTTTAAATTATAAGCGATATTACAGGCTGATAAATAAGTCCTTAAAGTGATCAAAATCGGTTTTGCAGAGACAAATGATTGATGAATTCCATGAAAATAATGTTGCTTCGCCAAACTACGCAAGTAAATAAAACGATCCTTTTATTTGCCTTTTATTGCCTTCATAATATATTCGTTGGTTAGCAACCAGAATGGGTAGACGTGCAAACTGGAAAAAAGTGATAGTAGGAAGTGAATCATTTATAACTGCTACAAGGACTGCTAATTGTGCGAGTAGATAGCGGCAAATCTGCCAATTTTACCCACTTCAAACCGCGCGTAGTGGAGCGAAGGCCTACTGTGCCACTCAAATTACCCTATAGGTCTTAATTTTGAAATAATCGGAAATATTTTTTTTAATTATTCATTTTTTCGCGTTTCCGCAAATAGCTATTCATAGATGGTTTTCCTTCCATATTCAGGAGAGATTTTTCTCAGAAATCATTTTTTTTGATGACCAATCGATCTATCAACCTCGGATTATCATTTTTGCCCTATCAATTCTTGAAAAACGAATAACTCGTCCTGAGTTGATATCGAAGTATGGTTATGATGGAACTTGAGGGTTTATCCAAAAGAAACGACTGTTTACTGAAGCTAAAAGTCTAGAAAATAACAGCGTTTTTCTCATGTATACTGTCTCTTTATCACTAGAATCTATCCAAAATAGGAGAGCGACATTTAATTTCTGGCGAAATGATAATCCGTCTTCTACTAGACCCTGCAGACCAATTAAATTTACATATCAGAAAGAATCATCTGCATTAGTAGAGTCAGAAACAGATAGTATACAGAATCAGGAAGACAAACTCTTACCTATATCTTAAATAAAATAGAAATTACAATCAAGCATACCCTTTTCTGTACAATGGTAGATGGCAAGGTTCGCCAACCTTTAACAGAGATCGCGTCTTCATCAAGATGTTGTATTTGTGATGCTCTTCCGAAGGAGATGAACAATATGGCGGAAATATCGAAAAGACTAGCAAAACAAGAAGCCTATAGATACGGTCTGTCATCGTTGCATGCTTGGATAAAAAATATGGAATGGGTATTACACTTGGCATACAGACTTCCAATATGTAATGCAAGACTAACCGAAGAAGAGAAATTACTAGTGAGTACAAGAGCAATATGCAAACGAGTTTTAAAAATCAGTTAAATATGTTCGTAGATTGCGTCAAACAAGAAAAGGGTAATACCAATAATGGATATACAGCAAGAAAATTCTTCCAAAATTATTGCTGGAATTACTGATGTGGATAAAGATATTATCAGAAACCTTATGTAAACCTCCAAATACTAGCTTCTCCTGATTTGAATAAATTCAAAGAATTTTGCTTGAAAACAGTAAAATCCTATGTACAAAAATACTCGTGGTATCCTATGCCTTCCCTTTGTCATTCAATTCTGATTCGTGGATCGGCTGTGATAAACTCGATAAACTCCTTCTCCGTATCCATTGATATTTTATCGGAAGAATCTCAAGAAGATGCCGAGAAGACAACACCAGGAAGAGTAAGCCAGACCTTACAAATAAGAATATAATGAGATTTTTGTTCGTATCATCTGATCCTTATATTCTGGAATTTGGACATGTAACTGATAAAGGAATTCAAGACCTGCCACCAGAAGCAAGATATTTACTTAAACCGGGAATTGAAATGAAGAGCGAATTCCGTGATTCAGAAAGAAACATACACAGACAGACACACAGACAGGCAGGTAGACAGGCAGACACACATACAAACACATACACACAGCACATACACTCAGATAGACATATATACACACATACACACACACACACACAAAGGGCTACCAGCAAACACTACCTTCATGTGGTGTATCCTGGATAATGCCAAAATGTCTGCAATTTTTGAAAAACCTGGGGCAAAAATGATAATCCGAGGTCGCTAGATTGATTGTCCATCAAAAGAATTGATTTTTGAGAAAAATCTGTCCTGAATATGAAATTGCGGAAGAACCGTACTTCCATGGAAATACAATTTTTTTCTCCAATTTTTGAAAAACGCGGAAGAAAAATCAAAAATCCAGCCAGACCGATCGATTGGCAATAAAAAAACGAATATTTAAAAAAAGTGTCATGAATTAATGAAAATTAAGATCTATAGAGTAATTTTCCCCGCAAAAAAAAAAAAACGCCGTTTTTTTTTCATAAAAATTAATAGTACTTCTAAAAATTCCGGGAAACTGTGAGAAAAACCTAAAAGCTCGCTTGACAGATCAATTGGGCATCAAAAAACGAATAATTAAAAAAAATCTTTGCGATTACTTTAAAATTAGGACCTGTAGGTCTTCGCCCTACTGTGCGGCGTTGCCTAGGATGCTGTTTCTGTGCGAAAAACAAAGATAAGCTCATTGTCTCATGAAACGAAATGAATCTAATAAAAAAGTCTAACTTTAACAGTGAAGAAGAAATCATGGAATTAGTACAGGTCAACGACTCCTTAAGACTTAAGTCCACAAGAAATCTTAAAAGAAGAGGAATAAGAACTGAGTGTGCTGACCAAAAAGTCAAATCTTCCGAAACAAACAATTCAGTGGTTTAAAACTTTACACTTCCAAATATGCGTTCTTCTGATAAAATAAAAACACACTACACAGTCAGATCAAGGCAATTTGCTCCTCTAGGAACCAGCCAGCAGCCACAACAAAAACATCAACGCGAGATTCATCCCATCGTATTAGGGGATAAAACCAAATACAAAGAAATCAGCGCAGAATTTTCTAAGAATTATTACAACTATGACTTGGATGAACACAGAAACATGACTAGGTCCCTAGACTAGAAAATCTACAATATCACAGCACCTGCAGAACTCTGTACAAAGTGGAATTCTCTAGATTTTAACTACAGAGAATATTTTCGAGGAAAGTTTTCCTCCCGGATGGTTATTCGCTGGTAATACCAGAATAAAACCCCATGTCAATCATAATGGTTTTCTTTACAAAAATAAAATATCTCCGAAAGACAAAAAATTACCAAAATTTGGGTACCCATAATTGGTTCTTCTAATGTTGAGAATATTTATTAAAACATTTTGTTGTTAACCAAAAGAAATTTAGATGAATTTACTCAAATATAAGGTACATAATTTAATTAGTTAACATAAATATTGTTACCTGTACCTTTTTCAGAAGTCGCATCTTCAAGACTTTTTATAGTGGTTGTAGTCGGTCTTAGTTTGGCTAAAAATACAAATGAACAAATTATTCCTATGCAAAACTTATATAAAATTTCCAATTTGTCATAATTTCTCTGATTTTAAATTATAAGTGATATTACAGGCCGATAAATAAGTCCTTAAAGTGATCAAAACCGGTTTTGCAGAGACAAATAATTGATGAATTCCATGAAAATAATGTGGCTTTACCGAACTGTGCAAATAAGTAAAACGATCCTTTTATTTTCCTTTTTATTGCCGTCATAATATATTCGGTAGTTAGTAGCAAGAATGAGTAGACGTGCACACTGGAAAAAAGTGATAGTAGGAAGTGGATTGTTTATAACTAGTATAAGTACTGAAAATTGTACGAGTGGATAACGAAATGAAGAATCTAAGGAAGAACGACATAAATGCATAAAGAACCATATTAAAAAAATAGAGTCTGCCTTTAACAGAGAAGAAGAAATCATGGAATTAGAACAGGTCAACAGACTTAAGTCCACAAGATATCTTAAAAGAAGAAGAATAAGAACTGAAAGCGCCAGCGAAAAAGTTAATCTATAATATCTTCCGAAACAAACAATTCAGTGGTTCAGAACTTTAGTTTAGGGCCCCCTCAAAAAACACTTCCAAAAATACTTTCTTCTGATAAAATAAAAGCGCACGTCATTGTCAAATCAAGGCAATTTCCTCCTCTAGGAACCAGCCAGCAGCAACAACAAAATCATCAATAAATAAATTAAATACAACGAGATCAGCCAAGAATTTACTAAGAATGATTACAACTATGACTCGAATGAACACAGAAACATGACTAGGTCCCTAGACTAGAGAATCTACAATATCACAGCACCCACATTCAGAAGAAAAAACACAATACTTCGTACAAAGTGGAATCCTCCAGACTTTAATCACAGAGGATCTTATCGAGAAAAGTTTTCCTCCCGGACAGTTGTTCACTGGTAATACCAGCGTAAGACTCCATGTCAATCGTAATGGCTTTCTTCTATAAAAATAGACAAATACAGCTACAACGTACAAAAAATAAAATTTAAGTAAAAAAAGAAAAAATGCCAGGTGTTCGAGCATTTGAGCTTCATGTAATAGGAATTTGTAAAATATGAACTCGATTGCCATTAGGGTAGCAATACAAAATTGAAAAACCAACCAAGGGTGCCAAGTGCAGAGGAGAATACCCGGCCTCCTACAAAGGATGTCCTAAACATCAGAAACTCTAGATAACACTGACTAGCTAACTGACTGGCTAACAGCTTCATCATCAGGTTTCATATGGAGAACACAAGGCATCAACTTATGGATCTCTACCTGCAATAAATTATGTAAAGTAATTAGGCTACATTAGGCTCGAGCGAAAAATTTATTCTTTGAGAATATTCAATACCTAACGAAAAATTTTAATAGGCAGTAGATGTCTTTGCTTAAGCAAAAGACAACAATTCAGAAGAAAGTTTTAAGAAAAGAAAAAAAAGGACATCACGTTGTGGTCAGCACATAATAGGACTTATTCTAATGAATCTCTTTTTTGAAGTGTAATATCTAGAGACTGGATTATATGCAACATAAAAATCTTGAAACATGTATGCAAATATGCATGAAAAATGCTTAAAATATGCATGAAAAGGGTCAAAATATGCAATATTAAATAAAAATAAAAGTAGTAGTTTTTAGTTTTTTATTTCAAAATCAGCATAAAATTAACAAGTTATCGACGATGTTTAAATTTAATTAACAATTATTGAACATTTTTTAAAATTATTTAACATTTGTATTCTTGTACACGTAAACAATAAGGTATTGTTCCAAATGTCGGGTAGTAAGATTGTAGCTTCGATCACTTAAAATATTTTTATAAGTGGAAAAAGACCGTTCCACATCCACTGAGGTAACTGGGAAGTATTTGAACTTATTGTTTCTGGAAGAAGTTCACCCGTCCCATTAATAAAACTATCAATTCGACACAAAGGTTCAAAGCCTGGGTTATTGCACAAAATGTTTTCAAACTTTTCTTTAACCCTACGCGGGAATCGTTAAATGCTTCCTTGGATTGACGAACTGCCTCTGCACTATCGAAGTCATTTACTACACCTTTGATGGCCTCGAAATGTTTATTGTAAAATAGTACAGCTTCAATCCATGTTCCCCATCGAGCTACCACTGGTTTGGGAGGTAAAGGCACATTTGGCAGTTTTTCTTTATAGGCGTTATTGCGAGGAGGTGCCTTTTTCTTTGCTGATGTCGATGGACTCCGTGAGCAAAGCACGTCATATGAATTAAATTTGGATAAAATACTTAGAAGACTTTGGCTGCTTTGACAGCATCTGAGAGAAATATAAACACTCTTTCATCTGCAGAAGATTCAGAAAATATTTTTTTAATATCCTCATTCATAAATCTGGCGAATGTAGAATGATTTGTCTTGTCAAGTTCTTTGCAGGCCACCAAATAGGAAGAAGAAGACTCTAATTTTCATGCACCCACAATTAAATTCGCAATATAGCGACCATAACTGTCAGTAGTTTCATCAGCTGAAATCCAAATAATGTCATCCTTGAATTCATTACGTATTTCTTCCAGAACATGTTGGTAATTGGGATGTAATTTTTACGCAGTGTTGATTCGTCTGGTATTTTTTGATATTTTCGCAGAAAATCTTTGAATGTAGGATTTGTAAGTTTGAGGAATATTACTTGCAAGCAATGCTTCACATAAATCCATGCTAAAGTGGTTTTTTTGTTTGCTTATAGAAGTGGAATCACTGCCACTTGCTGCTGTTATAAGTTGTTGTCGAGGGCCTTTTTCTTGCAATCCTGCGATATGAAGACTTGTCTTGACATGCTGGTCAATTTAAAACTTTTTTGGGCACGAAACATTTTTCTCGCAAACTCGACAATATAAAACATTTCCGTCGTATGTAAATGTTCCAGGAAAATTAGCTACTCACGAAGAGACACTTTTTTTTGCGGGTGGCATGGTACACGTTAAACTTTAACACAATACGTTAAAAATTGCAAAAAGACTACACTGAGCAAGCGCGTCAACAATAATGTGATATCTTATTTTAAATAAAAATTCGTCTTCGAGAAAATTGTTTATTTGATCCACGCTCAAACAAATATTCTTAGAAACTAACTACTTATCATTTAATATCCCGACTAAGAAACAAAGGAAAAAAATACCGTCGTAATTTTGGACATTCCTTTGGCACTATAACATAATCGATGTTTAGACTATTGCAGGTAATGTTCCGGCGATAAGATCAGTTCCAGACGGCGACGCTAACAATACCCTGAGCAATTCAATTACCTAGTAATACCGAGAAATATTGTAAATATAGGGAAAATATGCATCATTACTAGATTTTGGGTAAAATATGCAATAATCGGTGAGAATGGTTTAAATATGCAAATGCATATGAAAAAATGCAAATGCATATAATCTGGTCTCTAGTAATATCCAATACGGACGTAGGTGACCTTCTCGCCTTTAGCCTGTGATTTGTGCCTTTTTTAAGTGTTCCACAGACAAAGGGGACTGACAGATTAATGCCGGCCCGAATGGCCAAAGTTGTTTGCCATTGCTTTCCCGAAAGAGGCGACCGTCACGTTGTAAAGTTTTATTTTTTTTATTTACTGTTTTCCGAGCCAAGATTTGAACTCGGGTCTCCGACGTAGAAGGCAGATATCTTACCCACTACGCTATGGCCGCCTCTACTTTAAGGAAGAGAACAACGAATTAGGTAACAAAGAATTAGACTTTCAATCCTAAAAATCACCACAGACTCAAACATTACAAAAGTACTAAAAGCGACATATTGCTTGCTCAGGAATCAGAGAATGCACTAAAAACAGTTTGCATTAAAGTTACTTTTTAATAACCTTGTTGCCAACTTACCTGCTTTTTTAAATTCCTTAAATTCTTCAGGATTATAAATTTTATTATCAACTCCAAGACCAAAAACTTTCACTAACAACATAATAAACAAAAATATTTTTAATATACCGCCCGCCATGTTGGTCAGTAAGTGTACACCAAATATTGAATTTTGTTTCTGTAGAAAGACAAACTAGAAATCTACGTTTGGTTATCAAATACGGAAGAGACATAAATGTTCCAACAACACAAATTCATCGTCATTTTAAACTTAACTTGCTTATATATTTCAAAGTAACCCGTTATCTTTTATTTATTTTAAATCATTACCGCAAAACAACACCAAATATCTGCCCAGCAGATCTTAGAGAGGCTGTGGTTTTAGCCAGTGGGAGAGAGCAGTGCATTTTCTGTAAAAATTTAAAGACATTTAATAAAAAGTTTACTGGTTTAACAAGTCTACGCAATCAACTCTTTGATACAAGTGAAATAAAATCACCATAGACGTATGAAGGGTTTTAGCTCCAAACTTGACATGTCTAGAAATCGACTTTTTGAAAAAATCTATTTTTAAAGTTTGCAAGTCCAAAACTGAGGGAAACGGTTTATTAAGAAACCAAAAGTAATGTTTGTTTCGACAAATATATGTAATCACTAGAGACCGAATTATATGCATTTGCATATTCTCATATGCATTTGCATATTCTCAAATGCATTTGCATATCTAGACCATTCTCACCGATTATTACATATTTTACCCAAAATCTAGTAATGATGCATATTTTCCCTATATTTACAATATTTCTCGGTATTACTGGGCAATTGAATTGCTCAGGGTATTGTTAAAGTCGCCGTCTGGAACCGATCTTATCGCCGGGACATTACCTGCAATAATCTAAACATCGATTAGGTTATAGTGCCAAGGGAATACCCAAAATTACGACGGTATTTTATTCCTTTGTTTCTTGCTCGAGATATTAAATGATAAGTAGTTAGTTTCTAAGAATATTTATTTGAACGTGGATCAAATAAACAATTTTCTCCAAGACTAATTTTTATTTTAAAACAAGATATCAGTTTTAACATTATTGTTGACGCGCTTGCATCAGTGTAGTCTTTTTGCAATTTTTAACGTGTTGTGTTAAAGTTTATCATGTACCATGCCACCCACAAAAAAAGTGTCTCTTCGTGGGTGGCTGATTATCCTGGAACTTTTACATACGACGGAAATGTTTTATATTATCGAGTTTGCGAGAAAAATGTTTCGTTCACAAAAAAGTTTCAAATTGACCAGTATGTCAAGACAAGTCTTCATATCGCAGGATTGCAAAAGAAGACCCATGACAACAACAACAAAAAAAAAACCACTTTAGCATGGATTTATGTGAAGCATTGCTTGCAAGTAATATTCCTCTCCACAAACTTACAAATCCTACATTCAAAGATTTTCTGCGAAAATATTGCTTGAATCAAAAAATACCAGACGAATCAACACAGCGTAAAAATTACATACCAACAATTTACCAACATGTTCTGGAAGAAATACGTAATGAACTTAAAGATGACATTATTTGAAACTACCGACAGTTGTGGTCGCTATATTGCGAATTTAATTGTGAGTGCATTAAGATTCCTGCCTATTTGGTGGCCTGCAAAGAACTTGACAAGACAAATCATTCTACGATCGCCAGAATTGCCAATGAGGGTATTAAAAAAATATTTCCTGAATCTTCTGCAGATGAAAGAGTGTTTATATTTCTCTCAGATGCTGCTCCCTATATGAACAAGGCAGCCAAAGTCCTCCAAGTATCTTATCCAAATTTAATTCATGTGACGTGCTTCGCTTACGGAGTCCATCAACTCGCTGAAGAAGTACGATCCACGTTTGGAAATGTAAATAAACTTATTTCATCACCAAAAAAAAGCGTTTCTTAAGGCACCTGCTCGCAATAATGCCTATAAAGAAAAACTGCCAAATGTGCCTTTATCTCCCGAACCAGTGGTAACTCGATGGGGAACATGGATCGAAGCTGTACTATTTTACAATGAACATTTTGAGGCCATCAAAGGTGTAGTAAATGACTTCGATAGTGCAGAGGCTATGGCAGTTGGTCAATCCAAGGAAGCATTTAACGATTCTGATATTAAAAAAACATAGCTTTGATTAGCATTCACTTTTCCCACATACCTGCGGGTATTAAAAAACTTGAAACTCGAGGTTTGGCGTTGACCGAATCAATTTAGTTAATGAATAAAATCCGTCAAATAAACTCCACTTTGCCAGATGTATTCCCGCGTAGAGTTAAAGAAAAGTTTGAAAACATTTTGTGCAATAACCCAGGCTTTGAACCTTTGTATCAAATTGATAGTTTTATTAATGGGACGGGTAAACTTTTGCCAAAAACAATAAGTGCTAACATAGCACCCAAATTCAAATACTGACCAGTTACCTCAGTGGATGTGGAACGGTCTTTTTCCACTTATAAAAGTATTTTAAGTGATCGAAGACACAATCTTACTACCCAACATTTGGAACAATACCTTATTGTTTACGTGTACAAGAATACAAACGTTAAATAATTTTAAAAAAAATGTTAAATAATTGTTAATTAAATTTAAACATCGTCGATAACTTGTTAATTTTATGCTGATTTTGAAATAAAAAACTAAAAATTACTACTTTTATTATTATATTTTAAGCATTTTTCATGTATATTTGCATGCATATTTCAAGATTTCTAGTAATCACATAAATGTGCATATTTATGTTTAAAATTAAATATAAAATTGTCTAAATTACAGATAGATATACAAAAAAATCTCTATCGTGATACACATGTTTTCTTAAGTATTTTTTATGCTGAATCCAAAAAAAATATAAAAAAACACACCCACTATGCGTTTTTTTTCAAAAACCGCACTTAAAGTTGCCAGAAAACTATTAAATTGCAAAAAATACATTTTAATAAATAATGTAAAACAGTATATTCATTAAAGTTATGGAATACAACTATTATTTCGAACATCTTTAAATATTTTGAATCTACATTTATCATAAAAATTTAAAAATATTAGGTTTTAGTGTTCAGGTTTAACAAAAAACACGCATACATCACCTTTAACTAACCACGTAGCAAAAGGCTGTTTAAAATAAATATGTACAACCACTAAATTAAAAAATTGTATTTAATCTTTATTAATATTGAACAAAACTATTATTTCACCGCATTTATTTACTTA
Source organism: Pachyrhynchus sulphureomaculatus (assembly GCA_019049505.1). NCBI lineage: Eukaryota > Metazoa > Arthropoda > Insecta > Coleoptera > Curculionidae > Pachyrhynchus > Pachyrhynchus sulphureomaculatus. The sequence goes on from CM032449.1 coordinate 190,337,912, forward strand.
AAAAGAGTATAGCACCCTTGTAAGTGTTAAAATGTATTGATTTCTGTCAAGAATACTTAATCCACCTCAAAATTTATGAAACGTATGCAGAACAAAAAGTTCCTACGTTATTGTCACTTTCACGGAGGCTGTCCGAGGATAGTTGCGACATAAAATGTTCAACTAAAACTTTATGGCGTATTCTACGTCGTTTGGGGTTTTTGTTAAAAAAATAGACAAAAGGTAAGTTATAAGGGAATCACCGCACTTACAACTCAGAATGGAATATCTTAAAAAAATAAATACAGCTAGATCGGTAAATCGAACGATAATCTACTTAGATGAGACTTGGTATGACACCCACGAAAACCCAGTAAAGGATGGATTGATAAATCCAGAATATGCCACACCAAAGCTCCATCAAATAAAGATAAAAGAATAACTATTTTACATACTGGGTCAGAAGAAGGCTGGATACCAGAATGTCTATTTCTAGTAGCCAAGAATATTTCAGATTCCAGCTTGGATTATCATTGTGATACAACCGCTGAAGTTTTTGAATATTGGCTTCAAAACAAATTAATGCCGCATATACCACCGTATAGTTATATTGTGATGGATTATGCATCCTATCATAGTCGCCAAATGAATAAGATACCTAGTTCCACCAGTAGAAAAATGGAAATACAAGCCTTTTTGTACGAACGTGACATATATGTCCATGAAAATTATACAGTTAAACAATTGTTAAAAGTTTTAAAAAGTAATAATTTTTCAAAGGAATATGTGTGTGACAATTTTTTGTTAAAAGTAAAGATAAAACTTTATTTTTTGATGTCGAGTCAGGATTAAGAACTTCAAAAAACACTAAAAATAATAGGCTTGTGCAATATTAATAAAAATTAAAAACAATTTTTAGTGTTCCGTACGGAACACTTATAAGATCACTTCGGTGTCTGTCTGTCTGTCTGTCACACCAGATTTTCTCCGAAACTATTTGACATAGAAGGTTGAAATTTGGTAATAATATAGGAATTGATGGCCTCATCAGAGCCATGTAGTTTTGAGAGTTAAATTTTGACTTAAGGGGCTAGTTTTGAGGGGTGAAATCGGAAGTGAAAAAAAAAATTTACTAGGTCATCCAGTGTGGTTTTAAATGGAAGCTTGTGAAAACACGCGTAAAAAATGTATATATAATGTAATACTTGCGTGCACTTTTTTGTATTATTTTAAAAAAATCGCTGCCCCCCCCCCCCGCCTTATCTCGAAAAGTACTTATCAAAAAATTTTTAAAAAATTCTGGAATATTCTCCACGGGGTGTAGATTGAACGAAAATTATCACGAGTGCATTACCTTTAATAATTTATCTGGTATATAAAAAAAAAACAAAAATTTCAAAGTCATCAGATTTCAGTAAAGATTGGAAACAAACTTTGTTGAAAACTGATTTGGGGTGTGTTTTGTGAAGTCACTGATCATATACCTCTGTAACAAAATTTTTTATTTTAAAAGCAATCAACGTACGGAACACTAATTGCGCAAGCTCATCTTGCACTTGACCGGGTTTTTCAATTTAACGGTTGCATATATTTATTTTAAATAGCATTTTGCTACGTAGCTTAGTTAAAGATGGTGTATGCGTAAACACAGAAACCTAATATTTTTAAGTCTTTATGATAAATGTAGATTCAGAACATTTAAAGATGTCCGAAATAATAGTTTTATTCCATAATTTTAATGATACAGTTTCACATTATTTATTAAAATGTATTTTTTCCAATTTAATAGTTTTCTGGCAACTATAAGTGTATTTTCTGAAAAAACCTCAAGGTAGATGTCTTTTTTTATGAATTTTTTGGGATTCAGCATGAAAACATATTTAAGAAAACACGTATCTCACTTCAAAGACAGAGTTTTTTTTGTATATCTGTGTTATTGATATAAAAAAAGTCAAAATTTTTCTCTTCAAAACAGGATTTGTTCATTCTTAAATTATTCAAAACAAGTTGTGTCCATTATAGAACAACAATATTTTTCAGAATCATTACTACTTTTCTGTAACTTTTTTAAATTTAAAAGTAATTAAAAAAAAAATTAAAGTCAATAAGTACAAACTATTAGCCAAAACTTTGTAAATTATTTGTGTTTTTGTAAAGCTATTGAAAAAAAAAATTAGGTTTTTGACTTTTTTGATTTCTCTGACTTTGCGGGAAATTTGTTAAACATTTTCCTAGCTTTTTCACTACAAAATTTAGACAAGTGAATTATGTCCTTGAATTTTTCTGCAGGAATGGGAATTTTCTTGAAATAATATTGCAAAGGCAATTGAAACTCGGCTGGCTTGGCATATGCTACTCTTCTGGACTTCTTAGACTTCCTGGTCTTCGTGGACCTGGACTGCTTGGTTGGGTTGAGTGACTTTTGATAACGGACTCCATATAATTATTTCTTGGAAAAACATTGCTATAGTTTGACACGACTTGGAGATCCCTTGTGTTTTGTATTGGAAAAGGGAATTTGCTTGTGTATTTTTTGTTCTCATAAAAGTTCGTCCAACTTTTAATCAGCCGCTGCTGGACATTAATAACCTTGAAGGGACTAGGAGTCACTGACATCAGGCCATCATAGACATTCAAAGTTTTGAACTGTTGTTTTACCGGATATATCTTGTTTTGAACCAAACATATATTTCTTTTAGAAGCTCTATCCGGGGATTTTTCTTACTTTAAGTAAAAATGAATTGTCTGTTTGTTAGTATTTCTTGTATACCAACAGATTGCAGTTAAAACTCGTTTTTGAATTTTTTGGAAATGTCCAGTTTTGAACTAAAACCCTCCATACAGTCGTTTTTTAGTGCGTCACATCAAAATTGAAAAACGGAACACTTATGGAATCATTTCGGTGTCTGTCTGTCTGTCACATTGGACAAAAAAAGTTGAAATTTGTTACAAATATAGGAATTGATGGACACAGCCGTGTAGTTTTGAAAGTTAAATTTTAAATTAATGGGTTTTGGAGGGGGTGAAATCGGAAGTGAAATTTTTTTTTTTAAAGTCATCGAGTCCGGTGTCAAATAAAAGCTTGTGAAAACACGAGTTAAAAAATATATTGTTGTAAAACTCGCGTAGAATTTTCTTTTAAAAAAAATTCCAAAAATCTCTTCACCCTATCTCTAAGAGTACTATTCAAAAAATTGCAAAGAAATTGCGAAATATTCTCCGAAAGGTGTAGATTAGATGAAAATTATCACGAATGCAATATCTTTGATAATTTTTCTGGTATACAAAAACATGAAACAAACATTGTTTGATACATGTCTCGTACTTGTATACAAGTCCCCATCCCGTTTAATAAAAAAAATATTATTCGCTGTGTAGACAAAGGCATAAATGTTCATGCACAGCAAGGATCTAAGATAATTGAATCGGTGAGTTCGACAACCGTACAAGTCCAAAATTTGACATTTTAAACTGAGATAGCCATTTTGTTTTAAATATATCCCCCTATTAACTGAGCATAAAAACCGTACGATATACTTAAACGTTAACGCTCTACAGTAGGCTGCCGTTCGGTGATGACTGGAAAAACCGTACATGTCCGTGACTTGTACGGTTTTTCATCTCAGCTACTAAAATATCTGCAGTTATTTGTTTACAAAGAAAGAGTTGACTTCGTGTGGGTTTTATTAATTAAAATAGCTTAATTATCGTGTGTTTTTAAATTTGTTTAAATAAAATATGTCATCCTGTGACAGAGAAGATGTGGTTACTAGCAATGGCAACAAAAAAAGAAAAAGGAATATTGTTAGTTGGAAACATAACCAAAGAAAAATAGCACGTTTGCACGGTCAGGAATATGTTGGTAAAAACGGAAAACATATTGAAGCGAAAACATGCATGTAAGTTTACATTTTTTTTTTAATTAATTAATTTTAACTAATGAATACATTTTTAAGGTGTAAAAAAAAGTGCATGCAGCAGTTTACTGATGAAGAGAAAACAGAAATAATATCAAAATTATACGACGGTAAGCCAAAAAATGAACAAGATACGTATTTGCAGGGGCTTATTGAAGCAAAGCCTATTGAAAGACATCGGATAAGAGGCGTAAAACCTAAACAACAAAGAAAATCAAATTTTTTGTACTTTCTTATGAAACAATCAAATCGAATTTCCGTATGTAAACAGGCATTTATCAGTCTTCATGCCATATCTCATTGGCAAGTTCAGCGTTTAAACACCTTACTTCTAGCTACAAAATCACCAAAGGATTTAAGAGGCCGGCACAACAACAGACCTCGTGCAATATGCGAAGAATGGATTGTGAAAATAAAAGAACACATTGAGTCATTCCCGGTTAAAGTTTCCCATTACTCCTCAAAAACCATTCATTATTTGGATGCATCTTTAAATGTGAAGAAAATGTACAATCTGTTTATAGATAAAAATCCACAGCTAGAAAATTTGGTTAAATACGAATTCTATCTAAAATATTATAATGAAAACTACAATCTCAGGTTTGGAAGACCACAGGTTGATGTCTGCTCGGTATGTGAAAGCCTTGGAGCTAAACTTAAAGATGTTAATCTTAATGATAATGCAAAGAGAGTGGTTGCAGCGGAACTCATAGTTCATAAAAGGCGCGCAAAAAAGTTTTACACGAAACTAAAAGAAGTGCAATCTCTGTGTAAGGAACGACCAGAAGTAATGGGCCTAGCTTTTGACTATATGCAGAATATGCCCCTCCCACATATCCCGGTTCAAGAAATTTTTTATCTGAGGCAACTTTGGGTATATGCATTTCAGATTCATAATCTTAAAGACAACGCTGGTCATTTTTATAGCTACCACGAGGGTGAAGCTCTAAAAGGATCTAATGAAGTATGCACATTTCTTTATGATTATATATTGAACCACATACCATCTGAAATCACGGAGTTACACTTATTTTCTGATGGATGTGCGGGACAGAATCGTAACCAGACCATGGTTCGCTTTTTGCTAGCATTGCAGGCGACCAAGAGATTTAACAAAATATACCATTACTTTCCAATAAGAGGGCATTCATTTTTGCCCTGCGACAGGGATTTTGGTTGTGTCAAGAGGGTGATTAAAAAACACGATCGAATTTATATTCCAGAAGAATATCAAGAAATAATACTATCTTCAAGGAAAAAACAGCCATTTACTGTAAAGTTAATTCGACATAACGATATTATTGATTTTAAAAAGTGGTGGCCGACTGATTATAAAAAAAACGTGTTCTATTTTAGTCAGTGGTGATAATACTAGAAAAGAAAATTTTGCTGTGTCAAAACTATAGGAAATTTCTTTATGACAGTTCAACTCGAGGTTATGTGACAACGTGGAATTACATAAACGGTTTTCTCTCCTACACATTTAAGTTATTAAAGCAACATAAGGAAAGTCCTTCTCTACCGACTGCTGGCGCTTGTAAAGATCCTCTACCTATTAATGAGAAAAAAGTCGAGGATATTAAAAAAGTTATGCAATATATGACTGGTGAAATGTTAGAATTTTTCTACCATATAACATCCTGTAATACGACAACGGCAGAAAATGACGATTAAAATGTTTAAATCAGTATTTATTTGTTATTCTTTTAGAACTATTAAAAATGTAATCATTTTTCACCTGTTTTATTTTTTTTTTTGCGATACTGATTTCGAAAACCGTACTTGTCCACTAACTTCTTTTAGCTATAACTATTAGACCGTTTCGTTTATAGAAAAACTATTACTAGATATAAATCCCAGATCACCCGATCTAAAACTTCTCTGTGTATGCCAAACCTGAGAAATAAGTAATTTAAAAGATTATCAGTTTTTCTTAAATTTCTCAAAATGACACTTTCGGACATGTACGGTTGTCGAACTCACCGATTCAATTATTGTTGGAGATTTTAACATAAATTTTGTGAAATGTGTTAATAATAGTCTATCTACCTATTTGAATGGCACTGGGTTAATACAAATAATGAAATATACTAGTTCTACTAGATCTGAAGAACTTCCAGATATCACAGAGGACGAAATACAAGCTGCATTGAACCATATGGAAAATAGATGCCCTGGAGAATATCAAATCACTGTAGAAATGCTGAAACTTGGCGGTAAATCTTTGAAAGATGCATTGAAAGTCCTACTAAATAAATGTCTCTGTGAGGGAAAAATACCAACAAAATGGTGTAATTCGGAGGTCAAACTTTTCTTCAAGAAAGGCGATAATATTGATATCGAAAACTATCGACTATCTCTTCTGTCGCACTTATATAAGCTCTTCACTAAAATCGCCTAACAGGAAAATGAGATTTCTATCAACCTGTGGAACAGGCGGGATTTAAAGAGCACGATCGACTACCTCTACACAATATGTAAAAAAATGTACAGAATACAAGGTACCAATACATTTTGCCTTCATCGATTTTCATAAGGCCTTGATACTATTGAAATCTGGTCAGTTTTAAAATCCCTAGCGAATGCAAGGATAGATTCTAGATATATAAAAATTATAGAGAATATCTATAAAGAAGCATCTAAACATATTAAAATTGACGAAACAACTCACTAACGACATGCCATTAAAAAGAGGACTGCGACAAGCAGATCCTATCTCACCTAAATTATTTACGATGGCCCTTGAAGACGTCTTTAAGGAGTTAAATTGGGATGAGAGGAGCATCAACATCGAGGGTACTAGACTGAGTTACCTTAGGTTTGCAGACGACACAGTAGTTATAACTAATAACACCAATGAGCAACAGGAAATGTTGATTCAGCTGAATGCGGTCTCTGCAAAGGTAGGTCGTAAAATGAATTTTAAAAAAACTAAATTTAAGAGCCCTGAAGATACCAACATACAGACAGGAAATAACTCCATAGAATGCATCGACGAGTATATCAACTTAGGTCATACTATTAAGATCGGAAAGGAGAACCAGCATACAGAAATTGCCAGACGAATAAGGCTGGCATGGACAGCTTTTGAGAAACTAAGAGATACCTGAAAAAGTACTACAATATCTATAAACCTAAAAACTAAAGTCTACGATTCCTGTGTTCTACCAGTGAGCACATATGGACTCGAAACGATGTGTCTCCCTAAAGCATTTGTTAAAAAGTTCGTGATTCCACAGAGGGCTATGGAGAGAAGCATGCTTAGTATCTCCCTTAGGGATAGAATTCACAACGAACAGATAAGGAGACGAACCATAGTCGCTGACATAACTCTTGAGGCGGCAAAGATGAAGTAGCGATAGGCAGGTCATGTAGCTAGATCATCTGGAGACAGATGGGTGTATAGGATCATGGAATGGAGACCTAGAGAAACAGGAAGAACCGTTGGATGTCCACAGAAACGATGGGTTTGTGATATAAGAGTAGTAGCGGACAAGCAGTGATTAAAGGTGGCAAAAGACAGGGAAGTATGGAAGAGATTAGAAGAGACCTACGTCCAGGAATGGCCAGACTTAGGTTGAGAAGAAGAAGAAGAGTTCTATCAGAGACAGAAGGTTGATAAACAAACACGTTTGTGCCCGAATCCTAGATACTGATTGATGAAAACTCATTTTGGATGTATTTTGTGAAGACACTAATCATTTTATATATCCGTAAAAAATGTTTTTAAAAGCAATCACGGTGCGGAATACTAATTGTGCAAATCCGACTTGCATTTGGCCAGTGTTTTTTTTTTTTTAAATTTAGAAATTTAAATCTATTTAATAAAATAAATTGCCTTCGACCTTGTATATGTATTTTAGGAATTGATTTTGTACTCTTTTGATATTATGTCTGATAGTTTCCGGACTTCCTGATCTGAACTTATCCCGAATTGAGTCTCGACCCCATCGAAACGGTTTAGACTAACATTTTACTTGAAAATACGATGGGTCGTCATTGTCGTACACCTGGGATATTCATTCATCATTAAGTTTTGGTATCCTAGTTAGTGGGATACTTTACCACTGCGCGAAGCTATAAATTAATATCATTGATTTTTCGGTAAAAAAAAAATCGTAAAAACTACAAAATAACGAACTCTTACAACATTTCGTCATAGTACGAATTTGACAAGCAGGCAATTTTTTTTGGTATGACGTCATTTTTATGGGTAGATAGATAACTTAAAAAAAAGCTTAGTAGAATACTGCACTGACTTAGGCGTTACTTGATGTAGATCAATAATAACTAGGAATAAAAATTTAAACAACTGTTTAAGATCACCACTTATGTTTATTATATTATTGCTGACAATAGTTTACCTAATTACAAGTACTAAATTTATTAACGATATTTACCTTAATACCTAAAACAAGTTCAATAAAGGAGACCTTTCCCCATCTAATTGATCGTTGAGTGATAAACCTGAGGATTTAAATCCTCAGGTTTATCACTAGCTACTGAAGTAGTCAACTTTGGATAATGTAATGCTTTTTGCAAGTCGAACGAAAAAGCGAAATAATAATCTGAATTACGTGATGCTTGTTTCTGATCTTGTTTTAGTGACTTCCTAGCTGATTTTGCTAGTCTTAAATGAATATCGTGTTCTTCTGTAAGTTTTTTCTTTTCATCATCATTCGATGCTCTAATTTTGATGTTTAATAGGTCGCATTTTTGACATATATCTTTGCGCGGTTGGTGGAAATGTATATCAAAATCTTTTTTGAATATTTTTCTGTAAGTCCATTCATTAACGGCTTTTATTTTATTTTCCTTGCAATGAAGCTCGTATAAATTAAACATTTTCCTAAGAGTTAGATCAAGATGTAGATATCTTCTATTAGGATTATGAGATCTGGTATAATGGGATTCAAATTTAGGAAAACTTTTAATATGGTTTTGAACGTGCTTTTTCTCTTCCTCAGAAAATTTTCTTTCCATTATGCAAAATTTTGAAATCTTCATTGAACCTATGATTTTCATCTGTTAAATGTTTAGCGTAATGAGATCTGTTATTTTTCATTCTATGTTCCTTTATTCTTTTATAAAAAGATCTGCCTGTTTGTCCTAGTTACGTTTTATTGCAAGTGCCACAGCATAATTCGTAAACCCCCGTTTTATTTTCTTTTTTTGTTTTACTTTTATTATTTTTAATATGTCGAGATAATGTGTTATTTGTACGGAAAGCGATGTTTACATGATTTTTATAGAAAAATTTTGAATTTTATTAATTTTCCGGTATAAGTGAGTGTATGAAATTTTTCTTTGTTTAGTTGTTTGTACGGGTACACCAGTCCTATTGCTTTTTTAAATTGTTTTTTCATTACAATATTATCTACGAAATCGCTCCTGTACCCATTGTTTATACTAATTTGTTTTATAATATTTAATTCTTCCTGAAAATTTTCTTCCGTTAATGGTGTATTTATTAGTCTATGGATGACTCTATTATAAGCCGAGATTTTATGTGTGAACGGGTGGTTAGAATTAGCGTTTATAGTTATATCTGAATATGTTGTTTTATGGAAGATTTCAAAATCGTGTTTATTCATTTTGTTTGATTTTTTTAAATCTAGGAAATTAATCGACTTATTTGTTTCTATTTCTGTTGTAAAAGTAATATTATTATGAAGTTCGTTAATATAATCTAGAAATAGTTTTAATTGTCGATCTGTCCCTGTAAAGCAAGTGAATATGTCATCTACATACCGGTTAAAAGAACAAATCAGTAATTCTCATCTTTTCAAAAATTTCTTTTATTGTTACCGCAATGTTAACCCCTTTTTAGAGAAAACGGCCGCCTGGATTTTTGTAGCGTTAAATTCCATCTAGTTACTGTCACCCTAAGATAGAATCTCTTCCAGGTCTTTGTTAAGTTGAATGACTTCCTGCTGTCTGCGGATATTCGTCTGAGTAGCCGATGTCCGAGCGCTCAAAGTGAATGAAGAGATAAGTGTAGTGTCATCTGCAAAGCTGAAGATTGGATTCTCGGTCTTTTCCAGCAGATCGTTAATATAAATGAGAAAGATAGTAGGAGACAGTATGGAGCCTTTGGGTACACCGGCGTTGATAGTGAAGGTATTAGAAATAATTCCGTCGACTGCCACTCGTAAAGAACACTCTCTGAGGAAACATGAGAGCCACAAACAGAACTTTTCAGACATACCATAAGAACGTAGCTTAGCCAACAGCCCATCGTGCCAAACACGGTCGAATGCCTTGGATATGTCAAGAGCAACCGCTCGAGATTCTCCAAAATGTTCAGTTGCGTTGTTTCCAACATGTGTTACATAAGTCAGAAGATCTCCCGTTGATCTATGTTTACGAAAGCCATATTGGTGATCGCTAATAATGTTGAATCCTTCAAGATATTTTAGAAGATGCTGATTGATAGCCTTTTCCATGACTTTCGACATTATTAAAAGCAGTGCGACTGGTCGGTAGTTATTTGACAAGGTCTTCTTGCCTTTTTTAGGTATCGGCTGAACTGCAGCACATTTCCAGCAGAAGGGAAATATTCCCTTTCTGTAGGATAAGTTGAAAAGTCTACAGAAAACTGGTCTTAGTTCCCTCGCACAGTTTTTGAGTACTATGGCAGGTATTCCGTCAGCGCCAGAAGCCATTTTGGTGTCTAGCTTCAACAAAATACGTTTTATGATACGCTGTCTGAAGACAATATCGGGCATTCTTGACTGCACTATGGGAATATTAGGTTGTTTTTTTTCCCTGAAAATCGACAGTAGAATGTGAAGCAAAGAGTTCAGCCAACAAGTTCGCTTTCTCAACAGGTGTCGTTGCAATAGAATTATCTGGCCGTGTGAGTGGTGGTATGGCGGATTTGGTGAAATTTTAACTAACTGCCTTAGCGACTGACCAATAGGACCTGGAATTGTTAGGACAAGCGAGAAGTTTGTTTCTAATTCGTTGATTGTGTGACTCCTTGGTTTCGTCGATAATTTCTTTGCATCTGTTCCTGGCACGAACAAAGGTGTTACGATTTATAGTGTTAGGATTTTCACGCCATTGTCGGTATGCAAGATGTTTAGATGCAACAGCTTCTTTGCATTTTCGGTCAAGCCAAGGCTTGTCGTTGGAAGGGCATTTCTTCGAAAAAGGGATGTAAGGCTCCATACCGGCCAAAATAACATTGGAAACCTCCCTGGCGCACTCAGATGGGTCGTCAGATCGAAAACAAACGTCTAACCAAGGGAAAGTTTGAAAATATTCCATGAGATCTTCCCATTTAGCAGATTTGTAGTGCCAAATCTTGCGTGGTTTACGCACTTCTTTGTCACCGTCTGTGTCTGTCAAGTAACAACGTGTCCGCGATAATTCATTTTTGCTGGATGTGATTCTAGCGATTCAACAAAAAATCGGTAGAGGGAACCTTGATCTACGACGCATTTTAGTAAAAGTATCAGTCGATTCCGAACTTTCGTCGAAAACACGTAAAATCCAAAAATGAGTCACTTGTTTGCGCGTCGGTTCGAGGCAGTCTTTCTTTGTTCCCATCCATAGGGGCCTAAAATGACACATTCCGCGGCTGCTAAATATATTAAAAAGTCGGTTTCGTTTGTGAAAAAGTGGATAAATCGTTTTAACGAGACGAAAAATGTCGACGACTTGCCAAAACGTGGCTTGGTAGACAAAGTCACTCCAAAAGTCGAAAAACGAACCGTTTTTTTCTATTCACGGGACCCCAAATTGACGATGCATCAAGAAGCAGAGAGAGAGACTATTCGATCACATGTTCGTGCTCATGTTATCAAATTCCGAAGCGCGTTGAAGAAATCTTTGTTGGGCGAAAATCACTTAGCGAGGCGGCTCACTTGGGCCTACGATAAAATAATAGAGTGGCCCTCACAATCGCCTGACGCCAATCCTATTGGAAACATTTGGTTTCTTTTAAAGAGGAAGCTCAGGGGAAAGACTCTGAGAACTTTGACTCAGTTGTCTCGCGATATTCGAGAAATTTGGAGATCATTGCTGCTCGAGTATGCATAAAATCTCGTCGACAGCATGCCTCGAAGATGCTAGGCGATTATGATGCAGGACTTAACTTACTAAGGTAATTGCGCCGTTGTTAGCACACCAAAGATTACATTGATGGTAAAAAATTTTCTCGAAACACATTTTTTTAAGAATACGAGCGTCACGTTTTTACTTGATAGACTTGTACATCACTTTCACGCTAAAAATGAGAAGCTCATTGTCAATCAGTAAATATGTAGCAGTATCATCAGCAAAGGTGGTTAGTAGGTATATCACTGAGAATTATAGGTAGTGTTTTCTTGTGGAAACAGTAGTGTCAGATCTCGTATGTGGTGCTTTATCAACTGACCAAACAGATCTTAAACTGTTTTTGAATCTGTGATGATGAGTAGAGACCGGATTATATGCATTTGCATATTTTCATATGCATTTGCATATTTTCACATGCATTTGCATATTTAGACCATTCTCACCGATTATTGCATATTTTACCCAAAATCTAGTAATGATGCATATTTTCCCTATATTTACAATATTTCTCGGTATTACTAGGCAATTGAATTGCTCAGGATATTGTTGATGTCGCCGTCTGGAACCGATCTTATCGCCGGAACATTACCTGTAATAGTCTAAACATCGATTAGGTTATAGTGCCAAGGGAATACCTAAAATTACGATGGTATTTTATTTCTTGGTTTCTTTGTCGGGATACTAAGTGATAAGGAGTTAGTTTCTAAGAATATTTGTTTGAACGTGGATCAAATAAACAATTTTCTCGAAGAAGAATTTTTATTTTAAAACAAGATATCAGTTTTAACATTATTATTGACGCGCTTGCATCTGTGTAGTCTTTTTGCAATTTTTAACGTGTTGTGTTAAAATTTAACATGTACCTTGCCAACCGCAAAAAGAAGTGTCTCTTCTATAGGCAAACAAAAAAAACCACTTTAGCATGGATTTATGTGAAGCCTTTCTAGCAAGTAATATTCTTCTCCACAAACTTACAAATCCTGCATTCAAAGATTTTCTGTGAAAATATTGCTTGAGTCAAAAAATACCAGATGAATCAACACTGCGTAAAAATTACATACCCACAATTTACCAACATGTTCTGGAAGAAATACGTAATGAACTTAAGGATGACATTATCTGGATTTCAGCTGATGAAACTACCGACAGTTGTGGTCGCTATATTGCGAATTTAATTGTGGGTGCATTAAGATTATAGCCTTCTTCTTCCTATTTGGTGGCCTGCAAAGAACTTGACAAGACAAATCATTCTACGATCGCCAGATTTGTGAATGAAGGTATTAAAAAAATATTTCCTGAATCTTCTGCAGTTGAAAGAGTGTTTATATTTCTCTCAGATGCTACTCCCTATATGATCAAGGCAGCCAAAGTCCTCCAAGTATTTTATCCAAATTTAATTCATGTGACGTGCATTGCTCACGGAGTCCATCGACTCGCTGAAGAAGTACGATCCACGTTTAGAAATGTAAATAAACTGATTTCATCAGCAAAGAAAGTGTTTCTTAAGGCACCTGCTCGCAATAACGCCTATAAAGAAAAACTGCCAAATGTGCCTTTACCTCCCGAACTAGTGGTAACTCGATGGGGAACATAGATTAAAGCTGTATTATTTTACAATGAACATTTCGAGGCCATCAAAGGTGTAGTAAATGACTTCGATAGTGCAGAAGCTATGGCAGTTCGTCAATCCAAGGAAGCATTTAACGAATCTGATATTAAAAAAACATAGCTTTGATTAGCACTCACTTTTCCCACATACCTGCGGGTATTAAAAAGCTTGAAACTCGAGGTTTGGCGTTGACCGAATCAATTCAATTAATGAATAAAATCCGTCAAATAAACTCCACATTGCCAGATGTATTCCCGCGTAGAGTTAAAGAAAAGTTTGAAAACATTTTGTGCAATAACCCAGACTTCGAACCTTTGTGTCAAATCGATAGTTTTATTAATGGGACGGCTGAATTTTTGCCAGAAACAATAAGTAGCACCCAAATTCAAATACTGCACAGTTACCTCAGTGGATGTGGAACAGTCTTTTTCCACTTGTAAAAATATTTTAAGTGATCGAAGACACAATCTTACTACCCAACATTTGGAACAATACCTTATTGTTTACCTGTACAAGAATACAAATATTAAATAATTTTAAAAAATGTTAAATAATTGTTAATTAAATTTAAACATCGTCGATAATTTGTTAATTTTATGCTGATTTTGAAATAAAAAACTAAAAATTACTACTTTTATTATTATTTAATATTGCATATTTTGACCCTTTTCATGCATATTTTAAGCATTTTTCATGCATATTTCAAGATTCTTATGTTGCATATAATCTGGTCTCTAATGATCAGCATCCTTAGTTTCGTCAATTATATGTTTGCGTACGTTTCGAGCAATAATAAAAATGTTGCGGTTTATGACGTTAGAGTTTTCATGTCATTGTCCTTACGCAAGATATTTGAAAGCAGAAGTTTCTTTGCTTCTTTGATGAGACCAACGAATACCGTGAGAATATTATTTATTTGAAAGGAATGTAATTTTTCTCCCTAGTGCAGGATGGCTTAAAAATTCTCACTGGCGACGTATTTTTCTTTAATTTATAGCTTGATATGTAATAAGATTTTGTTTTATAACTTCAAAACACGATTTTAAAAAATTAAAATAAATCTTTATTCTTTTATTTTTTTTTTATATGGTTTCCTTCTTTATTAAGCAGTGATAGTTTACTAAGGCTTCTTCAAAGCTACTTTTGTTATGCTTTATTAAATACACAGCTCTCGTTCTACTAACTTTAATTATCCAGGGTATAGCAAAGGTTATCAGTTATTGAACTAAATGAATATCACCAGCTAAAATTACAGATATTCGTTTTCGGTTTCGTTACTAATACGTTTACGCCCACCATACAACTTGATTGTTTTTTATATCATAACGAATATTTTTATTACATAAATAGTAGACCAGATTAGTCCGAGACAGATTTGCTATTAACGGACCTACCTTAGGTCACCAATAGATTATATCACTAAGAGCAATATTTTCTCCGTGAACAGGTGGTAAAGTTCGTTCAAACATATACAGTTTAAATCTTAATCACTCTTACCATTACTACCTGACAGTGGCATACCTGTACTTAATCTTTAGGCATAATCAGGTAAAATGAAAATAATGACTACAGAGTTAACACAAGGGGTTTGGGGAAATTGAACTAGGTTTTGGAAAAGTTCCGAAAAAAATGAACATATTCTGGTGTTACTCTAAAGAATTAGATAAGAAGACCTACTTACAGACCTTTTCCAAGTTTTTCAGAAAACATATCGCCTGACGCAAAAAAAATTATAAAAAATATCCGGTATTTTTTTATCATTTACCTCCCCGCCTGAGCAGGGATTTTACCCTTTTTCATATCCTGAGGATATCGGCGGGGATATACCAGGTGTACAAGTATGAAATGCGGATTTCAGACAACAGATGGTACACCAATGCAGTTTGTGCTATAAAGATTTGACACTGCGCCATTTTGTTGTGTCATCAACAAGTGTCAGATGTGCACGAGTTATAAATTGGAAAAGTGTATACATAGTGTTGTGCTGTTGTGTTCAATATGTCGAAATTTATACCGAACAAAGAGGATTCGCGGACAGCATTAATTTTTTGTTTTCATTTGAAGAAAACTGCTGTTGAATCATACCGATTACTTCGAGAAGCTTATAGTGAACATGATCCATCGCAAGATACGTGTGAACAATGGTTTCGGCGTTTCAAAAGTGGTGACTTCGATGTTGCAGACAAGAAACGTGGAAAATCGCCAAAAAAATACGAAGATGTGGAGTTGCCAGCATTGTTAGACTAAGATGATTCGCAAACACAAAAACAACTCATTGAGCAATTGGGCGTTAGTCAACAAGCTGTTTCCAATCGGCTACGAAAGATGGGAAAGATTCAGAAGACCGGTAGATGGGTACCGCATGAGTTGAACGACAGACAAATGGCAAAGCGCAAAAACACGTGTGACATTTTCCTCGCTCGGTACAAAAGGAAGTCGTTTTTGCATCGTATAGTTACAGAGGATGAAAAGTGGATTTATTTTGAGAATCCCAAGCGCAAAAAATCATGGGCAGAACCCAGGCGCACCATCCTCATCGACAGCAAACCGAATCGCTTTGGCAGAAAGACGATGCTCTGTGTTTGGTGGGACCAGAGGGGCGTGATCTATTATGAGCTGTTAAAAACCTGGGGAAACGGTTAATACTAAACGTTAGCAACAACAATTAACCTATTTGAACCATTCGCCGTTTAAAAAAGGCCAGAAGACCGAAAGAGGCAACACAAAGTCATTTTTCTTCATGACAGTGCTCTATTACATACGGCAAAACCAGTTAGCGACACCTTGGAAGCACTCAGCTGGGAAATTCTACCCCATGCAGCTTACTCACCAGACTTGGCTCCTTCCGATTACCACTCGTTTGTATCGATGGGTTACGCACTTGATGAGCAGCGCTTTGGTTCGTTCGAAGATGTGAAAACATGGCTCGATCAATGGTTCGCAGCAAAAGGGGAAGATTTTTACTGGCGTGGTATTCACAAATTGCCCGAAAGATGGGAAAAATGTATAACAAGCGATGGAGCATACTTTGAATAAAGCACTTTTTATCATTCTTCCAAATTTAACATGTTTTTTTTACAAAAAAAATCCGCATTTCATACTTGTACACCTGGTAATACCCGTTAACATTGTCCAAGTGCCGAAACATACATTTTTGTATTTTACGGCACCTTTTTAGACAACATTGTAGTGCTACCGCGGACGTTATTGTATTTCAACGAACAACTACTACCTATGTACGTGGCCAGGCTATATATACTTAAATAAAAGTATACCGCCCTGCCGAGATTGAACCCGAGACTTTCTGCACCGCAAGCAAGTACTACGCCACGGAGCCACGGGCCGGTACCTAATGCCACCACTAATGGAAAGGTCTGTGACAATGTAACTGCTGTGAAACAACAAGTGACGTGATAAAGGTCCCTATATCCACGGTACGCGATATTGTTAAAACGACATGTTTGAAGAGAAAAGTTCGACAGGATGTAGGTAAAACAATGTATTTAGATAAAGATATCATTCGAAGAAAAATTTTCAAATTTTCAAAGAAAACAGTGTTCCTACATTGGATGCTTTAAAATCACGTTTAAATGCCGATGAAATCAATAATCATCATGTTATTGAGTAGAACTAGCTTCTACAATGCCCTGCTTAAGTTAGGTTTTAAATATCAGTTAATAACACTATTCAGTATATATCACCACTACACCAAACACATTATTTTTGCACTCGACGCGCGTTTCGTTAACCATGTTGGCTTTATCAGGAGCGATGATTGACTAAAGCTAAACTACAAATCTATTCTATTTATACTTACCCTAACCCTTGAATTAATCATGCGGAACTAATGGCATACGCGAGGCCATCAGTTCCGGTCAAGTAACCAGTAGAGGGGACTATAAAGAATAGGCCCTCTGTCTTTATTTAAACTACTTTTACATTTTATACTTTCCATACTTTCGTATGCGTTCAACAATCTCCTATCAGATACATTCTTAATTAATCTTAGATTATCTAATGTTACAATATGATCAGCTTCAAGGGCATGTTCGGCAATGCTAGACTTTTCTGTTCTACTATATGAGAGAAACTTGAAGCAATTCGACGTTTAAATAATGGCGAACTTCTTAAAAATATAGCGAAGGATTTAGGTGTAGCCGTGAGTACTGTTTCAGAGTGGAGAAAAAATCGCAAAAAGCTTGAAAAATGGTGTAGTGTTTTGTCATGGCCCACACAGGCACGAAAAAGTATAAAAAGCGGTGAATACCAAAAAGTGGATGATTCTTTATTTTTATGGTTTACACAGAATCGCTAACGTAAACAATTTCGGCGAGATGGTGTCCCCTTGACGTAAAATTCTTTTCATTGCCATCTCATTGGTATTTTGTAACTGAAATTTTTATATATATTTTGAATAATTTGCGAGTATCTGCTCTAAAGTCTACAGTTACTTATACTATTTAATGTTGCCAAAATTTCAAGGGAATCAGACGCATATTATTTACCTAGACGACATTTGCTTTGACATCTACGACACTATAAAAAAAGTGGAGTCATTCAAGTGACAAATATCAGAATAACGGCCCTTCAAACAAAGGAAAAAATACAGGCTGGTTGGGAGAACTGATGGATCCCGAATTGTTTACTTTTGTCAGCTAAAAATATGAAAAATTCGAATTTATTATCAAAATATCATGGCCGAGCTTTTCGAAGGTTGGTTAAAAGTTTTCTTTTTAAAAACTGTTCCAGAAAACAGTATTATTGTCTTTAATAATGCTAGTTATCACACTCGACAAATAAACTGGATACCAAATTTAGCTAACCCAAAATCTGAAATACAAGAAATTATGTTAGCAAACGACATATACGTGAAAGAGAACAATAAAAAATCTGATTTGCAAAGAATTTAATATCAATAATGAATATGTTTGCGATAATATGGCATAGATGATAATGGAACCAGATTAAGTCAAAAATAAGAGCTGCAAATAAAACTCAAACCTTAATTCTAAATATTATACATTTAATAAAGAAGGTTGTGAATGAAATCCCAGTGGGAAAAATTCTCTAATAATGAAATCTCATGAAAGTTGAAAATTTCTACATTTTTGCAGAGAATAATATTGATTATAATAATACATTTTGTTAGTACCCGTTGAAACCCCTAACAACACTAAGTTAGACCCTGTGTTACTATTTTCTTATAATAATATGTACGAAGCAAGGTTGCCAGGTGGGTCAAATACATTTAATGAAACCCAGGTATATATATATATATATATATATATATATATATATATATATATATATATATATATATATATATATATATATATATCAAGGATTTTCTACAGCTGACGCTGTCTTCCTTCTCTCAGCCTTTGATTCCATCCGTTTCTATCTTCCCAGTCTCCATCTGTTAGACCTCTGTCCTCCATAGCCTCGTCCACATCGTCTCTCCACGATCGTCTGGGTCTTCCTCTTTTTCTTCTCCCTATACGGCTCCACTCCGTTATTTTCTTTAACCACCTATTATCTTCGCTCCGTCTTATGTGTCCATACCATTTTAATCGTTTATCTTCAATGGTGTTTATTGCGTCCTCTTTGATGTTCATTCTGCTTCTTATTTCTTTATTTGTTATTCTCTCCATACGTGTCATTCTACAACATCTTCTCCAATACTCCATCTCTACCGCGTTAATTTTAGATTTATTTCTTTTGTTGATCGTCCATGTTTCTGACCCGTATGTCATTATGTTTTGTATTATTGATTTGTATATGCGTGTTTTGTTTCCCTTTGTGATGTATTTGTCCCACAGGATTGAATTTAATTGTCTTATGCATGTCCGCGTTTGTCCTAATCTACCTTTAATCTCTTCTTCTGATGTTGCGTTTTTTGAAATGATGGTTCCTAAATATTTAAATCTATCGGTTCCTTTGATTATTGTTTCGTTATCGACTTCTAGATTCTCCACGTTTCCCTCCTTTGTTGTTAGATATTCCGTTTTATCAAAGTTTATTGCTAATCCTGCTTTAGTGTATTCTTCTTTCAGTTTTCTTACTATAGAACTGAGGTCTCCCTCATCTTGCGCTATGATTACTTGGTCGTCTGCGAAACTTAGAATATATAAGTAATCTTCTCGTATTGGGACTCCCATTCCACTACATTTTTGCTTCCATTTTTTTAATGTTTGTTCGAGGTATATTTTGAATAGTGTGGGGGATGTAGAGCATCCTCGTAATAGGCCTTTTGATGTTTGGAGTCTCTTCTCTATTTTATGTCCTATTTTTATGTTCACTGTGTTGTTTTCGAAGAGAGCTTTTACTGCGTATATTGGTTCTTTGTCAATGCCTATTTCTTTCATTGCGTTCCATAATCTTTGTCTTGGTACTGAGTCATAGGCCTTTCTTATATCTATGAAGGCTAAATGAACTTCTCTATTCTTTGCCAGTTTTTTTTTTCCATTGTTTGTTTTATAGTGTATATGTGGTCTATCCATGATTTTCCGGCCGTAAAGCCTGCTTGGTCTTCTCCAATTTTTCCTTTTATATTTTCCTCTATGATATTTTTAATAATTTTTCCATACAAACGTCCCATACTCGATATTATGCTTAGGCCTCTATAGTTTGTGCATTTTTTGCGATCTCCCTTTTTAAATATAGATACTATATAGGCTTTTGATCATTCCTCGGGTATTTTTTCTCCATTTATCGCTCTGTGGATCATGTTTCTCAGCATTCGATGTAATTTACTAGACCCGTACTTAATCATTTCATTTACCACACCCCCAGGCCCTGCAGATTTATTATTTTTGAGTGTTTTTATTGTCTTCTTTACTTCTTCATAGCTTAGTTCTATCTCTTTTTTTTCCTTATTCTGTTCTTCTTCAGGGTTCTCTTCCTGGAATTTTTGTCTGTCTTCTGTTAGCAGCTTCTTATAATATTCTTTCCACTCGCTTTCTGGGATATACTCTACATACATCTTCTCTCTATTGTTGGTCCTTAACGCTTTAATTATTCTCCATGACTCTGTGCTTCTAGTTCTTCCTATATACTGTTCTACATGTTCGCACGATTTTTCCCATATCTCGTTCTTTTCTTTGTTTTACATTTGTATTTACAACCTCCCTGAAAATATTTCAGTTTGGCAACCTTGGACTTTAGGTAATATTGTAGGCAATGAGTTAAATAGTATGTCTAAGTGAACTTGACATTTACTTTAGGTTAGTGTGAACACGTCATTATCTACTGTTTTACATATATTGTACCTAATTAAGTAAAAGAAAAATCTAAATAAGCCTGTAGTTATTAGTTTCGAGATTTTACTTATTGTCTTATTAGAGGTGATTGTTATTTTAACAACAATTGAAACGAAATATTTAGAAAAAAAAAATATATTGATATTTTAAGTAAAAATTAGATCAAAATACTTCCAAACAGCAGAACAAAATCAAATCAAAGCTCTTCCAAACATTGACCATCAGTTGTTGGTATCGTTCCATCTGGGCATTTAACTTTGACTATGTTTTTTCCTCCGCCTCGGGGCACATCGGCATATACTTTCGTTGTAGCTTTCCTTTCTTGAAAAGCAGATGATCTTATGTCAATATCTAGGGTCGAAGGATAGTTTTCTGTAGTAGCTAGAAAAAGATTATTTTTTGTTAGTACTTTAAGTTATTAAAATGAATTTGTAGGAACTGTCGAGTATGAAAGCGTTATCGAAAAAATATTGAGCCGTTTAAAGTCAAAACTGAGTCACTTTATTCGATGGCTATTTGTCATTTTTCTGACAACCTCATAATCACGTCACTGCAGAACTTCTGTGGTGTCAAAAAATTGTGATAAGTAGTTTTTACAGGTCTCAAACTAACTTAACACCATTCAAGGAGTTCTCCAGAGATCAAAGCAAATGGTAGTCTGATGATGCAAGATCTTGGGCTATACGGTGGATGCACTAAAACTTCTCAGCCAAGCTCTCTCAATTTAACCGAATCTCTAAAGATCGGTGTTGTCTGCTGTTGTCATGGAGGAAGACGACACCTTCTCTGTTGACGAGTTTCTGCCGATTTTTTCAATCGCTTCCTCTCAACTCGTTATTTGCAGACAGTAAAGTACAGAATAAATCGCTTGGTCAGGATGCTGCAGCTCAAGTAGCACGAACTCCTTCCAGTTCCACCACTTCTGACTTATGTAACACATGTTTGGAACAACGCAATTGAACACTTTGGAAAATCTCGAGCGGTTGCTCTTGACATATCCAAGGCATTCGACCGTGTTTGACACGATGGGCTGTTGGCTAAGCTACGTCCTTGTGGTATGTCTGAAAAGTTCTGTTTCTGGCTCTCATGTTTCCTCAGTGAGCGTTCTTTACGAGTGGCGGTCGACGGATTTCCTTCTAACACCTTCACTATCAACGGGCTCCATACTATCTCCTACTCTCTTTCTCATTTACATTAACGATCTGCTGGAAAAGACGGGAAATCCAATCTACAGCTTTGCAGATGACAGTACGCTTATCTCTTCATTCACTTTGAACGCTCGGACATCAGCTGGTCAGGCGGGTGTCCGCAGACAGCGGGAAGTTGTTTAACTTAACAAAGATCTAGAAGAAATTCTGTCTTGGGGTGACAGTAACCAAGTGGAATTTAACGCTACAAAAACCCAGGCTGCAGTTTTTTCTAAAAAAAGTTAACTTTACTGAACCCGACATAGTTATGGCGGGGCACTCCATTCCTCTAATATCGTCACTCAATTTGTTGGGCGTTAATTTGGGAGCAAATATGTCCTGGCATGAGCATGTTGCAGGCATAACAAGGAGAGCTTCTCAAAAGTTGGGAATATTACTTCGAACCAGAAAGTTTTACAATACTGCTCCCATGTTTGGGGCTCCGCTCCCAAACATACACTACATTTGTTGGATTCTATTCAGAGAAGAGCTGTTTGTCTGATTGGAGACCCGGAACTGACCGGCGGCCTTGATTCGCTGGAACATCGAAGAACGGTTGGCGACTTGAGCCTATTCTACAAGTATTTCCATGGAAAGTGTTCGGAGGATGTGGCCCCTTTAATTCCTTCCAGAGTGGTGCATGTTAGAAATACGCGTCGCGCTGATACTTCACATCCGTATAAGGTTCAGCTTGTTACTCCTCGTACAACGCTTTCCAAGCAGTCTTTTATATGGAGAACATCATACCTTTGAAATAATTTGCCCAGGAGTGTGTTTCCCACCGAGTACAATTTACAGCGATTCAAGAACAACGTGAATACATAGCATCACCTTTTTTGGCGAAAATTCGGACTTTGCCATCGTTTATGGAGTGTCGTCTACGATCTTTTTCTCACATTATTATTATCGAACGTGATCCACTTTTTTCGCCTGTAATCAACAGCTTTAGAAATGGCTCGATTTCGTAACGTTTTTGTAGAGGTTCATAGATGGAAATTGAATGAAGCAATTTTGTTAGGGTCAAATCATGTAGCACCCAAACATCTATATTCTTTTTGTAGCCTGCTTTCTCCAGAGAGTTTAAAACTGTTTAGTGATGGATGGTTAGTTCCTTGGCGATGTGGCCATTATCTTGACCATAAACAGCAAAAATTTCATCACAGGCCTTTTTGTGCTTTCATTGAAATAAAATTATAAAATGTAGCGAACTTTTGCAGAGATTTTACTCATCTTTAAGGCGCTCTAACTTAAATTTGAATAAACAAATTCCAACAGATCTTACACGTCAAATGTCAGCTTTCCAATTTTTTTTTTTATGGGTCTATGGGCACACGTGCTGCAGGGAGGTCCCTAAAGCGCTACAGGAGCGACACGTGTGCGGAAAAAGCGATTCACGTTGTTCTTGAATCGCTGTAAATTGTACTCGGTGGGAGACACAGTCCTGGACAAATTATTCCAAAGGGATGATGTTCTCCATATAAAAGATTGCTTGAAAAGCGTCGTACGAGGAGTAACAAGCTGAACCTAATACGGATGTGAAGTAGCAGCGCGACGTGTATTTCTAACATGCACCGCTCTGGGAGGAATTAAACGGGCCACATCCTCCGAACACTTTCCATGAAAATACTTCTAGAATAAGCTCAAGTCGCCAACCGTTCTTCGATGTTCCAGCGAATCAAGGCTGCCGGTCAGTTCTGGGTCTCCAATCAGACGAACAGCTCGTCTCTGAACAGAATCCAATAAATGCAGTATATGTTTTGGAGCGGAGCCCCAAACATGGGAGCAGTACTCCATAGTTGATCGAATTTGAGCTTTGTAAAGGATTAACAGTTGTTGTGGAGTGTAAAGCTTTCTGATTCGAAATAATATTCCCAACTTTTGAGAAGCTCTCCTTGCTATGCCTGCAACATGCTCATGCCAGGACATATTTGCTCTCAAATTAACGCCCAACAATTTGAGTGACGATGTTAGAGGAATGAAGTGTTCCGCCTTAACTATGTCGGGTTCAACAACGTTAACTTTTTTAGAAAAAAACTGCCGCCTGGGTCTTTGTAGCATTAAATTCCACTTGGTTACTGTCACCCCAAGATAGAATTTCTTCTAGGTCTTTGTTAAGTTGAACAACTTCCCGCTGTCTGCGGACACTCGCCTGAGCAGCCGATGTCCGAGCGTTCAAAAGGAATGAAGACGTAAGAGTTAATGAAGAGATAAGTACTTATAATTACTCTACGGCTCGATACGACTTATATTACCTGAGATATGAGTTGCTAAAGCGTCCTAACAAGGAAAAGGGTCAATACTTTTTGGACAACACAATATTTAGCGAAACATTGACCTCAAACATATGTTAAAGTATCTGTTAGAGTCAGCCATCCTGAACATTCAAAAATTAAGTTCTTAGATATCGCATAAATAAGAACTCCCATCAACTTTTCTATATTAAATAATACAAGTTAATTAACTTAAAACGTTTTATAGGCATTTTGGCTTCCTAGTTGATACCACATCACAGTAAGATATATTTTAAAAATTATAATTGTCCTGTGTTTTACTATTTATTAACATTTCGTTTTTTTTTTGATAGAAGGTGCATATGTCGCTTTATTACATCTAATTTCCCACCCTAGTAATCACCATTATTCTCGCAACATAAAAGCTTCATAAGCCGTTTGAAATTTTATAAAAAGAGCTTTAATGTTACTTATAGAATGTCAACACTACGCCATTTTTAGAAATTTGATAATTTTAGGTTCTACTTATCTGAATTAGGCAAGATCATGAATCTACTAGAAATGATCCACCAACTACAGTTAAAAAAAAATAACTTAAAAACTTTTACCTCTTATAGGTCCACTGTCTGGATCGCCAATATTGTCGTCTACAGAGTTACTGTTGTTAGGTGGTGTAAAAAGTTCATTTATCAGTTGATCGAGTTTGGGATCTGGTTTCTTGATTAATGGATTAGAGGTACTTGTAATACTAGTACCATTAGTATCTTGTAAGGAAATATCCACAATTTCATTGCTGACATTAGGTATTCCAAATATATCTTCTATATTTTTATTAATATTGTTAGAAGATTCATTTACATTTGGTTCAACATTAGTATTTGATCCAGAGTTTACATTGGTGTTTTCCTGTCCAAAATTACTACTTTTGTCGGAGTTACCTTTGAAGATTTCATTTTTTCTAGTAGAACTAGTGGGTTGATAGCTGACGGTACTAGATTCTAAACCGTTATTATTTTGCTCTATGTCAGATCCATGAGAATGCCCATAATCAACAGGACGTTCACTATTGTTATCATCTAAAATGAAAAATAAGAATATGCAATATTACAGTGTAAAAAGGAAACGATAACAAATATTTCACTACAGGAAGATCGACAAGATTAACATCTAGTTAATCTGAGGTACTACAGATCAGAAAAATCAGGCATTTCCGAATATGACCTGAAAGATAATTAAAAATGTATCTGATAGGAAATTATTGGACGCAAACGAAAGTATGAAAATTACAAAATGGTAAGAAAGTGTAAATAAGGACATGTCAGTTTAGAAGAATAGGGAGCTAAAAAAGACGGTGGTCACCACCTGTATACTGCTGTTTCATATTAGAGGAATAAATAGTTTTCGTTATAGAATTTTCAACTTGTTAGTTGTGACTCGCAGTCAATTTTTGGTCGGCGTTCAGTTATTTACGGAACCATTTAGCTAATAATTTTTTCATATCCTAAATCAGAATGGAAAACGTGAAAATGGCGTTCGTATGAAATTTTGAGAACCACTGCTATACATTTCAACCCAACTTGTTAACGTTTCACAATAATTTCATACATAACATTCTCTCGGCTAGACCCGTAAACGGGTTTTCCAGCATGGCGTATATCACTAATGTCGGTTTTTCTCTCTTAAAACCAGCAACCCAATTTTTGATAGTGGCACAGTCCTTTCATAAAAAGGTACCTTATCACTAAATTGGCAATTTTCGTCGGTCATGTCTTCTTCAAAAATTTACTATAAATAGCACAATAAAATCTGAACAAAAAAACTTTGTTTACATATTTACTAAATATCAGAGTACTACAGTCTGTCAAGATAGATCGTGACCGCTCGTATTCTGGAAAAAAATGGGTTTGGAGAAGATTTTTTTGCCATCAATGTATTTTTTGGTGTGCTAACAATGGCGCAATTACCTTAGTAAGTTGTCTAATCGCCTCCTGCATCAATAATTTCCTGGCATCTTCGAGGCATGCTGTCGACGAAATAGTCTGCAAGTTTTTCAGACCTCGCGAGACAACTGAGTCAAAGTCCTCAGAGTCTTTTCTCTGAGCTTTCTCTTTACTAAGGACCAAACGTTTTCAATAGGATTTACGTCCGGCGATTGTGAGCCACTCTTATCGTGGCCCGATGCTAGCAGCTTCGGGACGTGATTTTCGCCCCGCAAAAGTTTCTTCAACGTTCTTCAGAATTTGACGTCATAAGCACGAAGATTTTGTCGAATGGTCCCATGGGATACATTCAAACATGATTGTCTTAATTTTACCGCTCCTTGACGAAGCGTTAATTTTGAGTCCCGTGAAAACAAAGACACGATTCGTTTTTTTCCACTTTCGGAGAGACTTTGCCAAGTCGCCGACATTTCTCATCTCATTAAAATGGCAAACGAAACTGACTTTTTAATATATTTAGCGGCCTTGGAATTTGTGATTTAAATGGAAACAATTAACGACTGCCTCGAATTGACGCCTAAACAAGTGACTCATTTTGGATTTTAAGTGATTTCGACGGAAGTTCGGAATTGACTTATACTTTTACTAAAAACGGTTGTAGACACGGGTTCCCTCTACCGATTTTTTATTAAATCGCTAGAATCGCAACCACCAAAAATGAATTTATCGAGTTGTCCGTTGCTTTGTGACAATACATATTAACAACAACACAGATTACAGAATATACTTTTATTTTGTTAACTGACACGTATAAAAAATTGCATAGGCGTAACAGCAGTTCATGCATTTCATATATATATATATATATATATATATATATATATATATATATATATATACATATATAAATATATATATATATATATATATATATATATATATATATATATATATATATATATATATATATATATATATATATATATATATATATATATATACCAGGTGTACAAGTATGAAATGCGGATTTTAGACAACAGATGGTGCACCAATGCAGTTTGTGCTATAAAAATTTGACACTGCGCCATTTTGTTGTGTCATCAACAAGTATCAGACGCGCACAAGTGATAAATTGGAAATATGTGTGCATAGTGTTGTGTTGTTGTGTTCAATATGTCGAAATTTATACCGAACAAAGAACATTCGCGGACAGCATTAAGTTTTTGTTTTCATTTGAATAAAACTGCTGTTGAATCATACCGATTACTTCGGGAAACTTATGGTGAACATGCTCCATCGCAAGATACGTGTGAACGATGGTTTCGGCGTTTGAAAAGTGGTGACTTCGATGTTGCAGACAAGGAACGTGGAAAACCTCCAAAAAAATACGAAGATGTGAAATTGCAAGCATTGTTGGAAGAAGATGATTCGCAAACACAAAAACAACTCGCCGAGCAATTGGGCGTTAGTCAACTAGCTGTTTCCAATCGGCTATGAGAGATGGGAAAAATTCGGAAGACCGGTAGATAGGTACCATATGAGTTGAACGACAGGCACATGGAAAAGCGCAAAAACACGTGTGACATTTTGCTCACTCGATACAAAAGGAAGTCGTTTTTGCATCGTATAGTTACAGGGGATGAAAAGTGGATTTATTTTGAGAATCCCAAGCGCAAAACATCATGGGTAGACCCAGGCGCACCACCCCAACACCGAATCGCTTTAGCAGAAAGACGATGCTCTGTGTTTGGTGGGACTGGAGAGGCGTGGTTTATTATGAGCTGTTAAAACTTAGGGAAACAGTTAATACTAAACGTTACCAACAACAATTAACCGATTTGAACCGTTCGCTGCTTGAAAAAAGGCCAGAATACCGAAAGAGGCAACACAAAGTCATTTTTCTTCATGACAATGCTCCATCACATACGGCAAAACCAGTTCGCGACACGTTGGAAGCACTCATCTGGGAAGTTCTACCCCATGCGACTTACTCACCAGACCTGGCTCCTTCCGATTACAACTTGTTTGTATCGATGGGTCACGCACTTGCTGAGCAGCGCTTTGGTTCGTACAAAGATGTGAAAAAATGGCTCGATGAATGGCTCGCAGCAAAAGGGAAATATTTTTACTGGCGTGGTATTCATAAATTGCCCGAAAGATGGGAAAAATGTATAACAAGCGATGGAGTATACTTTGAATAAAGCACTTTTTATCATTCTGCGTAATTTAACATGTTTTTTTAGAAAAAAATCCGTATTTCACACTTGTACACCTGGTATATATATATATATATATATATATATATATATATATATATATATATGTATATATATATTAATATATATATATATATATATATATATATATATGTATATATATTAATATATATATATATATATATATATATATATATATATATATATATATATATATATATATATATATATATATATATATAATATATATATATATATATATATATATATATATATATATATATATATATATATATATATAATAAATATTAAAAATTCCATACCTTTAAGTCTGTTTGACAGTAATTAAAATAAAGGAAAAACCCCTAATCTTTAATAGTCAACAAAACTATATATACCTCACTTGATTATAATTTACTCATTGCGTTTGAGAATATAGTACTATTACCAGACCTGCAGTCACGCCTAGTGCAATTTCTGATACGTGTCAATTAACAAAATAAAGTATACTCTGTAACCTGTGTTGTTACCAAAAATGAATTATCGCGGACACGTTCTTACTTAACAGACTGTATTTACTGAAAACTCATTTGTTTTTGACAGTGAGGAGTGGTCTAGGCTATCTAGTGATCCATATACGTAGTAAGTACCAGATGTACAAGTATGAAATGCGGATTTTTTTTTCTAAAAAAAACATGTTAAAATTCGGAAGAATGATAAAAAGTGCTTTATTCAAAGTATGCTCCATCGCTTGTTATACATTTTTCCCATCTTTCGGACAATTTGTGAATACCACGCCAGTAAAAATCTTCCCCTTTTGCTACGAACTATTCATCGAGCCATTTTTTCACATCTTCGTACGAACCAAAGCGCTGCTCAGCAAGTGCGTGGCCGATCGATGCAAACAAATAGTAATCGGAAGGAGCCAAGTCTGGTGAGTGAGACGCATGGGGTAGAACTTCCCAGCTGAGTGCTGCAAACGTGTCGCGAACTCGTTTTGCCGTATGTGATGGAGCATTGTCATGAAGAAAAATGACTTTGTGTTGCCTCTTTCGGTATTCTGTCCTTTTTTTCAAGCAGCGAACGGTTCAGATCGGTCAATTGTTGTTGGTAACGTTTAGTATTAACCGTTTCCCCCCCCAGGTTTTAATAGCTCATAATAGAACACGCTCCTCTGGTCCTACCAAACACAGAGCATCGTCTTTCCGTCAAAGCGATTCGGTCTTGCGGTCGATGTGGATGGTGCGCCTGGGTCTACCCATAATTTTCTGTGCTCGGGATTCTCAAAAAAATCCAATTTTTGATCCCCTGTAACTATACGATGCAAAAACGACTTCCTTTTGTACCGAGCGAGCAAAATGTCATACGTGTTTTTGCGCTTTTCAATTTGCCTGTCGTTCAACTCATGTGGTACCCATCTACCGGTCTTCTGAATCTCTCCCATCTCTTGTAGCCAATTGGAGACAGCTTGTTGACTAACGCCCAATTGCTCGGCGAGTTGTTTTTGTGTTTGCGAATCATCTTCTTCCAACAATGCTTGCAACTCCACATCTTCGTATTTTTTTGGCGGTTTTCCACGTTCCTTGTCTGCAACATCGAACTCACCACTTTTGTATTGCCGACACCATCGTTCACATGTATCTTGCGATGGAGCATGTTCACCATAAGCTTCTTGAAGTAATCGGAATGATTCAACAGCAGTATTCTTCAAATGAAAACAAAAAATTAATGCTGTCCGCGAATGCTCATTGTTCAGTATAAATTTCGACATATTGAACACAACAAAACAACACTATGCACACACTTTTCCAATTTATCACTCGTGCGCATCTGACACTTGTTGATGACACAACAAAATGGCGCAGTGTCAAATCTTTATAGCACAAACTGCATTGGTGCACCATCTGTTGTCTGAAATCCTCATTTCATACTTGTACACCTTGTAAAATAATTACTTCATTTTTACCTCTTTCATAACACAGTGGAAAATGATCGACTACTTGACATACAGAATTTTGACTGCAAGAATATTGTAAACAAGGATCCACACAGCGATATTGGTAACACATTTGGGTTAATGGACAATGGAAGCTTTTAGTACATTGCCGGTAGGGAACTAAAATTAAAAAAAAAAAAATGTAACTTCAAGCATATACAGTGAGTACGGGAATTTTTTTTATCATTAGAGTATTCAAATTTTTCTGGTAAGTAGTTCTGCATGACCGATAACCTAATATTTGATTTTGACACCCTTTCAAAGACCGTTTGTATGGCGAAAAATTGGAATAAACTGATATGGAACCATGAGAAATCCGCTTAATTGACAGAATATCGAAAATTTCGAAGCGTAAAAAGGACTTAAAATTGGATTTAAACCCTTTTTTCAAAGTTTTGACCATCTACATGACAATTTTAATTCCCTTCTCTTCCCATTCAAGACTTTTAAATACATCCTCCAAGGCAAAGCTAAACACTTTTGGTGAAATTGTGTCACTCTGCCTGACATCTTTCCTGATCTTTATGGGTTTTGTTTTTCGATCTTCATGTAATTTAACCGTTAATGTTGCATTTTCATATATTAATTTTAGAAGTTCGGTATATCTTCGGTCTATTTTGGCATGAGCTAAGGACTGCATAATTGCCCAATGCTCCAAGGAGTTGAAAACCTTCTTATATCGATGAAAGTTAGATGAAGCTTAATGTTATATTCGGTCGCTTTTTCTATTAAAAGATCTGTTGTTTCAAATTCCTTGCGAAAGCCCGCCTGTTCGACTGGTTGGTAGTCATCGAACTTACTTGTTAGACGTTTTGTGACAATTTTACTCAGAAGCTTGTACAAATAAAATAACAAGCTGATGGGGCGGTAATCCTCAAGATTTTTGTGATCGCTTTTCATGAATAAAAGTTTGACCTCACTGTTTTGCCAATGTACAGGGTGAGTCAACAATAGAGTAAAGTTCATTATCTCATTTGTTTCGGGAATGACGAAAAAATGTTAAATACAATAGTTTTAGGGAATGTTAAGATGCACAGTTTAAAATTATTTTTGAGTATACAGGGTACTTCAAAAAAGTCTGGCCGATATAACATGTTTTTTTTTAAATGGAACATCCTATTTTCTAATTTACTTTTAAATTATCCGTAAAATTTTATAACTTTTTTATTAATGATGTTATGTATCTAAACCTAGTAGTTTTTCTAATATTTCAATGTTTTAAAAAAAATACTAGTTTTCAGTTTTCTAAAAAATTGCCAGTAGCGCCATTGTTTCTGAAGGTGGAATACTCATAATTGGTACAAGCATTCTGTAGAGATAAAAAAATGATATATGTAAAGAAATTTGAGTTAGATGCTACAGGGTGTTCAAAATAAATTTATGCATTTCGACTATTTAAATTTTAAAATCTCAAATTTTGGCACACCCTGTATATTATTATTTCTTCTGATAGATTTTATAGAACCTTTCAACTTTTATTAAGTATGTTATACACCTATTTCTAATAGTTTTCGATTTATATTGAATTTTTCAATTTTTACCTTTTTTTTTAATAATTTTAATATAGTTTAACTTATCTAATGCTTAATTATTATGACGTAATAAATGTTCAAAAATATGCCATTTTACTTGAATGCACATGTTTAGTCGTTTTACTATATCTTCCTTCACTTTCCTTAGGATAAAGGGCGTTATTGTCCTGCTGGCATCCCGTATCCTATTTTCCATATCTACTGGTGTTGTAGGGGGATTCACATAAACACGATCTTTAATGTAGCCTTACGAAAAGAAGTCCAAAGGTGTTAATTCACATGATCGAAGGGGCTACTGAATGAATCCATCCCTACCGATCCATTTTTGTAGGTAACGACAATTTAAAAATACCCGAACTTCCCGGTGATAATGAGCAGGAGCCCCGTCTTGTTGTTCTCTTTGGGGAAATTCGTTTTGCAAAAAATTAAGATATCTAGGCCCGTTAAGAGGTTTGTGGAAAAAATATGAACCAATAATTCGAAAATTTAATATTCCACACCAAACATTAACCGATCAATGGTTTTGGTTTTGAACTTCCCGGACCCAAAATGAATTAACTGTTGAATAATAATACATATTATGACTGTTAACTGCTCCATTACTGCGAAAAGTAGTTTCATCAGAAAATATTATTTTGGATAGAAAATTTGGATCGGTACAAAAGTTTACTCATCGTTCAAAATCACGGTCTTGAAGTTCTTGTTGTAGTTCCATATGAAAGAGATGATACTTGTATTTTCTCGTGGTGCGATTAGCCGTAGACTGGGATGTGTCAGATAAGTCAGCTAGTTGACGGCTGCTGATCTAGGGATTATCTTCCACATAAAGTAAAATCTCCATTTGAAAAAGATTTTCTAGATGGTATACATTTATTAGAGTACTTTGCGCCGTAAAGCCTTACTGCCAAAAGACAATTTTTTCCCACCTCGCCTAGTATATCAACCATATCAATTAATTCATTTTTAGGAAAATCCATAACTACTACCTTTATACGTCATTATTTTTACTTGCTTAATAGATATGTCAAAATTTGACAATGCCTACATTTTTGATTTCTGTTGGCAACTATGATGTTATGGTATAGCGTAAGTGTATTAAAAACAAGGGTAAAAATTGAAAAAATTCAAAATAAATTGAAAACTATTAGAAATAGGTATATGACATATTTAATAAAAGTTGGAGGGTTTTATAAAATCTATCAGAAAAAGTAATAATATACAGGGTGTGCTATTTAAAAAATTTGAGTCGAAATATATAAATTCATTTTGAACACCCTGTAGCATCTAACTCAAATTTCTTTACATATATCTTTTTTTTCTTCTCTGTAGAACTCTCGTACCAATTATGAGTATTTCACCTTCAGAAACAATGGCGCTACTGGCAATTTTTTACAAAACTGAAAACTAGTATTTAAAAAAAAAATAAAATATTAGAAAAACTACTGGGTTTAGGTATATAACATTATTAATAAAAGAGTTATAAAATTTTACGCAGAATAGGATATCGGTCACACTTTTTTGAAGTACCCTGTATACTTAAATATAATTTTAAACTGTGCACCTTAACATTTTCTAAAACTAACATTTTTTCGCCATTTCCGAAACAAATGAGATAATGAACTTTACTCTATCGTTGACTCACCCTGTACATTGAATAGTAGATTCAGGAACTAAAAAACCGATTAGTCGAATGAGGCTCATAAGTGGGACCAGGATCTCAATGTCGAACTCTATTGGCTTGAGGCCTCCTTAAAATCCTACAAAATCTCTTGTCCATTTCTTTCCCCAGCAATGTATTTCATGTACTCGTATGTGGAGTAATTTTTTGAAAGAAACTCTTACTTTACATGATTTTATAGTGGTAAGGGGGAGGGGGGTATTGGGGTGGGGAAACGCTCGTTTACACTATAGTTAACTATATTGTTTTTGTTTGTCAAAGTAATATATTCCATAGATTTTGAGGCATATTTTGTTTATATTCTTACTTATAACATTTTAGGATGATATAGGAGGATATAGGTGGAATAGGGGTGTCTAAGGAGAGGAGTGTATCCGTTTAGGTTAGAATCGATTGAATATTATTTGTCTGGACCCAGAGAATGTATTTCATAGGTTTTGGGTGATTTTTTGATTGAGCCAAAAAACCGCCCTTATTGACTCTCCTCCAATGATAAAAAAATTTCCCGTATGTTACGAAATCAGGGTATAACCCTTTTTGATTAAAAGTGATTTTAAATTACTAACAAAAATTGTTAGTTTTGAATGTAGAAGAGACTTAGATAGTTGTCAATTCTCATACCCTCAAATGGACCGAAATGATTTCCTTGATTGCCTGGTCCAAATTGATTTCCTTGATTGCCATATCCGAAATTATTTCTATGATCGCCAGGTCCAAAATTATTTCCTTGATTACCATATCCAAAATTATTTCCTAGATTGCCATTTTGATATCCAAACTGATTATCTATTTCTTGTTGGGCACACGGGTCTCCGCGATCATGTTCATGTTGTACGATTTTGGACCCAATATTATGTAATTTACATCTGAAATTAAAATGAAATGGTTTATTTTACGACCATATTTTTCCAAAGTAAATGAGGCACCGGATTGCAGAACTACCTCTAGGCGTGACCCCTGTTTCCCTAGTAGGCAGGAGAGAAGATAACACTGTGGACGCGTCTATCGATGGACAAAATCAATTTACAACGCAATAATCAACTCCTCGTTTTTCTATTAATAATTAACGAATCAAATTGATTCTTGCGTAGAAACACTCTTTAGGCTTGTGCGCTTTTTATGGACATAGTCATTTGATAAAATTGTTTGTTTAATTTGTTATTAACAATGAATAAACTTTATGCTGAAAAATTTCTATATTAATTAAATAATTGGCCAAAATTACCAATGTCGGCTTATTTTTCATTCACATTTCACATTTCATTTATTGACAAAATTAGCTAGTAACTAGACTATAACTAATATACATTGATAGAATAAGCGTGTATACATTTTGGATCTTAAGATATTGACATCGTATGGACCTAAATACTTAGCCTAGGTATTGACAAACTTAAGATATTTCAACTTGAGATATTTCATGAATATACTTTAAAACAGAACTTAAATGAATAAACTTAAGATATTTCATTAACATGAGCTTATAGTACTTAATATTAAGCTAATCCTGAGTCATCGGGTCGCTGGATCTTAGTAGACGTCGGCGGGCATGGCGTGGGGGGGGGGGGGCGGTAAGTGGTCTTGATTGTGGGGTTGACGTGACGGGTGGCTTTGTCCAGGAATCTCTGCTGGGTGCTGCTGATGAATTCCCGGATGGTTGGCATTTGTAGGTCCCTATGGAGTTGGGTATTTCTGACAAACCACGGGGCGTTGACAATGGTTCGGAGGGCCTTGTTCTGGATGGTCTGGACATCTGGCACCATGCGGGGCTGGAGTAGGTCATCCCTACTCTGATGATCATCTTGTAGATTTTCAACTTGTTTCGTGTTGACAATTTCCTGCACTTGAGTAGGGGGTAGAGCTTGCCTAGGAGTTGGTTGGCTTTCTTGGCGGAAGCAGTGACCTGGTCCTTTCATACTAGCCGTTTGTCGTAGTGGAGTCCCAGGTACTTGAACTTATTTTTCATACATTTGCGGGTAACATATCAAAAATTCAGGTCAGTATGTTAATTTTTGCAGCAATGATGTGGATAAATAAAGAAGCACGCACGAGCTCTTAGCGCACGCGCGTTTTTATGAAAATAAGCCGACATTGCTCATTTTGGCCAATTTTTTAATTAGTATTTTTCAGCGTAAAGTTTATTCATTGTTAATAATAAATTAAACAAACAATTTTATTAAACAACTATATACATACGCAGCGCACAAACCTAAAGAGTGTTTCTAAGCGAAAATCTATTTGATTCGTTAGCTATTAACAGAAAAATAATGAGTTGATTATTGCGTTATAAATTAAATTTGTCCGTTGATCGGCGCGTTTACAGCCTTATCCTCTCTCCTGCCTACTAGGGAAACAGGGTTAACGCGCAGGGGCATTTCTGCAACCAGGTGCCTCAAATATCATGTCCTACTGTTTGGGTGAATCAGTAAAGGACTCTTTTCTTATGTTTCACTTGGAGGTTTTAGTACGTGAGATGGAAAAGATAAATTAAATATAAAAGTTGGGTTTTTTTTGGATCTGTTATGTAATTCATAGCGAAATGGTAATTCTGAAGAACAAATGATATTGGAGTTTTTTTGTATAAATTATGCAGATAACTTCTTTCTGTTTAAATATCGTGTCTAGTACGTAATACAGTCAAATCAAGTGAAATTAAATTTTTTTATTAACCATGTAAATTATATTTTTGGAACATTGGTTTCGTCAAAATAAAAAAAAGTTGTAGAAATGTAAATACACTCCTGGACAAAATTAACGCAACAATATATTAAATCATACAAATCTCTATAATGAATTAATTTTAATAATTTTTTATGAACATTGGTTACACTAAAAGTTAGAAATAACTTATTCGGATACTTTAAAAGTGAATTAGCTACCAAATTTCTCTATAAGATTCGAATTAAAATTATTCTTAAGACCTAAGAACAAAATTGTTGAAATTATGTAATAATGAAAAAAATAAACTGGGACACTAGTAGCAAAATTAATGGTGTAACTGGGAGTCTAGTAGCGTGTGTTGCCTCCTCTACTTCGGATGACAGCGTTTATGCGCCTAGGCATGCTTCTAATTAAATTTTGGATAAAATCTTGAGGAATTTGCTCCCATTCTGTGATAACTGCATTTTCAAGTTCCCTCAGGTTTTTTAAAAATAAGATAAGCAAAAGTGTGCGCAAGTATTACATTATATATGTATATTTTTGAACTCATGTTTTTATAAGCTTTCATTTGACACCCCACTCGATGATCTGGTAATTTTTTTTTTTCATTTCTGTTTTGGAGGGTAAAGCTAACTAAACCTTAAGTCAAAATTTAGCTTTCAAAACTACACGGCTCTGATGAGGCCATCAATTCCTATATTAGTGCCAAATTTCAACTTTCTGTGTCAAATATTTTCGGAGAAAACCGCGTGTGACAGATCTTATAAGTCCTTTATTTGCTGAATCACAATGCACAAAGTTATCATATTCAGATAGGTTTGTGCCGTAAAGAAATTCTTACGATTAAGAGTGTTTGTAACTGGAATGTATTTTTTGAGGTTAAAGTTTCACATTTTTTTTTAAATTATCTTCGAATTCGAATTGAGAAGGTTAATTTATCTGAGTATAACGGTAAAATACCAAATTTAGTAGAATTTTGTACTATTCCTAACATGGGGCAAATATGTATTTTTCATATAGCCGATATATGATCAGAAATCATCATAATAAGTCAATTTATTTAAAATTCGGCGGTTGGTGTCAACTTGGAGTCAACTAGAAGTGTTTACGAGTATTTAAAAAAAATTATTTAAAGTGGTCAAAACGTAAACCACTTTTGTCCAAAAAATGCTTTGTCCAATTTTCGATTTTTGCAAAACGATGGAATGATGGAATTTGACTTATATGCACGGCAAATTGTTTTAGAACGAAACAATTGTAAAAAAATAACGAATTGTTAAAAAATTCATCAAGAATTCTGAAAAAATTCACGGTGACTCTACCAATAAAAACAAGTATTTTTTGTCTCTTACATACTTTTTCTAAAAGTTTTAATTTTGCGAGTAAAAAATTGTTGAATATCCAAAATATGACAAATACGCTGTGATAAATATATCCGAAAATTGAGCCCATAAAAGAAACTTTTCCTACAAAAGTTGTAGGTTTTTTGGGGTAGAATAAGATTACCTTTTGGTTATATTAGGAAATTACATTTTTACTTTAGTTTTTCTGAAATTTTTGAAATCCATTTTCAGATTAGGGTCGGTGTTGAGCCCAAATCAACACAATTTTTTAATATGCCATTCAAAATTCAATACCATAAGATTTAATCTGGACCAGACTGTACCCTCATACATTGCGTCAATTTACGGACTAATGGGGGGGGGGGATACGGTTGACGAAGAATGACCATACACGCAACAATCTGAAAATTAATTTATCTTTTTCTTATGTCAGTTTATCGAGTATTTGAATAGTAGTCTATGCATATTTTGTTTCGTTGTTCATGACAGAAATCAAAAGAATTCGTTTAGATTTACAGTTTTAAAGAATTTTTTAGAAGATAAACAATTTTTCTGTAATAATGCGATAGATTTTCTTTAACAGTAAGCTTATAAATCGTTCCCTTTTTCAAAGTAATAAGTTTTTGTGGTAGACTGTTTTATTTTTGACCCCGAAGAATTAGAAAAATGAATCGAACAAGGAATTTAACTGAACACGAGGTAGTGCGAGCCTCAGTTTTATTGGACGAGGGATATTGTCAGAGTTATATGTTGCCAATTTGTTAGGCAAACGTCGTTCCACAATAAGTCTTATGGTAAGACGCTTGAATGAAGTAGGAACTTATTCTAGAAGGCTAGGGCAAGGGCGAAAACGATGCACTAGCGACCTAGATGAACGTTTTATAAAGACAATATGCTTTAAGAAACAGGACTGTCACTAGTTCTATAATAAGAAACGAACTCGAAGCTGTTCGCAATGTCACAATTTTTTCTAAAATAGTTAGAAGACGGTTAAATGAAGCTGGATTAAACAGTAGGAGACCAGCCACTGCGCCCTTGCTTATTAGAGAGAACAGAGTTGCCAGGTTACGTTTTGCTCAAAATCACGAAAACTGGTCTGTGGATGATTGGAAACAAGTTTTCTTTACAGATGAAACTAGGGTTAGTCTAAAACATCCAGATAGTCGTGAGCGAGTATGGCGAAGACCAGGAGAGAGGTTTGCTCCTTGCAATATCTCTGCAAGGATTCCATTCGGCGGTGGCTCTGTTATGTTCTGAGATGGCATCTGCTTTGATGCTCGCACAGAGTTAGTTCCTGTCCGTACGAGATCAATGAATGCTGACTACTATCTTGAGAATATTGTAATAGAACATGTGATGCCTTTCGGTCATTTTGTGGGGCCCAATTTCTTGTTTATGCAAGACAACGTTCGACCTCACGTGGCTAGGGAGGTACTCGATTATCTTAATTAAGTCGATATACCGATTATGCAATGGCCACCAAAAAGCCCGGATCTGAATCCGATAGAACATATATGGGATCACCTTAAGAAAAATGTGAAAACGTGAGGGAAACTTGAAAATGCAGTTATCACAGAATGGGAGCAAATTCCTCAAGATTTTATCCAAAATTTAATTAGAAGCATGTCTGGGCGCATAAACGCTGTCATCCGAAGTAGAGGAGGCAACACACGCTACTAGTGTCCCAGTTACACCATTAATTTTGAAACTAGTGTCCCAGTTTATTTTTTTCATTATTACATAATTTCAACAATTTTGTTATTAGGGCTTAAGAATAATTTTAATTCGAATCTTATAGAGAAATTTGGTAGCTAATTCACTTTTAAAGTATCCGAATAAGTTTTTTTCTAACTTTTAGTGTAACCAGTGTTCATATGATTTAATATATTGTTGCGTTAATTTTGTCCAGGAGTGTGTATATATATATATATATATATATATATATATATATATATATATATATATATATATAATATATATATATATATATATATAATATATATATATATTATATATATATATATATATATATATATATATATATATATATATATATGTATATATATATATATATATATATATATATATATATATATATATATATATATATATATATATTATGTATAATACTGCACCAAATCACAACTCCATAAAATCGGTGGATCAACTTGGCTATGAATTGCTTCTTTGTCCGCCGTATTCACCAGATCCAGCCCTTAGATGTTATTACTGCTTCCTGAAGTTTAAAAGGTGTCAGGAAAAGATAATTGGCTGAAATAAAGAAGTGGATTGGAAAACTGAGGTTTATTTTAGAAAACTCGACAAATCGTACTATGCGAAAGGAATCCAAATGTTGAGAGATAGCTGGAATAAGTGTATCGTTGAAGAATAAAATCGATTTTTTGCAAAAACATTGTTTTTTCTTCAAAACCGGACTTTTCACTCCCTGTTATAAAAGGGAGTTTTGTCACTTCAATATACGTTTAATACTTAAATGATGCAAGTCACTGAGTCAAGGTGGCTAAGCCGTGGTCGCAGGCTAGTTTACTGTATAACAGATCTAAAATATAATACGGAAAAAACCTCAAACTCTTGTTTTTCAAATTTTCTTCTTATGTTTTATAATAAAACTATTAAAAGGGGGAAAATACGAGAAAAATATCTTGCTTAAACGTGCAGGAAACTAAATATAAAATGAAAATGAAAGATTAAATAACTACATTACAACAAAATATCATTTATTTTACTAGGTTTTACCTCGCGTTTTGCACTGAATTTTTCAAGGCCATAAAGAATTTTCCTGTTGAAACTGTATCATGAAAAACACTACAAAATACACACACTAACACTAAAATATTCTTGTACATTTTGTCACTATAAAATTTTATTAAAAGAAAAATTAGTCGAATTTGATAAAAAGTATAGAGAAGTCGTGTCAGTACATTAAGTAGTTCAGGTCAAATAACGTAGTTATAAATTTTATTTACTGCAAAATTATCAGTTTTAAAATATTGTTGTAGAATTCTTCGAGAACAAAAAAAAATTATAGATATGGGGGAATGCTATGTTTTTATTAATACAGATATGAGCTGTCTTCTCAAAAAAAACAAATCCAGTCAAGTAAATTAAGTACATGGCCAATGATATTTTATCAAATTTTTCAAATAACACTAAAATAGACCAATTTTAATTACTACTAGTTGAAGAAAATAAAGCCTTTGTATGTACAACTTGAATAAAATTTTTTGTTTATTTCTAATTTGGTACTGAGAAATATCCTTTAATTCCTTGGCAAGTTTGAAATGTTTTGAGTCGATACTAATCAATGAATTTCATATGTCGTATTTTAAACGATAGAGTTTCCGTATTGTCTTGTTCTATCCGAGTGTTCCAAAATGATGCTTTACGATGAAGGCTGAGTTACTATATTTATTCAAATAGCATACCATCATTATCATCATTAGCTTATTCCATCCATAGTCGGATGTAAACCTCCCCAAATTTTCTCCACTGAGCTTTGTGACTCTTGCATGTAATCTTGTCTCGCTAATCTTTTTATGTCATCCGTCCATCCTGTCTCCATTGCTCCTTGGGTTACCTGGGGTTTATATATTACTAGCAGGGCCCACGGCTTCGCTCGCGTGGACTTGATTTACTACTATCGTCACTGCTTATTCCTTATGTTACCCAATCTAATAAAATATCTCCCATTATTTCCTCTTATCTCCCATTATTTCTACTTATCTCCCATTTTTTTAAATAATTTCCATTATCTAGGCTTATCTCGGTTCATCTCTCATTATTTCTCCTTCTCTCCCATTATTTCTCCTTATCTTCCATTATCTCACCTTATCTCCCATTATCTAGGCTTATCTCGACTTATCTCACAATATTTCTCCTTTTCTCCCATTATTTCTCCTTATCTCCCATTATCTCACCATAACTCTCAATATCTAGACTTATCTCTGCTTATCTCCCATTATTTCTCCTTATCTCCCATTTTTTATACTTATCTCCCATTATCGAGACTTATCTCGACTTATCTCCCATTATTTTTCCTTATCTCCCATTATCTCACCTTATCTCCCATTATCTCACCTTATCTCCCATTATCTAGGCTTATATCGAATTATATAGAACATATGTATAAATTTATACAAACACGTAAATCGGACAAGTGGTTCTCAAGTGATAAGCGCATTAACGGACAGACAGACAGACAGAGAGACGTTGCATTTTATATATATTATATTATTGCAACATGATATTGTTCCATATTTAATGGTTTAGGCAGTGTATTGCAAGAGAATGCGCTAACGGTAACTTTTTTTCCGACTTGATTCACTATTATCGTCACCGCTTATTCTTTATGTTACCTAACGCAATAAAATATATCCTATAACTTGGCCAGAGAACATATGTATGTTTAAAAAAAAAACACGTAAATCGGATAAGTGGTTCTCCAGTGATAAGCGCACTAACGGACAGACAGACAGAGATGTTGCATTTTATATATATTATATTCTTTGCTATATGATATTGTTCCATATTTAATCCTTTAGGCAGTGTATTGCAAGAGAACGCGCTAGCAGTAAACTTTTCTCCGACTTGATTCACTATTATCGTCACTGCTTATTCCTTATGTTACCTAACGTAATAAAATATATCCTATAACCTGGCCAGGGAACATTTGTATGTTTTTTTTAAAAAAAACACGTTAATCGGATAACTGGTTCTCCAGTGATAAGCGCACTAACGGACAGACAGACAGAGATACGTTTCATTTTATATATATTATAGATGTAATAAAATATATATCTATAACCTGGTCAGAGAACATATATGTGAATTTAAAAAATCACGTAAATCGGATAAGTGGTTCTCGAGGGTTAAGCGCACTAATGACAGACAGACAGACAAAGAGACGTTGCATTTTATATATATTATAGATATAGATTATTATTATTATTATTATTATATAACTTGGCCAAAGAATATATGTATGAATTTAAAAAAAATCCGTAAATCGGATAAGAGGTTCTCGAGTGATAAACGCACTAATGGACAGACAGACAGACAGAAAGACATTGCATTTTATATATATTATAGATTATAGATATTCTCTGCTACATAATATTGTTCCATATTTAATGGTTTAGACCGTGTATTGCAAGGGAACGCGCTAGTGGCAAACTTTTTTCCGACTTCATTCACTATTATCGTCACTGCTCATTCCTTATGCTACCTACCGTAATAACATATAGCCTATAATCTGGCTAGACAACATATGTATGTTTTAAAAAAAAACACGTAAATCGGATAAGTGGTTCTCCAGTGATAAGCGCACTAACGGACATACGGACAAAGATACGTTTCATTTTATATATATTATAGATGTAATAAAATATATATCTATAACCTGGTCAGAGAACATATATGTGAATTTAAAAAATCACGTAAATCGGATAAGTGGTTCTCCAGTGATAAGCGCACTAACGGACAGACAGACAGACAGAGAGACGTTGCATTTTATATATATTATAGATACTTGTATGTAAAGCCCACGTTTCAGTGCTATATGTTAATACCGGCAGTAAATGTTGATCGAAGATTCTAGCTTTTATTGTATTTGAGATGTCCAGTTTAAATGTGGATTGTAACCTTGTGAAAGCATACCAAGCTAACGAGTCTCTCCTATCCAAGTCAGCCTTTAAATCATTTTTTGATATTTCTATTTTTTGTCCTAAATATATGAATGTTTGTACCTTTCCTATCCGTTTACCTTCTATTAACAGTTTCTGGCTGTTATCTTCAGTTTCGTCGTTTAAATATTTGGTTTCGGTGTTTATTTTTGTAAATCTTCTTTTATGTTGGCGATCAGAGTGACATCATTCATCAAGTATTATTTGTGATGTGGCATTTATATATATATGTGTTCAAGAAGAGATGTGTCTCTTTTGTCGACTCTGCTATTACTTAAGGCGTTAACGACTGCCCATATCTCTATCAAATCAAATAGCATATATATTCATATATACAGTAGAAGCTCGATTATGTGAACCAATAAATACCAGGGGTTTTCATAAAATCAAATTGTTCATATAATCATAAAGATATTTTTATTTAAAAAACAGTTACAATTTAGGGAAATATTGTGTGATTTTTTTTGAATTTTTTTGCAGCCAAACTTTTCTGCAAAGCCTTATTCCTGCATTTTCGCAATACCAATAAATCATTAGTATAAAAAAATATTTTTTTCATTTCAAATAATTGCCTTATTAAATGCGTCCAAAGCTTCCGACGAATTAATTTCCAACTTTTCATTATTTTCATTTTCATAGTCAGAGTTGTCATTGAATAAATTATCTTCGTCTTCATCATTTTGCTCATCTAAATTATCTTCATTTCACTTCACGATATCCTAAAAAATATTTTTTTTATTAAATACATAAATATTAAACAGATTTATGCAATTAACAAAATTACTTCGCTATTTACTTCTGTCAACGAATTCTGAACTTCTTTGAGCGA
This sequence comes from Pachyrhynchus sulphureomaculatus, assembly GCA_019049505.1. Classification (NCBI taxonomy): domain Eukaryota; kingdom Metazoa; phylum Arthropoda; class Insecta; order Coleoptera; family Curculionidae; genus Pachyrhynchus; species Pachyrhynchus sulphureomaculatus. The sequence continues at coordinate 190,382,055 of CM032449.1, forward strand.
TTCCTCCATTTTATTTTTGTATTTTTCCTTCAAAATGCTGGGTGGAATGTTTTCTTCTGGATCAGGGTCATCATTACTCGTTTCAGTGAAATCCAAAATATTTTTCTAACATTTTTTTATCTTGTCAACCTCAAGCTTAATCCATGCTAATGATAGGTTTATGACAGCATCTTTTATTGTTTAATGCTTTAAGAGTTTTGAGAGATCTTCAGGTTCTGAAGATAAAACTAATGACAACAAGCTTGACCTAAAGTAAAGTTTTGTGATTCGAAGAACATTTTGATCCATTGGCTGAATCAAGGGTGTTACATTTGGTGGCACGTAAATAACAAAGATTTTTCCATCATCGGTTTGTAGATCTTTTACAGGCGGATGGCTTGGGGCATTATCCGATAACAGAATGGCAGTTTCGGGTAAACCTTTTTGTTTTAAAAATGTTTTCACCTGAAAATGTATATACGCGAATTTAGTTCATATTGCATATTCGCTAACTTACCATACATGAGGAACAAAGTATCTATAAAACCAATTCTTAAAAATGTCCACAGTCATCCAAGCATTTTTTGAATAATCGTAATCCAGAGGGAGTACAGTTCTTAAAACACATAGGGTTTTTTGATTTGCCTAATATGAGAGGTCTAACTTTATGTTCTCCAGACGCATTTGTGCAAGCGAGAAAAGTAAGTCGTGCTTTTTCAGCTTTCCTTCCTGGAGCGGTTTTTTCATTATTCATTACCAATATTTTCTCAGGTAGCTGTTTCCAAAACAAGCCAGTTTCATCGGCGTTATAAATTTGATACTCGTAATTTGATAAATTCAGTATACATATCACTGAACAAAGATCTTGTTTAAATGGATCTACTAGCTCAGGGTTTGTAGATAATTTTTCACCAGACATCTTCAAAAATCTAATGCCAAATCTGCATTTAAAATTTTGAATCCAACCATCGCTTGCAGGAAATGTTGGTGTTTCCTTCAGAATTTCATTTAAGGATTTTGCTTTAAGCTTTATAAGTTCACTAGTCACTGGAAGATTCCTTAACCTTTGTTTACAAAATCATTCATACGATTTTTTCTCCATCCTAGGGCTTTCTTCCGACTTCAACGTTTTTCTTTTAATAATACCAATGCATTTTGTTGTTACGCTTAGAATATTCGCTTTATTTTTTTTTTTAATTGCACGAACAGTAGATTTAGCTATATCATACTTTTTTGCAAGGTGTGTAACTTTTTTCTGATAGTGTTAGCACTTTTCGTTTCATATTTTCCAATTAGAAGCACTAAAGTCACTAAAAATTTAATATCAAATGAACAGACTGGACACCAAAGGTAGCGCGATAATCGCCCGGCAATACTAATCTGACCCAAATACATTCAAATAACAAGAACATTTTCTATAAGAAATCCCCTATTAGCACTGGGGAAGCACCGAAAATTGTTCATTTAATAGAGATTGCTTCTGTTCACTCTAGTGGATAGTTCATACAAAAGGGTGTTCACATAACCAAGCATCTACTGTATATATATATATATATATATATATATATATATATATATATATATATATATATATATATATATATATGTATATACTATATATATATATATATATATATATATATATATATATATATATATATATATATATATATGTATATATAGCCTTGGGATATTGAGTCGCCTTGTCTAATTCCTCTTTTAATTTTAATTTTATTTGTTTTTTCTTCAAGCATTATTTGTAATGTGGTATTTTTATATATGTGTTCAAGAAGAGATGTGTATATTTCGTCAACTCTGTTATTACTTAAGGCGTCAAGGACTGTCCATATCTCTATCGGATCAAATGACATGTATATATATATATATATATATATATATATATATATATATATATATATATATATATATGCCCGATTTTCTTTAATTTATTTCTATTCGGTGCTCTTTGCTTCCAATTTGTTATCTCCTTTTGCCATTAATTTTTTTCCATTGCCTGTATCCATCTTCCTTGGTCCTCTTTGTCTTCGGTTTAGTGAAGGTTTACTATTTTATTTTCTCCTCTCTCCTACTCATCTTATTCTCTGTGCTCTTATAAAATTAGAAATTGTTGGTTCTCCATATAGCTACTTCGTATCTTTATTGCTTCTTCTCTTCCAACTCTCTCCTACTTTCTTCCCCTAAGTATCCTCTTTAATATTTTCCTCTCTCATATTTCTATCTTTTCCTTTTTTTTATTGTTCAAAGCCCGTTTTTCACAACCATAGGTTACCTGTTGTTCATTTTTATGTTTACCTTTTTAGAGACATTTTTCGACCTTAAAAAAACCCAAATTTCCACCGCATTTATACTCCTCCGCTATTTTTGCATCTGCTTCAGCAGTGATGTTGCCATCTTCTTTCAGACATGTAAATCCTTATACTTTTCCTATTGTCATCGTCTTGTATCTTCTAGTTCAATTTTCACCTTATTTTGTGGATTTATTGTGTTCGTTAATCATTAGTATTACCTTTCTTGCTTCCGTTTTCAGCCTCCTTGTCATCCTTTTTTCTTGTAACCATGTAACTATGCTATAAGCGTGTGTTATGGCTGTACCAGATTCGTTCATTATACAGGCTCGTATCACCTGTTCTAATGTTAAATTAAAAAATGTAGTGGAAAGCGGGTCGCCTTATTTTAATCCCACTGTTGTTTCAAGGGGCTCAGAAACTGCTTTATGAATCGTTACTTTACTTTTCACATTATCTAAGGTAATTTTTACCAGTCCGGTAATTTTCAGCGGGATTCTTAGATTCCTTATGGCTTCATATAATTTGTTTCTATTTATCGAGTCATAAGCACGCTGAAAGTCTGCAAAAACTCTTTTATGTTCATACCAGATCATTTACACTTTTGCTAGAATGAAGATTTTATCCATCATGGAGCTATCTTTCCTGAATTCGCCTTGATATTCCCCTAATTATTCTGAACGGGCTCCCTGTATTCCTGTAACTTATTATGAATTGTTGTGAAAATGATTCCCAGAATTTATAGGGGAACAGAAAGGCTGTTCCCCTATAATTGTTCAATATTTATCACCCTTTTTATATGGCTGTATTCTTCCACACTGTAAAGAACACAGATCTGAAAAATATACTTTGCCTATACATATATATATATATATATATTGGTTATTACAAGATTATTAGTGTTCCGTACGGAACACTTATAAGATGACTTCGGTGTCTGTCCGTCTGTCTGTCACACCCGATTTCCTCTGAAACTATTTATCATAGAAAGTGAAAATTTGGTAATAGTATAGGAATTGAAAGTTAAATTTTGACTTAAGGGTTGTGTTTTGGAGGATGAAATTGGAAGTGGAAAAAAAATTTTTTTACTAGGTCATCGAGTATGGTGTCAAATGAAAGCTTGTGAAAACACGAGTAATATATATATATATATATATATATATATATATATATATACATATATATATATATATATATATATATATATATATATATATATATATATATATATATATAGATACGTATAATGTAATACTTGCGTATATTTTTCTTTGTATTATTTTTAAAAAATCGCGAAAAATCGCTGTCCCCCCACTTTATCTCGAAAAGTACTAATCAAAAATTTTTGAAAGAATTCTGGTAGATTCTACACGGGGTGTAGATTAAACGAAAATTATCACGAGTGCATTAGCTTTAATAATTTATCTGGTATATAAAAAGACAAAAATTTCAAGGTCATCAGTTTTCAGTAAAGATTGGAAACAAACTTTCTTGAAAACTCATTTGGAGTGTGTTTTGTGAAGTCACTGATCATTTTATACCACAGTAGCAAATTTTTTTAATTTTAAAAGCAATCAACGTACGGAACACTAATTGCGCAGGTTCAACTTGCACTTGACCGGTTATTTTTAAATAAAATTATATGGTTGAAGTAGAAGACATTTGGCAATAACAAAGAGTTAATTTGGGATTAATAATTAAGAAATATTTGCTATAATCTGGTAATAAAATAGGGCCATGGTTTTACCCATTGCCTTTAGAAACATCATTATAACATAAAATATAAAATTCTTTAACTGAACTCTTCTGACCGTTTGATATCTCTATTATAATTATCAGAATTAGTTTCAAAAATTATAATATCAATTAATGTCAAATGTTTAGAAAATATTAAAATTATAACTTCGTACTTATTGTGTTTACTTGTGCTTACACTCGTGCAGAATAATCACATTTGAAGAAATGTATTTCATCAGATTCTATTTTGGAGCGTATATCTTGATTTTTATTTTTTATGTTAATTATACAAAGTCACAGTTATATAACCAAGTAAGTACTTTTCCTTACTATATTTAAGCTATATTTAAATTATGTTTTGCTTCGACATTCTTATTTCTTGAGCTAATCAGTTGAAGTGAATCACTAAATACTCCTCAGAGGTCAAAAAGATGATGTAAGATACGTGATTCCAGAAACTGGAAAACTTGATAATTTGTCGGAATACATTTTGGCACGTAGCCTTTTGATGGAACATAGTTTGGTGGAAGGGATAATTTGGCGAAAAACAATTTGGCTGTGGGGACAACGTAAATAATAGGATAGAGATAATAATGTGAACAATGGATTATAAAGATAGTTTGGCACAGAATAAACAATGTGAATGATACTATAGAGCTGAAATAACCCATTGAATACTCCTTAGAAGTCACAAAAGATGACGAAAGATACGTGATTCCAAAAATTCTTGTCGTCTTGTGCGAAAAACATAATTCTTCAGAGTGAAAAATCTTGCTAGCCGATCTTACTGTACGTGAAAGAAAACGGCGTTTTCTTCAAGAGAAAGAGGATAAGTCTTAAGAGCGAAGCTGCACCAATTAGTGCCAATCAATAACCGGGCGCAGAGCCAAGGCAAGCTCTTTCTTGCACTGGAAGTCTAAAAGTTTACACCCTTACCAACATAGAAAATTCAAAATCGATAACTTGAGAGTGGAGGATTATTTACAAAAAAGAACCTTTTCGTCTAGTCAAAAATCTGAAGTTTCTACCTACTTTAGGAATCGATTTCTGGGGGGTGAAGTTTTTCATAAAATAGAGTTTGTTGAAGCCCTTTGACTTTTCTTTGGTTACGCCACTGATATATACAAATATACATATATACGAGGCTGGTTTGAAAAGTCCGTGCAAAAATAAAAAATACTTATGTGTTTGGGGTAAACCTTTTTTATTTTTCGACATAGTCTCCTTTTATGCTTATACACTTCGTCCAACGATGTTCTAGTTGGTTGATCCCTTCCGAATAATAGGATTTGTCCAAGTCTGCAAAATATCCATTAGTGTCTGCAATCACCTCCTCGTTTGAATAAAATCTTTGTCCCGCCAGCCATTTCTTCAAATTGGGGAACAAATAGTAGTCCGAGGGAGCCAAGTCTGGAGAATAGGGGGGATATGAAACGAGTTGGAATCCTATTTTCATTAATTATGCGACCACAGCTACTGAGGTGTGTGCTGGTTCGTTGTCGTGATGGAAAAGAACTTTCTTGTGGCCAATCGCAGGCGTTTTTCTTACAGCTCGGTTTTCAAACGGTCCAATAACGATGAATAATATTCACCTGTAATAGTTTTACCCTTTTCCAGATAGTCGATGAGGATTATCCCTTGCGAATCCCAAAAGACAGTCGCCATAATCTTTCCGGCTGAAGGAACGGTCTTCGCCTTTTTTGGTGCATATTCCCCCTTGGTAACCCCTTGTTTAGATTGTTGTTTGGTCTCAGGAGTATAGTAATGTATCCATGTTTCATCCACAGTGACGAAACGACGCTTAAAGTCCTCCGGATTCTTCTGGAACAGCTGCAAACCATCCTTGCAACACTTCACACGATTCCGTTTTTGGTCAAGCGTGAGCAATCGCGGCACCCATCTTGCGGATAGCTTTCTCATGTCCAAATGTTTATGCAAAATATTATGTACCCGTTCAGTCGAGATGCCCACAGCACTAGCAATCTCACGCACCTTAACTCTTCTGTCATCCATCACCATATCATGGATTTGATCAATGATTTCTGGAGTCGTAACCTCCACAGGCCGTCGAGAACGTTCAGCGTCACTTGTGCCATATGGCCAGTCCGAAAATTTTGAAACCACTTATAAACTGTTCTAATCGAAGGTGCAGAGTCACCATAATGTTTATCAAGCTTCTCTTTAGTCTCCTGAGGCGTTTTGCCTTTCATAAAGTAATGTTTAATCACCACACGAAATTCTTTTTCGTCCATTTCTTGAAAATCACTCGACTTCCTTGATTCACACGAATGCCAAACTCAAAGAAATAGACCAATATGGCTGAAACTTGGTGTGCGTTCATTCAAGAGATGCTACTAACTGAACATGACCTCGATACGCGCCGGTGGTGCCATCTCTCGGACTTTGCACGGATTTTTCAAACCAGCCATATATATATATATATATATATATATATATATATATATATATATATATATATTTATATATATATATATATATATATATATATATATATATATATATATATATATATATTTATATATATATATATATATATATATATATATATATATATATATATATATATATATATATATATATATATATATATATATATATATATATATTGATAAATCATCTTAACTTCTTATTATTTTTCAAGAATGGCACTACGTTACCGTATCCTTACCAAACAGCATTGGGACTGTCACCAGGCCAAGGACTAGGCTTACCTAATCCCCAATATATGGGTGTTCCATATAGTGGTGGACCTCTGCCCTACCCTTACGCGGGCTATAATGTAGCGCCTACAGGTCTATCCAATACAACTCAAAATTTGAATAATTACTATGCACTGTTAGCTCAGCAGGGTAATCCTGCTTATCAATATCCGTATGGTATGGGATATCCACAACCCGGTCTTGGTTATGCACGACCAGCATATCCGTCATTTGGAGCTGGTTATCCACCTACAGGAGGATATGGGTATCCGTACCCAGGAATAAGGTATCAACAGCCAGGTAGGAAATTTGACAATATTAAGAATTTATATTTTTTTTTTGAAACAAATGTTCATGGGGTATAATATTTAAAAACAGAAAAAAATACTGTTGTGATGTCTGGAGGAAAAATAATAAACATTATCAAATACAAAACGATGATCGATCTTAGTGAATTGAGAGCCCTGGATGTGAGATAGCTTGCCGCCACATTAAGACCTCTGTATGAGACGGTTCATTGGCTAAAAAAATCAATACACTACCTTTTTCTGCCTCTCACTCAGGGCTCAACTTCGTCTTCCTTTTAGCTGGTACAAAAACTAAAGCAATATCACAATTTGTACCTATATGTACCGTATTCTAGAGCGAATTTAAGGGGTCCCCTAACCATTTATATAACTGATCATTAGAGACCGGATTATATGCATTTGCATATTTTCATATGCATTTGCATATTTAGACCATTCTCACCGATTATTGCATATTTTACCCAAAATCTAGTAATGATGCATATTTTCCCTATATTTACAATATTTCTCGGTATTACTAGGCAAATGAATTGCTCAGGGTATTGTTAATGTCGCCGTCTGGAACCGATCTTATCGCCGGAACATTACCTGCAATAGTCTAAACATCGATTAGGTTATAGTGCCAAGGGAATACCCAAAATTACGACGGATTTTATTCCTTTGTTTCTTGGTCGGGATAGTAGTTAGTTTCTAAGAATATTTGTTTGAGCGTGGATCAAATAAACAATTTTCTCGAAGACGAATTTTTATTTTAAAACAAGATATCAGTTTTAATATTATTGTTGACATCAAAGGTGTAGTAAATGACTTCGACAGTGTAGAGCAGGGGTGCTCAAACTTGAACTGCTGGCGATCTACCTCAATATTGTTAGACTACGATTGATCGACTCTGAGAGGCTGCAAGTAAGTGTGATGCAGGATTGTCGTCTAGGTAGGGTGTATCGTGGCATAGATATTAGTTTTCCGCACAATATGCATTTTTTTTAGTCAAGTGTAGGTCTGCTCTAAAATGTCAATGAAAAAACTCATAATTATTCATAATTGCGAGTTTATTGATTCTTACAAAACAAACGAGTTCTAGTGTCTAAACTTAACTAAAGAGTGACTTTGGATGTTGAAGCGTGGCACTGCATGTCCTCAGCATACTTTTCATAAGATGGTACGTAATTACCGAGTGCTAATCGCAAGCATGATGACATATGTTCGTCAGTTAGTCGATTGCGATATTTTGACTTAATTATCTTCATTTCAGAAAATGCAGACTCGCACAAGTAAGTTGGCCCAAACATTGCCGTCAGTTGAAGGGCGATTTACCTTAGATTCGGATATTTATCTTCAGATATAAAACATCAGAATTTTGTATCAGATGCTGTGGCTTTGAGATGTATATCTGATATAATCTGCACTAACTCATTTTCAACAGAACATGAGTCCATATTAAACTGACTTGCTATTTCAGTAGCTAATTCCTCAATGTTTTACACGAAAAAGGATAACTCATAAATGATGCGATATTTGCCAATTTACTGAAATCATAAAAACGTATTTCGAATTGGCCCAAAATATTTGATAATTCTGCCTCATAAATATCATAATTCAACTGAGGAATCCTTGCTTTCAAAGACGGAAAGTTTTTCAGATCCTTTCTTTTCAGTTGATCTATCATAAGTTGCAATTTACTTTTGAATGCGTTTATTGCGCTAATCACCTCAATAATAGTTTTTCCTTTACCTTGAAGCTCCAAATTAATGGTGTTTAAATGCATTGTGATGTCTGTCAAAAATGCCAAATCTGTCAGCCATTTTCCGTTTTTCAGCATCTGAGTGTCATCACCTCTTTCGTCCAGAGAAGCTGTTATTTCGGGCAATAATTCTTGAAACCTTTCTAGGAATTTTCCGCGACTCAACCACCTGATGTCCGTGTGAAGAACTAAATCAGTGTGTTCAGCTGACTCACTATCTTCCAACTGCAATTTAAAGAGCCGTCGTTGCAAGCTACGTGCACGGATAGAATTCACAATTTTTATTGCAATTCCCATAATCTCCTCCATGTTTAGAACTTTTGAGCACAAAACTTGTTGATGTATAATGCAATGGAAGGAGAAAAATGAAGGGAAATCATCATTAGCTCGACACAATGCCACAAAACCGTTTTTGTTTCCAGTCATTGCTGGTGCTCCATCGGTTGTAATGCACACTAGTTTATTTATTGGTAGCTTGAAGTCATATATATCTTCGCCACGGGTCTTTCCTTTCAGAGGAATCATTGTCAAAAACTCTTCCTTAGCCGACATGTCACTGAATACCATTCGAATAAAAATACACAGCTGGGCAGTGTCTGCCATATCGGTGGATTCGTCCAACTGTAAAGAAAAGTATGTACATTCCATGATATCATGTTTTAGTTTATCTGCCATGTCCTGACTCATGACTTCAACACGCCTTGTGACAGTCGGACGAGATAACTGAAGTTCTCTAATAGCAGACATAATCTCTGTTTTATTTTTAAAATCCCCAAATAAAGTCTCACTCGCTTCAATAAATGCTTCCTTCACAACTAATCCATCATCAAATGGTTTCTTGTGTTTCGCCAATATATGAGATATTTTAAATGACGCGATCGTTGCAGCTTTTGATTGTTTGGCTGGTCTTGTGAACATGGTTTGTTCTTTTTTCAAATAAGTTATCAAATCATGTACTTTTCGTTTTCTTAATTTACTCTGTGACGGAAAATCCTTTTCATAGTTTTTATGAACCGTTTTATGATGCCTCTCTAAGTTCCCATGCTTAGGTATTGCAACTGACGCACGGCAAATGAGACAAATGCACTTATCCTTTACCATACAAAGAAAAATTCTTCCTCCCAATCGTTATTAAAATGATAAGTTTTACTTTTCTTCGCCGCACTCATTTTGGACTATTTATCAATAAACTTTGACAACTCAGACTGACTCATATTCCTGCAGGCGCAACATTTATATCGGCGCGAACGAAGTCTCGAATGTTCCCGTCAAACAGGCCGCCCGAAGTTTCTAGAAAAATCGGCGGGAATCAAAAACGCGGCTTTTCTTTGACAAGTACCGCGCGTTCCTTTGATAAAGCTGCCTTTTGCCGCTAGCAGAGGGTTATTACGATAAACGAAAGTGATGAGGGGGTTATTCTGGCCTAATTGTGGATCGAATAAATTTTAGTAGGTTATTCATTACATTTTATTTTAGTTACCTAAAACAAAATCTGTGAATAGTTCTATATCGGAATTTTTTTTCTCGAGATCGACTCAAAAAGCACTCGCGATTGACTTGTCGATCGCGATCGACCGTTTGAGCACCTCTGGTGTAGAGGCTATGGCAGTTCGTCAATCCAAGGAAGCATTTAACGATTCTGATATTAAAAAAAACATAGCTTTGATTAGCACTCACTTTTCCCACATACATGCGGGTATTAAAAAGCTTGAAACTCGAGATTTGGCGTTGACCGAATCAATTCAGTTAATGAATAAAATCCGTCAAATAAACTCCACATTGCCAGATGAATTCCCGCGTAGAGTTAAAGAAAAGTTTGAAAACATTTTGTGCAATAACCCAGGCTTTGAACCTTTTTGTCAAATTGATAGTTTTATTAATGGGACGGGTGAACTCTTGCCAGAAACAATAAGTGCTAACATAGCACCCAAATTCAAATATTGCCCAGTTACCTCAATGGATGTAGAACTGTCTTTTTCCACTTGTAAAAATATTTTAAGTGATCTTACTACCCAACATTTGGAATAATACCTTATTGTTTACGTGTACAAGAATACAAATGTTAAATAATTTTTCAAAAAATGTTAAATAATTGTTAATTAAATTTAAACATCGTCGATAACTTGTCAATTTTATGCTGATTTTGAAAAAAAAAACTAAAAATTACTACTTTTATTATCATTTAATATTGCATATGTTGACCCTTTTCATGCATATTTTAAGCATTTTTTCATGCATATTTGCATGCATATTTCAAGATTTTTATGTTGCATATAATCCGGTCTCTACTGATTATGTTTTCTACTGTTTAGAATATTTAGTTTTTTGGTTCAGTACTTTCAGTGTTTATAGGTTATGTTGCTAATCGCCTATTTGTTATTTTCGACACTTAACTTGGTCTCGCTATTCAATAAGATAGATAGACTGAGAAACAGATATTGGAAACAATATTTTATGACCTAGGGAACTTGAAACGTGAAAAAAATGCATAACCTCAGAGAATATTTTTTTTAAAAATATAATACTTTTACAGAAAGAGTTAGTTTGAAGACCCATAAATACGAGGGTGGATTGAAAGTCTTGTAAAAACAAGGTAAATAACATTTTTTTTTTAAACTAAAAACTTATTTCGCAACGTAATCTTCATATATTTAATCAATATATTTGGTCCAGTGGGATTCCCATTTTAAACTGTGCATAATACTCGTTTATAGCGGACACAACCTCTTCATTTTTTAGATTAGGAAACACAAAAAGTGTCTTGGGGCCAAATTTGATAAGTAGGGTAGGGTGCGGAACTATTTCGAAGCCCAGCCTTGCTATTGCATCGGCCGATGTATGAGCAGGCGCACTGTCCTGGCGAAGCAGCACTTCTTTGTTCGCTAATTTTGCTCGTTTCTGCTTCATCTCACTATGCCAAAGGTCCAATAACGTTGCGTATTAAGAGGCAGGTTTTACCCTTTTCCAAATAGTCAATCGTGATGATGCCCTGTGAGTCCCAAAAAACATTTGCCACTACTTTTCCTGCCGATAAAACTATTTTCGCATTTTTCGGTACACTTTCACCATATCCAACCCATTGTTTTGACTGCCATTTTGTCTTCGGGGTATAATGCTGGATCCACGTTTCACCTATAGTCACAAACCGAGGTCGGAAATGCTTCGGTCTATGCTGCAACTTTTTCCAACACCATTTTGAAATGTACTTCTTCGTGGGTTTTTGGTCTTGAGTCAACGAACGAGGCACCCATGGCACATTCAGCTTTTCATTTTTAGAACCTGATGTAGGATATTATGTACTCGTTTATATGAGATGCCTACCAACTCAGCAATCTTAATGCGCCGATTTCCTATGAATTTTATTGATCATTTGTTCAAAAGAAACATCAATCCGGCATCCTGAACGTGCAGGATCTGCAGTGCTCGTACGATCACGTTTAAATTCATTTTTCCAGTAACAGATGGTGTTAAATGCTGGTGCAGACTCCCCATGAACTTTCTTCAGTTCAGTTTCTATCCGGTCCGCAGTCCATTTTTTTAAATAAAAATGTTTTATCACTGCATAATACTCGGCTTTATTCAATTTTACGAAACGTGTAACACTGATCACTTAGGATAGCTGCCAACTAACAACTGCACGGTGTGTCTGTTTAAAACTTTGAAGACAACCGTTACAAGAATCATGCTTACCAATAGTCATGCCGCATAACAAAATTTCCCACTATTTCATAGAAATTTACCAAATTTGTCAATCCATCCTCGTATTTTTTCTAGCATTTTACTACAGTGTCACTTGAATATTTAACTCGAAACTTAAAAAAAAACAGGTAAAAATGGAATCCTTAAGGCTCGATTCGCACTATGAGGCCGCGCTCAATATGCTCTCAGTTCGCTCTCGGTTCGATAAAATTTTCTCATATCCACATTGCTGTTTCGATTTAGATCTTGCTTCAGTTTTCCATCGTCAACGATTCAAGTTAGATCGGAGTAGTTGAGAAAAGTGCATATATCATGTCATTTAATTCTTCAGTTGAAGAATTCAACTGATTTAAAAATCATCGAAAACTGAGGAAACCGGAAAGAAGGATATGGGTACATCCAAGTTTAAAGGCTCGAAAAAGTGAATATTATACACTGTACCGTCATCTAATTGATAATACATAATTTGGGAATGTGGAATCTTTGGTACAGTGACAGTACTTAGTATATATCAACACTACATCAAACACTTTATTTTTGCACTCGACGCGCGTTTCGCATCGCTCCTTCATCAGGAGCGATAATTAACTAAAGCTAAACTACAAATCTACCCTATTTATACTTAGCCTCACCCTTGAATTACTCAGGTGGGACTAATGGCATAAGCAAGGCCATCACTTCCGGTCAAGTAACCAATAGAGGGGACTATAAGGAATAGGCCCTCTGTCTTTATTTAAACTACTTTTACATTTTATAATTTCAATACTTTCGTATGCGTTCAACAATCTCCTATCAGATACATTTTTAATTAATCTTAGATTATCTAATGTTACAATATGGTCAGCTTCATGGGCATGTGCGGCAATGCTAGACTTTTCTGCTCTACTGTATTTTAAGTGTGCTAAATATTCTTTAACTTGTGTTTTAATTGATCTTTTAGTTTGCCCAACATACTTTTTGTCACAATCATTACAACTAATTTCATAAATTCCACTTTTCTCACTATTAGGAATCTTATTTTTGGGATTTCTTAAGATATTCCTCAGATTGTCTGATGACTTATAGACTAAGGTGAGGCCTACCTTATTAAATACCTTATTGAGTCCCCTGCTCTATTTCAGATTATATGGTATTGAGACATACTTGGTGTTATTTTCTTCGTCATAACCATTAACTCTAGTTATATTTCTAAAACGATTCCTTTCATTATTAAAGTTTACTCTATTCAGAGGAAAAGTGACCAAACGATGAACTAAAAAATGTAATGAGGCTAATTTGTGTTGTTTGCAATGAAATGAATCCTTAGGAATATATTTATCTGTTACTGTGTCTTTTCTATAGAAATCAAATTCTAATCTATTATTATTTTAATAATTAAAATATTTAGAAAATACAGTTTGTCCTTTGTTCTCAACTTCGTAAGTAAATTTAATGGAATGATACCGGCTATTTAATTTGGAAACAAAATCATCAATATTTGCTTTCTTTGTATCAAAAATCGCAAGAATATCATCCACATATCTATACCATACCCTTGGGAAATATTCAAATTCTTGACTGGCTTCGGTTTCAAACTTACTCGATGACTTAGTAAACAAGCTAATAAATAGACATAAGTTCAGGTTAATTAATTAAATATTCAGAATTCCACCTTTTTTACACGCGAAGAAAATAATACCAAGTAAGTCTCCATACCATATAATCCGAAATATAGCAGGGGACTCAGTAAGGTATTTAATAAGGTAGGCCTCACCTTAGTCTATAAGTCATCAGACAATCTGAGGAATATCTTAGGAAATCGCAAAGATAAGATTCCTAATTGTGAGAAAAGTGGAATTTATGAAATTAGTTGTAATGATTGTGACAAAAAGTATGTTGGGCTAACTAAAAGATCAATTAAAACACGATTTAAAGAACATTTAGCACACTTAAAATACAGTAGAGCAGAAAAGTCTAGCATTGCCGAACATGCCCTTGAAACTGATATTGTAACATTAGATAATCTAAGATTAATTAAAAATGTATATGATAGGAGATTGTTGAACGCATACGCATATGGAAATTATAAAATGTAAATGTAGTTTAAATAAAGACAGAGGGCCTATTCCTTAGAGTCCCTTTTACTGGTTACTTGACCGGAACTGATGGCCTTGCCTATGCCATTAGTTCCGCCTGAGTAATTCAAGGGTTAGGGTAAGTATAAATAGGATAAATTTGTAGTTTAGCTTTAGTCAATCATCGCTCCTGATGAAGCTAACATGGTTAGCGAAATGCGCGTCGAGCACAAAAATAAAGTGTTTGGTGTAGTGGTGATATATACTAAGTAGATACATAATGTCCTCTATCAAATATCCACAATTCCTCGCTAGCTATAACTTTTTACGTTACACGCACTTGTTGTCTAGTACACAACTGAGCGAGTACGGAGTGGAGCGGATTCGAAATATATTTATACTACCGTGACATTCTTTGAGATACATCAATAGTGGAGCGTTATGAGATCGAAATCTGAGCGATAGTGATAGTGTGAGTACACTCATTGTTTCTTCCATAAACGGATTTTATCGAACCGAGAGCGAACCAAGGGCATATCGAGAGCGGCCTCGTAGTGTGAATCGAGCCTAATGATGCTAAGAGCGTATAGAAGAAATATGATGGCCAACTGATATAATACAAGAATGAAATTAATTCCTATAAATGTTGCAGGTTTTGGCTCTCCATATTATGCCCAACCAGGGCAATATAATTATATCGGCAATCCTTATGACAACATTAACTCAGAAATTATTGATGTTGATCCCGAATATCATAGAAGAGCTATGGGGTGGCCTTCAGAAAATACTCCCACTGGAGCAAAAACTGCCAATTCTGGGGATGTTATTAACACTGGAAGCGACCAGGTAAGACTTTATTTTTTGTTATAATTAGGGTTTTTTTATATGTTGAGTTTTTACTCAACTGTCTCTCGCTTTCTGTAGAAGCAATCCTAGAATTCATTAGACTGAACTCTATATCTTTGACGATTTTCGTTTAATCCAAATGGAATAAAAGATAATAAAGAGAAACGCAATAAATACAAACGTAAATAAATAGATCTTTTAGCCAAAAGAAACATTCATCTATTTCTTTTTGGCCCCTGTCTAAAATAACAGGTTTGCTGCACTATTATTGTTGCAGCCTTATGGGATGTTAATCTCTTTTCAATTCTGTTACTTTTCCTATATTTTTAAATGAAAAATAAGGCTTTTTCACCAATCAAAGTTACAACCGTATTATTCTGAAATATATAATATTACACAGGTTACAAAAAACTCTATACTTGAACAAGAGAAAAAATATTGAACCGAGATCAGGTTTTATTGCCAACTTACTTGTAGCATTATTTTGCCTATGTTTTATCGAATTATTTATGTTACATAGCTTCAAAATTTAATCAACTCGTTCAACTTTTCTAATACTCTTATTCTCAAATTAGACCAACTTCAAAGAACATCCTTTTAAGGCATAAGGCAGCAATAGTACGCGGATTGTATGATAAGTACCTGGCCTTGACAAAAAAAAAAAAACATTTTTGTGTGTAAAATATATTTTATTTTTGAACATAGTCTCCTTTTAGTTCGATACACTTAGTCCAACGTTTTTCCAACTTTCGTAGCCCATCTAAAAAGTACGATTTCTCCAACTCTTCAAAATAGGCGTTTGTTTCAGCAATCACCTCATCGTTTGAGCCAAATTTTTTTCCGCCGAACAATTTTTTCATATTCAGAAAAAGGAAATTATCGCTGGGGGCTAAATCTGGCGAGCATGTTGTATGTGGAAGCAATTCGTAACCTAACTCATAGAATTTTGCCATGGCAATGAGACAAGTGTGCACGCGTGCATTTTTGATGAAAGAGAATTTTTCTCTTCGCTAAATGCGGAGGTTCTTCTTTCACAGCATAGTTGAAACGATCCATTAAGTTGACATAATACTCTTCATCAATCGTTTTGCTCTTTTCAGGGTAATCGACGTGGATTATGCCGCGAGCATCCCAAAACAGTGTGGCTATGACTTTGTTGGCCGATAAAGTCGCCTTGGCGCCGGTTCGCCACGGAAAACCCAATGTTTGAACTATTCTTTGATCTTTGGTGTGCTGTGATGAATCCATGTTTCGTCAACAGTTATGAATCGACGCTAAAAATCATTCCGATTGCGCTTTAACAACGATAAACATGCTTTTGAAGTTGATACACGTGCATGTTTATTGTCAGTTGTGAGCAATCACGGCACCCATCTTGCGGAAAGCATATTCAAATGAGTTGTTAAAATGTTCTGCACCCGTTTAATTGAGATGCCCACAGTGCTAGCAATCTCACACACTTTCACTCACCCATCATTTATCACTATATCGTGGATTTTTTCAGTCATTTCTGATGTGGTGGTCATTTGAATGATCATGAAACATGCTGTGTGCGGAATTCAGTTACCTGAAAAACTGCGTAGATTGCAGTAAAAAATATTAGGTACTATGGAAAATTGAAAAATATGTTTTTTACGGAGAACTTCCGTTCAATTCGATATTATGGCTTCAAATTAGATTTTATATTAACCAAAAACTGTGCCAAATTTTATTAAAAAATATTAAGAGGATTGGTCAAAATTCGCATTTAAGTCCAAATCTTATTATGTATTTTTCTTTTTTAAATATGCGAAATTTTATGCTCTTCAAGATGGTTAGAAGGAAAAATAAAGAATATAGAAAAAATTATCTTATTTCTCAATTTTTTCGGTACGAAAAATTCAATTTTTTTTGGCTTGTGCTTTAGAAAAATCCGGTTCATTCTCTTTACTTCTATTCAATATTTTTATCTTAAATGTAACGTTAGAAAGTGATTTTAAAACAAATACTACCTATTTTTATACTTGCGCCAGTATGAATCCGTTTCAGATAATCAATCAGATGATTTTGAATATAGCAGGAAAACAAGCTCGAGTACATACGCTATAGAACACGAATGTTTTTTTTAAATTATAAATGTATCTGTGATAATTTTAGTAAATGTGTTAATGTATTAATGGTTTGTCAATAAAAGTTTCTGTTATTCAAATCACAGTTTTATAGTAAAAAAAGGGTATTATTTGTTTTAAAATAATTTTTTCATTTCATGTATATATATATATATATATATATATATATATATATATATATATATATATATATATACCGGGTGTCCCATTATTTCGTGGACATAGAACTACCATGTATTTTTGGAATGAAAATAAGTCGATTGGACACAATTTACCTCTATACAAAAGTGCTTCGTTTGTCCGTTAGAGGGCATCAAAGTAAAAAAAATAAACACATTTTTTAAGATATTTTAAGAACCGAAATTCCGATTTGAATGAGATTTAGGGTGCTCATGTTTTGCTAGGCGCTCTAATATTTGACTTTCACAAAGAAACCGGAAGGGTTCGAGAAGGGTGAAAACTACCCTCAACCCTACATAAATTCTAGTAGAAATGTTTTGCAACTTTAACGACGACTCTGAATTTTTTTTCATAAAAAGGTCCTTTTTTGTCTCATGTAAAAAAAACGCCACCTCGCATAGTTCTTGAGAAAAAAAAATGTTTTTCCGATGCTGACCTACAAAACAATTTTCTTGTCACATCAACAGTTAAAATCTAGTAGGCGATAATAATCTAGTTGGCGAAAACACAGACTGATATGTTGCTAGTACTTGGTTTTTGCGAAGGTAATTGTAGGAAAAGTGTATCAAGAGATATCCGAATCGACAAATTTCAAATCGCCAGACTTTTGCCAGCATAGAACGTCGACTTCGAGAAATTAGACGATTCCAACCCTTGAGAGTCAATGCTGGAAAACCGCGGCAAGCCCGAACACCTCTAGTGGAAGAAGCTGTTCTTGAAGTAGTCGAAGCAAGTCCAGGTATCAGCACTCGCAGGTTAGAACTTGAACAAAGAGTTAAAAAAAGCACTGTTAACCGGATTTTAAATGAACAACTCATTCGTTCATTTCACGTTCATCCCGTCCAAGAATCGTTGCCCATTGATCATCACTCACGTCTGAGATTTGTACGAAATGTTTTAGAATGCAGAGCAATTAATAGGCTATTTCACAAAAAAATTTTGTTTACGGATGAGTCATGTTTTACCCGTCGTGGTATGTTAAATTTGCATAATACACATGTTTACGCCGAAGAAAATCCGCATGCAGTTACGGAAAGACATTTTCAACGAGAATTTAAAATTAACGTTTGGATGGAGATTGTTGGTAACTTTTTAGTTGGCCCATATAGGTTGCCTGATAACCTAAACGGAGATAGTTATCTACATTTTCTACAGTATTCTTTACCTGAATTATTAGAAGAACTGTCTCTGAATGTAAGAAGAGACAGGTTTTTTTATGCACGATGGAGCTTCACTTCACTTTGCGCGTGCTGTAAGAAATTATCTGAACTAGAATTTTTGTGGTAGATGGATTGGTAGAGGTCAAGAAGCACCAATTCAATGGCCACCTCGTTCCCCGGACCTTAATCCTTGCGATTTTTTCATATGGGAGCATTGAAAACAAAGGTATACGAGGTCCAGATAAACAACGCCGATCAACTATGGGATAGGATTCAAAATGCTGCGAATACATTAAATAATAATGATATTTTAGAGAGAGTTAGTTTCAATTTTTTGCGCCGTATTGTTATGTGCAGGAACGAAGGTGGTGGTCATATTGAACAACTATTGTAAAAAATACTATTACCTGTGTTAAATAAAACTCGTAATAATAATTAATATCATACTTACTTGTTTAATTTCACCAACTAATTTTAATTATTATAAGTAAAATGCTTGTTAGTCTTTTTATTTTTGCGTAAATCATTAGCCAGAATAATTTTGTACAAGAGACAAAAAATGAAGTAAATAGAAGGACCTTTTTATGAAAAAAAATTAGTCGTCGTTAAAGTTGCAAAACATTTCTACTAGAATTTATGTAAGGGTGAGGGTAGTTTTCACCCTTCTCGAACCCTTTCGGTTTTTTTTTTGTGAAAGTCAAATATTAGAGCGCCCAGCAAAACATGGGCACCCTAAATCTCATTCAAATCGGAATATCGGTTCTTAAAATATCTTAAAAGTTGTGTTTATTTTTTTTTACTTTAATGCCCTCTAACGGACAAACGAAGCACTTTTGAATAGAGGTAAATTATGTCCAATCGACTTATTTTCATTCCAAAAATACGTGGTAGTTCTATGTCCACGGAATAATGGGACACCCTATATATATATATATATATATATATATATATATATATATATATATATATATATATATATATATATATATATAATATATATATATATATATATATATATATATATATATATATATATATATATATATATATATATATATATATATATATAACAAAGACAGGAGTAGTCGCGACTGACTAGTTACGAAAAATATATTCTCAATTTAGTGAAGCTGCAGTCTATATTTAAAGATTTATGGCCTTGGGTAGTGAAACAACCTTTTTTGTTTGTCGAGCTTTCGAAATTATATTTATTTCTTCTTCAGGACATCTGGAAAGACAAAATTTTCTTTTTTCTTTATACTGTTAAGTGAAAAATTACTTTTTTAAGTACATTCATGTGCTTGAAAAAACAAAAAAGAAAGATGGCATGAGAAAAAAGAAAAATGATTGACTTACCAAAGTGGGTTTTTTTTTATAACAAAACAAGCAGTCATTTGCGCAGAGGGATATTCCCCAATATACTGTTGTTAACTACATAACATTATAATTAAACGGAAAAATATAAAACGCCCAAAATGGCTGGCCTTGATACTCTCTGCTAATCCCGTAAAGCAGTAAATTAACAAAAAATTATCAATTTTTGGCGGTAAAAATGGTGTGTGATAGACCGATATAACTTTTGTGTGGTAGAGAAAGATCGAAAGTATTGATTCGTTTCGATCTTAGATATGCTTTCAGTTTCTATGTAAATAAGTTTTAAACCGCCTAACTACAGCCGAGGAAAAATATCGAATTGCAAGATATCGAAGTAAAAAACAGATTCTTCAGTACAAAATGGATAAAATGTACTTTATATATATAAGGGTTATTTGAGGGATGGGACATCGATTTCTAATCGTAACATGATAATAGATACTTCCACAGTCAATACACAGCAGGCTGCTTAGACGATAAATGCTGTGGCTTGAAGAAAAATTGACGCCTTTGAAACATGGGATACAGAAGAATGTTGAGGATACCCTGAACATAGGACCGAACTAATGTCTACATTCTAAACCAGCTGAGTATAAAGAATTGTTTATCCACCAAAATAAACCAGTCGTACTTGTGATACCTTGGGCATATCGAAAGAAAAATAAATGGAAAACGCCCAAGAGGAAGATCTCCTAATCGATGGGCAGACTAGGTGAAGTCGCTCAAAGGACATTCCGTGCACGAAGCCATTTATGCCGCTCAGGATCGGGATTTATGATGGGGCGCGATCCTTGCAATCGAAACATAATACCACTATGCTCTTATTAGAGTAATAGGACTGAGAAGGAGGATGGATTGGATGGATTCTGGGGATGTAGCCTGGTTAATTCCTCACAGAATGGTGAGTGATAGGAATATACTTCGCGCTTATACTTTACATTCGTATGAGGTTCAGCTCATCCCTTTGGAATGATTTCCCCAGCACTATGTTTCTCATCGAGTTTAATTCAAGATCAACATGGATCGTTTTTTTTTGCACACGTGTCGCTCCTGTAACGCTTTAGCGATTTCCCTGCAGCACGTGTGCTCGGTTTATAAAAAAATATGTGCCATTTACCAAGTTATTATTGGTTATTATGAACTCATATTATTACTACTCAGTATATATCACCACTACACCAAACACTTTATTTTTGCACTCGACGCGCGTTTCGCTAACCATATTAGCTTCATTAGGAGCGAGGACTGACTAAAGCTAAACTACAAATCTACCCTATTTATATTTAGTCTAACCCTTGAATTACTCAAGGCGGAACTAATGGCATGGGCAAGACCATCAGTTCCGGTCAAGTAACCAGTAGAGGGGACTATAAGGAATAGGCCCTCTGTCTTTATTTAAACTACTTTTACATTTTATGATTTCCATACTTTCGTATACGTTCAACAATCTCCTATCAGATACACTTTTTATTAATCTTAGATTATCTAATGTTACAATATGATCAGCTTCAAGGGCATGTTTGGCAATGTTAGACTTTTCTGTTCTACTCTATTTTAAGTGTGCTAAATGTTCTTTAAATCGTGTTTTAATTGACCTTTTAGTTTGCCCAACATACTTTTTGTCACAATCATTACAACTAATTTCATAAATTCCACTTTTCTCACAATTAGGAATCTTATCTTTGGATTTCCTAAGATATTCCTCAGATTGTCTGATGACTTATAGACTAAGGTGAGGCCTACTTTATTAAATACCTTATTGAGTCCCTTGCTATATTTCTGATTATATGGTATGGAGACATACTTGGTGTTATTTTCTTCGCGTGTAAAAAAGGTGGAATTCTGAATATTAAACCTAAACTTATGTCTATTTATTAGCTTATTTACTAAGTCAACGTCATAACCATTAACTCTCGTTATATTTCTAATACGATTCCTTTCTTTATTAAAGTTTACTCTATTCAGAGGGAAAGTGACCAAACGATGAACTAAAAAATGTAATGAGGCTAATTTGTGTTGTTTGCAAGATAAGATTCCTAATTGTGAGAAAAGTGGAATTTATGAAATTAGTTGTAATGATTGTGACAAAAAGTATGTTGGGCAAACTAAAAGGTCAATTAAAACACGATTTAAAGAACATTTAGCACACTTAAAATACAGTAGAACAGAAAAGTCTAGCATTGCCGAACATGCCCTTGAAGCTGATCATATTGTAACATTAGATAATCTAAGATTAATAAAAAGTGTATCTGATAGGAGATTGTTGAACGCATACGAGAGTATGGAAATTATAAAATGTAAAAGTAGTTTAAATAAAGACAGAGGGCCTATTCCTTATAGTCCGCTCTACTGGTTACTTGACCGGAACTGATGGCCTTGCCTACGCCATTAGTTCCGCCTGAGTAATTCAAGGGTTAGGCTAAGTATAAATAGGGTGTTTGGTGTAGTGGTGATATATACTGAGTAGTATCATTGTGCTAAAGATTCCACATGCCCAACTTAACTCATATTATGTTTGCATAAAAGAACGCGATGATATATTTATATCTGGGTCGAGATATTTTATAACTTGACTAACGTTACCTATCAGTAAACCAATTTTGTTAATAAACGTCTGAAATATTCAAATTTTTACAAAGACGATACTTCCATCAGCGTCTGAGATCGTTGACGTCGATAGTGAAAAGTATCAATTATCGAACATGAATTATTGATCTGGGCGCTAAAACGATAATAATTTCCCATCTCTAGTGTACTTCGATATTTTCACCTTTAATTTGCTCTTCTCGTAAACGATTTTTGCTTGGAACTTCTTGTTTTTCGATGTTTCAGATAAACCAAGCCTCACCGAGATACACAGTCAAAACCGATTCACAAACTTCGAATTTTACAAGCATTCCTTCCAATTTGTCGAAACCAATCATAACTACTAAAAAATATACAACATCTATCAGAAGAACTTTCGTTTATGATTCTTCCAAACCAGGTAAATTAAAACGATGAAATATGTCACTATATTTCAAGTAGTAGTAACATTATAAATCACGAATATTACAGAAATCTTCTTTGGCTTAATACTGCCTCTAGTCTTATAAATAATCTCATGAATCTAATGTACGAGGCTCGTTTTTAAAGTAAATACCGTTCTGATATTAAAAAGCGCAAGGCCAATTTTTTTAACAATTTTATTTTTACATAAACGTCCGGCCCCAATCTACTTTTTAGCCTAATTTCCACCTATATTAAGGCACTTGTCGTATGGTAAGACCTGCTTCCGTATTCCATTCTCATAGAAATCTGCCAGCGGGTTTGCGACCCCTGCAGCGTTAATATATTAGGTAATGATGAAATCGTAAAGCGTCTGTTTGCTTCAACTTTTTCATCAACTTTCCGCAATAGATCATCATTAATGAAGGACGGTCGCCCACCTTGTGGGCATCATCGTCGGTATCTCAGCGCCAAAAGCTAAGGTGTTTCTTTAAGTGCAGGAACAAAAGCTAGTCACTGGGAGCTAGATCAGTTCTATACGGGGGGGGGGGGGGGATCAAGTTGTTCCCAACCGTATGACACGATGCGATCTTGTGTTCGATAAGCCACGTGTGAACCAGCATTGTCATGAAGTACCACGATCCCTTACGGAGCTTGCTACGCCTTTTGTTTTGGATTGCACGATGCAGTCTTTTTAGGGTTTTACAATATGTTTCAGCATTTACTGTATCCCCGAGGCAAAAAATCGACAAGCAACACCCCTTGCCTATCCTAAAATATACTTTATTCCTCATCGTACATGTTTGTACGGCCATCTTTGAATGGTCTAACCAATGTCTTTACCATTCCATCGCTTCGAGAGCATTTTCGCGATACACTTCAGTAATCTGCTGATGAATTTCGACCGCTTTCAGATCCCTTGAATTTAAAAAACGATTTACCGCGCATGTATCACAATCTGCGAAATTTTCAATGGTTTCAGTAATTTTAAGCACGCACAAACAAACGTAAACTTGGATGACTGCTTCCGTAATGGCGTCTGTAACTTACCAACACGCGCCACTTGCCAATGTACTCAGCCTACGTGGAACGGCGACTGCCTCGTTGTAACGGACATATTTAAAAACGATACTGAAAAAACAGAGAGGTATTAGAATAGAGGAGGTAAGTTCTTGCGAAAAGCGTGGTGCTATAGAAAGAGAAAGAAATAATATGACAGTCATTCTGTCTCTCGTCTCTTTTACTCGGCGCACGCCCCGCTTGAGAATGTTATTCGTAATTCATCCGGAGCCAATGAAGGACAAGGAAAAGTAAGAGAGGCAAAGTTGTCTCATATTATTTCCTTCTCTTTTTAACGACCATACGCTTTCGCTTACAGCAGGCTATATTCTTTCTCTGCTCTACTCTAATATCTCTATGGAAAAACTGTGCCTCGAAGATTTTTTTTGCTTATGTTAGCTAAAATATGATTTCAAAAGCATAAGCATTTTGTTAAATTCAAATTTCATGTACAATAGTTAAGTTATAAAGAAAACCAATCCCTCTACAGTTTAAATGAGACTTTTCTCTTATTCGTTACGTTATATTACATTTAGTTCAAAATAATACCGCATCTTTCAAGATTATCTTCTTCAAACTAAAGCCACCTACACACGATCAAGTAAGTTGGTCCAACCAGTTTGCCATATAAGTTGATGAAATAAGTTAGACGGTACAAGTTGAGCTTACACGTTCAAGTAAAATGGACAGACGGACAAACTTTTCATCAGTGTGCTCCGGTTGTCAGTCAAGTGTGGACTACGCCAGACATTGTGATTTATTGTTGTATTATTATTTGTTGTTTTTATTGCATTTCCATGATGGATATAAACCACTTATCATATTTGTATGGACTGTTACTGAAACAGAAGACGGTTAAAAGGAAATTAAACAGATCAAAGTGGAGCAAACATTGGTTATTTAAAAGAGCACATTACTGCCACATTAATTTACTGAACGAATTGATGTGTGAGCTAAGCATAGCTATATAAGGATGGACGAAGTTACTTCCTTATTATTTCTCCCACTTATTTCGCCAAAAAAAAAAAACAAAAAACATGGCATAGCGAGAACTACAAGTTGTGAGTTAGGTGGTTTGAAGGTTGGATAACGTCCTACACTATCAAACTTACTTGTCAAGCCGTCAGTCTTCCAACAACTTTTCTGATAAGTCCAGAAAACCGTCCAACTCGTCATCAAACCATCCAACTCAACAATTTTACGCTCACACCATCAAACTTATTTGACTTATTGGACCAACTTACTTGATCGTGTGTAGGAGCCATAACCTTATAGTCAATACATTATAGCTTTCTCTCGAGGTGCAATTTTCGTTAAATTCTGCTATGATTGCCAGGTGTACAAGTATGAAATGCGGATTTCAGACAACAGATGGTACACCAAAACAGTTTGTGCTATAAAGATTTGACACTGCGCTATTTTGTTGTATCGTCAACAAGTGTCAGACGCGCACTAGAGATAAATTGGAAAAGTATGTGCATGGTGTTGTGTTGTTGTGTTCAATATGTCGAAATTTATACCGAACAAAGAGCATTCGCGGACAGCATTAATTTTTTGTTTTCATTTGAAGAAAACTGCTGTTGAATCATATCGATTACTTCGAGAAGCTTATGGTGAACATGCTCCATCGCAAGATACGTGTGAACGATGGTTTCGGCGTTTCAAAAGTGGTGACTTCGATGTTGCACACAAGGAACGTGGAAAACCGCCAAAAAAATACGAAGATATGGAATTGCAAGCATTGTTGGGCGAAGATGATTCGCAAACACAAAAACAACTCGCCGAGCAATTGGGCGTCAGTCAACAAGCTGTTTCCAATCGGCTACGAGAGATGGGAAAGATTCAGAAGACCGCTAGATGAGTACCACATGAGTTGAAGGACAGGCAAATGGAAAAAGCGCAAAAACACGTGTGACATTTTGCTCGCTCGGTACAAAAGGAAGTCGTTTTTGCATCGTATAGTTACAGGGGATGAAAAGTTGATTTATTTTGAGAATCTCAAGCGCAAAAAATCATGGGTAGACCCAGGCGCACCATCCACATCGACCGCAAGACCGAATCGCTTTGGCAGAAAGACAATGCTCTGTGTTTGGTGGGACCAGAGGGGCGTGGTCTATTATGAGCTGTTAAAACCTGGGGGAAAACGGTTAATACTAAACGTTACCAACAACAATTGACCGATTTGAACTTTTCGCTGCTTGAAAAAAGGCCAGAATACCGAAAGAGGCAACAGAAAGTCATTTTTGTTCATGAAAGTGCTTCATCACATACGGCAAAATCAGTTCGCAACACGTTGGAAGCATTCAGCTGGGAAGTTTTGCCCCATACGGCTTACTTACCAGACTTGGCTCCTTCCGAAGATGTGAAAAATGGCTCGATGAATGGTTCGCAGCAAAAGGGGAATATTTTTACTGGCGTGGTATTCAAAAATTGCCCGAAAAATGGGAAAAATGTATAACAAGCGATGGAGCATACTTTGAATAAAGCACTTTTTATCATTCTTCCGAATTTAACATGTTTTTTTAGAAAAAAAATCCGCATTTCATACTTGTACACCTGGTAATGCGTGGATGATTTCACAGCATATACATATATAGTATTTTGATATTTACCACAAAAGTTTAGTACTCCAGATTTGATTCCGTTATTTAGAGTAAACTTTTGACGAAGAGTGACCGACAAAAATTGTGAATTTAGTAAAATCGAATATCGATTAGTGATAAAGTGCCTGTTTCTGAAAGGACTGTCCTCTAGAGAAATTTACAAAGATATGCCTAATACATTGAAGAGACAATATCCTTCGTATGCCACCTTGAAAAATTGAGTTGGGGATTTCAAGAAAGGAAGAATCGACATCGATGATCAACATCCTGCTGGAAGGCCCATTTCTGTGTTTAACTTAGAGAATGTTGGGGCTGCGTAAGAAATCATTTTGGAGAATCGATGGATTGGGCTGAAACGTATAGAAGAAACTCTGAATAATTCATACGAAGGTTTTTTTCACATTGTTTATTCCAATTTGGATATGAGAAAATTATCAGTTAAATGAATCTCTAAATGTCTGAACGCAGATCAAAAACGTCCGAAAGTCACAACTTCTAAGGTGATTGTAACCGTCTTGAAGAGGATTCATTTAACTTTTTGGATCGAAAAGTAACTATAGATGAGTTATAGGTCCATCATTATGATCCAGAGATAAAGGAACAGTCAAAGAAGTTGGGACATGCTGGCTCACCTCACTCTAAGATAAAAATTGTTTCCAACTAAAATCGAAATTGCCTATTTTATGTTAATATCGTAATTTGTTTTTACTAACCTCGCTTTTTTTTAAGAAGATTTTTCGGAGAAAAAAATACTTGAAGAAGATCAACCTTCCATTTCACAAGCCTTTTCACCACCAGCTGCATGGTGGTAACACTTGGAGACCAAGATCGCGGAGTAATTGAACATTTTGCCAACTAAGTGAAAAACCTATGTTGAATCATTTTTTTATATAAGTTACCTAGTGTTCTCTTTGAAAAACTTTAACCAGATAATATTGTAGTGTATATGATTTGATTTGTTGTATGTTCCTAGGTTTGGCTTATACAGGTAGATCGTATTCGAGGGCCATGGAACCAAGTTCTCATATTGTTATATATATGAGCAAATTGGGAACACGAAAGGATAGAAACAGTATATTTGCCTTTTAATTTTGTACTATCGCTGTTCGGGATACTGTCCCAGATCAACCACGTACTTTATTATTCGCAGAAATAGGAAAATGTTTGTTGATGTTGGTACTACATTGTGAATGCGCTGGAAACAAACTAGTGACTAAACAGGAATTATGACACTTTTTCCGTGTCCTCTATTAGTTAGATAATGCAAATAAGGTGTTTATAATTGATGAGAGTAGATAGATACTGATAGGTCTTCGACTTCATCATATCTATAATACAGTCTGTCAAGTAAGAACGTGACTGCTCGTATTCTTGAAAAAATGTGTTTCGAGAACATTTTTGCCATCAATGTATTCTTTGGTGTCCTAACAACAGCGCAGTTACCTCAGTACTTGTTCAATCGCCTCCTGCATCAATAATCGCCTGACATCTTCGAAGCATGCTATCGACGAGATTTTCTATATACTATGGCAATTATTTCCAAATTTTTCCAATCTCGCAAGACAATTGAGTCAAAGTCCTTAGAGTCTTTCCTCTGAGCTTTCCCTTTATAAGAAACCAAACGTTTTTAATAGAGTTGGCATCCGGCAATTGTGAGGACCACTCTAATATCTTATCGTGGGCTCAAGCGAACCGCTTCGTGATGTGATTTTCGTCAAGCGAAGGTTTCGTCAACGCGCTACGGATTTGACATCCTGAGCACGAATATATTGTCTCATGGGACACATGCAAATCCGATTTTCTTAATTTTCCGTTCCTTACTCAGCAACAATTTGGAATAACGTGAAAACAAAGACACGATTCGTTTTTCGACTTTCAGAGTGACTTTGTCTATCTAGCCACATTTTGGCAAGTCGTCGACATTTCTTGTTTCGTTAAAATGATTTATCGGCTTCTTCACAAACGATCATTTTAGGCCCCTTTGGATGGGAACAAAGGAAGACTGCCTATAACCGACGCGCAGGTAAGTGACTCAGTTCGGAATCGACTGATACTTTTAATAAAATGCGTCGTAGACAAAAGTTCTCACTACCGATTTTTTTATTGAATCGCTAGAATCAGATCTGCCAAAAATGAATTATCGCGGACACGTTCTTACTTCACAAACTGTATATGGTGACAATATCCTTTGCTTTTATTTTGCTTGTTCTTATTCTTTAGCCCATACATTGTAGTCGAGTTTTTTGATTTCTTTAGTGATATACATATTTTACGTTGTATCTTTCGTGTTTGAAACAATATTATACCAAATACTAATTCTGTTAAGGTTTTAGGTGAAAACAAACCAATCAATATCCACATCATCAACGGGCAGCAAGTGACTACAACCCCACCTCCGACCACTACTCAAAATGAGAACGTTGAAGGTATAACTGGGTGGCCTAATGGGATAAATCGCCTTTAAAATTTTACTGAAAAATAATTCTTAGATTTTTAAAACTTTTATGCTTGTTAATACTGTATTCATGCCAAAGTCAAAATTAATTTACTTCTTTCATTTGTTAATCATTATTACTAATATCTTCACAACTATTAGAAAATGAATTTTGTCTCTACTCGTAACAGAATTTTTTCTACAACCTTAAATAAATTTGCACGTTAATGTCAGTGTGCAAAATGACACCTTCCATTAGAGAGATCTTGCAACGCTTATTTTGGCACACCTTTGTCGTTATGTTTATTTTAAGCATGTGCAAAATTAAACGGAAGCAATTAACTATAAAGACTCTGTTGTTATCGTTATTTGAAGCATGCGCAGTCGTAAAGTGATGGAATTGTTCCTCCATTTACTACAATGAATGCCGTAGTTTGAAAGACAGTAATGGCATCTAATTGTGACACACCATTTGAAGTTTGCACAGTATTAAAACGAAATACGAATTCCTGTATTAAGGATGACAATCTCCCTTATTAATGAAGTTAGAACAGCTATTTGAGGGGTGTGTTATTCTTATCGACATTATGGTAAGGCTTGTTTTCTCCTTAAAAAAATACACTAAAACTGAAATTATACCCATTTATTATTAATAACGTCAAAAATAATTAATTTATGTTAGGGATATAATGGTATTTTGGAATCTTTTTAACACACGTCCATTTTTAGCATCATCAAGAGCGATAACTAACTATCGGCTTACTAATGGCTCTTGATGATGCTAACATGGTTAGCATAAACCATGTCGAGTATAAAAATAAAATATTTATTGTAGTGATGATAACTATTCTGTAGCGTTAGGACATTAATATTTCTATCTACATAATTGATTATGGATGTAAACTAAAATATTCTGTAAGTAGTAAATCAGATATTGTAGTAGATATATGTACAGTACTGCTTCAGCCACCATTAAGCTTCATGAATCAACATCATTATTTAGAATTGAAAGAGGAATCCGACAAGGAGATACCTTATTCCCACAACTTTTTATAGCAACGTTGGAGTATGCATTTAAAATTTTTTATTGGGACATCGTCCTGATTACAGATAATACGGGAGATGCAAGAACTGGCTGTAGGAAGAACTGATTTAGAACTAAACATGGAAAAGACCAAATTTATGACTAATCTCATGTTAAGTGAAGAGATAAACATATCTGGACAAACTATACAGCAAGTAGATGACTAGAAGTAGTTGAGGCATGAAATAAGATTTGGCAGAGACAACATGTGAGATCCAGAAAAGAATTGGCTTGGGGTGGGCAGCACGATATACCTTTAAGTCTAAAAAGAAAAGTATTTGAGCAGTATAATGCCAATCACGACATACAGAGCTGAATCTCTAACTCTGATAAAGAAGATAACACGGAAATTAAAAGTAGCACAACTTGCAATGGAAAGGTCAATGCTAGGCATTACAAGAAGAGATAGAATCCCGAACACATTCACTAAAGATCTTAGAAAGATAGTAGATATTATAAAACGTACTACGTAGCTGAAATAAAGGTGGGCCGGTCATGTGCTGCGCTTGATGGACAATAGGTGGAGGAAGAGAATTGTTGAGTGGAGACCGCGGCAAGATAAAAGAAGCAGAGGTAGATCACCTAGCCGATGGACGGACGACCAAAAGAGAATTGCCCAAAACTGGATAGCCAAAGCACAACATCGAGGGGACTGGGACTTGCAGGAGGCCTATGTCCAACAGGGGACTTGAGATGCTGGATGATGATGATGAGTAGATATTTATAGCTTTTATTTGTTTATAAACAGCAGGTAAATAAAATATCTTACAGAAAAAGAAATCAAAGCGTTAAAATAAAGTAAAGATTTTTTTTTTGGTAAAAAAATATAATATTAGGTAGATCTACTAGTTTGTCCTACGTAGGTTTTCGTACAAAATCCGCAATTTAATAAATAAACTCCTGATTTTAAGGATTTCTTAGATCTGGTTATGTTATTCAAAATTATATTCCCTAAAGTTTTACTGGTTTTGAATGCTATTTTATTGTTCTTTTTTATTAAATGTTTTGAAATTGTTCTAGTTATTTTCCCTGTGTATGTGAGTGTACTAAATTTTCCTTTTTTGTCATTAATTGTGGGTTAAATTAGAGAGATTGCTTGTTTAAACGATTTTTTATTCAAGATATTAGCTGTAATGTTGGGGTCATATCCATTATTAATTGCTCTTTGTTTGATTATGTTAAATTCTTTGTTAAAATTAGTTTTAGTCATAGGAATATGTAACAGTCTATGTATGAAAGAGTTAAAAGCTGCCATTTTGTGAGTATGAACTATTGTGTATGACTGTGTCAGTATGTGAAGGCTTTTGAAAAATCGAGAAATCGTGTTTATTGTTCACTTTTGATATAGATATGTCTAAGAAATTTATAGAGTTATTGGTTTCTAATTCTAAGGTGAATTTAATATTAGGATGCAAATTATTTAGGAAGTTAAGGAGGATGGTTAGTTGTCTATCTGTTCCCGTGAAACAGGAAATGATATCATCAACATATCTATACCAGTAAACAATATTTTTGCTTATCGCGTTTTCATCTTTCTTTCTTTTCTTAACACAGACAAATCTCAAGTATTAAATAATGACCCAACAAAAGTCTACCAAAAACTAATAAAATCTACCTTGAAAGAATTTTCAATGATTTTGAAAAAAAGTACTTTAACAATAATGAACCCACAGGAGCCAAAATTATACTCCCTAATTAAATTACATAAAAAGAATTTTCCTATTAGACCAGTCGTTTCGTTTGTTACGTATATACGTAGTATATCCAGCACCTGAACTAACAGATAAAATTAAAAACATTAACTTACCGGAAAATTCTTTAATTATCTTACTTGACGTACAAAACTTATTTCCTAGTATCCCACTATATGAAGTCATAGAATTAGTAGCCTGTTACATATCCTTATGACTAAAACTAATTTTAACAAAGAATTCAACATAATCAAACAAACAGCAATTAATAATGGATATGACTCCAACATTATAGATAATATCTTGAATAAAAAGTCGTTTAAACAAGCAATCTCTCTAATTTATCCCACAATTAATGACAAAACAGGAAAATTTAGTACACTCACATACACAGGGAAAATAACTAGAACAATCTCAAAACATTTAATAAAAAAGAACAATAAAATAGCATTCAAAACTAGTAATACTTTAAGGAATATAGTTTTGAATATCAAAACAAAATCTAAGAAATCCTCAAAATTAGGAGTTTATTTATTAAATTGTGGATCTTGTACGAAAACCTACGTAGGACAAACTGGTAGATCTTTTGAAACTCGCATTAAAGAACATAAACATAGTTATTTAAAAAACAAGAACAATTCACATTACACAACCCATATAATAAACGAATCCCATAATTTTGATGATACGTTAAAAATCCTACATGTAGAAAATAAATATAGAAAATTAAATTTGCTTGAATATCTTGAAATTAGCAAGCGGAAAATCTCCAATATATTATTAAACTAGTAGCCTTAAACCATTCATCCTTACTTAATTTTTACTAGTTCTCTGAAATAGTACCACGGATTTTCATTCTTAAAATAAATCTGTCTGTAAACAATATAATAAAACGATTAACATAATCTTAGGTAATTAAGGATAGTTTTAAGCACTATATAATAATACTCTTTCTTATTTACTTCTGAACAAGCCATTGTATGGTGAAACAATTGTCAAGTCACTACTAACATAGTGTTGTTTTTATATAATTTTCTATTGGGGTCTTTAGTTATAACGATTGATTCTGTTTTTCCACTGATATTCTCGTGGTGTAAGTTTCTGCTGTTTTGGAACCAATGTATTCGTCGCTGTAAGACATCTTCATTTTCTACCTTTTTTTTCCATCAATATTTTTCTTCCAATTTTGTATCCGCTATTGATCTCGTTGACACTATTTATTATTCTGTTATTACATTAAAACATGTTGGACTCATGCTGTCGCCTAGTAGAATTCCAGATGATATTGGTAGATAAATTTGTCATCCTAAATGGTAGATGTGTAGGTCTTTATTTAAATTTTTTAAAATTCACATAATAATCGGGTAAATGTAGGCAAAGATACAATTTTATTTTTTTTAGAAAGGATTATACAGCGTATAATTATGACATTTGGACCTTAACACGATATGTCGGTTCATTTTTAAAACAAAAAAAAAAAAAAAATCACAAAAATAACACGGAAACCAAACTAGAAAAAAAACGGAGTTATGTTTTAAGAGTTGCAAAATCTTTTTCACGTACAATTTATATTGCGTATGCTTTTAATTACTATAACGACAAAGGCATGTTAAAAATAAGAGTTGCAAAATCTTTCTATTGACAATATTTTTTTGACGTTACTAAAATAAAAAAACCGGTCAAGTGCAAGTTGAACTTGCACAATTAGTGTTCCGTACGTTGATTGTTTTTAAAATAAATATTTTGTTAGGGTGGTATAAAATGATCAGTGACTTCACAAAACACACCCCCAAATGAGTTTTCAACAAAGTTTGTTTCCAATCTTTACTGAAAACTGGTGACCTTGAAATTTTGTTTTTTTTATATACCAAATAAATTATTAAAGGTAATACACTCGTGATAACTTTCGTTCAATCTATACCCCGTGGAGAATATTCCAGAATTTTTTCAAAATTTTTTGATCAGTACTTTTCTAGATAAGGTAGGGGACAGCGATTTTTCGCGATTTTTTAAAAGTAATACGAAGAAAAGTGTGCGCAAGTATTATATATATATTTTTTACTTGTGTTTTCACAAACTTTCATTTGACACCACACTCGATGATCTAGTAAAAAAATTTTTTTTCACTTCCGATTTCACCCCTCAAAACGAACCCCTTAAGTCAAAATTTATGTTACGGTGGCATAAAACTTGCACAATTAGTGTTCCGTACGATTGTTTTTAAAATAGAAAATTTTGTTAGGGTGGTATAAAATGATCAGTGACTTCACAAAACACACCCCAAATGAGTTTTCAACAAAGTTTGTTTCCAATCTTTACTGAAATCTGATGACCTTGAAATTTTTGTTCTTTTTTTTAAATACCAGATAAATTATTAAAGGTAATACACTCGTGATAATTTTCGTTCAATCTACCCCCCGTGGAGAATATTTCAGGATTTTTTCAAAATTTTTTGATAAGTACTTTTCGAGATAAGGCGCGGGACAGCGATTTTTCGCGATTTTTTGAAAATAATACAAAGAAAAGTGCGCGCAAGTATTACATTATATACATATTTTTTACTCGTGTTTTCACAACCTTTCATTTGACACCACACTCGATGACCTAGTAAAAAATTTTTTTTTCACTTCCGATTTCACCCCTCAAAACGAACCCTTAAGTCAAAATTTATGTTACGGTGGTATAAAATGATCAGTGACTTCACAAAACACACCCCAAATGAGTTTTTAACAAAGTTTGTTTCCAATCTTTACTGAAATCTGATGACCTTGAAATTTCTGTTTTTTTTTTAAATACCAGATAAATTATTAAAGGTAATACACTCGTGATAATTTTCGTTCAATCTACCCCCCGTGGAGAATATTCCAGGATTTTTTCAAAATTTCTTGATAAGTATTTTTCGAGATAAGGCGCGGGACAGCGATTTTTTTCGCGATTTTTTGAAAAATAATACAAAGAAAAGTGCGCGCAAGTATTACAATATATACATATTTTTTTACTCGTGTTTTCACAAACCTTTCATTTGACACCACACTCGATGACCCAGTAAAAAATTTTTTTTTTCACTTCCGATTTCACCCCCCAAAATTAACCCCTTAAGTCAAAATTTAACTTTCAAAACTACATGGCTCTGATGAGGCCATCAATTCCTATATTATTACCAAATTTCAAGTTTCTATGACAAATAGTTTCGGAGAAAATCGGGTGTGACACACAGACAGACAGACACCGAAGTGATCTTATAAGTGTTCCGTACGGAACACTAATTAATAGTTTCTAATGAAGAATTATTACAGTTATTTATTTTACATCTTATAAAACTTGGACAATAAGCCAATAACTATAGAGAAAATGTGCAAATTTTCGAGTTATTATTATTTATAATGTTAGCATTAATTGTGCAACCTCTACATGAACCAATATTTACTGTATTTTTCAAGTAGATAGGATAACATCTGAATTTCAGACTTCAAAGTTTAGAACTTTATTTGAAATTTTTATTTTATTATTGATTGAATCCTCCACATATCAGGTTCAGGATTTCCATTCTCCATAATGCTTTAAATTTTATCTTAAGTGGGCTAACGTTCGCTTAAAGCAATGACCAGTATAGGCCTTGACATTTGGTAACTTCAGATACTTTGCAATTGGCCTAGTTATTCCTCCAAGTAAATTAATTTCACAACTTGGTTATAGTGCAGTAAAAAAGCACTTGAAATTGCACAGTTTAGATACAGCAATATTATGATTTTATACTCTCTGGAGTATCACCAGGAGGATTGCCCTGAGTTTTGTAATTCGAAAACTTGTGCTCTCCGGTTATATATGTCGGATCCAGACAAAAAAGAAACGAACCTTTATAATGAAATTTCCAACAAATCCTCATTAGTTTTGAGTCGCTCAAGAGCGTACATAGTCTACAAAATTGAAAAAACCAAGAAACTGTTTTTTTTTTTTTTTTTATTGTACAGATCGACTAAGTGAACCGATCGGCTTGAAACTTTCAGAAAATATGCCTTTTGTTATAGCGGAAATACTCTGAAATTTTGGTACAAGAATATTGAATCTAGTGGGCACATTTGTTTTTAAAATTTGAATATATCATTTGATCCAAAATGGATCTTTTTTTTTCAAAATTTAGGTCTCGACGCCATTAAATTTCCGATGCCATCAAAAAAAATTTTTTTTGGAGTCATTTCAACAGTTTTTTTTATATTCGTTTATTAGTCAAATAACAATAAATGCGTTTTTTCCGTCATTTTGAAAAAAAAAGTATCACATCTGGTAGAGAATCGCGAGACCTATTTATAAAAAAAATATTTTAGTTAATAATTTTTTTTTTCAAAATAACAATTGTTATTTGATTAATAAAAACGGTTAAAATGACTTCAAAAAAATTTTTAATGACTGCTGACATCGAGACCTATATTTTGAAAAAAAAGATCCATTTTGGATTAAATGGCATAAAATGGCGGGCAACACAAATTTTAAAAACAAATTCAATTTTGCCCACCAAGTTCAATATTTTTGTTCACAAATTTCCAGGTATTTTTGTTATAACAAAAGGCATATTTTCTGAAAGTTTTTAGCCGATCAGTTCCCCTAGGCGACCTGTGCAATAAAATGAAAAAGAAGACACTTATTTGCCTGTTTTTCATTTTTGTAGGTTTTGTACACATTTGAGCGATTTAAAACCAACAAGAATTTGTTGGAAATTTCATTACAAAGAGTTTAGTTTTTTGTTTGTCTCGATCCGACTTATATAACCGGAGTTATTCACATTTTAATCTAAAAAAACGCATTTTGAAAACTTAAAATACTTATAAACAAAAGAGCACAAGTTTTTCGATATCCGAAACTCAGCATAATACTCCTGGTGATACCCCAGAGGGGATAAAATCATAATATTGCTGCATTTAAACTATGCCTATCTCAGCATTATTTTAACCTTTTCTTACTGCACTATTACACATTTTTGGTTTTGATATTACAGAAACAAATGCCGGATAGTCGTATGGTTTTAACGAGAACCCGCATAAATTCGATTTAAGTTTGGATGCTGGAAAAATGCTTGATTGTTAATTCTTCTATCAGGCCGTTTTACAATTAAAACAGAACGCTTGTGCATTGAAAAATTTTTGACAATGTGCATTAAACAAAAATAATAGTTAAAAATATTCCCTTAATATCTTCCTCCATTGTAAACTTGCCTTAGTGTTAAATTCTTAGACTTCTCAACACATTGTCCAACTGATACTTTTTCCAAATTTGGAATCAATTTCTTAAACTTTCTAGTCTTCACGTTTCTCTTAATATAGAGTACTGAGCTGGGCGTGGAATGAACTAACCTTAATAAAGCATTCTCAGATACATGTCTATTTTAATGTTGCGTTTAATTTATCAGATAGAAGATTTAAAATGACCAAATTTGGTTTATTTGCTGTATTTGGTGGTGTACCGCTAAACTGTTCGTAATGTAAATGGCCTGGAAATACCCGTCTTGGGGTAGGGCCACCCTTTGGGTTCTCTAGATCTAGTTTATGGATTGATCAGACCCGTTTTCCTTTTTGTTATATTTCTCTGCTTAGATGTTTCCAAAGTTTTCTGTTAGACGTCTTCTCCTTCCAGTTCGTAATCCCTGCCGCCTCCATGTCTTTCTTGACTTGCTGCAGCCATCCTATTCTCGGTCTATCTCTCCTTCTACGTCCCGGTTCCCATTGAAGTATTTCATATATTGGTGCTTCTGGCCTGCTCTCCATGTGTGCCCTAGCCAATTAAATCTCTTCTGTTTTTATTTTTTTGGTTATGTCCTCCTCCACCTCTTCCAAAATTTCTTGTTTAGTCCTCCTTCTGTAGACTCCTTCACATATTCTAATTGGTCCTAAGATCGCTCTTAATATCTTTCTTTCAATTTTTCTCATGTCTTCCTCTTGTTTCTTTGTCATGCTTATATGCTAAACTGTTCGTACCTCTCAATAATTTCCATTAATTTACAATCAAAAATATCCGGCACTAAATTCAGAAATCTGCCACACACCATCTTGTTCCCAAACTATGTAATCAATCTTTATTTTTTCCACAGTTATAATAATAAATGGGTTTGTTTTAAATAAAAATTTAACTTTATTGTGTATTTAAATAACTGTTTCTTATAATATTCATATTTATATTAAAACGCAACGGTTGTAGAAAAAAATATTGTTTCCATCTCATGCGTGAAATCTCCTTGGTAGACCAAAAGGGCGACCCAAAATTTTGACGTGTCGACGAGTTATAAACTCGAAAACCGAACGTTTTTGACTGAAAAAAACAGGTCTAGCTTCGTCCTCCGGTATTGGCAACGTCTGCCTATTGCAAGTTCCCTCTTATTTTATCAAGAACCAACTGAATTTATTGATTTTATATGGTTAAATGGTTTGAATCGACGTTTTTTGGGCCCTACACTGTCAACAAATGTTATGGTCCTTAACTCAAGTGGTTAAGCTACAGTTCATTTTGGGATGTAGTATTTTGGGCATTCTAGGGCACGGAGGCCGCAAAATCAACGTCAAAGGCTTTTATTCGACTCGCCAGATAGAATGAACAACTAGGCAGACGGTTAGTCGACAGGTTAAAATTTCGGGTCGCCATTTTGGTCAGTGGTGTTCTCGAATGATTTTCAGACTCGGTTACACCTCATCAAAAAAATTTCATCCTCGACCACCAAAGTAACATTTTGCATACTAGAGAAAAGAATACATATTTGTGTCATTTTATTATTATTTTAGTCTATGTAGGATATGGTATTTATTGCTTGGTATAATTAATAATACTATAATCTCTGTTCTTTTTTGTTATGTCTACGTTATTGTTATTTTTTTCTATTATATAACCATTTTAATTTAAAGAAAAAGTATCATCATTTCATCCATGCTAATGTTCATCAGAGGAATTACATTCGTAAGTATTCATATTTATTGCATATATTTCTTATAATAAATCAAATAAGACATCACACCCTCACACGTAATAGTTTCGGATTGTACTATAGACTAAAAAAACCGGCCAAGTGCAAGTCGGACTTGCGCAATTAGTGTTCCGTACGTTGATTGCTTCTAAAATAAAAATTTTTATTTCGGAGGTAAAAAATGATCAATGACTTCACAAAACACACCCCAAATGAGTTTTTCAACAAAGTTTTTTTGCCGATTTTTACTGATTTTTTTTTATATATATACCAGATAACTTATTAAGGGTAATGCGCTCGTGGTACTTTGTGTTTAATCTACAGCCTGTAGAGAATATTCCAGACTTTTTTCAAAACTTTTCGATTAGTACTTTTCGAAATAAGGGAGGACAGCGATTTTTTAAAAAAAGTGTGCACAAGTATTACATTATATATATTTTTGCACTAGTATTTTTACAAGCTTTCATTTGACACCCCACTCGATGACCTGGTAGTTTTTTTTTCACTTCCGATTTCACCCCCCAAAAGTAACCCTTTAAATCAAAATTTAATTTTTAAAACTGCACGACTCTGATGAGGTCATCAAATCGTGTCAAATAGTATCGGAGAAAATCGGTCGTGACCGACAGACGGATAGACAGACGACCAGACAGACACACGGACATGTATGGAATGCTAAAAATTATTTGCTATAAGACTATGAAACTACTATAACAGCGTGGGCAGCAAACGTATACCTGGGTGATCAGCAACGACAGAGGGATCGTAGATATGATATAATATATAGTATGCGAAATTCGCCAAAAGATGTGCCAATAGGTGCATTTGAAGTTCCTATAGCAAGGGTCGGCAACCTCTTAACTAAGGGGTGCCAGTTTTCATCCATACAACATTTTGCGTGCCGACATAGGTACTTACTACAACTAAAATTAACAAAAATTAACTTAAAATATTGCTTTTAGAAGGTTTAATTACAAAAAAATTTTAACATTTAACAAATAATTTTATTATACTAGTCCTAGGACCTAGTGTGAACCCTGTGCTTGGAGTTCTTTAGATAGTTTTCTTATATCCGGTTCATGTCTGGTTATTTTCAGTGTCACACATGCTTCCGAGTTGTCTGTTGTCAGCCTGCTTCGGTACGGATTTAAAATCACTCTCATATGGGAAAAAAGTTGTTCAAAGATATAGGATGATCCGAAAGCT
Organism: Pachyrhynchus sulphureomaculatus; assembly: GCA_019049505.1. Lineage (NCBI taxonomy): Eukaryota > Metazoa > Arthropoda > Insecta > Coleoptera > Curculionidae > Pachyrhynchus > Pachyrhynchus sulphureomaculatus. The sequence goes on from CM032449.1 coordinate 190,422,278, forward strand.
GTAAGCATGACAAACGCTACTTTCTTAAGACAAATAAATTTCTCTGGTAAACTCATCCAACAACTGAGTATCTCGTTTGAATGGTTCTGGCAGTCACCTTCTAATACCCTTCTTAATTCTACAAATTTCGTGTTCCATAGCTCGGAACTTTTAAATTCAATGTATTGAAGATCAAAATCATTAATGTCCATCCATGAGAAAAGAGATATGTCAAAGCAACTGCTGGAAAAATCCATTAAATCTGGTTTGATTAAAAAAACGAACATAGGACCATGTTTATCAAAATCCTGACCCCTCTCGATAAACTCCTCTTTTAAATTAGTCATATATTTAAGAATTTCGTTATTAGTGTACCATCGTCGACACTGGATATATAAGTTTTTAAATTTGGAAAATATTTATATGTGTTTGTAGTAATATCGCTGATAAATAAATCTATTTTTAATTTGAATAATTTACAGGATTCATATAAATCCAGAAATGTTTTGCCTGAGATGGTTTGTAATATCAGTAAGAAACATTAACATACAGATCCAGTTCTTATCTTCTAGTTCAGGATAAGCATCCACTTGATTTTTTTCCAACAAGAACGATTTAATTTCACCCAGACATTGCACAAATCTAGAGAGCACTTTACCACGGCTGAGCCAGCCCACATTATTGTGTAATGGTATATCTGAATATGCACTTTCTAATTCCTGCAGAAATGCCTTAAATTGTCTATGGATCAGTGAAGAACGACCGACAATGTAGTTAACTATTTTAACCACCCTATCCATCACGGATTTTAAACTTCCAGCGCAGATTTTAGCGCACAAACTCTCTTGGTGAATTATGCATTGAAAATTCAAAACTGATCGACCCATGCGTTCAATAAGAAGGGAAACAAATCCTTTATGTCTCCCAATCATAGCAGGAGCGCCATCTGTCGTTACGCAAAAAATTTTATTTAAATCAATGTTCCGCTTTTCAAAATGTTTAACAAATTCTGAACATATATCCTCTCTTGTAGTTCCCTGCAATGGGAACAGACAAATCAGCACTTCATACACACTGCCATCATCGAAGTATCGCGCAACGATTGCCAGACGAGCAATGTCATTAATATTGACACTTTCATCCAATGCTACACTAAATACAAAACTCCGTTTGATAGCGTCTCTCTGCTGTTTTTGGGCATTTTGTGTCATTTCGGTAATTCGTCTCTCGATAGTCCACACTGATGCCGGTATATCCCTAATCCTGGCCAATATTGTATCCTTATTGGGCAAGTCGTCGAATAAAATCTCGCCAGTACTTAAAAACGTTTCCTTCATAAATTCTCCGTCAGTGAACGACCTACCCTTTTGTGCCAACGATTGTGCAATTTTGAAACTGCATTCAGTTACCTGATTTTTTCCTTGGAAAACTTTGCTAAAGAATGTTGACTGTTTCTCGTATTGTTTACTTGCTCTTTGTATTGCCTCCCTTTTATCAGCGTTATCTTTAAATGACGATTCATGTTTTAACTGGAAATGTCCGGAAAACTACGCTTTCCCGACACAGGACACAAATGGCCCAATCGTTTTGCTGTACAAAACCGTAATCTGTTGTCCATGAAGTTTGAAATGATCGAACGTCTACCTTCTGTTTCTTCGCGGCCATAACGCAACGTAATTTTAATTTTTAAACTTTTCGACGACTATTGACTGGAACGGATGTTACTTCTATACTAAATGATCTAAACGTGTAGCCGCTTGCTATATATAGAAAAATAATGTTGCCAGAAAATTCTAATAATTACGTTTATTAAATTTCTTAGGACAAAAATTATTATCTACAACGCGCCCATTGTAATCAAAGGGCCGCCTAGAAGTTAAATCTAACAAAAACTAAAGTTTGGCAATATAAAAAGAGTTGCGGCGCGCGTCGGAACGATTGAAGTTGCATCGCGTATCCCTGGGTGATCAGTCACGACAGAGGCATTGTAGATATGATATAATATATAATATGCGAAATTCGCTAACAGAAGTGCTAATAGGTGCATTTGAAGTTCCTGTAGCGTCTGAAGATTTTTCACTGTCTTTATTGGATAATAAGATAGGCCAAGCCTCTTACTTACAATTTTGAAAGTATAAAAATTTTCTAATAATGAATGTATGCTTATACTAACTTAACCTAAGCTCTTATACTAGTGATCCTATGCTAACTTAATCTAGGAAATGTGTTATATATACATGAATTTTTTAATGCTAAGACTTAAAACTAAGACTAAGACTACCTTTGCCTAAGACATTTACGCTAACTTAAAATTAGGACGTAACATTAACTTAAACTAGGATTAATTACAACTTAACCTAGATTGAGACAATCTTCTTGTCACGGGAGGCGTATTCATCCCAGAGCAGCGGGTCGGACTGTATCGAGAACTGGCGGCTGGCGTGAGGTGGGAGTCGGAAGGCGTCCCTGATGCGTGGGTTCGGGTGCTGGGACGCCTTCTCCAGGAACTTCAGTTGGGCTGGGGATTTTTATTTCTCGTTGAGTAATTACAATTTGTATTTCAGTACTAACATATGTCAGTTTATGGCTGTACCTCATAAATAACCGGCCAAGTGCAAGTCAGACTTGTCCAATTAGTGTTCCGTACCATGATTGCTGAAGTATTCTACGAAATTCAGTTACACGTTCACCTTCAATATAAGAAATACCAAGAATACATAAAAAGCAAGACATCTTTGCAGCAAAAGTTTAAAACAAGGAATAATAATTACTACCTAAATATTTGTTTAATTTTAAACAAAGAAAATTATTTTGTCTCGGTACCTATCATCATGGAACTTTATTTGATCTGTGATTGGCCAAATGCTTAAAGCAGTAATGTACTGATAAGTATATGACTATATTACTAAGTGCACCGAACACGCAACTTGTGTAAAATCCCCCATAGATAAAGTGACTAACTGATTCCTATTAGTGTAAGCTGTAAAATTCAAATATGACTGAACAGGTCCGTACTTTGCTTAGAATTTAATTATTTTGGTTTTTGGAAAGACATTAAACAATGTTTATACTATGTTTTATTTATGTTTATTACAAATCATCTTATTATTATCAATTATTTTTATTTTAAATACAAATTATTACTTTACTCATTAAAATTAATTACATTATTCACTTAAAATAATATCACCATCGCTATCATTATTATTGGTTCTAATTAGTTTTTTCTATATTATTTGCAATATGGATATATGATTTTTCAACTTTTTCAACATGTATAACATAATTCGCCCAACTCTGTAATGGTATATTAAAAACTTCGGTTTCCATAAGTTTCAGTACACTGAAAGTAATAGTGGGGCAAATATTATTACGACGAATGGCAGATTTCAATTGGTGCCAAATATGCTCTATAGGATTAAATATACAGTGGTCTGGTGGAATCCTTAAAACTGTATGCCCCATATCCACAGACATATTCTATTATGTTTAAACTCTTCAAAACTTCTATCAAGTGCTGTTTGGTATAATCTTCGTGGAAGTAAATGTCATTATCGTACATGTAGTTTTGAATTGTTGCTTTTGTATCGTTTGAGCAGCGAGCTTTGATTAACTGCCTAATATGATAGCTTGCGTTGTCCATCACAATTACACTATTTGGAGGTATGTTCGGAATTAGCTTGTTTTTAAACCAATTTTCAAATAATTTGGCAGTGGTGTCCTCATGGTTATCGAGAGAAGAATCTTTTATGTTCTTTGCAGACAGGGAGAGTGCATTCGAAATCCATCCGTCTTTAGATCCAGCACGCAAAATTGTAATCCTTATACCTCTGTTTGACGGTGCCTTTGTTTTACAGTTATCACTTGAGTCAATCCAACCCCTTTCCGGAGTATCGTATGTGTCGAACCATGTTTCATCCAAGTAAATAATTGGACTTTGCTCGTCTCTGTAAAACCTTATTTTTTTCTAAATATTCCAGTCGCCATTCCTGAATTCTCTTGGACTTCATTAAAACTTGTGTTTTATTAAGTTTTTTAAATTTGAAACCCATGTGTTGAATACACTTCCATAATGTTGTCCTACTACATTTAATCACGGTTTCATCTCTTGCAAGCCTTTTCATTAAATTATCCAATATAGGTAGACTTTGTTCCTCGTATATCTTGTAAATTTTACGCCGTATTATACTTGATCACTTCCATCTATCCTTAAGAAAATGCCAGCATCACTTCTTTTCTTCCTCACTAGAACAGGGTTGTTTATAATTTTCCATACCGTTGATGTTCGAATCTTCGTTAATGTGGTCGTTTCTTCTAGCGCTGCTTGCTTGCTAGCATTCCATTAGGGTTGAATAAGCATTCTTTATAATTTCCTTGGCATCAGTAGATAAGTATTTTCTACTTTTGCACGGGGTAACCTGTTGAGATACACTTGACTCGCAAATATTTTCCATGACTAAGCTGCTCTAACGCACACGAACTAACGATAATTACAAAGCTTAAACTAAGCTAAACCTGAACTAAGAGGCGGTTGTATTTATATTACTACCATGATTTACCTGTTTCTGAAGTGCCCACAGAAAACCATAAAATTTTATTTCATTGTCTATTTATAGGTAATGGTTTTTACCCTTTAAGGATTAAGTTTAGTCACTTCACTATATATATTGACGGACTTTACCTATTAATATTTCATAGCTCTTAGTCCCGGTTAAATTCGCAAATTTCCACGAAAAAAATTTTCATTATATTGTCAAGAAAAATAGTTGTGGTGGTTGACTTCAACGACTTTCTACAGAAATGTCAAAGATAATGCACTTATAAAAATTTCCATTCACTCTACACCTTATGGAGAATATTTAAGAGTTTTTTTGAAATTTTTTGACTTTAGTACTCTTAAGGACAGGGTGAGGGGACAGCGATTTTTGGCAATTTCGTAAAGATAATATAAAGAAAAGTTTGCACGAGTATTACATCATATATATTTTTGAACTCTTGTTTTCACAAGCTTTCATTTGACACAGCGCTTAATGACCTTGCAAATTTCTTGTTCTCACTTCTGATTTCACCCTCCAAAATTAATGCCTTAAGTCAAAATTTAAGTTTCAAAACTACACGGCTGTGATTGAGCCATCAGTTCCTATATTTGTGACAAATTTCAATTTTCTTTGTCAAAAAGTTTCGGTGAAAATCGGGCGTGACATACAGGCAGACGGGCGGGCACCGAGATGATCCGATAAGTGTTCCGTACGGAACGCTAATAAAAACTATTGTATATAAAATATATATATATATATATATATATATATATATATATATATATATATATATATATATATATATGCTACAGGTTGTTCCATAAATAAGCCCAAATTTATTTGGTGTTATTGCGTAAATATAAAGGGTGGGAGCATCAAGGCAAGGCATTGAACGTCACCTCGGTCGTTGTTAATTTAGTTACGCTGTAGTTTCTTATTGGATTGGAGCATGTCTTTTGTGTGTGAAAATCTGACAAAAACCATGATCATTTATGTAGTGCAAATGAAGATCTGACTTTTTAACTGATTAAGAAATGGGTGCAAAAGTTTAAAGAAATTGGTTCCATTTGAAGTAAATCTCAGATCGGTCAAGCAAGGACATCAAAAAGCGATGCAAACTAAGAGTGCATCGAGAATCATCATATTTAGACGCTTTCAATATTTACAAACATTTTATTTTCGAATAAAATATATTCGCACTTTTATAGCGCTTAGAATAGTACCGGAAACATAACGATTATAGTTTGATATACGATAATAGTTTTTTCATTCGTCAGTTTGTTTTCCTTACTATAGATATTTTATAATTAAACTTGTAATAGGGCACTCTGAGGTTGTAGCTTATGTTAGTACCTTCAAAAGCAAGGCAAGAATCATATATGCGTAATAAATAAAGAAAATCGAACTAATAACCATACGTGGTGCGATTCAGAAGTTCTTAAAAGTTAAACTATATAGCAAGATCGCGAAATAGTATCGACTTGTGCTGATTGGTGGGGGGTAGGTGTATCATTAATAACTTGCTAGGTCATTTAGTTTGTTTTGCATGCGAAAGGTATAATTGTGCCTTACTCCGCGATTTTTACAGCTGATACGAGAAAAGAACAGAGCGTGTGTGACATTTAGCTTCAAATTTCAAAAAAGTGTAACTAAAAAATATGGAATGATTCATTTGAGGACGAAGCTCTGAGCCGTACGCAAATTTTCGGGTGGTTTTCGCGATTTCAGGCGGGACGATCATCAGCGGAAGACGATTAGCGTTTCCGAATATTTTCGACTGCAACCACGCTTGTGGACTACTTTAGAGATGACGGGAATCAGGAAGCCTTAAGGGGTCACATACACCTGGGCGGTGCAAAATGTATGTGTATGAGAAAATAAAAACATTTGAAATGTTATTAAGTGAATAATACATAAGAATGGCGATTATATATTTTTATTGTATTTCAAATTATAAGATTATTTTGTCAAAAATAAAAAATTTACTGTATTTCAGACTTTAGTATGCAATTTTCGACTAAAAAATGTACGTTTAATTATTTACAAAAAATTGTTTATTAGAAAAATTATAAAAACCTCTCGATATTTTGTAGAAAAGATTTAAAAGAAAAGTTAAATTGAGTTGAGTAATATTATAGGCATTGTCTGAAACAGGTAGCGGTCCCAATCCGGCGCCAGATTATATTTAATGCCATAACTTTGTAATGGAATGGAATTTTCTTAAAAAAATGTTTTCGAATAATTCTTAGAAGTATAGAGAGCAAAAGTCCGTAAAAGATCCGTGTATGTAACCCCTTAAAGTAATTAGGTCAGATTTTAGAGCGTTGGCCCGGGAACTTCTGGATAGCACCACGTCATTAAAATAAACTTTTTTTTCTATGTTTCTAATATGTCACTTTAATTAGATTGTTGTTTGTTTAGATTGGACCGGTACTCCAAAAGGCCGAAGATTCATGGACGTTCCAGCTTCATGTCCCAAGGGAACCGAAATGGCTCATAATGGTCAATGTATACAACCATTCGTGCTTGCAAGTCTTGCAAGAAAACAGAATATAACTGGGGAAACTTTACCTGACCACCAGCAAGTAGATGAAAATAAAATTTAAAGAAATACGTTCTAGAGTAGATATGCAATACTTTTAATAAAATGTCGAAACATATCTGAAGGTTAATTTATTTATTTATTTTCGTAACTGAGTGCTCGATATTCATTATATCGAGATTTTCTTGAGAAGCTTGAGTGGCTTTACCAAGCTGTTTAAAAAAACTTGGCTAAACTGACTACTCCAAAATCATTAATTTTAAAGGATTCGAATTTTTCACTATATTTTTTTTTAAAATGTCTAATAACACGTTTCACTACACTGTAGTTTCTTCAGATGGTAAATGTGGACACAATTGCCCCTGAACAAACGATAGTGTAGTGAAACATGTCATGGATATTTTAATCAATTATAGTGTAAATTTCGAATAAAATATTTTTTACTTTGTTCGCATAAACTTTTTATGGATTTCTTATATTAGGTTGAAGAAAAGGTATTGAGGATTTTAAGGTATTTTTTACGAGTAACTGTTAAAAGTAGGTTTGCTTGAAATTTTGAGAAATAATAAATTCTAGCATACTGCTTCAATATGAGGATGGTTTACCACATATTGCCATAATTAATTGTAAAAGTTTCAGATATTTAACACGTAAAAGATAGGAATCCATACTTTTTCTTTGAATAAAAGCATGCATTTTTTACAATTTTTGTTGTCGTATGTGTACTAAAAAGTCACAAATATATATATATATATATATACATAAAAAAATTACTTTACTCCCGTTCGTTAAAATATGAAGGCAGTTTATTTCTTAGTTGTTGTAAAAATATTAGACAAATATTACTTTTTGATGTATTTTATTAAATGAGTGTTCGCTGTGGCAACGTAGCTTGAAGAAGATTGCGCGCGCAGACGCGGACGTTCTCTCGAATTTTGAATCACATATATGCATAGCACTGATCGGACTTTCTTAAAAAGATACTAGAATAAACGCGTGCCTCACACGTGCTTTTATTCAGTTATCGATACTTAATAATCGATATATTTTTAATAAATAATCCAAAGTATCGTTTTAATTAATTATTCATAATTTTTTATTATATATCATATAAAGTTATCAAGGTTATTATAAATACACCTGATTGCTTGCGGCCGGAAGCAAGCGAGAAGCTACGTTGCCACATTCGTTATATCTTGAAAACCAAATTATTTCGCGTCTTTTTCTATCCGTTTGCAAGGCGAAGTAATAAATCATGTAAAATTATGCAAATTTACGTATTTTACGTAAAAAAGTTACAAGATTATTTGTACCCGTAGTATTAGCTTGCACTAACATTTATGGAAAATTACAATAGAATTATATCATTTTTGCCTTGAAAATCTCAAGAATGACCGAGCAGTGGCGTATCGATTGATTTTTTGTTTTAATTATAGCTATAATAAAGTTTGGTTATATTAAAAAAACATATTACAAAATATTACAGATATTACAGTAATATTACAAGAGCAAAACTAGTATTAAACAAAATTGAGGAATTATAATAAGATGGCAGAATATATGCATAGAAAACACTATGATAGTTCAGATCAAATCAAATTTATTTATCAAAACATATAAATTTACAGTAAATAGGAAATTAATTACATATAAATAAGTTTTAAAATATAAACGCACTTAGGCGTATGCTCCTGTATGTGCCTTTACAAAACACTACTTAAATCCTAAAATCTAAAAGAAAACAAATACAAATGTCTCACACAATAACTGTGTGTTGACTGGTTTTTTATTTTTATTAATATTTATTTATTTATTTACCCACGGGATATGCCCATGTAATACTGAGGGTAACAATTAAAAGTTTATCATTTATAAAATAACACCTTAAACTATAATTTAAATTTAATGACAAAATAAAATTATTAAATCTAGCCCTAGTGCTATGTTAATCTTAAACACCTTCTATATCCGACATGTCAGACATATCCGAATTAAAATCTGACATAGCATCATCTGTACCTAATGGTACAACTAGTGGTTCTACAATATGGTCCATTGATGAATCTAGTGTCCATATTTTATCTTCTTCTTTAATTACGTGTTCAACACATTTTTGCTAGTTTTCTGGAGTGACATTACATATTACTTTTGCATATAGATTTTTAAGGTTTGTTAATTTGTAGGTCACATTGTTTCTAGCCACTTCGCTTTTTTACTTGAGCCCAAATAAGCTCTATGGGATTAAGCTTACAGTGGTATGGTGGCAAGCGAAGAACAGTTATATCCCGAGTTTTCGCAATTTCGTCGGTACCGTACTTATTGTATTTATCTTTGTTTATTAAATCTTCATGTTTGACTAATTGCATTTACTTGCGTTTAACATGGTCATCATAGAATAATATATTTCGCTGAGTTAACCAAGACTGTATATCACCTTTAAGCCATCGTGGGAACACGTTTAAGTTTTTTGGAATGGTAACTTGCATTATCCATGACAATTATTGAGCTTCGGGGAATCAAATCTATCATCTGCTTAAACCATTCTTCAAACACATCAGAATTCATATCCTCGTGGTAATCTCCTGTTTTTTTCGATTCGAATGTAAGCAGACCGCCATTAACGAAACCGTAAATACTCCCTATATGTGTTATAATTAATCCGCGTCCTTTTCCAGATGGTGGACGGAGACCGGTTGACCAACCTTCCATAAAAGTTTGTCTTGAACTCAAAACGTTTTTGTCCTGCCAAAACTTATTTACAGTTTACCCTTCATTTATCCAAGTTTCGTCTAAATAATAAATACGTTGTCCTTGAGAACGCTCATGTCTAATTTTTCTCAGATAATCTCTTCTCCATCGTACGATTTCTCCCCTCCCCGATTTTCTTTGAAATTTTTCCCAACGAAAATTAAATGATTTTAAAACGCCCCACAACTTGGCCTGCCCATCGTTGGTATCTGAGGGTTACTTTTAACAACCTATAGAATTAAGTCCAAAGTTGGGATTTTTTTTCAATAAAAAGCCCATGAATTGATTCTACACAGGGAATTTTTTACATCTTTTGTCAGCTCCAGTTTTATTTTACCTGGTTTTAGCTTTGGCGCAGTAACTCCTCCTGCCGTTTCTTCCTTCAAAATTCGATAGATAGTTGTTTTTCCAACTCCGGTCATTAGAGAACACTTTTGAACACTATCGTCGACACTTAAATTAAGGTTTTTATCACTTTTGATGTAATTCAACATATTCCTAATTATGATATTTTCATTTAAGCTTAAAGCCGTTATTTTTTGACGTTTTGGGGAAGACACCTTTATTGTTCTAAACTGATACGTTAGAAAATAAACTGAGAATGTACCCTCGATACGGTTTATAATCAAAAAAATAACTCCATCAGGTAAAACAACCCGCCATTGGTTTATTACCCGCTGGGTCACTTTTATTACTAATTTGCATAATTTTACATGATTTATTACTTCGCCTTGCAAACAGATAGAGTATAACATAATGCTCTCTTTATCTTCTCGTAAGAAATACCTTAAAGTCAAAATTAATACAATTTTTTTATGTTTCTGAAAAACTTGTTTGACGACCTTCGGTCATTTTTCTGACAATACTATAATCCCGTCAGTGTAGAAGTTCTGTGGATTGCTGGGCAAAAAATTGTGACAAGTGATTTTCACGAAACTCTGTTCCAACTAACTCAACACCATTCAGGAAGTTTTGCAGAGACCAAAACAAATGGTAGTCCGACAGTACAAGGCAAGGGTACGGGCATTAAAACTTTTTGCTAAGCTTTTGTCGAGTCATTAAGAATGTGTGTTGTTAGGCGTTGTCGTGGCAACACCCTTTTTGTTGACTAGTTCCAGCCGATTTTTTTCAAGCGCTTCCTTCCTTTTCGTCAACTACTGACAGTAGTGTACAGAATCAATAGTTTGGTCAGGGTGTTGCAGCTCAAGATGTACGATTTCCTTCCAATTCCACAAAACATAGCATCACTTTTTTTGGATTCAATCCGAGCTTTGACATTGTTTATGGAACTTCATCCACTATCTTTTTCTCACATTATTGTCACACGGGATCCATTTTTTATCTCTTGAGCTACTACGTCAGAAATGGCTCAATTTCGTCACGTTTCCGTAGAGATTCACAGAAGGAAATTAGACCAAACAAATTTTTTAGCGTCAAATCATGTAGCACCCAAATATCGCGCTTGTTTTTGTAGCCAGATTTCAAGGGTATATATATATATATATATATATATATATATATATATATATATATATATATATATATATATATATATATATATATATATATATATATATATATATATATATATATATATATATATATATATGTATATATATATATATATATATATATATATATATATATATATATATATATATATATATATATATATATATATATATACCCATATCGTTGAACTACCAGCAATAATGGCAACCTTAAGAGAATGCAGAATCGATTATAGATACGCGAAATTAATAGAACATATATACAGTACTGCTTCAGCCACAATTAAGCTTCATGAATCAACATCATCATTTCAAATTGAAAGAGGAATCCGACAAGGAGATACCTTATCTTGACAACTTTTTTTAACAACGTTGGAGTATGCATTGAAAACTTTGAACTGGGATAATATGGGAATTAGTATAGATGGCGAATATCTGAATTATCTTAGATTCACGGACGACATCATCCTGATTGCAGATAATATGGAGGATGCAATAAAAATGGTAGAAGAACTGAAATGAGCTGTAGGAAGAACTGGTCTAGAATTAAACATGGAATTACTCATGACTAATATTGTGTTAAGTGAAGAGATAAACATATCTGGACACACTATACAGCAAGTAGACGACTACAAGTATTTGGGGCACGAAACAAGATTGGGTAGAGGCAATCAAACATGCGAGATCCAAAGAAGAATTGACTTGGGGTGAGCAGCTTTCGGAAGACTACGTGATACGTTTAAGAACAACGATATACCTTCAATGCCAGTCATGATATACAGAGCTGAAACTCTAACTCTGACAAGGAAGACAACACAGAAATATACAAGAAGAGATAGAATCTCGAACACAATCATTAAAGATCGTACAAAGATAGTAGATATTATAAAGCATATTACGGAGCTGAAATGGATGTAGGCCGGTCACGTGGTGCGCTTGACGAATAAGAGGTGAAAGAAAAGAATTATTGAGTTGAGACCGTGGCAATGCAAAAGAAGAAGAGGCAGACCACCTAGCCGATGGACGGATGACCTAAAGAGAATTGTCTAGAACTGGATAGCATAATTTACGTATTACATTCCACCATCCGTGAATATATATATATATATATATATATATATATATATATATATATATATATATATATATATATATATATATATATATATTTAATTTTCATTTTGCCAACCCATCTGCAATAGGTTCGAGAAAATTGAGCTTAAATCATCAGTGTCAGTTTTTTATTAACAGAATTCGGTTCAAGGTGGATTTATACCATTTCTCTAAAAATTCTTTTGTTGAAATTTCCTTCCCTGCACATGATTTCGGTTTCATTAAAGTTTAATTCATGTTAGAATTGGTTACTATGTGAAGCAAGTGCGCAAGAGTTTTTCTGAAGTCTGAAATCACTTTTGTGAGAAGTGATTCTGTCTTTTAGGACTCTTGATGTTTGTCCTATGTATACTTTTTCACACTGAGTGCAGGGGATGTTGAATCCTACTTCCGAGACTTTTATAGTTTCATCCTTGTCTTTTAAATTGGTAAAAATATTAATAATTGTTTTTTTATCTTTAAAGGTAATTTTTGAATTAAGTTGATTATAGAAAAGTTTAATAATTTTAGTGGAAATTTCTTTTTGATAAGGTAAGGAGTAGTTATAAATGATTCGGTTTTCAGAAAGAAAGGCACTGATATTAGGAGTAAGATTATGTTCTTGTTGAGAGATATTTTGTTGACTAACTCCTATCCAATAAAAGTGTTGAACAAATTATTATTTAAATCAATATCACCTATCGCTCAACAAGAACATAATCTTACTTCTGATATCAGTGCCTTTCTTTCTGAAAACCGAATCATTTATCACTACTCCTTCCCTTATCTAACAGAAATTTTCACTAAAATTACTAAACTTTTCAAACCGGTCCAAGATAGGAAAGGAGTTTGGAAAAACATGACGACCATAGACGTAGTAAAACTATAGTTTCGCTGAGCACTTGGATGCAGCTTGATTACGATACATCATTTTACTAATGTGAATGAAACCAGAATTAAACCAAGAACTAAAATTTTTGAAACTTGTATCGCCCAAACTTCTAAGTTGTACATATAGCCAAAGCCTATTTTATGTTATTATGGTCCGTCAAGTAAGAAGGTGTCGCGCATTGCTCATTAAAAATAGAATTATTTAATAGTTTTTTATATCACTCGACAGTACAAGATTGCTATTAAAATACTAATGATTCAGTTCTCCGTCCCTTTCCCATCAGCGTCCATAATCGCCTGGCATCTTCGGGCCACACTTGCGACGAGATTTTCCGCATATTCTTGGGGCAAAGATTTCCAAATTACCCATATTCACGTGACGGCTGCTTCACTTTGTACACCTTTTTCTACAAAACTTCTGCTTGAGGTGTGACCACACGATCGGGTTTCAATCGGACGACAGGGATATTCAATCTAGTGTGACTAGACCGGATTCCCTTTTCCACTGGCTACACGTTTTACTCCGATGTTTGATATCATTATCCTCTTAAAGAATCTACTTCTCATTTTTATCGATAAGCCATTGTTTGGCTGTCGCGTCAGTACAAATGCCTCCTTGTAAATCTGAAGCATTTTTTCAGCGTTCAAATGGTAGGTCAGATGAACAGCAGCCGCTGCAGGCGTCGTTTTCGGATCTTTTGGATGATTACATACAGCCTCGAAGCGCGAAGCATATGCAGCACTCATGTTCGAAAGTGTACTATTTAAGCATAAATAATAACAAAGCATTGTTTACAGGCTTGCCAACAATAACCTCAAAAAAAAAAAGAATTTCTTTTTCCGATTACAAGTTATAGGTGACACGTTTTTACTTGACCGACTCTACTTTTAGCCTCCTATAAAGGGTGTCCCAAAATTCACGCAAGAAGTAATTTTGATAGAAAACACAGGTTTTTAATTAAAAATTGTAATTTTTTTATTGATTCATAAAGTATACAGTATAGGGTTATGTATAGAATAACATATCGGGTAAATGGCCCCCACGACTTTGCTCTCACATACGCACTCTTTTGTCGAAATTTTCCATGGCCGCTTTGCATAAATGTGGCTGAATTTCGTTGATACAGCGCGACAATAAAGAATTGAAATTAAAATGCTAATGCTTCAGTAGTTCGTCCAGTCCCCACCAGCGTCGATGATCTCTCTGGCATCTTCGAGGCATACCTTTGACGAGATATTCGGCGTTTTCTTGGGGTAAAGATTTCCATATTGCCCGAATTTGCCATAACAGCTGCTTCATTGTGTACACCTTTTTACTTCGAAACTTCTGCTTGATGTATAACCAGACGTTCTCGATTGTGTTTGCATCGGGCGACTAGGATGACCAATCTAGTGCAACTATACCGGATTTCCCTTTCCACTGGATACACATTTTACTCGGATGTTTGGGGTTGTCATCCTCTTGAAGAATACAATCCTCATTTTTATCGACAAACGACTGTTTGGCAGTCGATACTAATGCCTTCTTATAAAACTGAAGTATTTTTTCAGAGTTCAAATTGCAGGTAAAGATGAAGCGTCTCCCAAAACCTTTTACTGAAAGACTTCCCGGAACATGGACCTTCGCAAGGTGTTTTGCGGTGCGCTGAACCTTTCTGTTAGTGGAAATTGACCAGGCTAATGGGGTGATAACATAGCCCTAAGATAAAGCTTCATCGGAAAAAATTACAAGGCTCCAGTCTCGATGTAGTTTTTTCTTTGCCCACATGCGTCTTTCTTGATTGTACTCCATTACTTCAAATTGTTAGGCCGGAGATGAACGCGAATCGTACCAAACGATATATCCAAACCTTTCTACTTTAGTTTTTGCTCCCTTTGGTGCAAAGTTAATTGAGGATTTCGGAAAATAATTTTTTCGTCCTCGTCCAACACTTTTCCTCTCGAACCACGTTCTGGTAGATCATCAACATTTTTTGATTGAGAGTATCGTTTTACCCACTTGCTAATGAATGACCTCAACTTGCCCTTATGGATGATTACATAGGAGCACAGCCTCGAAGCACAAAGCGTATGCATGTTCGATAATGTACTATTTAATTATAAATAAGGTTACAAATGAAGCTCTTTCCACGAAGCATTATTTATACGGGTGTCAACAATAACCCTAAAGAAAAAAGAAATTCCTTTTACCAACTACAAGTTGTAGGAGGCACGTTTTTACTGGAACAACTGTATAGTAAATCCCAAGATATAAGATCCTACCTTTTTGCTTTTTCAATGGGGCAATAAACCACCTTATTAAGGTTTTGTGCATAGTTGCCAGGTATTACGAAAAACGTATTTTTATTTTACCTGCTTTATATACCGCCCCCACTTGCACCTGCAATCATATTGGATCTATTTTTACCTATACCCGGTTTGAAGCCCTTTAAGTATTTCATAATATAGGCCTAATGACCACAGGTCCCAGATTCGAAAGATACTATTTATTATTTTTATTTTTAGTTTTACTTACAACTTACAACGTAACGGTTCTATTTTAATTATGTGGCGTCCGTGGGAAAATTGCAATAGTGGCATATCGCAAGGGAAAACATTTATCACTTGACGCTAAACAAATAGTGAAAAATGTTTACGACAGTTTGGTAAAAAAAAAAAATTGAATAAACAAAGTGCTTTGCAAAAAACTAACCTGAACTAAACTCCAATTTCTACGATTAAGGGTATTGTAGGAAAACCATCACTCAGGAACAGGAAAAAACGGAAAGATTTTCAAATGCATCATGTAGACGATTGTGAAAAAGACGTCATTAGGAGAAAAATATATTCTATATATGAAGAGCAGCTGGTGCCGACACTAGACAAAATAAAATTAAGACTGTTGCAGGACGTGACCATTATACATTGTTGCCGATCAATGCTTCACAGAATTTTCTTAAGAATGGGATTCACGTTCCGAAAAATCAACAAAAGACAAGTAGTGATGGAGTCATAAAAATTAGGAATCTTGTGACATACTTATTTACAATCGAACGTATCGATCAGAGAATTGGCCAATAATTTACCTTGACGAAACATGGTTCGATACCCATGACACTGTGCAAAAAGGGTGAGTTGACAGCAGTACAAAACGTCAGACTAACGCACCTTCAAATAAAGGTAAACGAACAACCATTTTGCATGCTGGATCTGAAAAGGGCTGGGTTTCAAATTGTCTACTATTATCTGCAAAAAACATAAAAGATTCTAGTTTGGACTCTCACGAAGACACGACCGCAGAACTTTTTGAAAATTTTTCAAAATTCCCTTTTGCCAAATGTTCCCGAACAGAGTGTTATAGTTATGGACAATGCAAGTTACCACAGTTGCCTACTAAATAAGGTTCCTAATGCAGCCAACACCAAATCGGAAATACAGGAATATTTGTTAGAAAATGACATTTATTTTGACTTTAGTTATAAAAAAAAGTGATCTTTTGGAAGTTTTGAAAGACTATAAATTGAAAAAGAAATATGTTTGTGATAGTATGGCTGAGAAAATTGGACACACTGTTTTGCGACTTACTTTGTATTATTGTGTGTTTAATTCAATTGAACATATCTGGCAGCAAGTTAAATCAAAAATAAGAGCGCAAAATATTTCTCCTATTTTAAGCGTGTCAGTGGTTGAATTAGTAAAAAAAGTTATAAATGATATACCTGGTGAAAGCTGGAAGAATTCCATTCAGCACGTTGTTAAAGTTGAAGATTCATATATTTATGTAAATAATATAAAACCACTGATGATTACTTCAGCTGATGACAGTGATAGTGATACCGATTTAGGCTTAAGTTAAGATATATTTTTATTTATACAATATGTCATTTATTCAAACTATATATTTGTACTTCTTATCCATTTGTTTTTACATGCATCTATAAATAAACATCTCCAAAAACACTTACAATTTTATTTTTTTGCATAAATGAATAAAATTCTTAAGTCCGTCTCTGCAACCTATCATAAATAAAAGGTCAGAATTTTTATATGGCCCACTTAAAACGGCAAAAATCTGGATCTCTGGGACAGGCTATATCTAGAAAATTTACTTTTAACTACGATACCTATTTAGGCTTAAGTTAAATATATTTTTAATTATACAATATGTCCCCTCTTGTAAACCCCAATCATTCAAACTATATATTTGTACGTCTTATCCATTTGTTTTTACATGCATCTATAAATAAACATCTCCAAAAACACTTATAATTTTATTTATTTGCATTAATGAATGAAATTCTTAAGTCCATCTCTGCAACCTATAATAAACAGAAGGTCAGAATTTTTATATTGCCCACTTAAAACGGCAAAAATCAAGATCTTATATTTAGGGACAGGCTATATATGTATTTGTATATATTTCAGGAATTGGTGTTATTAAACACTCCTCCTATATTTAGTCGATTCAGTATATATCTTAAGAATATGATGCGACAGAAATAATAAATTGCATTGCAAATAATTTTTATGTCAACTAGAAACACATTTTTTTGTGATTCATAGTATTACACCACATGACCAAAATTATAATTAGGCTTAAGTAAATCTGTGACGTGTGAATTAAACACAATTAAACTCTTATCAGTTAGATGCCTTTTATTTACTGTAATACTTTTATTATTAACAAACAAAGAATATAGCAATAAGCTATACCTATTAAAAAAAATTAACTGCGTGTTTCAAAAGTTTAGTTATGAAGAATTTGACAGTGTTTTTAGTGGTGTTAATATTCTTTTTACCTATTTTTGTTGGAAAGTACCCGTTACTTACCGCCACCGTCACTGACGGAACCATTTCCAGCGGTTTTCAAGAGTGGTATAACAAGATATTTAAAAGGGAGATACCAAATACTGAACCTCAAAATCAAATTTCGGCACAAGGAAAATTAAGAAGATGTATTTTCTGTACATCGAAATGTAAGGCTGGTTATGTCTTGGTAAATGGAAGATGTATGCAGACCCTTGTTTAAGGGGTTACGTCCACTTGGGTTGCAGCAATAAGTATGTATATTTTAAGGGTTATTAAGTGAATAATACAAAAGAATGGCGATTATGTATTTTTACTGTAACTAGGAACGAAAATTTAAACAATTATTTAAGATCATCATTTATGTTGATTATATTACTGCGGACAATTGTTTCGACACACTGTATCTTCTTCTGGAGCAAGATGTAAATTAACTACAAAGTATGTTACAGAATATATAAACTACCTGGCTACAAGTGCTAAATTTGTTAACAATATTTACCTTAATACCTAAAACAAATTCAATAAAGGAGACCCACCCCCATCTAATTGATCGTTGAGCAATAAACCTGAGGATTCTTTCTGGTTAATTTCTACCTGCTCTAAACAATTCAGTAATTTCCCTTCCTTTTCATCGTGCAAAATTCTGAAATTCTCATTGGAAGTTTGTTTTCATCTGTTCAATGTTTGGCGTAGTGAGATATGTTATTTTTCATTCTATAACTTTGTTTATGTTCCTTTATTCTTTTATAAAAATATCTGTCCTATATTCTAATCATTCCGTTCCGTCCGTTAATAGAATAATAAATATACCATTAACTGAGGAAAGCTTTCTGAAAGAATTAAATATTATAAAACAAAATAGTATAAACAATGGGTATAGGAGTGACTTTGTGTGTACCCGCATAAACCACTAAACAAAGATAAGTTTCATACACTCACTTATACCGGTAAATTGACCAATAAAATTCATTATTATTTCCATAAAAATCATGTAAACATTGTATTCCATACCAATAACACATTAGCTCGATATACTAAAAATAATAAAAGTAAAACAAAAAAAAAATAAAACAGAAGTTTACGAATTATGCTGTGGCACTTGCAACTAAAAACAGGCAGATCTTTTTATCGGAAATTACAGTTTCGTCCGTAATCCTTCTGGCTTAAATTAAGACATTTATTTTCGTCCAGCGTCTTAAATTTCAAATACCAGGTGTACAAGTATGAAATGCGGAGTTTTTTTTTTCTAAAAAAACAGGTTAAATTCGGAAGAATGATAAAAAGTGCTTTATTCAAAGTATGCTTCATCGCTTTTTATATATTTTTAACATCTTGCGGGAAATTTGTGAATACCACGCCAGTAAAAATCTTCCCCTTTTGCTGCGAACCATTCATCTTGCCATTTTTTACATCTTCGTATGAACTAAAGCGCTGCTCAGCAAGTGCGTGACCCATCGATGCAAACAAGTGGTAATCGTAAGGAGCCAAGTCTGGTGAGTAAGCCGTATGGGGTAGAACTTCCCAGCTGTGTGCTTCCAATGTGTCGCGAACTGGTTTTGCCGTATGTGATGGAGCATTGTCATGAAGAAAAATGCCTTTGTGTTGCCTCTTTCGGTATTTTGGCCTTTTTTCAAGCAGCGAACGGTTCAAATTGGTCAATTGTTGTTGGTAACGTTTTGTATTAACCGTTTCCCCAGCATCATCTTTCTGCCAAAGTGATTCGGTCTTGCGGTCGATGTGGATGGTGCACCTGGGTTTACTCATGATTTTTTGCGCTTGAGATTCTCAAAATAAATCCACTTTTCATCCCCTGTAACTATACGATACAAAAATGACTTCCTTTTGTACCGAGCGAGCAAAATATCACACGTGTTTTTGCGCTTTTCCATTTGCCTGTCGTTCAACTCATGTGATACCATCTACCAGTCTTCTGAATCTTTCCCATTTCTCGTAGCCGATTGGAAACAGCTTGTTGACTAACGCCCAATTGCTCGGCTTCGTATTTTTTTGGCGGTTTTCCACGTTCCATCGAAGTCGCCACATTTGAAACGCCGAAACCATCGTGCACATGTATCTTGCGATGGAGCGTGTTGACCATAAGCTTCTCGAAGTAATCGGTATGATGCAACAGCAGTTTTCTTCAAATGAAAACAAAAAATTAATGCTGTTCGCGAATGCTCTTTGTTCGGTATAAATTTCGACATATTGAACACAACAACACAACGCTATGCACACACTTTTTCAAGTTATCACTCGTGCGCGTCTGACACTTGTTGCTGACACAACAACGCAGTGTCAAATCTTTATAGCACAAACTGCATTGGTGCACCATCTGTTGTCTGAAATCCACATTTCATACTTGGGCACCAAGTATACACTTTCGTCCAAGGGTAATGCAGGTAAACAGACGGATGATCTTGATCGTAATTTGAAAAAAAACCCATCCAATAAAAATAATTATGAAATATTTGGGCTTATAGGGGTGGTTTAACCATAACTCATTATTCTTTGTGGTTTGTTTCATTTCACTTCAATTATTGTATTTTGTCTATTAAAGGACAAATCGACAAACTCGTATGCAAATTGTTTAACCTATATTTTAAATAAATGTAGAGAGTTTAACTTGCTGTTTCCACCGGCAGAAGTCGTGACAGATTTTGAAAAATCAATCCACAAGGCCGTTAAAGTGGTTTGGAATAATGTGGAATTATAGGCTATCGTTTCATCTCAGTCAAGCTTGGTGGAGAAAAATTCAAGCGTTAGGATTAGCCAGAGACTATAAGGAGAGAACAGAACTAGGGAAATGGATTGGATATTGTTTCGCCTTCTTTTCCTTAGTAACTGTTATTTCAGTATTTGTCCGGTTAATATTATCTCAAAATACAAAGATTCGGTTATTATAGTATATCCTTATACTTTATCTAATTAATCTTTCCTTATAATATAGATTCGGAAATTATGGGTGAATGCTTTGCTTTTGAGCTAAATGAAATGAGACCTAGCAACCAACGGTTAGAAAAATTTGCAGACTACCTCGTCGAAAATTATATAGAAGACGATGCGCTATTTCCACCTAATATATAGGTCGCGAAATCAGCTTCCAGCTAGAGAACAAAAATGCAGTCGTTTCACTCACCTTTAAATAAATATTTTAATTCTAGTCATCCTAATATATTTGTATTTTTGGAAACAATTAAACATTACCAATGTGAAATATGCGTACAAATACGGAGTGTAAATAGTTTCAAACGTTTAAACAGTAAGACACAGAAACGAGAAAATTTTATACAAGAAAATATTGTAAAACTTAATAATAATCAAATTTCTATGCTGCAATATGTAATATTAAATTCACATTATTATAGTTTTTAACAATATTAATTATATGCGATTATATTTGTTCTAATAAACTTTTCGTATGTACTCGTATTTTATTATTTAGGTATATTTTAAACCAGGTAAATCGGACGAAAATGTATATTCCCGAAAATTAGCAGCGTTCGAAACTGTATATATTCAGGTAAAGAGTTTCTTTACATTTGACCATTAATTAATGCGGGCGGACGAACCTATATGTGCCCCTTTTTATAAAAGAAAAAAGGAACAAACAAACCTATAGAATGAATAATAACATATCTCGGTACGCTAAACATTTGATAGATGAAAATTATACTTTCAATGAAGATTTCAGAATTTTGCAGGATGAAAAGAAAGGGAAATTACTGAATTGTTTAGGTTAGAGCACGTAGAAATTAACCAGAAAAAATTCTCAGGTTTATTACTGAACCATCAATTAGATGGGGGTGGGTCTCCTTCATTGAACTTGTTTTAGGTATTAAGGTAAATATTATTAACTAATTTAGCACTTGAAACCAGGTAATTTATATATTCTGTAACATACTTTGTAGTTAATTTCATAGTGTGTCGAAACAATTGTTATTAATAATATAATAAACATAACTGGTGATCTTAAATAATTGTTTAAATTTTTGTTCCTAGTTTTTCTCGATCTCTATCAAGTAACGGCTAAGTCAGTGCAGTATTTTTTATCGTACTTTAAATTATAAGAATTTTTTTAAAATGTTTTAAATGTTAACATTATTTTTTATCGTGCTAAATAAATCACTGAAGAAAACTATGGCGCGTCCCTTTTCTGCAGGATAATTTCACAAAAAATAATCCATTCTTATAAAATAATGTAGTAGTTAAAAATTGTGGAAGGGTTTTTTTTTTTTTAAATAAAAAATTTACAGTGTTTCAATCTTTAATATACAAGTGTCGACCAAAAAATTTATGTTTAATTATTGTCTGTTAGGAAAATTAAAAAAACCTTTCGACATTTTGTAGAAAAAGTAATCATTAGGATTTTAAAAAAGTTTAAAAATGTTAAAAATTGAGTGAGTAAAGTTGCAGAGAGTGTCTGAAAACAGGTAGCGGTCCCTATCCGACGCCAGGTCACATTTAATGCCATAACTTTGTAATGAAATGAAATTTTTTTAATGTTTTATTTTGAATAATTCTTGGAAGCATAGAGAATAAAAATCCGTAAAAAAAATCGAATTTTTGAAAATTCGAGGTGTATGTACGAGTGCTTTATTCAAAGTATGCTCCATCGCTTGTGAAACATATTTGTGAATACCACCCCAGTAAAAATCTTCCTTTTTGCTGCGAACCATTCATAGAGCCACTTTTTCACATCTTCGTACGAACCAAAGCGCTGCTCAGCAAGTGCGTGACCCATCGATGCTAACAAGTGGTAATCGGAAGGAGCCAAGTTTGGTGAGTAAGCCGCATGGGGTAGAACTTTCAAGCTGAGTGCTTCCAATGTGTCGCGAACTGGTTTTGCCGTATGTGATGGAGCATTGTCATGAAGAAAAATGACTTTGTGTTGCCTCTTTCGGTATTCTGGCCTTTTTTCAAGCAGCGAACGGTTCAAATCGGTCAATTGTTGGTAACGTTTAGTATTAACCATTTCCCCAGGTTTTAACAGCTCATAATAGACCACGCTCCTCTGGTCCCATCAAACGCAGAGCATCGTCTTTTTGCGGTCGATGTGGATGGTGCGCCTGGGTATACCCATGATTTTTTGCGCTTCTGATTCTCAAAATAAATCCACTTTTCATACCCTGTAACTATACGATACAAAAACGACTTCCTTTTGTACCGAGCGAGCAAAATGTCACACGTGTTTTTGCGCTTTTCCATTTGCCTGTCGTACCCATCTACCGGTTTTCTGGAAACAGCTTGTTGACTAACGCCCAATTGCTCGGCGAGTTGTTTTTGTGTTTGTGAATCACCCTCGTCCAACAATGCTTGCAATTCCACATCTTAGTATTTTTTTGGCGGTTTTCCACGTTCCTTGTCGGCAACATCAAAGTCACCACTTCACGCCGAAACCATCGTTCACACGTATCTTGCGATGGAGCATGTTCACCATAAGCTTCTCGAAGTAATTGGTATGATTCAACAGCAGTTTTCTTCAAATGAAAACAAAAAAATTAATACTGTCCGCGAATGCTCTTTGTTCGGTATAAATTTCGACATATTGAACACAACAACACAACACTATGCACACACTTTTCCAATTCATCCCTCATGCGCATCTGACACTTGTTGATGACACAACAAAATGGCGTATTGTCAAATCTTTATAGCACAAACTGCATTGGTGCACCATCTGTTGTCTGACATCCGCATTTCATACTTGTACACCTGGTAAGTAATTTGTGTCAGATGATTTAATTCTGAAATTACTAACTATGCTTCTGCTAAGAGTCATCTACAATTATGTCATAGACTTTCCAATTATTTTATGTCGTAAATTAATTCAGTGGGACTCCTGTATCTAATTGTCGAATCGTAAAACATCTCCGATGATATCATGCTTTTTTTAAATTTATTATCTGAACTGAATACAATATGCAAAATAAAACTATAAAAAATATATATGCGGGAGTAATTTTTAAGGTATCTACCTACACATAAAATGGACATCCTACAAAAAAACTGCTTTTAGATAAATTAAAATTATATGGTTAATTTAAAAAAATATCCTGCCAATGGCAAGCGTTGGTTTGTCAAAAAATGCATCGTGCCTACTGTGAAAATCCTAACGTCATAAATCGAAACGTCTACAGGAAAACCTCTAAAGCGTTACAGGAGCGACACGTGTGCGGAAAAAAAAAAAGCGATTCATGTTGTTCAAGACTGGTTGAAAAGGGTTGTACGAGGAGTAACAAGCTGAACCTCATACGGATGTGAAGTCTTAGTGTGACGTATATTTCTAACATGCACAGCTTTAGGAGGAATTAAGCAGGCTGGCTACATCCATCGAATACTTTCCTTGAAAATACTTGTAGAATAGACTCAAGTTGCTAATGATTCTTCGATGTTCCAACGAATCAAGATTGCTGGCCAATTCCGGGTTTCCAATCAAACGAACAGCTCTCTTCTGAATAGAATCCAGTAAATGAAGTGTGTGGGAGCAAAGCCCCAAGCATGAGAGCAATATTCCATCGTTAGTCGAATTTGAGCTTTGTACAATTGTTGTGAAGTGTAAAGCTTTCTAGTTCGAAATAATATTCCCAGCTTTTGAGAAGCTCTCTTTCTTATGTTTGCAACATGTTCATGTGTATTTGCTCCCAAATTAACGCCCAGCAAATTGAGTGACGATGCTACACATGAATGAACATAACTATGTCGAGTTCAGCAACGTTAACTTTTTTTAGAAAAAACTACCGCCTGGGTTTTTGTAACGTTAAATTCTATTTGGTAACTATCACTCCAAAACAGAATTTCTTCTAGGTCTTTGCATGAGTAGCCGATGTTCGAGCGTTCAAAGTGAATGATGAGATAAGCGTACTGTCATCTGCAAAGCTGTAGATAGAATTTCTGTTTTTTTTTCCAGCAGATTGTAAATGTAAATGTGAAAGAGAGTAGCAAACAGTATGGAGCTCTGGGGCACATCGGCGTTGATAGTGAAGGTGTGTGAAGAAACCCGTCTATTATCACTGGTAAAGAGCGCTCTTTGGGGAAACTTGAGAGCCATAAACAGAACTTTTCAGACATACCAGAAGAGCGTAGTTTAGCCAACAATCCATCGTGCCAAACATGGTCGAATGCCTTGGATATACCAAGAGCAACCGCTTGAGATTCTCCACATTATTCAATTGCATTGTTCCAAACATGTGTTACATAAATTAGAAGATCTAGAGTTGATCTAAATTTACTAAAGCCATATTGATGGCCGCTAATAATATTGAATCCTTCAAGATATTTTAGAAGATGCTGATTGATAGCCTTTTCCATGACTTTCGATATTAGTGAAAGTAGTGCAACTGGTTGGTAGTGGTTTGGCAAGGTCCTTTTGCCTTTTTTTTTTGTATTCGTTTACTAGCAAACTTAGTTTTTTGTGAAGAAGCCAAATATGATAGCAAAAAATTCGTCACTTTTTAAATTATAGGTGGAGAACGCCTTTTTAAAAAATCTAGTTGACCTTGTAATCTGTCAAATTTCACAAGTAACAAATTTTTTGTTATCATATTTGGCTTCTTCAGAAAAAACTGACTTCAGCAATGAAAGAAATTTTTTGATATGCTAATTAGGAAAATAATAAAGCCACTTAAAATTATCTTTATTTTGATAACGATTGAAAATAAATATTTTTCTAAGTGCACTGAAAAAAGCTATTTGATGCGGTGCTCATATAAAGAGGGTGCCATTTAAAAATTCTAGTTGAATCTGTAAACTGTCAAATTTGACAAGTGAGAATTTTTGTGCTGTTATAGTAATTTAGTACTGAAAGAATTTTCTTGGAATGTAGAATAGGAAATACTCAATTAGGCGAGTCACTTAATACATGTTCCTGTATCCTCGAAATATTCTTGAATTAGCGGCAAAAGACTGCTGAAACCAGGTTCTCCAATTGTAATAATAGTATAACAAGTCTCAAGAAGTTTTAATCATTTCTACATATTATTCCGAATTATTAATTGGTATGCGGCGTCCGTCATTCTCAAAGAAGTACGGACCGATTATTCTATATTAGGGGAATGTAAAGGCTCTTGAGATTTGCTTTTTTAAAGTGTTTTTAGTGTTGAAAAGAATACCACTTGACATCCGCAATATTAAATTTTAGTATAAGTACATAGTCATTGGCATTTGTGCAGTTATGAGAAATCTATCCTGCAGTTTAAGGTCTATGAATGAAAAAAGGAACCTTCATGCAGATATTCATAATGATAAAAATCGTGTAGACACTAGAATAAAAAATAACACTTCTCAACTACCTCGTGAGAAAACTTCAAAAGAAAAACCGGTCAAGTGCAAGTTGGTGTTCCGTACGTTGATTGCTTTTAAAATAATAAATTTTGTTACGGAAGTATCAAATGATCAATGACTCAGAAAACATACCTCAAATGAGTTTTCAACAAAGTTTCTTTCCGACCTTTACTGAAAACTGATGACCTTAAATTTTTTTTTTGTATATACCAGATAAATTATTAAAGGTAAAGAGGAGTTACAGCAGGAGGCAAAAACATGGCTTTTATTTCTCCACTTTCAAGTTGCTCCGCACTTGAGCGCGGGATATCCATGTTCTTTTAGGAAAAGTTCCACTTTGAGAACAAAATCTCAAAAAAACCAGTCTTTAAATAGAGTCACGTTTATCCAGGCATGGTTTTGATTTTTATACAAAACAGGAAAAGCATTGCGACGAATATTCTTAAAGGTTTGTGGATTTGCTGACTTACCAATACATAATAATGGGAGTTTATGTCTTCCAGAAGCATTACTGCATGCAAGAACAGTATTACGTTCTTTGCTAGGTTTGTAACCAGATGCTCCAGCTTCCGTTTTTGAAGCTAAGGTATTTGACGGCAACATTTTTTAGTTCAAGCCTGTTTTATTATTAGTATTCAATTATAGATTTGGTCTGGTGGTAAACCATGTTCTTTCATAAGCTGCTCAAAATTCTCTGCAAATTTTTTTGCAGCAGATACATCAGCCGACAGTCTTTCTCCACAAACTTTTAGTGGACGTACACCATGTTTTTTTTTCCACCTGTCTAACCATCCATCACTTGCAGAAAAATTTACAGGCGCTTCAATAACCGGCAACTCTTAGCTCAAACTCACTGCCTTATGTTTAAAAATTGTTCCTGAAATTGGTATTCCACGTTTTCGATTCTGTATAAACCGTAAAAATAAAGAATCATCCACTTTTTGGTATTCACCGCTTTTCATACTTTTTCGTGCTTGTGTGGGCGATGACAAAAACACTACACTATTTTTCAAGTTTTTCGCGATTTTTTCTTCACTCTGAAACAGTACTCACAACTACACCTAAATCCTTCGCTATATTTTTAAGAAGTTCACTATTATCTAAAAGTTGAATTGCTTCAAGTTCCCCTTTTAAGGTAATAACAACACGTTTACGCTTATTATTATGACGCTCCATTTTGTAGAATATCTATTAAAACGAAACTATTACCTCTGCGATAAAAATAGACGTAATGAGTAACTCATAATACTCGTCGACTAACCAAAACATAGACAGTGGTGAAATTCTAGACGTTGGGGAGTTCCCGACGCGTTAAGGAAACCACTCATCGTCTGTTTCGAATAATGGGAATTTTTCGTTTAATGGGAATATAATTTTCCTTTTAACAATTTGTTTTAGATAAGCCGGATCTCAGATAATCGCGATTCGGATAATCGGGATTGTACTGTATATATTTTTTAGCTCGTGTTTTTATAATCTTTAATTTGACACCCGACTCGATGACCTGGTATTTTTTTTTCACTTTCGATTTCACCCCCAAAACTGACCCCTTAGGTCAAAATTTAACTTTCAAAACTACACTAATTTCTATATTAGTATCAAATTTCAATTTTCTATGTCAAATGACAGACAGAAAAACAGACGGACAGACACCGAAGTGATCTTATATGTAAATGTTCCATACGGAACACTAAAAATTAAACTATTTACTTAGAAAACTCTTAAAGTAGCAAAATTTTCATTGGAAGTACCATGCATTTGTGAGAAAATTTACAGTTAATCTATCCCGACGCGTCGGGACGGTTGACTACTGAAATAACAAAATTAGAGTGCTCTTTAAATTATAGATTAAATACTTGTAAATATATTTAATATGAACGAGCTGCTTAAAACTAATTTTGTAACTTACGTATGTCCAAAACATCAATTACATCATAAATTAATGTCATACACGCCTTCACTTTAATCTTTTTTTTTGCTTTAAACCAAACATTACCTACTTCATTTTATCTTTATATTATCTCCGATATTTCTAACACAATATTTATTTTTAAAATATACCTCAATTCCAATAAAAATAACGATAAAGCCACTTCAGATTCAATAAACATGCTCTTATAAATGTATTAAGAAAGTCTGAAAAAAAATGCCTTCTTAAATGTTTCCGGCTCTTCTATAAAAATATCCTTTCTTGTTTGTAATATCTTATTGTTTTTATCAAGCTTGCGCGTTTGGTTATAATGATGCTTAGATAACACACAGCAAGAATATCCAATTTACTCCTTTAGTCTGTCCCCAACAATTTTTTCTCCAACGCCGCTACCAAATGCCAATCTGAAGTTTACAAAAGCACAAATGTTACATCTAAGTTTCCATTTCTGTTAAATTTAAACTGGTAATTTGTGCGCGTTTATTTTATCTTGTTTTCTGTTCTTTTGAGATGGTTGGAGTTAAGTTTTTTGAGCGTATAGTTATCTCAAAATACTGTAAATTGTTGTGGTACTGTTGTTACAGTTTTGCTAATTCCTCATCCATGTCTACAGTCCTGTTGTTTCTTTTAACTTCTTCTATATATTTTTCCTTCTAGTTTTCATCTACGTTTTCTAGATCTCACTGATAAAAGGAAACATATGGAGGTGAACTAAATCTATTTTCTGTCCTCGAAATTGTCCACCTGATGATTCTTCTACAATGTTTCCAAAATGTTTTCTAAGAAATTCTTCAAAAGGTTCACTTTCTGTTTAACTTGTTCCTTCATTTATATTTATCATATTCTAATGCTCTTCTTTTCCTAAATTGTTTTTCTTCTCCACCTTCTTTCATTAAACCTAAAATTTCATATATTTTTATAATCCGATTGAAGAAATCCCGTACTGTACCCTGTAGCTAGCGATCCTTGAGGGTTTTATAATAATAAAAAAATAATGGAATTTTGAGTTTTGAGAAGCTGACCAAAGCTCAGTGGCTGGCTACATCCATGTATGCCCCTAAGTAATTAACACTTGAATCTGCAATTTTTATTACAGCTTAGCTTTATAAGAAAGTCAACAACTTTGATTTTTTTTCTGTTACACCATACCAAGTAAGCGTCATTTTTAGTGAATGATCACACATTTAAGAGAAACGAAGTTATCAGTGAAAAAAATATTTAAAAAAAATTATTATCATGAATACACAGAAAAACTCGTCTAAGATGTCAATCAAATTCACATTATCTAAATATAGGCTTGATACAAGAAATACCGGTATAAGTTTTTAACGTAAATATCATTTGAAAATGTAGAAGATACATTGTGCTTTTTTTTTAAACTAATTAGTGATTTTGAGTTGTACGTTACTAAATATCAAGTATTTTCGAGCCTCGAATTATTTCGAAAATTAATAATGACTCGAAAGTGTTTATTTTTTACTGTCATGTTATTAGTATTATTATCCATACTACCGCGGATAGAGGGCGCTTTTGTGACATACGACCATTTCTTAAAATTACGAAAATCTAAGAGTGTGGAAGTTGCTAATGACTTATTTGGTGCAAATATTTTAAGAACAAAACATAACTGTGGAAAAAATCAAGTGCAGCTGTTCCCTGGTAGCTGTCGGACGGCATTTACCTGATATTAGGTAAATTACTACTTTTAATTTTTATTAGAACTATTTTTAATTAGTTTGCCCCATTATTTTTATGTTGGGAATTCCCAGCTCAAAGTAACTTCCTCAAAAACTTCAATTATCGTTTGCTTCACAAATAACCTAAAAATACGGTAAAAAGGTCTTTATTATCAGACATATTTAGACGTATTCATATTGAAAACTGTTTCTTCGTATATATTTGTCCCAAAAATTGTTACTTTACTAGAATTTTTTGCATAGACTCTTCCTGGACAAATTTCTAGCTCTGCTTCTAACTTTATACGTAAATAACAAAACCTCCACCTATTTACATTAAAACACGATCGGACAGCTAACCTGTCCTGAAAATTGATTTACTGGATCGATTGCTGACGAATTGGTCAAATATATAGTGTCGTCAGACTTCCAAAATTTAAAAAAATCCTTGGTTCACTAATGGAATTCTCTCCTGGACTATACTTAAATTAAGACTAGTCGAAGCTCAATCACTGTTTGTTTCAAAATACGTTACTGCCGACTTCTTTGGATTTATCTTTTAAACCATTGTTATTAGAGTAGTTAAAGATCGAATTTAAAGAGTAATTAATTTCTTGTTCTGCCAGTAATGCGTTAAGCCTATTAAACTGTCATTCGCATAGTCTTGGCCTACAATTGACAACACAACAATATATATCCGTTGTAAAAATGGAAACAACATCTCTCTATCTAAGGTTAAAGACACTCGGCCATTAATTAGTACACGCTGTGATCTATCCGCCAAATAGTCCTTTAATAAATTTATTGTTCGTTCTTTAATGCCCTTATTGTCTTGAAAATTTCCTCCAAATTGAAGGTAAACAACTTAGGTGATGTTGAGTCGCCTTGTCGTACTCCTCTTTTTGTCTTAATTTTGTTGTGGCGTTCCCATAGATGTTACCAATTAATTCTGTGTATCGGTGGTATATTCGACAATTGCTTAATGCATTGAGAACTGAATATATTTTGATTCTGTCGAAAGCCTTCTCGTAGTCTGTGAATGATACCCATAATTGGCTTTTTTGACCAATAATATCATTAGAGCATTGTTCCATTCATCAGGAACTCGTCCTTCGGTAAGGCATTTATTGTATATTACTTCTAACATAGGTATGATAGTCGGGTCGGCGTATTTGATCATCTTGATAATTACACCATCTTCTCCGGCGGCACGACCATTACTTCTTCTTGACTACTTGAACAGAATTAATGTTACCTAATCTATTTAAGAATTTGAACGGTATGAAATAAATTTCAAAAATAACCGGTCAGGGCAAGTTGAACTTGCACAATTAGTGTTCCGTACGTTGATGTTGTTACGGTGGTATAAAATGATCAGTTACTTCAGAAAACACACCCCAAATGAGTTTTCAACAAAGTTTGTTTCCAATCTTTACTGAAAATTGATGACCTTGAAATTTTTGTTTTTTTATATACCAGATAAATTATTAAAGGTAATGCACTCGTGATAATTTTCGTTCAATCTACACCCCCTGGAGAATATTCCAGAATTTTTCAAAATTTTTTGATCAGTACTTTTCGAGATAAAATGGGAGGACAGCGATTTTTCGCGATTTTTTAAAAATAATACAAGGAAAAGTGTGCACAAATATTACATTATATATATATTTTTTCACAAGCTTTCATTTGACACCACACTCGATGACTTACTAAAAAAATTTTTTTTTCACTTCCGATTTCATCCCCAAAACTAACCCCCTCAGTCAAAATTTGACTTTCAAAACGACACGGCTTTGATGAGGCCATCAATTCCTATATTATTACCAAATTTCAACTTTCTACGACAAATAGTTTCGGAGAAAATCGGGTGTGACAGACAGACAGACAGACAGACAGACAGACGGACAGACAGACAGACAGAGAGACAGACAGACACCGAAGTCATCTTATAAGTATTCCGTACGGAACATTAATAATCATTTGCAAATTGTAAAACGCAACAAAATTTATTTTAATTATTGTGTTGATTACATTTTAACATATCTATTTATTTAAGTTAATTTTACTTGTGACGTAAGTTGGGGAATCTTGTAAATTTTAGAAGTATGACAAGTATGTAAAATAGACAAATTCTGCCAGTAAGTCAAGTTAGTATATATTTATAATTGATTGCAGTTTAATCCAAATAATCTAGTTTATAATGATCTTTAATTTATCCTTATGCACTTATTACGCTTTTAAATGGATGACTGATGTGATGAGAAGCAATTTCACACTCATTCTCCACGAGAGCATGAAGAATCTATGTTTAGTTTAATAATCTAATCTGGGATTAGGAAGTAATCCCAACCTTCTAATTGCACAACAATAAAAATATGATGTATCAAATAAAAAAGAAGGTTTATTATTTGATCTGGTAATCCAGTCCGGTACTAATTGTCTGTAATTCATATCTTATAAATTTTATATATATATATACATATAGTTTAAAAAATATATCAAATAAAAAATGAAAAACTGTGGTACAGTATTTTAAAATTAATGATTTAATTGTGATTTAAGTGATTTAAGATTCTTGAAAATATATAATTTTAATTTTTCCGAGTCTAAGTACTGTTTCTCAGAATATTAAACAAAAACAATGAGGATTCAAGCAGGAATTCTAATAACTTTGTCGTGTTTAGTGTTTTTCATTTATTATATTAAATACAAATGGTGTTTTTATTTCTTATGAAGAATTTTTGAAAGCCAAAAAAACTAAAAGTAAAATTAAAGGTACAAATGATAATTTTCTAAAAGCAAATATTGTGAAAACTAAACATAACTGTGGAAGAGACAAATTTCAAATTTTGCCAGGAATCTGTGGAAGGAAGATTAGTTAGAACACAACTAGGTAATCTTTATATTAATTGTCATACATATAAATCACTAATTTAGGAAATCCTATATACTCCATACTGTCTCCTACTGTCTTTATCATTTGCATTAACGATTTGCTGGAAAGGACCAGGAATCCAAACTACACCTCTACAGATGACAGTACGCTTCTTTCTTCATTCGCTTTGAACGCTCGTGCATCGACTATCGATACAAATATCCACACGGATGTCCTTCAAATTAACAAAGATCTGGAAGAAATTCTATTTTGGTGTGACAGTAACCCAGTAGAATTTAACGCTGCAAAAACATAGGCGGTAATTTTTTCTAAAACAGTTAACTGTGCTGAACCCGACATAATTATGTCGGGCCACTCCATTCCTATAGCAAATTTTCAAACTCTGATCTATGATGAAGGAAGCAATTGTTGACAATGAATTCTTATCATTTTCGATAGGATTATCAGATACCTAAATAACTAAAAGTAAAAAAATCATGTTAGAATCGCAAAATAAATGTAAGAAGTTCAGAAGAAGTACTAATACACATTTATCTGAGATATAGTAGGGTGGTTCAATAAGTACCCGTGTTACGATTGAAGACGCAATTTTTTTAAAAAAAACAATTTTTTTATTTTTCAACATCGTCCCCTTTTAGGTATATACATTTTTCCCAACGTCGTTGGCATTTTTTTAACCCCTCCAAAAAGTATGAATTGTTTAACTCCCAAAAATACGCTTCTGTCTGGGCGATGACCTCTTCATTTGAGCTGAATTTTTTTCCTGCGAACCATTTCTTCATGTTTGGAAACAAGAAAAAATTGCAGGGAGCCAGGTTGTGCGGGTGCGGCAGCCATTTATAATGCATTTTATGCAGTTTGGCGGCTACAACTCCGGTTGAATGTGCTAGAGCATTATCGTGGTGAAACAGCACATTCTTCTTCGCTAAATGGGGCCGTGTCTCCTTCAGTTTCTTGTCGAAGCGGTCCAGTAGCTCACTATAGTATAGTCCAGTGATTATTCTTCCTTTTTCTAAGAAATTAATGAGTATGATACCCTCTGCATCCCAAAAAAATCGTCGCTATAACTTTTCCGGCCGATGGAACCGTCTTAACCTCCTCTTTGTTTTGATTGTTGTTTGGTTTCGGATGTACAATAATTAATCCAGGTGTCATCGACGGTGACAACACAACGCAGCAAGTCCTTCAGATTTGGCTTAAATTGCTCCAAACACAGCTTCGAATTTGAAAGCCGCACCCGCTTTTTGTCCACTTTGAGCAATGGCGGCACCCATCGGGCCGACAACTTTTTCATCGCCAACTTATCATGTAAAAATATTAATTACTGTTCCCACGTACACACTTATGGCATATGCTAATTGGCGCACGTTCGTTCAACGATCAGCAAGAATCATGTCGTTAGCTTTTTCAATGATTTTCTCGGTAACCACATCTGATGGGCGTCCGGGGCGATCCTCATTAAAAACGGATGTTCGATCACATAAAAATTCGTTTAATCAATATCTGACTGTTGTCATTGATGGCGAAGGGTTCCAATAAACAGCATCCAATTTCGCTTTTATATCCTCACAATCCAAAAGCAAAGAGCGAATCACTGAACCATACTGTACTTTTTCCATCTTACTGACAAACCCGTTACACTACTTACTGAAATGGCTGCCAAATGCAAACTAACTTATGAAACAATGTCAAATTTTTTTTGGTATCATCTGTCAGATAACATCACACGATAGTAACATCAACTTGCCTTAGCAACGCCATCTGTCCTCAAACGCGGGTACTTATTGAACCACCCTCGTATAAAGAAATTTTTTACTTATGCGCGTTATGTGGCACTGACTGATTTGAATCTTTTTTTTTTGGCTGTCGCAAATATAGTATTGATATATACCCTAAATTAATAAACAACTACTGTACAGGGTGAATCAACGATAGAATAAAGTTAATTATCTCACTTGTTTCGGGAATGACGAAAAAATGTTAAATACAATAGTTTTAGGGGATATTAAGGTGCACAGTTTAAAATTATTTTTGAGTATACAGGGTACGTCAAAAAAGTGTGGCCGATATAACATATATTTTTTTAAATGGAACATCTTATGTCCTAATTTATTTTTAAATTCTGTGTAAAATTTTATAACTTTTTTATTAATATTATTATATACCTAAACCTAGTAGTTTTTCTAATATTTCAATTTTTAAAAAAATACTAGTTTTCAGTTTTGTAAAAAATTGCCAGTAGCGCCATTGTTTCTGAAGGTGGAATACTCATAATTGATACGAGCGTACTATAGAGATGAAAAAAAAGATATATGTAAAAAAAATTGAGTTGGATGCTACAGGGTGTTCAAAATAAATTTATACATTTCGACTAATTTAAATTGAAAAATCTCAGATTTTTTAAATGACACACCCTGTATATTATTATTTTTAGTGTTCCGTACGGAACACTTATAAGATCACTTCGGTGTCTGTCTGTCTGTCTGTCTGTCTGTCTGTCTGTCTGTCTGTCTGTCTGTCTGTCTGTCTGTCTGTCTGTCTGTCTGTCTGTCTGTCTGTCTGTCACACCCGATTTTCTCCGAAACTATTTGACATAGAAAGGTGAAATTTGGTAATAATATAGAAATTGATGGCCTCATCAGAGCCATGTAGTTTCGAGAATTAAATTTTGACTTAAGGGGTTAGTTTTGGGGGATGAAGTCGGAAGCGAAAAAAAATTTTTTTTACTAGGTCATCGAGTGTGGTGTCAAATGAAAGCTTGTGAAAACACGAGTAAAAAATATATATATAATATTATACTTGCGCGCACTTTTCTTTGTATTATTTTTAAAAATTCGCGAAAAATCGCTGTCCCGGGCCTTATCTCGAAAAGTACTTATCAAAAAATTTCGAAAAAAAATTCTGGAATATTCTCCACGGGGTGTAGATTGAACGAAAATTATCACGAGTGCATTACCTTTAATAATTTATATAGTATATAAAAAAACAAAAATTTCAAGGTCATCAGATTTCAGTAAAGATTGGAAACAAATTTTGTTGAAAACTCATTTGGGGTGTGTTTTGTGAGGTCACTGATCATTTTATACCACCGTAACATAATTTTGACTTAAGGGGTTCGTTTTGAGGGGTGAAATCGGAAGTGAAAAAAAATTTTTTTTACTAGGTCATCGAGTGTGATGTCCAATGAAAGCTTGTGAAAACACGAGTAAATATATATATATATATATATATATATATATATATATATATATATATATATATATATATATATATATATATATATATATATATATAATAATTTTTTTTTTGTTGAACCTTTTGTTTACATAAACTTGATTGGTTTTTCTTGGGTACTTAGGTTCTTTTGGAAAACACAAACTAGTTTATTTGACGTTTCGCCTTATTTTTTTTAGGCATTTTCAAAAATTCTTTATTTTTTAATATTCATTCTAAAATTAGAAAACATAAGGTTAAAATCTTTTAAGTCAAATTACACTTTTAAAAACATATAGCATTTTTACGCACACTCGAACATTTAAAATATTACACCATAACAAAAATATAAAACAATTTACTAACGTGTATATACCCTGAAAGGCAACTATTCACAAACACACAAATAGTTGCCTTTCAGGGTATATACACGTTAGTAAATTGTTTTATATTTTTGTTATGGTGTAATATTTTAAATGTCCGAGTGTGCGTAAAAATGCTATATGTTTTTAAAAGTGTAATTTGACTTAAAAGATTTTAACCTTATGTTTTCTAATTTTAGAATGAATATTAAAAAATAAAGAATTTTTGAAAATGCCTAAAAAAAATAAGGTGAAACGTCCAAAAGAACCTAAGTACCCAAGAAAAACCAATCAAGTTTATATATATATATATATATATATATATATATATATAATATATATATATATATATATATATATATATATATATATATATATATATACTCGTATATAATGTAATACTTGCGCACACTTTTCTTCGTATTACTTTTACAAAATCGCTGTCCCCTACCTTATCTCGAAAAGTACTGATCAAAAAATTTTGAAAAAATTCTGGAATATTCTCCACGGGGTATAGATTGAACGAAAATTATCACGAGTGCATTACCTTTAATAATTTATTTGGTATATAAAAAAAACCAAAATTTCAAGGTCACCAGTTTTCAGTAAAGATTGGAAACAACCTTTGTTGAAAACTCCTTTGAGGTGTGTTTTGTGAAGTCACTGATCATTTTATACCGCCCTAACAAAATTTTTTATTTTAAAAACAATCAACGTACGGAACACTAATTGTGCAAGTTCAACTTGCACTTGACCGGTTTTTTTATTTCTGATAGATTTTAGAAAACTCTCCAACTTTTACTAAGTATGTCATATACCTATTTCTAATAGTTTTCGATCTATTTTGAATTTTTTCAATTTTTACCCTTGTTTTTAATACACTTACGCTATTGTGAAAACATAAACAAATAGTTAATAATAATTTTAATATAGTTTAACTTATCTAATGATTAATTATTATGACGTAATACAAATGTTCAAAAATATGCCCGTCTACTTGAATACCATTGTTTAGCCGTTTCACTATATTTCCCTTCACTTTCCTTAGCATAAAGGGCACTATTGTTCTGCACGCATCCCGTATCCTATTTTCCATATCTACTGGTATTGTAGGGGGATTCATATAAACAAGATCTTTAATGTAGCCCTTCAAAAAGAAGTCTAAAGGTGTTAAGTCACATGATCGAGGGGGCCACTGAATGAATCCATCCCTACCGATCCATTTTTGTGAGTAACGATCGTTTAAAAATTCCCGAACTTTCCGGTGGTAATGAGCAGGAGCTCCGTCTTGTTGAATCCACATTTGTTCCCTTTCAAAGT
This sequence comes from Pachyrhynchus sulphureomaculatus, assembly GCA_019049505.1. Classification (NCBI taxonomy): domain Eukaryota; kingdom Metazoa; phylum Arthropoda; class Insecta; order Coleoptera; family Curculionidae; genus Pachyrhynchus; species Pachyrhynchus sulphureomaculatus. The sequence continues at coordinate 190,460,044 of CM032449.1, forward strand.
TATCAACTTCTTCAAGAAACTGGAGTAATTCGTTCCGCAAGAAATTTAGATATCTAGGCCCGTTAAGCGGTTCGCGGAAAAAATATGGACCAATAATTCGAAAATTTAATATTCCACACCATACATTAAGCGACTAATGGTTTTGGTTTTGAACTTCCTGGACCCAAAATGGATTAACTGTTGAATAATAATGCCTGTTATGGCTGTTAACTGCTCCATTACTGCTTCATCAGAAAACATTATTTTGGATAAAAAATTTGGATCGGCCTCTATTGCTCTATTCATGGTGGTACAAGTTTACTCTTCGTTTAAAATCATGGTCTTGAAGTTCTTGGTGTAGTTCCATATAAAAGGGATGATACTTTATGTTCTCGTAGTGCGATTAGCCGTAGATTGGGATGTGTCAGTTAAGTCAGCTAGTTGACAGCTGCTGACCTGGGGATTATTTTCAAAATGAAGTAAAATCTCCATTTCTTTCTCCTCATTGGTAGCATTCTGGTTTACTACTTTCCGTTTCGTATACTCATTAAGCACTGAAAAAATTTTCTAGATGATATACGTCTATTACTTCGCTCCGTAAAGCCTTACTGCCAAAAGACAATTTTTTCCCGCCCCGCCCAGTATATAAACCAAATAAATTAATTCATTTTTAGGAAAATCCATAACTATTACCTTTATACGTCACTTACTACAATAAATTAAACTATTTTTACTTGCTTAATAGATATGTCAAAATTTGACAATGCCTACATTTTTGTTTTGTCTTGGCAACTATGATGTTATAGCGTAAGTGTATTAAAAACAAGAGTAAAAATTGAAAAATTCAAAATAAATCGAAAACTATTAGAAATAGGTATATGACATACTTAATGAAAGTTGGAGTGTTTCGTAAAATCTATCAGAAAAAATAATAATATACAGGGTGTGCCGTTTAAAAAATTTGAGGTTTTTTCAATTTAAAATAGTCGAAATTTATTTTGAACAGCCTGTAGCATCTAACTCAACTTTCTTTTTATATATATATATATATATATATATATATATATATATATATATATATATATATATATATCTTCTTTTCATCTCTATAGAATGCTCGTACCAATTATTAGTATTTCACCTTCAGAAACAATGGAGCTACTGGCAATTTTTTAGAACACTGAAAACTAGTATTTTTTTTTTAAAAAATTGAAACATTAGAAAAACTACTAGGTTTAGGTATATAATATTATTAATAAAAAAGTTACAAAATTTTACGCAGAATTTAAAAATAAATTAGAAAATAGGATGTTCCATTTAAAAAAACATAAGTTATATCGGCCATACTTTTTTGAAGTACCCTGTATACTCAAAAATAATTTTAAACTGTGCACCTTAACATTGCCTAAACCTATTGTATTTATTATTTTTTCGTCATTCCCGAAACAAATGAGATAATGAACTTTACTTTATCGTTGACTCACCCTGTACACCAGGACTGTTAAAGTTTCTACATATACACACTTTTAAACAATTTTCAAACTTGAACTCTCTCAGAATATGTTATCAAAAAAAAATGAGAATTCCAGGAGTTTTCTAAAAAAAAAACTAAGCACGACTGTTGAAGTGAAAGACGATAGCACTTTCTGTGTACGTCGAAAAACCTGGGGAACTTATTCTTCTTTTTAGTGTTCCGTACGGAACACTTATAAGATCACTTCGGTGTCTGTCTGTCTGTCTGTCTGTCTGTCTGTCTGTCTGTCTGTCTGTATGTCTGTCTGTCTGTCTGTCTGTCTGTCTGTCTGTCTGTCTGTCTGTCTGTCTGTCTGTCTGTCACACCCGATTTTCTCCGAAACTATTTGACATAGAAAGGTGAAATTTGGTACTAATATAGGAATTGATGGCCTCATCAGAGCCATATAGTTTTGAGAATTAAATTTTGACTTAAGGGGTTAGTTTTGGGGGGTAAGTCGGAAGTGAAAAAAAAATTTTTTTACTAGGTCATCGAGTGTGGTGTCAAATGAAAGCTTGTGAAAACACGAGTAAAAAATATATATATAATATTATACTTGCGCGCACTTTTCTTTGTATTATTTTTAAAAATTCGCGAAAAAAAATCGCTGTCCCGGGCATTATCTCGAAAAGTACTTATCAAAAAATTTTGAAAAAATTCTGGAATATTCTCCACGGGGTGTAGATTGAACGAAAATTATCACGAGTGCATTACCTTTAATAATTTATATGGTATATAAAAAAACAAAAATTTCAAGGTCATCAGATTTCAGTAAAGATTGGAAACAAACTTTGTTGAAAACTCATTTGAGGTGTATTTTGTGAAGTCACTGATCATTTTATACCTCTGTAACAAAATTTTTTTATTTTAAAAAGCAATCAACGTACGGAACACTAATTGCGCAAGTTTAACTTGCACTTGACCGGTTATTTTTCTTATGTGGTGTGTCATATAAGTAGGCATATGGCCTGTTTTATCCCCATTAGATATGGACGTCCAGCATTCCTTTCACCTTTACAGAGGTCTGCCCCTAATTCTTCCGCCGCAAAGTTTATTGAGTTTGGCCCTTGTTACCACTCTGTTGTCGTCCATCCGATTTGTTTGTTTATTCCATTGTTTTCTTCTAGTTCAGGTCCATTTGGATATTTCTTGGCTTCTTAGTTTTTGTAGATCTTTGTAGATCTTTGTTGCGGATTCTGTCGTGAATAGTTTTTCCATGTATGTCCCTAATCACCTTCATCTCTGTTGCCCCCAACATTTTCTGCTGTTTTACATGTGTCAGCTCTTGTTTCTACAACATATGTGAGGATCGGTCTCACTGTTGTCTTGTATATTCTTATTTTGCTTTCCACTGTGACGTATTTATTTTTCCATACTATATCCGCCAAGCAACCTGCTGTTAGTGATGCCTTCATAGACTGTAGATTTACTTCCCTGTTTAAGACTCCGTAGCTTGTTATCGTTGTTCCTAAGTATTTAAAATTCAATAATACCTCCTTGGTTTCCAGCTTGCATCTTAATAATTCTTTTGAAGCTACCATACATTTTGTCTTGATTGTGTTAACAATCATATTTCCAAAATGAAGACATGAAAGATCTTCTAAAGTTTGTCCTCAAAATCGGAGATGAGGACTGCGTTATCGGCGTAGCATATTGTGTGTCCATTTTGTATCCTCTAGTTTTTGGAAGATTTTCCACTATTCTGTCCATGACGAGGTTGAAGATAAAGGGACTAAGTGAATCGCTTTGTCTTATTCCAGCCTTGCTCACTAGATGTTCCACTTTTATATTTTCTCTGCATTCTGTATTAATATCATGTATGATTTTTATTAGCTTCTTAAGCTGGGGAGCTTGCTGCCGACAAATTACTTGAAGTGGAGTAAAGCTAATCCCCAATAAAATAGCCACGATCTGTTGGATCCACCCTCACACAGCGCCAACAATGTAACTTCTTATTTTACTATAGAATTTTCGCTATTTCCCTAATTCTTTAATTAAAAGGTATCTTTCTAGTATTCCTAGTGTCCTGTCGTTGGACATCCTGTTACAAACGATTAACACTAAAGATGTATAGTATATTTAAAGCATCCAAACTCCTAGAGTTTTAATTTGTAACTAAATAAACAAAACTGACAAACTTTGCACTTGTGTTTTATTCAGTTTTGGCGCTTTTTCAATCTGATAAGATTATCGCATTTTTTAGATTTTTCTGTATGATTGTTGTTATGGCCTCTTGGATAGCTATGGTTTCAGCTGTGCATATAGTTATATGATCGGGCAGTCTTGAGGAGAAATTGTACTTAACCTCTGGAATGTATATCCCATAGCCTACATTTGGGCCGTTTTTTTGAGGCATCAGTGTAAACTCGTGTATAAGAAGAGTTTAAATTATCCATGCATTTTAAAAATTGTAATTTACAGTCTGGGGTATTTTTGCTTATATTCCATATTATTTTGTTGATGTTTCTGATTTGCTATTCTGGACTAACTTCGAATATAGGTTAGTTGTTGGATCTATGAATCTTATTTATATACGGTGTGTAATAATTTAATGATTGTACTAAATATGGTACTTCTTTGTTTCTCCAGTATCCTATGTTGCTGTTGCATTTGTTTCTTAATTCCGAAATCGCCTGTACCAGGCGATGATTTTTGATGCCTCTAATTTTGGAGATGAGGTTCACTGCTAGAATTTTTCTTTTGTGTTCTAAATCCATCTCTCCTGCTTCTGCTAGCAAGGCATTTGTCAGTGTACTTTTCATGCAACCCATTGATATTCTAAGTGCTTGGTGATGTATGACATTAATTTTATTAAGATTCTTTTTCGAACTTGGTTTTAAAAGAAGAAAGAAGAGCTACAAACAACTATATAAGACTCCACACTAGAAGATTATTACTAATAGCAAACGATTCTGGATTTCATATTGTTTTGATCTGGGTTCCAGGACACATACAGATTGCAGGGAATGCAACAGCTGTCAAACTTGTAAAAACTGGGAGATTGCTTAACTTTCCATCACAGGTAGAAATTAGTTTCCATAATAAAAAACAAAATACGTCAGGAATTTGGAGAATCTTAGAAAACATCTTTTAACAGCAGAGGTAGATTTACGCACAAATCCATAATATATTTATGGAAGAAGATGGTTTGATGGGTGTGAATATGAAAATCAAAGACACATTACAAACATAATAAGGATGAGAACTGGGCATGTTTTAGTCGCTAACCATCTATTCAAAATCGGCATAAAAAATTTGCCAGGTGGCGAATGTGGACAAATACAAGACCTCAATCATATTTTTTTTGAATGCAATCACTACTTAGGTAGAAGTATGTATGGTATAAAGAATTTTCCAAAAAAGGTTTCAAATTACCACTTGATATGAGAATTATATTAGCAAATCCAAACCACTATATAATTAATCTCATATATAAATTCTTAAATTGTCATAATATACAAATTAGAATAAGTTTTTAGGCCCAACTTGGAGGGGCGAAAAGAGAGAAGTGTGAGGATAAAGGAAGACGACAACTTGGAGGGGGAGAAAAGAAAAAAAAAAAAAAAAAAAAAAAAACACACAGGACTCATTTCTTTGGAAGCCAGAGCTTCTCTGTGGATCATACAATGTGTCCACACACACAGTGGAGTGCCTGTACACTCTGAAATCTTCCAGACATTGAATGAGAACCATTGGTACATATTCCGACGAAATTTTTCCACTCCATATTTGCCTCGTTTATAAAATGATTTAAGATAGCAAATAATGCGAGTGATGTTGCTTTGAGTTCTATTGGTTTGCAGAAAGATAGTTCTACTGTTGACATACCATCACAAAATCGAACATAGGCAATGAAATAAACATCTTTATTGCTATCTGTTGCCTCATCGAGCTGAATTGAAAATAATTTGTCACGCAACTTCCCTAAAAAGCTGATGCTGTACATCTTCAGCTATATCACCAATTCGACGGGCAACAGTATGGTATCATTTGATATAGGTATTGATAGCAATTGTTTGTCAAAATTATCTCCAAACATAGTTTCTATAATCTCAATTGCTGCTGGCAAAACAAGCTCTTCACCAATGGTGTGAGGCTTTTAACATCTGGCTATTTTATATGAAACTTTGTAAGAGGCAAGTAAAGCTTTCTCATTCACAGACAAAGTTTTTTAAAAAATGATTTCTGCTTTACGTATGATTTTAATTTTAATTCGAAGAATTTCTCGGGTTTGTTAAGGTACTCACTATGAAGCGTTTCCAAATGTCGTTTAAATTTATTTGGTTTCATGCTGTTTGCTGCCAAGATTTTTGAACAAATAACACACAGGGGCCTTTCTTCTTCATTTACTGGTAAACCCTAAATTTAAGTATTCTTGAGAATGTTTTCTTGATTTTATCTAATGCTCGCATACGTCCACTTAAAAATTTATCCAGAATTCTGTATAAATTTACTGCCGTGGATACTTAATACTTTGAATTTCAATTAACACGTAAATTACAATATACACATTCACGATAAATCCGATAGCAGTAGAAGGATCAACTCACTGAGACGGGCTGTAATTGAACGAGGTGCAGCATTTATACACTTTTGGGCAGACTTTCCGAATGTTCAAGACAACTCGGTACTTCTCGCGAAGCCGCTACCGATATGGTGGACGTGACAGAGAGCAATAGAGAGGCATCAATTCTAGTTTTGTCAACTCAGCAGATATGTGTTGCCAAATATGAATAAATTTACTTATTCTTGTTAGTTTGTAAGGTTTGTAATTAAGTTCATAGTGTAGCTTTAGCATCAAAATTCTGAAAATACATTGTTAATTGCATGCATTGTTATTGAATGAAATATGAAAATCAAAGACACATTACAAACATAATAAGGATGAGAACTGGGCATGTCTTAGCCGCTAACCTTCTATCGGCATAAAAAAAAATTCGCCAGATGGCGAATGTGGACAAATACAAGACCCCAATCATATTTTTTTTGAATGCAATAACTACTTAGGTAGAAGTGTGTATAAAGAATTTTCCTAAAAAAGTTTCAAATTACCACTTGATATGAGAATTATATTAGCAAACCTAAACCACTATACTATTATTCTCATATAAAGGGTGATTCATTTAGAGGTACTTTTTGTGATGGGGATTTAATTGCAGATTGCGCATGCGTCGTGTCAACTGAAGTGGCATTCCTGTTCAGTAGTGTTTGACAATTCATAATGGAAAGACTTAGCCCGGCACAGCGTCTACAAATTGTTCAACTTTATTACGAAAATGGGCGTTCTACGAGGAATGTGTATCGGGCGCTTAAAGCAAATTATGGTCCACATAATCGGCCTACCGAACGCACAATTCGCTCTACCATCAATAAGTTTGAGACCCAGTTTTCATTATTGGATAATGCTCGACCGAATAGACCACATCCAGCACGTAGTGAAGAAAATATAGGGGCGGTAGAGGAGAGTGTACGCGAAGACCGTGAAGTGTCGATTCGTCGCCGTTCTCAACAGCTTGGCCTGTCATATTCAACAACTTGGCGTATTTTACGTAAGGATCTTTCTTTAAAAGCATACAAAATTCAACTAGTGCAACAACTGAAGCCGACCGACCTTCCGAATCGTTTCCGTTTTAGTCGTTGGGCTCTTGACAAGCTTGCAGAAGATCCACTGTTTTCGAGAAAAATTTTGTTCACCGATGAGGCCCATTTTTGGCTTAATGGGTTCGTGAATAAACAAAATGCCCGTATTTGGGGGTGCTGATGAACAACCTGAAGAGGTTCAAGAGCTGCCATTAAATCCAGAAAAAAAACAACTGTTTGATGTGGTTTATAGGCTGGTGGAATAATCGGTCCATATTTCTTCAAAAACAGAGGCCGGCCGGAATGTTACTGTGAATGGTGACCGTTATCGCGCCATGATAACAGACTATTTGATGCCAGAAATTGAAAGCCCGTGGTCTCGACGAAATTTGGTTCCAACAAGATGGCGCCACTTGCCATACAGCCCGTGAAACCAGGGCTTTACTACGAGAGCAATTCGGCGAACAGATCATTTCACGCTTTGGACCAGTGAATTGGCCGGCTAGATCATGTGACATCACACCTCTTGACTTTTTCCTTTGGGGCTATGTAAAGTCCAAAGTCTACATGGATAAGCCAGCTACAATTGAGGCATTGGAGGCCAATATTACTCGAGTCGTTGGCCAAATACCACTCGAAATACTCACACGCGTCATTGAAAATTGGAACTTCAGAATGGACGTTGTTAACCGTAGTCGCGGACAACATTTGAAAGAAATTATCTTTAAGAAATAATTGTAAAGAATGGTTCTTTTATATGATAATAAAGATTATAAAATAAAATTGTTTTTATTCATTTTTTTTTATTTAAAAAAAAGTACCTCTAAATGAATCACCCCTTATAAATTCTTAAATTGTCATAATATACAAATTTAGAATAAGTTTTTAGCAACTTGGAGGGGGAGAGAGAGAAAGAAAAAACAAAAAAAACACTAAGTACGTTAGGTTTTTATCCAGTATAAAAAGTGTAAATATCTGGATGTTACAGTAAACTAGAAATTACAACCACAGCACTTGCAAGCAATTAATCAAGAAATAAATCCAAAAAGATTATAGTTGACGAGAATAATATATATAGAGAGATATGAGGAGGGCATAAAAGTCCGACTACTCACTCTCTCATTAAATATGGCATGCAAGCTCGAAGCACAAGAAGGGTGCTGTGCTGGAATATTATCTCGAAAAGAGAGTAGCGCGATAAACGAATAAACAACTACTTTGCATTTGCCAAATATTTAATTTTTAATGTCGGAAATCAAACTCATTTTTTACCAAAACAGCAACAATTTTTAAAATAGTGGTACACAGTTCTGCGAAACCATAACATAATTCATGTTTTTTTTTGGATTTATTAGTCGTAAAACTAATATGATATACTCCAGCATATCATATTACTTAATTAAACCTGTAATCTTTCCTCTCTTAAAACATCGTGCTTATGCGCAATGAAATAATAGAAACACAATAATTTCATACAATTATTTCTTATCTTCATCAAGAATGAGAGCATAATTTTAAAATAAAGTTTTAAAATTCAGTGTGTTAATGAGAAAATAGACATGATTTCCGTGAATTCTTTCCTAGTTTTGTTTTTATTTATTGCATTAGTGTTAGAAAATAGTAATGTAGAGCCAAAATATGTTTCTTATACCCAGTTTGTTAATAATGTTTCGACAGAAGGGAATAAATATAAGGAAGGACATATTTTTTGGAGCCAGAAGTTGTGCTAGTGGATATATTTATTTAAAAAAATGGTTGCAGGAGAATATTTGGTAGTAAACGGAAAAGGTTTAGAATATTTAATTTGTTATATTTTTCTTTAAGTTAGCTTAGCATCGCTTTTAAATGAAGAATTGTCAATAAGAAAATGTTCCCTTTATTCTTACTGTGTGAACTGAATATGTGATAATCTTGCCAATCTGGTCTTATCACTTTGCAATTTGTGTCTTAGTAAACCAATCATCGGCAAAGAAGTACACTGGACCTTTGCTAATTGCCACTTAATCCTGTAACCATCATGACCGAGAAGTGTAAAAATCCGGCCAACTGTTAGTCGGACTTGCGCAATTAGTTTTCCGTACGTTGATTACTTTTTGTTACGGAGGTATAAAATGATCAATGACTTGACAAAACACACCCCAAATGAGTTTTCAACAAAGTTTTTTTCGAATCTTTATGGAAAACTGATTTTTGTTTTTTTTTTTATATACCAGATAAATTATTAAAGGTAATGCACTCGTGATAATTCTCGTTCAATCTACACCATGTGGAGAATATTCCAACATTTTTTCAAAATTTTTTGATCAGTACTTTTCAAGATAAGGGGGACAACAGCGATTTTTCGTAGTTTTTTTAAAAATATTACTAAGAAAAGTGTGCGCAAGTATTGTATTATACATATTTTTGAACTCTGTGTTTTTACAAGCTGTCATTTGACACCCACTTGATGACCTTGTAAATTTTTCATCCCCCTCAAAACTAACCCCTTAAGTAAAAATTTAACTTTCAAAACTTCACAGCTTTGATAAGGCCATCAATTCCTATATTAGTGCAAAATTTCAACATTCTATGTTAAATAGTTTTGGAGAAAATCGGGTATGACAGACGGACAGACAGGCACCGAAGTGATTTTATAAGTGTTCCATATGGAACACTAAAAATTACTCTTCCAGATTTCTGCATTTTTTTTTTTACCTTGCAGGGTCTCTAGATCACGAAAAATATAATCCACTTATTTTCGTCGTTCTCTCTGTCTACTGGTCTGTCTGATTGTCTGATAGCACGGTAACTCTCGAACGAAACGAGATATCGTTTTCAAATGTGTATCACATATAATACTTGGGGTAGGAATGAAATCTATAATTTATGGGCGATATTGCTTAGGGAGAAGCAGGTAAAAGGGAAGAGGGTTAATAAATATTATTTTCAATATTGTTATGAGAATTTCAGTTCAGATAATAAAACAAATTTTAAGTATAATTATTTATAGGTATAGTCTTTTTCACGATCTAAGAAGGTGACTTAGCTACCTATATTCATTCAAAATTCAACAAGATTCGAAAGTGATTAATTAATGGCTGTTTAATGACAAGGCATCGTGCAGGGTTGCACTATACCTGATTGTTAATTGTTGGGTTTAAAATTTTATTGTGATAAGAGAGTTGAATTTTAATATTTTATGTACTGAATAATACACAATATAGTAATTACACAAATATATTAAAACAGTGTATAGTGTCTTCGCGTACATTTGTTACAATTTTAGTTATTAATTAATATCTAGTTCAATTTCGCTATCGCTACTATCTTGCAAATCAATAATAAGTTTTTTATAGGTTCTAAACTATTTATATTTATGTACATACTACTATATAATATATGAGTTTTCAATTTTTTTGACGTGTTCAATACATTTTCTCCAGTTTTCAATGGTTACATTTTTGACTTCTGTCTTTATCAACTCAACACTACTGTTTAAAGTGGGTATATTATTGTGAGCTTGTATATTAGACTTTATTTTATGCCATATCAACTCGATTGCATTAAAGATACAATAATATAGTGGAAGCCGAATTATTTCGTGTCCTGCTTCCTTTGCAATTTTATCACAAAACATATTCCTTCGAAAAATTGTAACTTTTTTAAAACTTCTAACAATTGTTTAACTGTATAACTTTCATAGAAATATATGTCACGTTCGCACAAAAAGGCTTGTATTTTCCTTTTTCTACTGGTTCATTTGGCGACTATGATAGGATTTTGAGGCCAATCTTCAAAAACTTCAGCAGTTTTATCACAATGATAATCCAAGCTGGAATCTGAAATATTATTGGCTGCTAAAAATAGTCATTCTGATATCTAGCCTTCTTCTGACCCCGCATGTAAAATAGTTATTTATTTACCTTTATTTGATGGAGCTTTTGTGTCACATTTTTTGGATTTATCATTCCATCCTTTACTGGGTGTGTCGTGGGTGTCATACCAAGTCTCATTTAAGTAGATTATCGTTCGATTTTCTGATCTAGCTGTATTTATTTTTTCAAGATATTCCATTCTGAGTTGTTGTAAACGCCGTGATTCACTTATAACTTGCCTTTTGTTTATTTTTTTGAACAAAAACCCCCAAACGACGTAGAATACGCCATAAAGTTGTAGTGGAACATTTTATATCACAACTATCCTCGGACAGCCTCCGTGAACGTAACAATAACGTAGGAACCTTTTATTCTGCATACATGTCATAAATTTTGCGGCGGATTAAGTCTTCCTACTTTTTTTTTTTTATTTGCATAATAATTAGTATAAATCAAGTCTTAACCTACATATTATTTTTACATCTTGATAAAAAAATATACAATTTATATAATTTATACAATTTAAAAATAAGCACTGAATTTAACTTCCTCACACCAAAGAAGAAGTTAACCTAAACACTAGTATTTTTTTTATAATAGGTGACTAAATGGTAGCTAAAATATTACAATAATTTTATTAATGAAGAAGCAGTTATTTTGCAGGCTACACTCGCTTTTTTTTTAAATAATATCACAAATTAACGACACCTAGGTGCCAGGGCACCTGTATGTGTCTGGGTAGTTTAACTAATAACTTTCTTTCTCGATCAGGTTTTTTTTTTTTCTTCTTTTTGTGACAGACAATAATACAGATACAAATACAATAACAGATACAATACATGGTTCATATGTAACGGCTGTCAACCAAACAAAGACGCAAAAATTCGAAAATTATCAAATATATATGCTTTATATAATTCACGAAATTTTTTGCTGTTTTTCTCCAGCCTCATCGAATTTGGCAGAAGGTTGTAGCTTCTCGGACCTAAATAACTGATACATTTTAGATTTATGTTGTTGTTATTCCTGGGCAGTCTTAAGTTTTTATTTTCTCTAGAACGTGTTTTGTGAGTATGATTAACAAATTTATTCCGTTCTCTTTACGAATATGTAGAAAGGTGCAAACTGTTGTGAGATACATTGTTCTAATACTGCATGTTTCTTGTGTAAAGAGAAGGGCAGTAGGATATATTCTATGTTTTTTATAAATTATTTTCATTATACACCTACTACTACTATATTCAGTCCATACAACGCAGATTCATAGAGCCCTCCCCACACCAAAATACCATAACTAATCAGAGATTCTACCAGCGATTTATATATATATATATATATATATATATATATATATATATATATATATATATAAGTATAAGTAGTTTTGTATTTAAAATATTTCTTATTATATAAAATTTGTGTATTAATTTATTTTCTTGACAGAAATCAATACATTTCGACACACAATTTTCGTGTTTTTTTAGACCCAACGAATTATTTACAATTTTCCAAACTGTACTTTCAGGGATGTCTCCATCAATGAAAAGTACTTTTCCTGGCCTCGCTCCACTAACTTTAAATAAACACTTTTAACTATCACTTTTGCCCCAACGGGCAAACATTTGCGGCTTCTGATGGGGGCTTCGGATATTTTGAGACACTATTGAACTTAATAGTACACACTATTTCAGTCTAATATGCTATTTATATGTATATATATATATATATATATATATATATATATATATATATATATGTATATATATATATATATATATATATATATATATATATATATATATATATATATACTTAGTTTTTGAGTTTTTCTTGGGAATTTTTTAAGATTCATAAATGAGAAAAGTTCTTCTTGGGGTTACATTTATTACAATACGTTTCAACCAAATTATCTTGGTCTTCATCAGTTGTATTTATAACCAAAAAGGAATTTTCATTATTCATCAAATAAGTATCGAAAATTCTATTATTATACGGGTACTAATATATTAAGTGTCATATAAAACATAAATATCACTGCTGTTTAAATATACTGTTAATAAAAAATAAAATAAAAATTATTTCTTCACTTCACTGTAACAGACAGACACCTTACAGCAGCGTTTCTCAACTTGTGGGGCGCGCTCCACTAGGGGGGCGTGATTACACTATTGGGGAGGCGCGAGCGTATCGAAAAGAAATTATTATTAAAAACATTCATTAAAAACATTTAATATAATTTATTGAACAGAAAGCAAAACAGAATACATTCTGACATAAAAAATAAAAATACACATTTAAACTGATATAATACACCTATAAATAGGATTGCATTAGTACTGCATAATGCATTTACCTAATAATTAACATATCAATACTAAATTAAAAACAAGTTTAATAATTATTAGTGACTCCCTTGAGCCTGTTTTGTAGAGCAAAGATTTTCGAAGGATGTTTTAATATTAGAAATAGACACTCTGAATTCTTTTTCTATATTTAGTTGAGATCTATATTTTGTTTTCAAAGTAGCCACTGCAGAAAATCCGATTTCGCAAAGGTAGGATGTTGAAAATGGTAATACTATACGAAATGTTCTTGTTTTCAGTGCAGAACACTCATACACCTCTGCCCAAAATTCAAAGAGTGATTCATTATTAAATTGTCTTTTGATTTCGCCACTTGCCGTGAAGTCTATGAAAATTTCTTCTTCGGAAGTTGAGAGCCCTTCGGGAGTATGGATCCCTAACCCAGTCGTAACTTGTTACCAAGTTGTCGTCAGTAAGAAAATACTTTTTAAAATTCTTTGTCAACATGGCTAGATGATTTTCAATGGTTACTAGAACTACTTTCACATGTTGTTCTTCAGCCTTGTATGTTTTAACACATCCACCCACATCTGCAAACATTTCTAGGTTTTTTTGCTTTACATTTCTGCCCCACAATTCCAATTTTCTACAAAAAGCATTAATTTTATTACTTGTATCGAATACATGTGTATTTGTTCCTTGGTGTTGAAGATTTAAGATATTTAGTTTCTCGAATATATCGACCAAGTAGCTCAATTTCATCACAAATAAACTATCTCGAAACTTCTCGGCTTCCGGTCGGTTTTCCTCTTCTAAAAAATGGCGATTTCATTTCTTAATTCATAAACACGTTGCAAATATTTCCACGTGATAACCATCTTGCCTCGCAATAAAATAGTAAGGCAGAATGTTCGGCACCTATGTCTTTACAAAGTGCAGAAAAAAATTCTAGAATTTAGGGGTCTCATTTTAATATAATTTACTACGGTTACAACTGTAGTGAGCACGATATTCAGAGCAGGACTCATTTCTTTGAAAGCCACAGCTTCTCTGTGGATCATACAATGTGTCGACACACACAGTGGAGATTTTTGTTTCACAAGGGCTTGTACACTTTGAAATCTTCCAGATATTGAAAGAGCACCATCGGTGCATATTCCGACGCAATTTTTCCACTCCATATTTGCCTCCTTTATAAAATCCTTTAAGATAGCAAATAATGCGAGTGATGTTGCTTTGGCTTCTATTGGTTTGCAGAAAAATAGTTCTTTTACTGCTGACATATCACCACAAAATCGAACATAGGCAATGAAATGAGCATCTTTATTGCTATATGTTGCCTCATCAAGCTGAATTGAAAATAATTTGTCACGCAACTTCCTGAAAAGCTGATGCTGTACATCTTCAGCTATATCACCAATTCGACGGGCAATAGTATCATTTGATATAGATATGGATAGCAATTGTTTGGCAATATTATCGTAAAACATAGTTTCTACAATCTCAGTTGCTGCTGGCAAAACGAGCTCTTCACCAGTGGTGTGAGGCTTTTTACATCTGGCTATTTTATATGAAACTTTGTAGAGGCAAGTAAAGCTTTTTCATTCACAGACCAAGTTTTTTTAAAAAAATGATTTCTGCTTTAGATATGACTTTAATTTTAATTCGAAGAATTCTCGGGTTTGTTAAGGTACTCATTATGAAGCGTTTCCAAATGTCGTTTAACTTTATTTGGTTTCATGCTATCTGCTGCCAAGATTTTTGAGCAAATAACACACAGAGGCCTTTCTTCTTGATTTACTTCAGGACTGGTAAACCCTAAATTTAAGTATTCTTGAGAATATTTTCTTGATTTTACTTTCAGAACCACGCTCGTCTGTGCACTTGTTGATGCTTCACTATCGTCTAATGCTCGCTTACGCCCACTTAAAAATTTATCCATGATTCTGTATAAATTGCTGCAGTGAATACTTAATACCTTGAATTTCAATTAACACGTAAATTACAACATATACATTCACGATAAATCCGATAGGAGTAGAAGGATCAACTCAACTGAGACGGGCTGTAATTGAACGAGGTGCAGCATTTATACACTTTTGGGCAGATTTTCTGCATATTCGAGACAACTCCGAACTTCTCGCGAAGCCGCTACCGATATGGTGGACGTGACAAAGAGCAATAGAGAGGCATTAATTCTAGTTTTGTCAACGAAGCAGATATGTGTTGCCAAATATGAATAAATTTACTTATTCTTGGTAGTTTGTAAGGTTTGTAATTAAGGTGATAATGTAGGTTTAGCATAAAAATACTGAAAATACATTATTATTGCATGCATTGTTATTGTATGAGAGGGAGGGAGGCGCGATGAAAATTATGTTTGGAAATTGAGTCGCAAATACTGAAAGATTGAGAAACGCTGCCTTACAGTGAAGTGAAGAAATAATTTTTATTTTATTTTTTATTAACAGTGTATTGAAATAGCAGTGATATTAATGTTTTATATGACGCTTAATATATTGGTACCCGTATAATAATAGAATTTTCGATACTTATTTGATGAATAATGAAAACTCCTTTTTGGTTATAATACAAGATAATTTGGTTGAAACTTATTGTGATAAATGTAACCTCAAGAAGTACTTTTCTCATTTATGAACCTTAAAAAATTCCTAAGAAAACTCAAAGACTAAGAATATATTTATACATATATATATATATATATATATATATATATATATATATATATATATATATATAAATATATATATATATATATATATATATATATATATATATATATATATATATATATATATATATATATATTTATATATATATTTATATATTTATATATTTATATATATATATATATATATATATATATATATATATATATATATATACATATATATATATATATATATATATATATATATATATATATATATATATATGTATATGTATATGTAGATGCAGAGGTAGATCACAGACAAGGTAGACGGACGACATAAAAAGGATACTGGGACACGACTGGGTGCAAAAAACACACAACAAAGCTCATTGGAGACAACTTGGGGAGGCATACATCCGACTGTGGAAGGAATAAGCTAATGATGTGTTGAGGTTGATTAAATATATAATAAAAAATGTTTCATTCCTCTGCTTGTTAGAGTACCAACATTTGTCATTTATAGCTTAAGGGGTTACATTCATACATACCTGGACACTGCAAAAAGTATGTATATTTGAAAAGAAAAATTAAAGGTTATTAGGTGAATATTACAAAAGATTGCCAATTATATATTTTTATTGTACTTTAAATTATAAGAAATTTTTTTAAAATATGTTTTAAATGTTAACATTACTTTTTATCGGGTTAAATGGACCACTAATAAAAACTATGTCCTCCTTGTCTGCAGGAAAACTTTACAGAAAATAATCCAATCTACAAAAATAAAAATTAATCTTCTAAAATAATGCAGTAGTTAAAAATTGTCGAAGGACTTTTTTTTCAAAAATAAAAAATTTACGATGTTTCAAACTTTAGTATGCAATTTTCGACCAAAAAATTTATGTTTAATTATTTATAAAAAATTGTCTATTAGAAAAATTTAAAAAACCTCTCGATATTTTGTAGAAATAGTAATTATTAAGATTTTTAAAAAATAAGAGTTTAAAAATTTAAGAATAGACTGAGTAATATTACAGCCAGTGTCTGAAAACAAGTAGCGGTCCTAATCTGACGCCAGGTCACATTTAATGCTATAACTTTGTAATGGAATGGAATTTTCTTATTAGTGTTCCATACAGAACACTTATAGGATCACTTTGGTGTCTGTCTGTCTGTCTCTCTGTCACACCCGATCTTTTCCGAAACTATTTAACATAGAAAGTTGAAATTTGGTAATAATATAGGAATTGATGGCCTCATCAGAGCCATGTAGTTTTGAGAGTTAAATTTTGACTTAAGGGGTTAGTTTTGGGGGGTGAAATCGGAAGTGAAAAAAAAATTTTACTAGGTCATCGAGTGTGGTGTCAAATGAAAGCTTGTGAAAACACGAGTAGAATATATATATATATATATATATATATATATATATATATATATATATATATATATATATATATATATATATATTCAAGGTCATCAGATTTCAGTAAAGATTGGAAACAAACTTCGTTGAAAACTCATTTAGGGTATGTTTTGTGAAGTCACTGATCATTTTATACCTCTGTAACAAATTTTTGTATTTTAAAAGCAATCAACGTACGGAACACTAATTGCGCAAGTTCAACTTGCACTTGACCGGTTATTTTTTTTTTAATAATTCTTAGAAGTATAGAGAATAAAAATCCGTAAAAAAATTGAATTTTTGAAAATTCGATGTATATATAACCCCTTAAGGGAAAGTAATCAAGAAACAAAAAATATAATATTTTAATTTTGTAAACAGCAGGTCATCTAAATAGTCTGGATAACATCCGTGTTGATAAGAAATTATACTTCTACTGATATCTGGAAACCACTTATTAAAACATAACTTCCTAGAATTATTTACTATTTTTATCTAATCATAAATCAGTTAATTAAGTTGAATCCGCAATGTTAGCTACAAGCCATATTTTTAGTTTTTAAAG
Source organism: Pachyrhynchus sulphureomaculatus (assembly GCA_019049505.1). Lineage (NCBI taxonomy): Eukaryota > Metazoa > Arthropoda > Insecta > Coleoptera > Curculionidae > Pachyrhynchus > Pachyrhynchus sulphureomaculatus. Next base: position 190,477,914 of record CM032449.1, read on the forward strand.
AAGATTTTCGGGTGAAAATCACCTTAATAAAAATATAGTGATTGTTAATGGTTCCATTAAAGGCGGATATCATTTCATAATAATTTAAAATATCAAACTGATAAGGTATCTTACAAAAATAATTAATCAAATAAAATAAAACAAGAAATTAGTATTGAAGTTTGCTATTATATTAGTATACTTGTTAGTCACAGCAGTCGGCGATCTATTTTAAATATTCAAAATATAACTGGTAAAATAACAAGTTAAAACTTGTTGCAATATGGCCGCGTAAGAGCGAATTTGGGTAGAAAGAAATGTCGAAAAATATGATTTATTATCTCGTACTAACATCAACTGATATCTTTTACCTTTCCCATCAAGTTAGTCTACCATATCGTAATTTTTAAATTACCGAATAGTGGAAATTGGATATATATATATATATATATATATATATATATATATATATATATATATATATTTTTATGTTACGTCTTTTTATGACATGCTAAACTGTCCTCAGTTTGAGGCATCTTTTTCCGTACCCTGTGAGAAGTTGTTTGTCCCACGCTTGAGCGCAATTTTGTAAGGTGTGCTAATTTTGCTTTATTTTTCGCTCCATGTAGACTGCGTCATTTTGTAACATTTTTAAATACTGGACGCCCCAAGCTTGAGCACAATTTTCTTGCAGCCCCGCTTTAATTTCTGATAATGAATTGAGTGAGACCTGATTTTAAAAGAACTAAATAAATTAAAGAAATACTAGCTCAGTTTTCCTTGGTAGAGAGATATGGGTAAGAGATAATTTTTGTACGTCTTTTTGGAATTTAATTCTATTTTTAAAGAAACCTCAGTTGTACGACTTTTTTTTGGGCACCACTCATTTTAAAATAGAAACGGTTCAACTTCAGCTAAGAAAAATGAGAAAAAACTGAAGTGTTTTATGGATATTACTAAAAAGAAATTAGTCTAGCACAACTGATCCTGAAAAGGAAAATAAATATTCAGTGAGACACTAGCTTTAATCAACAAAAAAAAATTTATTCATGTTTTTAAAATGAAAATAAAAAGTTCTAACCTTTACAGTTATACCAAAAAATTCTAGCCTAAATAGTAGTTGTTACATTTAAATTTTAAACCTTTACAACCCCCGAAGGCGAGACATCGTGTTTTACACTTCACTTTTTTGTCTGTTATACGTTGCTGTTAATGCACTACTCTCAAATAAGTCTATTGGAGGGAGTTTTGTTGACTTACTGTTTTTCAGTCCTGCTGTGATGGACTTCGCCCGATTTCACACTTTTTCTTAACACTTAGAAAGCTCACTACAGCTTTTATTGTCGAAACTGGTACTTTTACTTAGCAGCTTCTGAAGAAAATTAGCCTACTTCGGCTAGATGGAAAATAGCCTCTCGGCTAGACGGTACTGCCTGGTCTGCGGCTCGATCGAAAAAAAGCCTCGCTGGTAGTTTCTCAGGCCCTTAAATAATCGTGCGATTTTTGCCGGTAATATCCGGACGCTCCAATCAAAACTCCGGGTCAAACATTTCGCCAATCGCGGCCTGGCGGTAGGTTCGATCAGCAACCCGCACCACACAGTATATACTGAATGTCCTGAAACTTTTGTTTAATATACCGGTCGATGTTTTAAAATAAAAATAAATACAATTTGAAGTGAAAAATCAGTAACATTGCATGGTCTTAAAATCCAGGAAAAAATGAATGTTACATTTACCCCCTTCCAAAAAGAAATAGACTACACTAGTCTATTAAACTAAGGCTACTGATGAAAAGGTACAAAGTGGTACACTATCACTTAATACTAAGGTCAGAACTTAAAACAAAATTACAAACTTCGGTCCTTACTACTAGACTTAATTCTATTAAGCACTAATATTAAGTACAATGAAAACCAAATAAAAAAATCCTTGCATGAACATAAGAAATACCTGTTCGAAGTAACAATCGCGGTCTTCTTATATAAAAGAATCAGCTCTGTTATTGTTACCAAAACAAAAAATAACTGTCTAGACTCTTGTCTAAATCAAAAAAAATGAACTGAAATAAAATATGAACACCCCCCTTAAAATCTTTTAAGGATTGTCTGAAAATTTTTTATTTCAGCAAAAGAAATTTATAAAAATTCTTAAATAAAGAAAAAAAAAAATAAAAAATGATTCTAGTGCAAACACTTACACTAAAAAGAAAAAGTCTTGTCAGACCATTTAGCACAAGGCCAAAAAAAATATCTGGATAAATATCCAGGCAAACGCTCGGGAAAAATCGCTATCAATGCTCTAGCTCATCGCTAAGAGAACATTCCAAATCTAGTATCACTACTAGTCGCACTCAGAAAATAATCGCACTCTATAGCGCAATGTCGACGTCCTAAGACATCTAGACATGCTAAAATCGCCAGGGAAAACGCTCTGGTTGATCGCCAGATAATCGCACTCTATAACGCAATGTCGACGTCCTAAGACATCCAGACATGCTAAAATCGCCAGGGAAAACGCTCTGGTTGATCGCCAGAAAACACGTCGGCTTATCGCCAACCAAACACTCTGGTATATCGCCAGAAAAAGACTCGGCTCCTCGCCAAGAAAACACTCTGGTATATCGCCAGAAAAAAAAACCTCGGCTCCTCGCCAAGAAAACATTCTGGTATATCGCCAGAAAAAAACCTCGGCTCCTCGCCAAGAAAACACTCTGTAAATAGTCCTCGACTACACAAAGTCTGCGTTCTTAAAAGAACAACCTTGCCATTAACATAGTGAGCAGCTATAAAAGCTAACAATATCACTATAGGCACAGTGAATAGCTACAAAAGCTAAAATTCACTCTAAACACAGTGAATAGCTATAAAAGCTAAAATTCACCAAACTGAATGATCCTGCTTCAAAAAGCAATGTTCACAAAGAACAGAATGATTAGTCTGCGCACAACTAACATTCAAGGAAACATTCCCAACATAACTATATGAGACAGCAAGTCTCGAAATAGGACCTCCCTAGAGTCATAATCCTATATATAGGAGTCCATAAGCAAAACGACTCAAAATCACACATTTTGAGCACATGCCCTCAGGCAACCAACATACACTGAAATATATACAGAAATATATACAGACATATATACAGGAGTTCAAATCCCAAACCTTTGGTTATGACAACTCCATACTGAGCTTGGTGAAAGCTCTTAGCAAAAGCTAATCAAATCTTCGGCACATCGCGCCAAAGTGACAAATCTGCCTAGAAACATGAGCCAGAAAAAAACGCCCTCCGTCATTCTTCAGGGTGGCTACACAGAGATATAAAACTTAACCAGCATTGCGCTTCTCCAAGTTGCATGAAGAACCCTCGTGTACTGGTCTCGCCCTAGAACAACAACGAAAAACATTCAATCCATCCCACATAACAGGAGACAAACACCTCACCACGATATACTGAATGGTGGAGACAATAAAATACAGAATTGGTGACCCTGGTGTCCACCAATAAAAGGGAGTAGATTATAGCATCCACTAAACTAAAACGGTGTCTACCACACCACCATAAGTCAAAAAAATTAATCAATAGGGTGTTCCGAAACACACTACTGCCAACAGCCTGTCACCACTAATAGGCTAATTGGAGCTGAGGTCGACTACAGTAGTTAGGCTCTCCTTTGGTTCAAATAGAAATAACCATTGGGTAACAAAAACCCCTAAAGGTCCCAAAGGTCAAACGTTCACCCTCCATAGACTACCCTTCCAATCAGTCTGTTCCTCAGGAAGACTGACTCCCTGCCAAACGTCGTAACGGCATCTGTTAGCACCCGGTGCATCACAGCCTGTAAAAACAGATAACTCATGGGATACAACCTAAAGGTTTACAAGGTTGACTTAACCAAGCTTCTAACGAAATTTAAAAAAAACGAAAATGAGCTTAAAAAACAAAAGCTACATGAAGCAAAAATTTCTCAAAATTTTCAGTGGCAACGCAACAAAACTTTTGAAGACGACAAGAGCTTTTCCAGCTTAATCAGAAACAAGAAGAAAACATCGTTGACAGCTAAAATATTCGATCATGGTGTTAATCGTCTCCCTAAACAATAGCCTCTAGAAGAAACTGCTACAGGTATCAGGCATAACCGTTTTCTGTCAGCCCAAACTTCTAGATTACCTCTTGGAAATCTAAAAATTCGGTTAGGAATCTTCCTTCACTGCGCTTAGCCTCTCTTGACAAGGTTCTCATCTCGGTATCAGACTTTGATCATTTCTTTGTGAAACGACTGTCTTACTCTGATCTCATCTCTTGTAAATGATCAGCCTTTAGTTCTCCTGCAGGACTTCAATTTTCTATCAATCTGATAGTAAACCGAAAAAACTCAACATACGCCTATGAGTCCATGCAAAAAAAAATTTTAAAAAAATTAGTGACTCAAAGGTAACGTTTAAACGGCTCTGAAAAAAATAGAATATACCCTCAGTTTGTCAATTCAGAAGAAGATCTAAATCAAAATAATCCAAGTCTTAGACTTACTGGATAAACCAAATCAATTTACTCTTAATTGCACCCAACATATACCACTAAGGTAATAGAAAATACACCCACTCGGGTAACAAACTTTGAAATTGCTCATAAAAATTTTTGACTCAACATCATTCCACGCGAGCTACCTCTTGCGCTTGTCCTAACTCAAGATCACCTTGGACTGCCTCTAATCAAAATTTCGCTTCCAAGTGTCAAGAACTGGATATTATTTGGGGTCATAAGCAAATCAAATCCCGCGACCACCGACATACCAGTCTTATGATATATCCTGAGTGTGACTCTTTCGCAAGCTCGCAACAGCTGAGTCAATGCTAAACATCAACTACTATCAACCTAAGTTTGGATATGATCAGTACCCAAAACCTTAGCAAAAATAATAAAAGTAAGCTATACTCTGCTCAACTTTTATAACAGTCAAAAAAACGAGGTCGTCACCTCTACAGAGCAACATCAAAAAAAAATTTAAGCAATTAAGATAATGTAAATATAAATTATTCTTCTTCTGACAAACTTTCACTAGGGTTAGGTCCGTTGAATGGTTTTAAGTCTTTAATATGCCAACGTCCTATTTTAGTTCCATCTAAATTAACTAAACCATAAACTAAGTCTGAAATCTTTTCTCTAATCACGCAATGCACATACTTAGGTACCAACTTAGATGTGAATTTATCTGCTGCACTGGAAAGAATTTTATTTTTTCGCCAACGTGATCACCTATATTAAAGGCAAAATCCCTTTTTCTAAGGTTGTAAGACTTACTGTTCCGTTCATAAGCCTTATGTATCCTACTACGCACGTCAGTGAAAATATCTTTTAAACCCTTTAAATTTTCGGCGTACTCACCCCTGTTACCCGGAATTATTTCGCTGTCAGCATTGACATCCAAGTCGTAAGTTTTTATAATATGATCCAGATAGAGGTATATGTCTGCCGTAAACTAAGAAAGACGGTGTGAACCCTGTTACTTCGTGTCTCGCGGTATTTATCGCTTGTTGGATTTTGGAAATATTGCTATCCCAAGTGTCATGTGAATCCACGTAACTTCTTAAAGCGGTCCCGACTGTTCGGTTATTACGTTCCACAAAATTACATTGGGGAGAGTACACGGGATTAAAACGGATGTTAAAACCATAAGTTTCACTTAAGCTCTTAAAACTCTTAGAGGTAAACTGAGTACCGTTATCGCATATCAAGAGCGATGGAACACCGTGGATTAGAAAGACATTATTTTCCAAAATTCTCTCTATATATCCAGCTTTAGAGCTTTTCAAAGGAAATAGCATGGTATACTTTGTAAACCAGCAAGAAACCACGAGAAGCCATTTATTTCCCTTTTTTGAACGTGGGAATGGGCCTACTAGATCAGCTGCTATGACTTGAAAAGGGTAATTAACCGTTTTCTCTTTTCCCATCAGTCCCATAGGTAGTGTATTTGGAGATTTCTGCGCTCCACATACTTCACAAGTCCTCACAAACTTTACGATGTCGAAACGCATTTTTGGCCAATAATACTGTTCCTGAACCCTGTGAAGAGTTTTATAAAAGCCAAAATGACCAGAAGTAGGAGGAGTGTGACACATGTCTATAACTTCCTCTCTCTGTGGTTTAGGAACTAGTATTTTCCACTCGGGTACATTAATTTTTAAAGGCAACTGGTTTGGGATAAATTTGTACACGAAATCATTTTCCACCTTCCACTGTGGAAAATTTTGAGGAGATTCTTTAATTTGCTGCCGTAAATTGTCGTACCATGGGTCAATGCGATCTACATCTACTGTATCAATTCTTACGCCAAACTGTGCATTAAGACTGTTTTCGTCCGCTGTATGATCTGGGATTCTTGACAAAGCGTCAGGAATAACATTGTGGACTCCTTTTCTATGAATTAAAGTAAACGTGTGTTGTCTCAGCCTAATCGCCCAACGTGCTAGTTTGCCACTAGGGTTTTTAATAGAATTAAGCCACAATAAACTATAATGATCTGTTATGACCGTGAAAGGAACACCTTCTATGTAAGGTCTAAACTTTTCGATGTTAAAGAGTACTGCTAAACATTCTTTTTCAACAACCGAATAGTTACGTTCAGCCTTTGATAAAGTTCTACTGGCATACGCTATCATTCTTTCCTCACCATTGATATTCTGTGTTAGGACGCCCCCTAAACCGGTATTAGAAGCATCACTAGAAATATAAAACTGTTGGGAGAAGTCTGGTTGGGATAAAATGGGAGCTGAAACCAATAGCTCTTTAATCTTTATAAAAGATTCTTCGGCTGCCTTTGTCCAATCTATCGATTGTCCTTTTTTTTCGTCCTTTCAAAAGATCATTAATAGGCGACAACAGGGTAGGAAAATTCTCGATAAAACGTCTGTACCATGAACACATTCCTACGAAACGCTTGACTTCCGTAGTATTAGTAGGTCTCGCATAATTAACCATGCTAGCTACTTTATCCGGATCGGTACGCAAGGAATTTGAGCCTACAATATAGCCTAAAAACTTTAGAGAAGTTTTGAAAAAATCACATTTGCTCAAATTTATCGTCAGTCCGGCCTCTTTCAATTTATCTTTTACTTCTTTAAGTAAGCGAATATGCGATTCGAAGTCTTCCGATGTTACTAAAATATCATCTAGATAGGTAAAAATATGTGGCTCATATTTCGGACCAAATATAGCGTCCACTAAACGTTGCTGAGTTTGAGCAGCGTTCTTTAGACCAAACGGCATAGTGACGAACTGAAATAGACCTCGGCCTACTACTGCAAAAGCGGTCTTTTCCTTAGAGGATTTGTCCAAAGGAATTTGCCAGAATGCCTTTCTAAGGTCTATCGAGGATACATACTTAGCATTCCTGAGTGATGTCAAAATTCTGTCGATGTTCGGTAATGGGTAGTTATCAAATTTGCTGGCCTCGTTGAGCTTTCTTCCGTCAAAGCACAGACGATACTGTCCATCGGCCTTTTTCACCAATAAGATTGGAGAACACCAAGGACTGTTTGATTCTTCAATCACTCCGAGTTTCAACATTTCGTCCAACTCTTTATTTAATACTTTTGACATGTTCGGAGACATGGCGATGGGCCTTGTCTTTACAGGATTGGCATCAGCCGTATCTATAGACATGTTGATTTTATTCGTTCGGCCTAACCTATCTTTACTACTTATTTCATTGAAAGAGCTTATTACTTTTTCTGCTTTTAAGCGTTCCGTCCGCGAGAGATCATCTAGGGTACATAGACGCGAGAAAAGGTTTTCTAAAGAACTTTCTGAATAATAATCTTTAAAACTTGTTTGAGAGTTGACTTCTAGGGACTGTGGATACCACGAATTATTTTTAAAATTTACTAGAATTCCGAATTTTTGTGCAAAATCACATCCTAAAACCAAAGTATGTGATAGAGAAGGTACTACTAAAGCAGAAATTACTAAACAATGACCATTGCAGACTAGCGGCAACTCAACCGTACCTAAAACTTTTAGACGGCGGCCATCTGCAGTGGTAACACTTCTATTTTCGACATGGCATATTTTTATACTTAAACGACTTAAAATTTTAATACCATTCTTACCTAAAATGGAGGCATTTGCACGAGAGTCAAGTAAAGCCGAGAAATGGGCACCTAATAGATTTATCTTGATATGCGGTCTGTTATCTAAATATTTATGCACGAATAAAGGAGATATGTGACCATTTGGAGAAGCAGGAGTTCTAACCTGAGAAGGAGAATTTTTATTAGACTTTAAAAAAAATCAGAAACTTTTTGTAATTATTTAGTCCAATCTGATCTATTGGAATATCTCCTTACTTAAGATCCTCGTTAGAATCTTTCTTTTATCTGCGACCGGACGTTCTGAGAAAGTACGACGGATTTTTAGTTCATAGTCTAGTTCATATTCCAATAGGTGATTGACTTTAAAATTGAAGGCTTCCATGATAAATGAATACTATAAAATTTAAAAGAATTGTTTAAAAAGCCGTGAAAATATTTCTCCTGTGCTCCCAATAGTCAAAAAAAATAACAAAATCTGTAAAGGCACTTAAAATATGTAAACTTCTTTACCAAACTTTAAAAAAAATCTTCAACAATTTCAAAAAAATTTCTAAGTATTGCCTCGTATTAAAATCCTTTTATTAAGATATCTTAAGAATTTCCTATAAAAAAAATCTCTAGATATCGTTTCGTATATCAGCAAAGTATTTTTAATATTCATGCAAAATATAGGTGAGAAAAAAGAACAGTTTTTTTTGTTCGGTTATCCGCAAAATAAATCAACAATGCAAAATTAAAGTCGACCAACACATCTGCCAATCTGAACTATAAAGCCAGCTTTTAAGAAAAAAGTAGGAATCTCTTATCTTAGAGTCAACAACAAAATTCAAATATCTATATCAGATAAATTGAAATAAAAAAATTCTACAAATTTCCTGCTTTTGTCTTACTGCTATAGTGTAGTTTCGTTTAATAAATATTATGAAATAAAATATCTGCAAAGTTAGAGCTTTTATTTTGTTCGAAAGCTAGTACACTGAACCCTTTTTTTTAAAAAATAAAATTCCAAAAGCCCCGCGTTGACAGCGCTATTTTTGTGTTACGTCTTTTTATGACATGCTAAACTGTCCTCAGTTTGAGGCATCTTTTTCCGTACCCTGTGAGAAGTTGTTTGTCCCACGCTTGAGCGCAATTTTGTAAGGTGTGCTAATTTTGCTTTATTTTTCGCTCCATGTAGACTGCGTCATTTTGTAACATTTTTAAATACTGGACGCCCCAAGCTTGAGCACAATTTTCTTGCAGCCCCGCTTTAATTTCTGATAATGAATTGAGTGAGACCTGATTTTAAAAGAACTAAAGAAATTAAAGAAATACTAGCTCAGTTTTCCTTGGTAGAGAGATATGGGTAAGAGATAATTTTTGTACGTCTTTTTGGAATTTAATTCTATTTTTAAAGAAACCTCAGTTGTACGACTTTTTTTTGGGCACCACTCATTTTAAAATAGAAACGGTTCAACTTCAGCTAAGAAAAATGAGAAAAAACTGAAGTGTTTTATGGATATTACTAAAAAGAAATTAGTCTAGCACAACTGATCCTGAAAAGGAAAATAAATATTCAGTGAGACACTAGCTTTAATCAACAAAAAAAAATTTATTCATGTTTTTAAAATGAAAATAAAAAGTTCTAACCTTTACAGTTATACCAAAAAATTCTAGCCTAAATAGTAGTTGTTACATTTAAATTTTAAACCTTTACAACCCCCGAAGGCGAGACATCGTGTTTTACACTTCACTTTTTTGTCTGTTATACGTTGCTGTTAATGCACTACTCTCAAATAAGTCTATTGGAGGGAGTTTTGTTGACTTACTGTTTTTCAGTCCTGCTGTGATGGACTTCGCCCGATTTCACACTTTTTCTTAACACTTAGAAAGCTCACTACAGCTTTTATTGTCGAAACTGGTACTTTTACTTAGCAGCTTCTGAAGAAAATTAGCCTACTTCGGCTAGATGGAAAATAGCCTCTCGGCTAGACGGTACTGCCTGGTCTGCGGCTCGATCGAAAAAAAGCCTCGCTGGTAGTTTCTCAGGCCCTTAAATAATCGTGCGATTTTTGCCGGTAATATCCGGACGCTCCAATCAAAACTCCGGGTCAAACATTTCGCCAATCGCGGCCTGGCGGTAGGTTCGATCAGCAACCCGCACCACACAGTATATACTGAATGTCCTGAAACTTTTGTTTAATATACCGGTCGATGTTTTAAAATAAAAATAAATACAATTTGAAGTGAAAAATCAGTAACATTGCATGGTCTTAAAATCCAGGAAAAAATGAATGTTACAATACATATATATATATATATATATATATATATATATATATATATATATATATATATATATATATATATATATATATTTATAACTAGACGTGCCCGCGGCTTCGCTCACGTGGACATGATTCACTATTATCGTCACTGCTTATTCCTTATGTTACCTAACGTAATAAAATATATCCTATAACTTGGCCAGAGAACACATGTATTTTATAAAAAAAACACGTAAATCGGATAAGTGGTTCTTGAGTGCTAAGTGCACTAACGGATAGATGGACAGACAGACAGAGAGACGTTGCGTTTTATATATTATAGATTTTTTTTGATAAATATTAAGTTAAGAATTAAAAACAAAAACACGTAAATCGGATAAGTGGTTCTCGAATGATAAGCACAATAACGGACAGACAGACAGAGAGAAGTTGCGTTTTATATATGTTATAAGATCAATATTTTTATTATATAAACTGGCCAGAGAATACATGTATGAATTAAAAAAAAAAAAAACGTAAATCAGATAAGTGGTTCTCGAGTAGTAAGCGCACTAACGGACAAATAGGCAGACAGACAGAGGGACGTTGCATTATATATATGTGTATATATATATATATATATATATATATATATATATATATATATATATATATATATCTATGGGTTTATATTTTATTGGTATTTGGTCTATCTATGGATGAAGGTTGATTAAAAAGTATTTATTTAAACGTTTCGACTTCCTACAAAGTCTTCATCAAGTAAAACATTCTACAATAAAATTGTTCCACATTCAGATATTTCAAATTTCTTTTATAGGACATTTATAATTTGAACTTACCACACACGTAAATTTTTTCAAACATTACACAATACATTGACACAATACAATAAAAATACTAACCTTGTTTTGTTTCTTCATTACATATTTAAAAGCCGATCTTAGTTTATCTGGGGTGTTTACAATACTGACTGGTATATTTTTAAGGCATTATTCGTATCTCTCTTATCATTTATAGCATTTTTGTTTTTTTGTATTTCGATGGATTCTATTATTTCCCTTTTTTTGACGTTTTTTTTTTTTTTTCCGTGCCAATGATTTTTGTTTGTTCGAAATTAAATGTATGCTTTTTATTTTTTGCGTGATTACAGAGGGCTGTTACATTTATTCTGTCGTACTTATGTCCTTTTATCCTATTTTCTAGATACTGGGATGTTTGACCGATGTATACCCCCTCACAATCATTACAAGGAATTTCATATATTATATTACTCCTCTTATTTTTTGGAGTTTCCGCTTTTAATTTTGAGAGTGATTGGACATTAAATTATATGCTTTGTAACATATATTCGTGTTCGTAAAGCGCATACACAAACTTTATAACTCTTTCAAATATCAAAAACCAATAAATAAAAACAATAAACATTATATTTCTATTCCTTTTATCAACGGTCTTTCCCAACCAATTAATAAATTATTTAAAAAATACAACACGAATATATGTTACAAAGCATATAATTTAATGTCCAATCACTTCTTAAAAGCGGAAACTCAAAAAATAAGAGGAGTAATATAATATATGAAATTCCTTGTAATGATTGTGAGGGGGTATATATCGGTCAAACATCCCAGTATCTGGAAAATAGGATAAAAGGACATAAGTACGACAGAACAAATGTAACAGCCCTCTGTAATCACGCAAAAAATAAAAAGCATACATTTAATTTCGAACAAACAAAAATTATTGGCACGGAAAAAAAACGTCAAAAAAGGGAAATAATAGAATCCATCGAAATTCAAAAAAACAAAAATGCTATAAATGATAAGAGAGATACGAATAATGCCTTAAAAATATACCAGTCAGTATTGTAAACACCGCAGATAAACTAAGATCGGCTTTTAAATATGTAATGAAGAAGTAAAACAAGGTTAGTATTTTTATTGTATTTTGTCAATGTATTGTGTAATGTTTGAAAAATTTACGTGTGTGGTAAGTTCAAATTATGAATGTCCTATAAAAGAAATTTTAAATACCTGAATGTGGAACAATTTTATTGTAGAATGTTTTACTTGATGAAGACTTTGTAGGAAGTCGAAACGTTTAAATAAATACTTTTTAATCAACCTTCATCCATAAATAGACCAAATACTAAGAAAATATAAACCCATAGAAATATAAATTACTCAAAGGTCTAAGAAGAGCACATATTTTAAGGAAATTTGAAATATGTACGAAAAAATAAATAAATAAATATATATATATATATATATATATATATATATATATATATATATATATATATATATATATATATATATATATAATAGAAGATTATAGATAGCCTGGCCAGAGAACAAATATATGAATTTTTAAAAAAAAAAACATGTAAGTCGGATAAGTAGTTCTCAAGTCATAAGCGCACTAACGGACAGACAGACAAACAGAGAGACGTTGCATATATTATGTTCCTTGCTACATGATATTGTTCCATATTTAATGGTTTAGGCAGTGTATTGCAAGAGAACGCGCTAGCGGCAAACTTTTTTCCGACTTGATTCACTATTACCGAGACTCGTTATTCCTTATGTTACCTAACGTAATAAAATATATCCTAAAACCTGGCCAGAGAACATATGTATGTTTTAAAAAAAAGTACGTAAATCGAATAAGTGGTTGTCGAGTGATCAGCGCACTAACGGACAGACAGACAGACAGAGAAACGTTACATTTTATATATATTATAGATAGAAAATTATAAATAACCTGACCAGAGAACAAATATATGAATCTAAAAAAATACGTAAATCGGATAAGTGATTCTTCAGTGATAAGCGCACTAACGGACAGACAGACAGACAGAGAGCCGTTGCATTTTATATATATTATAGAAGACTATAGATAACCTGGTTAGAGAACAATTGTATGAATTAAAAGAAAAAACACGTAAATCGGATAATTGATTCTCGAGTGATAAGCGCACTAACGGGCAGACAGACAGACAGAGAGACGTTGCATTTTATATATAGCATAGATATTCTTTGCTACATGATATTGTTTCATATTTAATGGTTTAGGCAGTGTATTGGAAGATAACGTGTTAGCGGCAAACTTTAGACAGAGAGACGTTGCATTTTATATATATTATAGATAAGCCCTCTTTCATCCAATACCGGGCATAGGCCTCCCTCTTCTTTCTCTATCCTTCTCGCGCGATTTTTTCAGGTCAACCTTTCATCTTATTTAAAGCCTTCCTCAAGATCTTTGTTCCAACCGCGGTCAATTCTTATACTCTCTTATTCCATCTCTCATCTTGTTGTCTCATTGTGTGACCTGCGCATCTCCATTTCAGATCCGCTACTTTTTCTCTGACAAGTATCAGTTTGATTTTCTATCTTATACTTTCGTTTTTCTTTCTCTCTTGTAATCTTATATTCAGTATCTGGCTATCGATCGCTCTCTGTGTTTTATTTAGCTGGTCCATTGTCCTCCTAGTTAATGACCATGTCTGAGCTGCGTCATTGAGAACCGGCAAAATACCGTCTTTCTTAGTTTCAGAGGAATTCTTTTGTTGGCTAGTATTTTTCTTTGTTTGAAAATGCTTCCCAGGCCAGTCTGATTCTTCTCTGTACTTCCGTGTTTGATTTATCTTTCCATATTTTAGCACTTGGCCTTGGTAGATGTATTCCTCCACGTATCTGTTCCTCTATTCTCATGATTCGCAAGTTGTTCTCGTTTGTCATAGCCTTTGTTTTATCTTTGTTCGGCAGTAGTCCTACATTATCTGATTTGTTTTGCAGTTCAGTAATCATTTCTTGTATATCATCAAAATTATTTGATATTAGCACTAAATCATCAGCATAACATATATGATTTAACTCCATTTAACTCCATTTTTAATAAACCCCCTGTTTTCCCATTCGAGTTCCCTGAAATCTTCTTCTAATACTGCTTAATTAGGAGCGACGATTGGTAGTCAATCATCGCTCCTGATGAAGCGCATCGAGTGCAAAAATAAAGTGTTTAGTGTAGTGATGATATATACTGAAAAGAGCTTATTTTATACCAGATAAATTATTAAACGTAATGCGCTCGTGATAATTTTCATTCAAGCTACTCTTTATGGAGACTATTCCGGAATTTTTTCAAAATTTTTTGATCAGTACTTTTTGGGTTAGAGTGGACAGGGATTTTTGGTCAATTTTTTTAATAAAAAACCAAGAAAAGTGTGCCCAAGTATTACATCATATATATTTTTGAAGCTTTCATTTGACACCCTACTTGGTAATTTTTTTTTTCACTTCCGATTTCACACCCTAAAACTAACACCTTAAGTCGAATCCATGGGCCATCAATTCCTATATTTATGCCAGATTTCAACTTTCTATGTCAAATAGTTTTGGAGAAAGTCGGGTATGACAGACTGGCAGACGGACGGACAGACAGGCGGACAGACACCGAAGTGATGCCAAAAGGGTTCCGTACGGAACACTAAAAATAATTGTCTCAATTTTGACTCCAAAAACCTCAATATTTGTTCGACAATCTAATATTACCCTTTATTTTATATAATAAAAGTTTATATTCTGTTTTACCAGATGACCTCATTTTGAACAAATCTCCCCCAATATTTAAACAATAGAATTACTAAAATAAAATTCCAAATGTTTATTTTAGGAAATCCTGTATAACAATTTAAGACAACGCAAATGAGATGCAGTCTTTTTGTTAACCTTGGTAATATTGAAATCTCGTTACCAATAAATACCTATAACGTGACAGTACAGAAATATTGGTAATTTTAGTCATTTTATCTTAGGTAAACGCACCTACAATCATTAAACAAATACGTAAGTCGAAATCGGCTCTCGACTGGAACTTGTTTATCTTTGAAAAAGTTGTTCTGAAATACTATACCATCTGCTGGTTGCGTTTTTTTTTTTTACCATTTCTTGTGATTTAAAATATAAAAATAACACATAATATTAAAAATGAGTGCAGTTTTGAGGACTAATTTGATAGTGGTGTTATATACAGTGTTTCTAGTTTATTTGTTGTCAATACAAGTTGTGTTATCTAAATTTACCACGTATGAAGACTTCATATATCCGTTCAGTGATACTAAGACTGGAAACCTTTTTACAGCTTATAGCTGTGCGAAAGGATATCTTTACAAAAAGGGAAAGTGCAATCGGATTTTTGGAGCAGGTTAATAAGTTGAGGTTAGTTTTTGTTATCATCAGTCAAAATGTTTAGAATTTATCAGTTGATGGTAAGAAGATACCGTGTTCGCGATAATTTATTTTTGGTAGATGAGATTCAACAAAAAATCGGTAGAGGGAACTTTTGTCTACGACGCATTTTAGTAAAAATATCAGTCGACTTCGAACTTTCGGCGAAATCACGTAAAATTCAAAATGAGTTTGCGGGTCGATTCGAGGCAATCTTTCTTTGTTCTCATCCAAAGGGGCCTAAATATCAGGTCTGAGAAAAAGTTCGTGGCGTTTTTTTAGTAAAACTCAACTGGTTTTCTTATAGTGTGAAAATGAATTTATTTAAACCAAATATGCTCCATTATTATAGACAATCTTTCGCCATTTTTCGGGTAGAACCATGTTGCCATCGGTGAATAACTTCTGTGGTTTCTGGTTGAAAAACTGACTCAAGTGGTTTTCACAGGCTTCTTTTGAAAGTAGCTTAATTCCATTGAGAGAGTTCTGCAGAGATCGGAACAAGTGATAGTCGAAGGGTGCTATGTCTGGACTATACGGTGGATGCATCAAAACTTCCCAACCAAGCTCTCACAATTTTTGTTAGGTCATCAAAGAAGTGTGTGGTCGGGCGTTGTCAGGATGGAAGACGACACCTTTCCTATTAATCAGTTCGGGCCGTTCTCTTTCAATTGCCTGGCGTAATCTCTCTACTTGTCCACAGGAGAGTTGAGAATCAATTGTCTGACCAACTGGAATTAGCTCATGGTGGACGATTCCCTTCCAGTCATACACACACAGCATCACCTTTTTCGGCGTCAATCCTAGCTTCGCGAACGCTTGTGACGGTTCACCATCCCTTGTCCACGATCTTTTTACGCTTCCGATTGTCGTACCTAATCCATTTTTCATCACCGGTTATGACACGTTTCAGAAATGTCTCCATTGATTGATGTTAATTCGGTCTATCATATTTTTCGCCCTCAACTCATGAGGAACCCATACATCGAGCTTCTTTTTGTAGCCAGCTTTGTGCAAATGGTTCAAAACCGTTTTGTGGTCAATGCCTAGCTCCATACCAATATCGACACTGCTGATATGCTTATCTTGCTGGACTTTTTCAAGAATTTCATCAGCTTTTTCAGTGATTGGACGACCAGAGCGTGACTCATCTTTCACATCAAAATTACCAGAACGAAAGCGAGCGCACCATTTCTGCGCAGCAGATTTTGATAAAGTATCTTCACCGTACACAGCACAAATTTTTTCACAAGCCTGCGCAGCGTTCTTCCCTTTGTCGTAATAATATTGCAAAATATAACGTAAATTTTCATTACTTTTCTCCATTTTCAACAACTTTCCAACCACTGCACCAATTTAAATGTTTATACACTCAAAGTAACGCTCGAAGTATCACCTTTCTAATGAGCGTGCGATCTGTATTTCTTGACTTATTTGCAATTGACGCCTTCTATCGGAAAAAAACGCCACGAACTTTTTCCCAGACCCAATATTATTAAAAACTCAATGTCATTTGTGAAGAAGTGGGTGAGTTATTTTAACGAGACGAAAAATGTCGACGATCAAAACGTGGCTCGGTAGGCAAAGTCACTTCGAATGCCAAAAAACGAATCGTATGTTTTCACGGGACCCGAAATTGACGCTGCGTCAAGAAGCGGCAAAATTAAGAAAATGGGGTTTGAATGTGTCCCACGAGAACATTCGACAACATCTCCGTGCTCATGATGTCAAATTCCGAAGCACTCTTTCGTGTGGAAAGTATTTTTATTTTTTTGTTTGCATAATATTTGCTTCCGACAGAGTATCATTTAACGTTACACAAGAGCATCTTGAATTTATTTACACTGTGTCGTTATTACAGTAATGTGGCCATAATAAAAATTGAATAGTATTTTTAACTGAAATATAGTGATTATTGGCTTTGAATATAAAACTATTTGTGTATATTTTCTTTAGGGAATAATTGTTTTAAAAACATTAACCTTCCAATGGAGTTTATTTTTGCAGCTTCAGATGCTTTTTTAAATTGAAAAATATAAAATTCTTCAATATGTCATAATCTAAAATAAAAACGTAAGCTTTTAAAGTTTATCAACAATGCGGCAGTTCAGGCTGATATCAAAATCATTAATTGTTGTTGATGTATCTGTTTTTTATTACTATCACTATTTTTCTAAAGGGTGTCCCAAAATTCACGCAAGAAGCAATTTTGATAGAAAACACAGGCTTTTAATTAAAAATTGTAATTTTTTTATTGATTCATAAAGCATGCAGTATAGGGTTATGTATGGAATAACATAATGGGTAAATGGCTTCCACGGCTTTGCTGGCACATAACCACTCTTTTGTCGAAATTTTCCATCACCGTTTTACATAAATGTGGCTGAATTTCGTTGATGCAGCGCTTAATTTTCTCCTTCAAGTCATGGGTGGTCGTGGGCTTGTTGGCATAAACCTTAAACTTTAAAAAACCCCAAAGAAAAAAGTCCAACGGCGTTAAATCGCATAATCTGGGCGGCCAATTCTGATCACCAAAACGGGATATTAGACGACCAGGAAATGCAGTAATTGAATTATTTTTCGGGCTGCATGGCATGTGGCACCGTCTTGTTAAAACCACATGTCGTCCACATCCATATCTTGCAATTTGGGGACAAAAAACTGGATTATCATAATATCGCGATAACGATCACCAATAACTGTTATTGCCTGGCCAACCGCATTTTCGAAGAAGAATGGCCGATGATGCCTCCAGCACAAAATCCGCACCAAACAGTGACACGTTGGGGATGCATTTGTTTCGCAACAGTCACGTGTGGATTGTTTGAACCCAAAATGCGACAATTTTGTCAATTAAGGAAGCCATCAAGATGGAAATGAGCCTCATCGCTGAAGATGATTTTCTTCGAAAAATCAGTATCCATTTGTTGTTGTTCCATAATCTATTCAACGAACTCTCTTCGTTGTGCGTGGTCAGTAGGCTTGAGTTCTTGAGTCAATTGAACTTTTCAAGCATGAAGATGCAAATCTTTCGTGAGAATACGCTGTAGAGAGCTTCTCGAAATGTTCAATTCTTGACCACGGTGCCGAATTGATGTTCCTGGAGTCTCAGCAACACTCTCACGAACTGCTTCAATGTTTTGTGTCGAATGACTTGTTGACGGATGGTGAGAGCGTTTGATCCAGTCTCCCTGAATTTTTTAATTAATCTCTTCACAATTGATGAGGTTAAATCACTATTCAGACCATATTTTGTACGAAAATTCCGAACTGTAGCTGCCAAACTTTCATTATTTTTAAAATATTGCTCAACAATGAAAGTACCTTGTTATTTCGTGTAGCGCTCCATTTTTAATAACCCTGAACTGTCAGCTGTCACGCTGTGTTTTTTGTTTTGTTAGCAACACTTTACCATACAAATGACGCCAAATTCTAATCTTGCGTGAATTTTAGGACACCCTTTACAATTTCCCTTGTTACAAGATTTATCGGCTTCAATCTATACGATTTTTATAGTAGCGAATGTCTGCCTGCCTTCAAGTAAACGTCTGGCTGTATATGAATACATGCCCCAATATAACTAGAGAATGAATGACCCAATTATAGTGTAATTTTCTTTTACATATGTTACTAGTCTTCAATTGTTTAAAATTCGTTCAGAAATAACGAAAATATCGGACAAATACTTCTTCTTTTCACGTCTTCTCCTAGTGTAGGTTGACGACCACTTTTCTGTCCCTCGCAACATAAAACAACTCCCCCATTTTCATGCCGGTCCATACTCTGATGTTTCTCAGTCAAGACATTTTCTTTCTCCAGACACCCCTTCTACCGTCAATCCTTTCCTGCATCCTAGTTTGTAACAGTGAATATTTGTCGTTTCTGAGTACATGACCTAAGTAGAATGTTTGTCGTACTTTTATGAATGTCAATAGTTTTCTGCCTTGGCCTATCTTTCGTAGAACTACCACATTAAAGATCCTGGCTGTCCATGTGATGTTTAATAACACTGTGCATGATGTTTAATAACACTGGAAGTGCCCACCCAAACTAGCAAAACCCTATTTGGGTTTTGATAGTTCATTTCGATTTTTTTTTTTTTGCCAGCGTCAATTTTTTTGCTCGAGCTTTGGTTTTGCACGGCTATAGCTCGTAAATTATTGGGAATTTCTCAATGCAATCTTCAGACGAAATGTCTTCACACTAAAATACATAATTTTTGTGAAGATGTCGAGGCCAGATTTTCACTCTTTCGGTGTGTTTTTAGTGTAGAAAGCCCGAAAAAAATGACATTTTTTCACATTTTCGACCATAACTCACAAACCGTGCATATTTTAGCATAACTGTCTTCGACAAAAATGTTCTCTGCATAAACACGAGTAACTTTGCTGAACATTGCAATAACCTACAATTGATCCTTATAGTTCTTTTGGCCGTTGTAAGGAATTTCACACCAAAATTTCAGCTTTTTTCAGGCTCACTTTTGAATGTTTACTAATCATTAGCATCTATTTTTGGAAAAGAAATTGAAAAAAAAATTTTGAATTTTCAATAGCTCTATAAAATGGATAAAAATTTGCGAAATAAACTTTAACACAAAAAAAGATATATTTGCTGATGTAAGCTGAAATTTTGGTGTGAAATGTACTATTTGGTGGCGAAATTCCTTACAACGGCCAAAAGAACTATAAGGATCGATCGTAGGTTATTGTAATGTTCAGCAAAGTTACTCGTATTAATGCAGCGAACATTTTTATTGAAGACAGTTATGCTAAAATATCCACGGTTTGTGAGTTATGGTTGAAAATGCGAAAAAATGGCATTTTTTGGGTTTTCTGCACTAAAAACACCCCTAAAGAGTGAAAATCTGGCCTCGACATGTTCACAAAAATTGTGTATTTTGGTGTGAAGAACATTTCGTCTGAAGATTATATTGAGAAATTCCCAATAATTTATGAGATATAGCCGTGCAAAACCAGGGCTCGAGCAAAAAAATTGATGATGGCAAGAAAAAAAAAATCGAACTAAACTATCAAAACCCAAATACGGTTTTGCTAGTTTGGGTGGGCACTTCCAGAAACTGAAGTCAGAATTTAGTTTACATTTTATGTGTTGCACTGTGTAACCGTCGATAGAGCCACAATTCAGATGCTTCTAGCTTCTTAGTAGTATATTACTTCGACGTCCATGTCTTGACTCCATACAAAAGTTGGAACCACACGTAGCATTCCAGGAAACACAATTTTAGAGCGAGGGATAAGTTTCTGTTGCAGAACGTTGTCCGGAATTTTAAAAATGATTTTTTTGTTATCTCTATTCTGGGTTAAATTTCAGTGCCTTGGTCAAGGTCGGATGTGATATAGGTGCCTAAATATTTGTACTTTTCCACACGTTTTATATGTTTTCCTTCGAGGAATAATTGGCAGTTGTTAGTTTGAAGTTTAGAAACGACTATAAATTTTATTTTTTCTGTGTTTATCGTCAGACTCAGTTCTTCGACACTTTCTCTATTCACGTTGTCAACCAATGCTTGCAGGTCCTCTAATGTTTCTGCTAAGATCGCAGTCTCGTCGGCAAAGCAAATAGTGTTTATCATCTCACCCCTATCCTGATTTCTTCACTTCGTCCCCATAATGCTTTCTTGAAGATGACTTGGGAATATAAGTTAAACAATACAGGTGACAGTACGCAGCCTTACCTGACTCCTCGCTGAATCGGTATTTCATCTGTTACTATTTCATTTACTTCACTACAGCAGTCTGATTCCAATATATGTGTTTTATTATTTCTATGTCTTTCTGGTCAAGTTGGATGTTCTTTAATTCCTCTGTCAGTTTGATGTACTGTACCTTATCAAACGCTTTTTGATTGTCTAGAAAGTATATATATATATATATATATATATATATATATATATATATATATATATATATATATATATACGAGGCTGGTTTGAAAAGTCCGTGCAAAAATAAAAACTACTTATGTGTTTGGGGTAAGCCTTTTTTATTTTTCGACATAGTCTCCTTTTAGGCTTAAACACTTCGTCCAATAATGTTCTAGTTTGTTGATCCCTTCCGAATAATAGGATTTGTCCGAATCTGCAAAATATCCATTAGTGTCTGCAATCACCTCCTCGTTTGAATAAAATCTTTGTCCCGCCAGCCATTTCTTTAAATTGGGGAACAAATAGTAGTCCGAGGGAGCCAAGTCTGGAGAATAGGGGGGATGTGAAACGAGTTGGAATCCTATTTCCATTAATTTTGCGACCACAACTGGTGAGGCGTTTTTCTTGCAGCTCGGTTTTCAAACGGTCCAATAACGATGAATAATATTCACCTGTAATAGTTTTACCCTTTTCCAGATAGTCGATGAGGATTATCCCTTGCGAATCTCAAAAGACAGTCGCCATAACCTTTCCGGCCGAAGGAACGGTCTTCGCCTTTTTTGGTACAGATTCCCCCTTGGTAACCCATTGTTTAGATTGTTGTTTGGTCTCAGGAGTGTAGTAATGTATCCATGTTTCATCCACAGTGACGAAACGATGCTTAAAGTCCTCCGGATTCTACTGGAACAGCTGCAAACTATCCTTGCAACACTTCACACGATTCCGTTTTTGGTCAAGCGTGAGCAATCGCGGCACCCATCTCGCGGATAACTTCCTCATGTCCAAATGTTTATGCAAAATATTATGTACCCGTTCAGTCGAGATGCCCACAGCACTAGCAATCTCACGCACCTTAACTCTTCTGTCATCCATCACCATATCATGGATTTGATCAATGATTTCTGGAGTCGTAACCTCCACAGGCCGTCCAGAACGTTCAGCGTCACTTGTGCCCATATGGCCAGTCCGAAAATTTTGAAACCACTTATAAACTGTTCTAATCGAAGGTGCAGAGTCACCATAATGTTTATCAAGCTTCTCTTTAGTCTCCTGAGGCGTTTTGCCTTTCATAAAGTAATGTTTAATCACCACACGAAATTCTTTTTCGTCCATTTTTTGAAAATCACTCGACTTCCTTGATTCACACGAATGCCAAACACAAAGAAATAGACCGATATGGCTGAAACTTGGTGTGCGTTCATTCAAGAGATGCTACTAACTAAACATGACCTCGATACGCGCCGGTGGTGCCATCTCTCGGACTTTGCACGGACTTTTCAAACCAGCCTCGTATATGGTCTTGTTGTATAGTATTTTTCACGACCTAAGAAAGTGACTTAGCTACCTATACCCATTCAAAATTCAACAACATTCGAAAGTGATTAATTTATGACTGTTTAATGACAAGGCATCGTGCAGGGCTGCACTATACCTGATTGTATAATTGTTGGGTTTAAAATTTTATTGTGATAAGACAGTTGAAATTTAATGTTTTAATAATACACAATATAGTAATTACACAAATATATTAAAAGAGTGTACAGTGTCCTCGCGTACATTTGTTACAATTTTAGTTATTAATTAATATCTAGTTCAATTTTGCTATCGCTACTATCTTGCAAATCAATAATAAGTTTTTTTACAGGTTTTAAAACTCTTTATATTTATGTACATACATCTATATGAGTTTTCAATTTTTTTGACGTGTTGAAGTTTCTCCAGTTTTACAGTGGTTACATTTTTGTCTTCTGTCTTTATCAACTCAATCACACTACTGTTTAAAGTGGGTGTATTATTGTGAGCACGTATATTAGACTTTATTTTATGCCATATCGACTCGATCGCATTAAAGATACAATGATGTGGTGGAAGCCGAATTATTTTATGTCCTGCTTCCTTTGCAATTTTATCACAAACTTATTCCTTTGAAAAATTGTAACTTTTTAAAACTTCTAACAATTGTTTAACTGTATAACTTTCATGGAAATATACAAATGTCACGTTCGCACAAAAAGGCTTGTATTTCCCTTTTTCTACTGGTGGAATTTGGTATCTTATTCATTTGATGACTATGATAGAATGCATTATTCATCACAATACAGCTGTTCGGTGGTATATTCGACATAATTTGTTTTGAAGCCAATCTTCAAAAACTTCAGCGGTTGCATCACAATGATAATCCATGCTGGAATCTGAAATATTCTTGGCTGTTAGAAATAGACATTCTGGTATTCAGCTTTCTTCTGACCCCGCATGTAAAATAGTTATTCTTTTACCTTTATTTGATGGAGCTTTGATGTGGCATTTTTTGGATTTATCAATCCGTCCTTTACTGGGTGTGTCGTGGGTGTCATACCAAGTCTCATCTAGGTAGATTATCGTTCGATCTAGCTGTATTTATTTTTTCAAGATATTCCATTCTGAGTTGTTGTAAGCGCCGTGATTCCATTATAACTTGCTTTTTGTCTATTTTTTTAACAAAAACCCCAAACCACGTAGAATACGCCATAAAGTTGTAGTGGAACATTTTATGTCCCAACTATCCTCGGACAGCCTCCGTGAAAGTGACAATAACGTAGGAACTTTTTCTTCTGCATACATTTCATAAATTTTGCGGCGGATTAAGTCTTCTTGACAGAAATCAATTCATTTTTATGCTCTATTGAATTATTTACAATTTTCCAAACTGTACTTTATGGATGCTTGTTAAAGCTGATGTCTCCATCAATGAAAAGTCCTTTTCGTGGCCTCGCTCCACTAACTTTAAATAAACACTTTTAACTATCACTTTTGCCTCAACGGGCAAACATTTGCGGCTTCTGATGGAAAGGGCTTCGGACATTTTAAGACACTATTGAACCTTATAATTCACATTATTTCAGTATAATACTGCAGATAAAATGAAGAATATTCTTTATATTTATAAACACGAAGTAGCCAATAAAATGTTAGATTGAAAGGGTGGTATATATATATATATATATATATATATATATATATATATATATATATATATATATATATCAATTACGACCCTGTTACGGCCAGGTACGTGCGAAGATCCTAACGGTCGTTTAATGTTTTTATTGCCTCAATTTGCCAAATCACTTTCTTAGATCTTGAAAAATACTATACTCTCTACTTTTTTGAAGGAGGAACGTCATTCCAAAAAGTGCTTTGCTTGTTTCCATGCCACCCCTGAACCCAAATTGTGAACTGTCGAGTTGTTCTTCGCATCTGTTGTAGATTCTATTTTCTATAATTTTTAATAAAACTTTCAAAGAGTGGTTCACGAGACTGATTAACCTGAAGTGTTCGCATGATATGGGATTATTTTTCTAAGGTAATGATATAAAAGTTGATTGTAACCATTCTTTGCGGACTCTTCCGTCGTTATATATCTTGTTGAGTACTTTTGTAAAAGTCTTTATGTTCCTTTCATCTTATACCTTTAGCAGTTCCACCCATATTTCATTAGGGTCTGGTGCCTTTTTATTATGGCTGTTCTCGATCGTATGTCTAACTCGGTATGTTATCGCTTCTATTGTCGTTGAATAATTGAAGAATATTCTTCTTCTGTCACTATGTTGTTCTGTCTGTCTCTTGTTAGGCAAGGTATTCTTTTTCTTGTGTTACCTGTAATCTCTTTTAACTTCCTTTGTTCCTATTATGTTTATTGTTTAGTTCTTCAGTGTCCTTGCATTGCCCTTCCATCCATTTTTCTTTGGTTTTGTTGATTTCATATCAACAAATACTAAGAAGAATTTTATTTTCAAACTCTTGAAAACATCTTACATAATTAATTATTACGTGACAATTATAAAATCAGTAGTTAGAAACATTTAAAAGAATTGGGAAATTTACTTTTTTAGTAGTAATATTCGGAGAAACAATTAATTTGTTATTATTAATAAGATATTCGTAATAACTTTGTTATCTAACGTTCATTTTTAGTGTTCCGTACGGAACACTTATAAGATGACTTCGGAGTCTGCCTATCTAATCTATCTGTCTGTCTGTCTGTGTGTCTGCCACACCCGATTTTCTCCGACACTATTTGTCCTAGAAAGTTGAAATTTCGTAATAATATAGGAAGTGATAGCCTTATCAGAGCCGTGTAGTTTTGAAAGTTAAATTTTGACTTGAGGGCTTAGTTTTGGGGGTGAAATCCGAAGTGAAAAAAAAAAAAAATTTTACTAGATCATCGAGTGTGGTGTCAAATGAAAGCTTGTGAAAATACAAATAATATATATATATATATATATATATATATATATATATATATATATATATATATGTATGTATGTATGTATGTATGTATGTATATATATATATATATATATATATATATATATATATATATATATATATATATGTATATATACATACATAATGTAATACTTGCGCACACTTTTCTTTGTATTATCCTATCTCGAAAAGTACTGATCAAAAAATTTTGAAAAAAGTCTGGAATATTCCCCACGGGGTGTAGATTGAATGAAAATTATTATCACGAGTGCATTACATTTAATAATTTATCTGGTATATAAAAAAAAAATCATCAGTTTTCAGTAAAGATTGGAAACAAACTCATTTGGGGTGTGTTTTGTAAAGTCACTGATCATTTGATACCTCCGTAACAAAATTTTTTATTTAAAAGCAATCAACGTACGGAACACTAATTGTACAGAATTTTTTCAAAATTTTTGATCATTACTTTTCAAGACAAGGTGATTTTTCGCACTTTTTTAAAAATAATACAAAGATAATTGTGCGCAAGTATTACATTATAGATACTTTTCAACTCGTCTTTTTACAAGCTTTCATTTGACACCCTACGCGATGACCTGGAAAAAAAAAATCACTTCCGATTTCACCCCCCAAAACTAACCTTAAATCAAATATA
Organism: Pachyrhynchus sulphureomaculatus; assembly: GCA_019049505.1. Taxonomy (NCBI): domain Eukaryota; kingdom Metazoa; phylum Arthropoda; class Insecta; order Coleoptera; family Curculionidae; genus Pachyrhynchus; species Pachyrhynchus sulphureomaculatus. The sequence continues at coordinate 190,504,270 of CM032449.1, forward strand.
ACTTTCAAAACTACACGGCTCTGATGCAGCCATCAATTCCTATATTAGTGCCAAATTTCAACTTTCTATGTCAAGTAGTTTTGGAGAAAATCGGGTGTGACAGTCGGACAGACACCGAAGTGATCTTATAAGTGTTCCATATGGAACACTAAAACTCGCATATAGTTAAACCAATAACACATGGGCTGAAAAGTCCCGGGCCTAACACATAGATGGCGCTAGTTTTATTGCAGTCACCTTTTTTTCAGTTAATACTAACCTTCAAAAGACAGCTGTTAAAATTTCATGATATTCTATTCATTAGTTTGTGAGTTATTGTGCTAAGAGTGACGCTACTTTTGTTATTTTCAAAACAATGGATCAAAAACAATTTCGTGTTTTAATTTTACACTGCTTCTTGATGGGAAAAAATACCGTTCAAGCGAAGCAACGGCTTGAAAAGTGTTATGGGGACTCCGCTCCATCAGAAACAACAATAAAACGTTGGTTTGCTGACTTCAAACGTGGTCGTAGAGACACCGATGATGCAGAACGCAGTGGACGTCCAAATGAGGCGGTAACACCAGAAAACATCAAAAAAATCCATAAAATCGTTTTGAATAATCGAAAAGTGAAGTTGCGTGAGTTAGCTGACATCGTAAAGATATCAAAAGAACGTGTTGGCTTTATATTGCATGAGCATTTGACTATGAGAAAGCTCTGTTCAAAGTGGGTGCCGCGTTTGCTCACTGTTGATCAAAAACAAGAACGTGTTGATGATTCTGAGCAGTGTTTGGCCATGTTTAAACGAAACAAACCGGAATTTTTTGCGTCGATATGTGACAATGGATGAAACATGGATCCATCACTTCACTCCGGAATCAAAACGATCGTCATCTGAGTGGACAGCAACTGGTGAACCTCGTCCAAAGCGCCCGAAAGCACAACAATCGGCTGGAAAGGTTATGGCCTCGGTATTTTGGGATGTGCGTGGTGTAATATTCATGACTATCTTGAGAAAGGAAATACCATCAACAGTGAATATTATATAGCGTTATTGGAGCGTTTGAAGGCCGAAATTGCGAAGAAACGACCGCATATGGCAAAGAAAAAAATTTTGTTTCATCAAGACAACGCACCGTGTCACAAGTCAATCAAAACAATGGCAAAACTACATGAATTGAACTTCGAATTGCTCCCACATCCACCGTATTCGCCAGATTTGGCTCCCAGCGACTACTGGCTGTTCGCAGACCTGAAAAAAATGCTTGCCGGTAAGAAATTTCGCTCGAATGAAGAGGTTATCGCTGAAACTGAGGCCTATTTTGAGGCAAAAGATAAATCGTTCTACAAAAGTGGTATTGAAATGTTAGAGCGGCGCTGGAATGATTGCGTTGCTCTTGATGGAGATTACGTTGATGAATAAAGCTAATTTTGAACCAAAAAACCGTGTTTTCTTTGTTAGGCCCGGGACTTTTCAGCCCATGTGTTATAATACAGGTGACGCAAGGTCAAGTTTAGGAACTAATTTTTTACTTAACGATTTCGACTCTGTTGTAAAAAATCGCTTGTGTAAATCTTATTGCAAATAATTATAATATGAAGATGTAGGAGGTTAATTTGGGTTAGTAGTAGGTAACAGAATCTTTGTAACTTTTTTATATCCTTTATTAATTTACCTTACGGCAAACTGCGTAGTCTATGCAGATCGACTGCGAGTGCTGAGTGCTTGCTGTAATTAGTAAAATTTATTTTTACTTTATACCCAAAAACAAATTAAAGTCTAAATCTGTAAATGTAAATTTCTCAATAATTCGACTCTGGCGTGTCCCCCGTTATACTCTATTCCTACATGACTAAGGGCGAAGAAAAAGGAAATCTACCTGCTGGGTACAATATACCGTAGGTGTTTCAGTAGCAAGACAAATTCCAATAAAGCTAGGAATAAATATTGTACCTCAAGTATCGAGGTAATATAGTTTTGTGGAATAGAACATGATAGGTATGATATGATTAAATATAGAATTTTTTTTTTTATTCGTCTACAACTATTGATATCCTAAATGTCTTCGTTTAATTCAAAATGTTGTCAATGTGTTCATTTAAGAGCAGACTTTGAAGAATTCTATATCCCGCGCTGGAATGTGGAGGCGATGGCTCGTGTAACGTAGTAACTTGCTTGCAGTGCAGAAGGTCTTGGATTCATTTCCGGTAGGTCGGTATACTTTATTTATTTAAGTACATTTGGCCTGGCAACGTACATATGTAGTAGTTGTTTGCAGAAATGCGACGACGTCATCGAACAACAAAATGATGCGGTTCACATTCTAGATTTTGACCCACGTAGACTTAAGATAATCATCAAAACAGCGGAACAATTTTATAAGCAGCCACAGAAAACCCCCCACATGGAGTGTTTTATACCAACATCGATTCGCTGCAGCAGTCGAAAAAACTAAAATATAGTTTTTTTACAGTCAGTTTAGTTTTTTACAGTCAGCAAGTCTTAAGTCAGAGACCGCGGGATTTTTACTAGGTTGTCAGGATGGTGCGATTAATACCATATTATATCGTCGATTTACCGAATCAGCCGACATTAAGTGCTGCATTTCCTTTCAGCGTGTTCTATTCACGCTATATCATCTTACATCTACCGTCATAATGTAGCGTTGCGTGTCCTGTATTATTAGCTTAGATATTCGTACGGTATTCATGACGTTCCCAGACTGCCGTATCTTTCGGGAGAGATCGAGTCGGTTTTAGCAAATGACTGGTGCCGCATTTACTGGAATTTTGCCTTTTTTACCACAAGACGTTTGTAAGTCAGCAAACTTGATATAGTACTTCTCGATAAAACAACAAAGAGAATTTATGTAATTGAGTTTTCGGCACCCAGAAACAAATATAGCAATCAAGGAGGAGGAGAACCGTTCTAAGTACAAAGACATAAACTACGAATTTCGCGCTTTGTTCCCTCGACAATTAGTAGCAATACTTATCCTAGTCAACTGAGTTTTGGGGGAAATTAAGAATACATTCCTCAAGAACTTTAAAAAGACACTGACTTGCTGTGCCTTGACTAATTCATTAACAATGAAGACGCAGAGGGCAGTTATCTTTAGGTCGCTCAAATTGCTCAGGCTAACCGAACGGATGTGAGGCGTGATCATCATTTTCGAACTACATCGTGTGACAGCCTGTGTGGGTCGGAGCTACAGGATTTATCACGTCAGATTCTTTCTTCTCCTTCACATGATAATAATGATTCAAAAAAAATCATATATACATACAGAAAAAAAAACAAAAAGAAGGTTAAAAGCAATTTTAAAAATATTCTGGTTTAACTCTCTTGGAAACTAATATAAGTCATTTTTTTTTCGTGCGTTGACCGTTACCATTTCACCCGCCATGGCCAAAAACTATGGATATATTTATTTTTTCCTCATAAAATTGCATGAGTTTAAGGTCCCTGTTTCTGTTCCCCAGAACTTAGCAAGAACTTTTTAAAGTGATATTTAAGTGCTGGGAATGACAAGGTTTCAAAACGTTCAGGAATGTTGTCGTAAAGTTTAAAAATATTGTAAGAAAAGGACATCTGATAAAAAACAGTGCTGTGAGATGGAGGGGAGATGTAACCATGATACCTTAAATTAAGTGCGTGAACGTCAGTTCTGTACTGAATTTGAGCTGTTAAGGTGATAATGGATGCTTTATGCTGCCAATCATGAAAGAATAGAGTATAACTCCGTTTGTTTTGAATGTTTGAAAAAATTTATAAAATGAAGATTAAAATAATTGATAAATAATGATTGTTAATTAGGAACAAATACTATCTTAAATTCCCAATAATCAATTAATTTCTTTATTTTTATCAATAGAAACGAATGTATCCACGTAACCTATATTTCTATGGTGTGTGATTTAATCTCAATATACTTTTCCCAGAATTGGTACTTATAATGACCGAAACGTAAATAATAAAATAATATTTGGAAAAACCCACATTGAGATAAATCTGTTGCTATTTGGTATTTTCAAAACACATATTTTTAGTATTTTTGTTAAAAATGGATTATTTTTTTAATAAGGATCTCAGATCCTATCACCTTCTCCTTTTAGTCACTTTCTTATTTTTAGCTCATCACTAGGCAAACACATAGTGAAACTGAATTTTTATGTACTACCGTCTAATATTATCTAAGCAGATTGGCATTTGTATGGATCGAATGTTGCTAATTTTATTCAATTAACGGTACTATCAAAAGTCACGCCACATAATAAACCAATAGACATAAGAAGTTTTTTTTTTGAAAATCATAGGGGCAGGAGGGGCATATGCCTCTATCTGGTTACGTATATATATATATATATATATATATATATATATATATATATATATATATATATATATATATATATATATATATATATATATATATATGAGGCGTTGCGGATAGTAAGGGCGAACTCAACATTGGGTCAAATTTTTTTTTTTTGTATAATTCTATTTTATAGTACTTTTCCTACATCACATACCGGTCTAATTGTTGAGTTCGCCCTTGCTTCGCCTTCAAATTTCAGTATCAAATAAATGAAAAATTTCGAACAGGCGATAGCCGGGCGGGTAGTAAGGGCGAACTCAACAATTTCGCGCGGAGCAACCGCCGGTATTTGCGTCACTAAATGAGGTTTACTTGAAATTTTACGCTTTCTGCGTGTTAGTTCAAGTTAATTTTGAAGTTAATACGTTTATGTTTTGTTTGGTTTTGTTGCTTCTTTTTTTAAGAAAAGTATGGCGCAACCTGGACCTTCTAGTAGTGAAGTAAGTGTACAACATTTAGATGGTAGTGCTGTGTCGGTTTATTCGCGAAAGAGACCTGCTAAGATGAATGATTGGCAAAAAAAAAAACGAGTGTAAGTTGAAACGAAATTCAGAAAGTGCTTACATTTCAAGAAATAACAAAAGGCACGTTGTTGCCCGCAAAATTGGACCTCCTTGCAAGAGTGGATGTTTTGAGAAAATAGGCGCTGAACTGGTCACCAATATTTTTGACTCTTTTTGGCAAATTGGAAACTATGATCTACAGAATGCTTACTTATCAAAATTGTTGATCTGCAATGATGTAACGCTAATCGTGAAGTTTGTCGTACTGCGTTTTTATAACATTCATGGCATCTCTGAAAAGCGCGTTCGAGTCGTACTTGACAAAACCAGCAGAACTGGAACTGTTACAACGGATCAAAGGGGGAGGTGTGAACCCGCGAAGAAAATAGGAAATGACGATCTTTCTAAAGTAAAAGAACACATCATGTCACTACCTACTGTCACCAGTCATTACAGTCGCGCCAAAAGCCCTCATCGAAAATACTTACCTGTTGGACTTAATATTAAAAAGCTCTATTCTCTTTACAGTGAATGGCTTACGGAAAATTACCCTGATTACAGCCCGGTAAATCAGCACTATTATCGTGATACGTTTAATATGCAGTTCAATATTGGTTTTGAGCCCCCAAAAAGTGACACCTGTAATTATTGCGATAAAGTAGACATAAAAATTAAAAGTAGTCAAATGCACGATTCCGAAAATGTTGCTGAAATCGAGAATCTTAAACAAGAGAAGGAGTTACATCTGACCCGTGCAAAAGCTGCTCAGTCTCTTCTTAAGGGATTAAGGAGTAATGCCGATGACTCTTTTCTGGTCATAGCTTTTGATCTGCAGCAGGCTTTGCCAACCCCAAAGCTGACTACTGGGATTCAGTATTACAAAAGGAAGCTATGGACCTATAACTTTTGTATCCATAATGTAAAAACCGGTTCTTCAACGATGTACCTTTGGGATGAAAGTACAGGGAGGCGTGGATCATGTGAGATTGCAAGTTGCTTGTACGATTATTTGTGTAAAGTTGATGTTAATGTTAAAAAAGTTATTATGTTCAGTGATAACTGTTCTGGACAGAACAAGAATTTAAATCTTGTTTTGGCAAATCTATACTTTATACACAAAGACCAGTTCACTGAAATTAAACACTATTTTATGATACCTGGGCACTCATACCTTCCCTGTGATAGGGATTTTGGGAACATTGAGAGAGAAATACGGAATAGCACTGTGTATACCATGGATCACTATAAGTTAATGATTGAAAGCTGTCGCTGAAAAAAACAGTTTTGCGTAGTCCAACTTAGACAGGACATGATTTTCAATTTCTCTAATTTTCAAAAGAAAATTACTAAAATGCAGATGGCTGGTGCTAAGTTTAAAGATGGAAAGATCTTTGAATTTACAAATAAGTTTAAGCAAGGTTTCTACATTCATTCTGCTTACAATTTGGATGTCAAAACGGCAGTCAAACTACAAAAAGGCAAGGTGAAAAACTATGATCCTGATCATTTTCATTTGGCCAGTGAAACATTGACGAGATTTTACAGTGCTCCCATTAAAATACCAGCCCCCAAATTAAAGGACATTCAGGACTTGTTACCGTATGTTCCCCTACCTTGGAGTCGGTACTTTACTAACATTATAGCCTCTCAAGACGCAGCAACGAATAAGAGCACCGAAAATGAAGATGTTATGGACGATGACCAAATAGATTACAACTGAACTTGGCTAATTATTTGTTTCTTTTCTTTAGTTTTTTTTTTTTATGTTAGTTTCAATACCATATTTCCACTGTTTTGTATGTTGTATCAAGTAACTATTTTGTAATAACAAAACCTTTAATTAAAACAATAACCCTAAAATTAAATAAAATACACAAGTAAATATTTAAAAAACATTTAAAAATTCACGGAATACACTATTCTACTTAAGTAAATAATAAAAAGCTAATAAATTATAAATAAATAATAAAAAAACCTAATTTTGCCAATATTTTGTTGAGTTCGCCATTTAGATTTTTCTATAAATTCAATTTTTTCGAAACTTCATTTTGTTGAGTTCGCCCTTACTATCCGCAACGCCTCATATATACATATATAAATTTATTTATTACGTGTTATTGTTAATAAGAGCCGGTTGATGTGGTTTTCACCGATTTCTCTAAAGCTTTTGACAAAAAAATTACATGTATTTCATTTTGGCGAAGAACAGATTTGTGCACTTTTTCCAGTCGTATCTCAGCGATCAGCGATCTCAATATGTTCAATTTAATGTAGAATCTGCAACAAAAAATGAAAGATGGCAATACGCTATTGGTAATTAGATACGATAAAGCTGGCAGCACGTCAAGAATTGTTGCTAGATTAAGCAAAAATACTTATTTTTGTAGAATTTGCAACGAAGAAAAATAAATTTAAACACTTTGCCAAGGTAATAACAGTATTGCACAAGAGCGACTCAAAGCTTTGGCAGAGTTTAGGTGATCGTAGAAAATTGCTTGGGCAACCTTTAATGTAGAACTGCTCAGTATATATCACCACAACATCAAACACTTTATTTTTGCACTCGACGCGCGTTACGCTAACCATGTTAGCTTCATCATTGAATACAGTCAATCATCGCTCCTGATGGTTAGCGAAATACGCGTCGAGCGCAAAAATAATGTGTTTGAAGTAGTGGTGATATGTACTGAGTAGCGTCATTGTGCCAAAGATTCGACATTCCCAACATACTTATTGTAGGTGGTTAGTTTGGGTTAGTGGTAGGTAATGGGACTTGTAACTTATTAAAATTTTTCTTATTACTTTAATTGATACAGATCCTGTAATTCACTTGAGTGTAGTGTTCATGAAATATATAAAGATTAGGTGAAAAAATGTTTCTGTTAGATTCAACATAAGTATTTTTTAGTTTAGTCTGAATTTTATGCGCAAATCAGAGATAATACATATTTATATATTTCGAATCTGCCACTATCATGCATCATTATTTACTATATTTTTTATTTCCTATGCACCGGGAACTATTGTACCCAAAAAATCTATGCTATAATTTCAAACTTTCCAATTTTAACAGAAGTCCATTTTCTGCTAAACTTTGCTTTATTGATATTTTAAAATAAAGCAGCTATCATTTAAAATAACGAGCTATATTGCTTGCCTGGGTATGAGAAAATCAAATTCGGTGTCTATATTAGAACTTGGTGTTTGTTAGAGAAGTACTGGTGAAATCACTTTACCGCTTTTGCAAGTCGGTAAATCCCAAGAGAAATAAAACATATTTTACATGAGTTTAAAGCAAAAAATACCATCAGTATAATGTATCTATCTGTTGCTTTACTTTATTAGCGAATTTGTTTTATAAAATAAATAAACATATAGTCATTGTAAACCACATTCCTTGATTAACGGCATGTTAAATACTAATGTTAATATTTTAATAAATTAGTCATAAAAATAATGTATCCAAAGAACATAGTGCTTATGGTATCTAAAATACTTTTACTAAATTCGGTAGTTCATACTGAATATATTAGTTATGTAAAATTTCTATCCGTAGAAAATACTGAAGAACATATTGAAAATGATAATTATTATTATAGTCTTATTGTTATTGCCATTCTCTGTCTTTTGTTAGTTAGATTGCTGTGGTTATATTGTTCAAACGGAAGAAAATGTACATGAAAGTAAGTTTCTGGCTGATTGCATGTTTTATTTTCACAGTTCTAAAAATATATTATATATATATATATATATATATATATATATATATATATATATATATATATATATATATATATATGTATATTATATATATATATATATATATATATATATATATATATATATATATATATATATAGGTGTACAAGTATGAAATGCGAATTTTTTTTTTTTTTATAAACATGTTAAATTCGGAAGAAAGATAAAAAAGTGCTTTATTCAAAGTATGCTCCATCGCTTGTTATACATTTTTTCCATCTTTTGGGCAATTTGTGAATACCACGCCAGTAAAAATCTTCCCCTTTTGCTGCGAATCATTCATCGAGCCATTTTTTTCACTTCTTCGTACAAACCAAAGCGCTGCTCAGCAAGTGCGTGACCCATCGATGCAAACAAGTGGTAATCGGAATGAGCCAAGTCTGGTGAGTAAGCCGCATGGGGTAGAACTTCTCAGCTGAGTGCTTCCAACGTGTCGCGAACTGGTTTTGCTGTATGTGATGGAGCATTGTCATGAAGAAAAATGACTTTGTGTTGCCTCTTTCGGTATTCTGGCCTTTTTTCAAGCAGCGAACGGTTCAAATCGGTCAATTGTTGTTGCTAACGTTTAGTATTAACTGCTCATAATAAACCACGTCCCTCTGGTCCCACCAAACACAGAGCATCGTCTTTCTGCCGAAGCGATTCGGTCTTGCGGTCGATGTGGATGGTGCGCCTGCCTCTACCCATGATTTTTTGCGCTTGGGATTCTCAAAATAAATCCACTTTTCATCCCCTGTAACTATACGATGCAAAAACGACTTCCTTTTGTACCGAGCGAGCAAAAAGTCACACGTGTTTTTGCGCTTTACCATTTGCCTGTCGTTCAACTCATGTGGTACCCATCTACCGGTCTTCTGAATCTTTCCCATCTCTCGTAGCCGATTGGAAACAGCTTGTTGACTAACGCCCAATTGCTCGGCGAGTTGTTTTTGTGTTTGCGAATCATCTTCGTCCAACAATTCTTGCAATTCCACATCTTCGTATTTTTTTAGCGGTTTTCCACGTTCCTTGTCTGCAACATCAAAGTCACCACTTTTGAAACGCCGAAACCATCGTTCACACGTATCTTGCGATGGAGCATGTTCACCATAAGCTTCTCGAAGTAATCGGTATGATTTAAACAGCAGTTTTCTTCAAATGAAAACAAAAAATTAATGCTGTCCGCGAATGC